>JARYHS010008075.1:133844007-134204715 GCA_031002005.1 Vandiemenella viatica
TTTAAACATAAGCTGATCTAATCTGGTTTTTATCCTCTTACAATCACAACTTTTATAATTATCCATGCAAAAATTTCGCGAATACATTGAATTGTGTGGTTGGTGATTTGCAATAGGATGAAAGAAGAACCACCTAATATGTATCAGTTGTTTATTTGTTTAGTATAATAGGTATGTAACAAAAGCTGGCACCACTGAAGCAGTTTGTTAATATCTCTGTGATATGTGCTGCTGCTATCTAGCAGCTTGGCTGTGATCTGTCTCATATGCCCGATTGTGAGTTATTACTTTTGTCCTTCAAGGGTCAAATTCTGAAAAATTTCGTTCTTAATTTATAATGTTGCCTGTGTGGAGACCTTAATCTTTTAAATGATACCTCATTTATTGATTTCAGTTAGGTATCGATGGAGATAAATGGCTCATATAAAAAAAAAACACATTATGGAAATATTGATACCTTTGTCCCTTACAGGTCAAATTCCGAAAAATTCATTTCCTAAAATATGATTTGGACAAAGAGGAGATCTTAATTTTTAAAATAATACCTCATTTATCTATTTCAGTTAGATATCAAGGAGCTAAATGGCTCATGACACAAAAAAATGTATTGTAAAAATATTGACCCTTTAATGGTAAAATTCCAAAAAATTCCTTTCATAAAATATGATGTGACCAAAGCAGAGATCTTAATCTTGAAAATAATACTTTAGTTATCTTTTTTTTTTTTTTTTTTTTTTTACTTATGCCTTTACGCCTCGTCGAGGTCATTAGAGGCGGGATGGGACTAAGGACAAGAAACTGGAAGGAATTTGAACAAGGCCTTTTCATGGAAGTATCCCAGCATTTGTCTGGAATGATTTGGGGAACCATGGGAAATCCAAATCTGGATGCCCGGACGCGGATTCAAACCGGCATCCTCCCGAATGCGAGGCCAGAGCTTACCCACCAAGTTTGGTCTTTGTTTATCGATTTCTTTTAGGTATCTAGCGAGATAAATGGCTTGTGACACAAAAAAACCTTCATTTTAGAAATATTGACATTTTTGTCCTTTGGAAAAATTACTTTCTTAAATTATGTCGTCAGCTAAGTGGACACCTTAATTTTTAAAATGTTACCTCATTTATCGATTTCAGCTAGATATGAAGGGAGGTAATGGCTTGTGACAACAGAAAAAACACCTTTTAGAAATAGCATTATATGATTTGTTCTTTGTCCCATTGTCAATTTTCACCATTTAAATTGTAGTCCTTATGATTAATAATTTTTTCCAATTCTAGAGTTTTCCTCCAGACACACACAAATGCACACTTAGCCATTCTGCTGGTAAATTTGTGTATTCCATTCATATCTCAAACCGTGATTTTGTAAATCCATGCTGTTCTACTATTACGTTTGGTCAGCAATTATAACTTCCAGAGTAATTATTATAAACCAAATGGCAGTTTTGAAACAAAAGGAGAGAAGAGTGGTCCTGACTAAGTATATTGGCACAGTGTACCTTAGTTTTTTAAAATAAAAATTTAAGTAAGTTTAAAATCCATTTGGTCAGAATCGGTAGGTGTGGACTATGATTTAATTTTTACAGTCTGCTATGATAGACTGGGTTCAGATTAGGACAATCAAATTATTTAGCAGATGATTATATCGAAACTGCTCAGACCACCATCTGACTGTACTATTTCAGTTGATAATGAATTTATCAACTTAAATACATTTTAGAACCTTCCTTTTGGTTATCAAATATGTTTGTGTGAAACAGATATTAAGACATTTTTGTATGTACAGCAGTGAGATATTCTTTGAGTAACAAGAGTAAAACTGTTTTCACATCAATTATCATACATGTTTAAATTCTAGCTTTTCTTCTATTTCATTTTTTGTTTTTTGTTTTGTTATAGACATTAGAGGATTTTTTGGGGTATGGATATTAGATGCCTTGAGATTTGATTGTTTTATTAATATTCTGTAGCCGTTTCTTATTGATTTCGGAAAAAATAGTATTTAAAATACAATTTACATAAATATTTATGACTTGTAGAGAAGTGATTAAATTCTCTGTAATGCATGGACTGTATAATGAGATTTTCACTGTCATCTTATTTTATTTTGTAGTTTTATTTTTATTTACTGTTCTTTGCGTGCTTGTTGTAGTGCCACACAAATATTAGCTAATTTTATGAGTAGCTCATGGTATTGTGTAGTGATATTATTGCTTCTGACAATTTGCACTCTGATAATGATAGTTTGTCAGCACTCTATCTTCTATTTATTTGTGAGGAAAACATCTATTGTTCCAAGATAATGTTGGGGATGTGGGATGAAAGCCATTCCACACCATATCGTGGGTTGTAACATTTTAAAAAAATGTTCTATTTATTGTTGACAGAAAAATGTCACTATCAAAATCACCATTAAAGGTCTTTGATACTGAAGTTATGAATCATTAACTAAAGCTATGGGGAAGGGACCAATAACGCAAATAGAAAAAATTGGTATTATCGATACTGTTTAATGGTGTGTAAACCAATGTGATGGTCAGTACTGTGAATTCTATGAACTTGTGGTTCCTGAAAAAGACCTTCTGGCTTCTTTTTGTGTATCCTTTGACTGAGAGGTCTATTCAAACAATTCGGTCTCATCTTATTGTTGTTGCTTTCTTAGCCCCACCCAGGTGTCACGTGTAGTGCAATTGAAGTTATACCTACAGATGTGAAGCAACTTAGACCCCTTCAGTATGGTTACAAGGTTTTGATCTCCCCAGGCGCGCAATGGAGAACCATCAGTCGGATTCAAAGAGGACAAGGCAGATTTGGCTATGTATTTGCACAAACAGGGCTGGGTAGATTCTGAAAATTGTGACTGTGGAGCCATCTTACAGACAATCCATTACATCGTACCCGGTTGTCCTCTTCGGGCCTAACAGGGAACAATAGTCGAAATACGTGATGTGTTCATTTCATCAGTACAGTGGACTGGATAAAAACTTAAGACTTAGAGATATGAAATTGTACAAGCTTGTGATATGCCCATTTGTCCTAACCTATTGTGTATCTTGTTAAATATCATATCTAAATAAGTAAATAAGTATTGTGAATGAATACCTTTTATATTTGAGCATTTGGTTTTATAGATAATTGAATTGCTTTTTTTTTTTTGTGAAGGTGTTAAAAATTGGATTAGCCATAACAGTGACATAGATTTGATGATAAACATTTACTTTTTTGAATTGAAAGAGAAATGTGTATACTGTATGAGAAAAATCATGCTGGGCAAGTTGTAGCAGCTGGCACTTTTCAAATAAATGGTTTCATTGTACACAGCCTGCGACAATAAGGGAATTGGTATATAGCATCATTACAGATAAGGTTTGAATTGGTAGAGATGGGTTGGTCATTTGGTGTGACAAAACTGTAAGGATGTGCTGATGAATTTGTCTGAATTTTGGTTAGAGATGATGAATTATAAAGACTGAGATGCATTAAATTTGGGAACCATAGCAAATAATGGTTTCCATTAGAGTTAAGAAAGGCAAGGGACAAACGTGAGGAGGGGTGAAATGGGAGGAGCACAATTTCAGATTGGGAGCAGGTTGTTGCCAGGTGGCCGGTATACACTAGTGGGCCAGCTTCTACTACCCAAACAGCAAATACCATACATAATGGATTGCCATAGTTGCTAATTAAGAAGGCAGATAAAGTGTTCAGTGAAATAATCTTATATATATATATAAAAATAGACGTGTTTTTTCCTA
Organism: Vandiemenella viatica; assembly: GCA_031002005.1. Taxonomy (NCBI): domain Eukaryota; kingdom Metazoa; phylum Arthropoda; class Insecta; order Orthoptera; family Morabidae; genus Vandiemenella; species Vandiemenella viatica. The sequence continues at coordinate 133,847,759 of JARYHS010008075.1, forward strand.
TATTTCACTTTTCAGCCACCACTACCTTGCACAGATCACTGATGTTTGTTGGTGGAAGTAGCATGGAGTTTCCTGTCGTGCACAACGTTCGCCGAATGCCGATAGCTGTGGGGATGTGGGAGATATAATGATTAAAGTTGGTCAGTGCAGGGCGTTTTCATATTTCGACCAAAAATTCGTATCTCCGTATACTTCTCTTTCCTGCCACAACTACATAACATAGACCTTTGGTATTTGTGTGTGGTAGTAGAATCGTCTTTCCTGTCGTGCACTATGGTTGTTAGATTTCGGTAGCTATGGAGGTGTGGGAGATATGGGGGTTGAAAGTGGTCGACCTGTGGCAATTTCATACTTCTGCCAAAGACAAAAGTGTCATGGTGTATCACTTTTCAGCGAAAACTATAGATCACAGATAACTGGTGTTTGTGTGTAGTTGTAGCACAGAGTCACCTTTCGATCACAACAGCGGCCGAATTTCAGAAACTGTGTTACTGTGGTAGATATGGTGATTGTAAGTGGCCGACCAAGGATATTTTCGTATTTCGACTGTCTCCGCATATGTCACTTTTCTGCCACAACTACATAGCATAGAGCATTGGTGTTTGTGTTTGGTAGTAGAATCGTATCTCATGTAGTGCACTATGGTTGTTAGATGTCGGTAGCTATGGGGGTGTGGGAGATATGGGGGTTGAAAGTGATCGACCTGTGGCAATTTCATACTCCTGCCAAAGACAAAAGTGTCATGGTGTATCACTTTTCAGCGAAAAGTATAGATCACAGATAACTGGCGTTTGTGTGTAGTAGTAGCACAGAGTCACCTTTCGATCACAACAGCGGCCGAATTTCAGAAACTGTGTTACTGTGGTAGATATGGTGGTTGTAAGTGGCCGACCAAGGATATTTTCGTATTTCGACTGTCTCCGCATATGTCACTTTTCTGCCACAACTACATAGCATAGAGCATTGGTGTTTGTGTTTGGTAGTAGAATCGTATCTCATGTAGTGCACTATGGTTGTTAGATGTCGGTAGCTATGGGGGTGTGGGAGATATGGGGGTTGAAAGTGATCGACCTGTGGCAATTTCATACTTCTGCCAAAGACAAAAGTGTCATGGTGTATCACTTTTCAGCGAAAACTATAGATCACAGATAACTGGCGTTTGTGTGTAGTAGTAGCACAGAGTCACCTTTCGATCACAACAGCGGCCGAATTTCAGAAACTGTGTTACTGTGGTAGATATGGTGGTTGTAAGTGGCCGACCAAGGATATTTTCGAATTTCGACTGTCTCCGCATATGTCACTTTTCTGCCACAACTACATAGCATAGAACATTGGTGTTTGTGTATGGTAGTAGAATTGTATCTCATGTAGTGCACTATGGTTGTTAGATGTCGGTAGTTATGGGGGTGTGGCAATTTCATATTTCTGCCAAAGACGCATGTGTCACGTTGTATCACTTTTAAGTGAAAACTATCAATCGTAAATTACCGGCGTTTTTGTGTGGTAGTAACACAGAGTCACCCATCGATCACAACGTTGGCCGAAATTCGGTAACTGTGGGAGTGTGTGAGATATGGTGTTCGAAATTGGTCGATCATGAATATTTTCGTATTTCATCCAAAGACTTGTGTGTATCCGTAAATTTTACTTTGCTGCCGGAACTACATAGCGCAGAAGATTGGTATTTGTGTGTGGTAATAGTATCGAGTCTCCCATCGTGCACTATGGTGGTTAGATGTCTACAGCTGTCAATATGAATACTTTACAATCACGAACGAAGTTGTGGGTACCAGCTATTATATTATAAATGTGGAAGTAAGTTTCTGTCTTTTTGTTATGTTTTGACGACTAAATGGCTATATCAATATTGATGGAATTTAACAATGAAATAGTGTAGGAAGGACACAGGACATTTTTTCGGCAGTTTTAGTCACGAAATTTTAAGAACTTATCTAATGATGAAAGACAGACAGATTCGTGTGTTAGTCTGTAATGTTACGTTGGTTGCTCAGTCACGCAATCTGTTAGTGTTTGATTTATTAATAAATTTTGATAAGAAACAAAACTTATTACTTAGTATAGAAGTCAATTTGCTCTGCACTGTACTATTCATTTGTGTCTGTATAAAAGTTTCTGGCACCAATTTGTCTTCCTTTTTGACATGCCTTACGGACGTAAACCTGGCCTAAGGTGCAGGTCTAGAAGACAATGTGCTGCTATTAGATTATATGATTCAGATGCTCATGTTGAATAAAGAAGAAAAAACCAAGCTGAAATAAAGCTGCCATCAGTTAACCCCCCCCCCCCTCCACACACACACATCCCCGCACCTTCGCTTACTTTTCTGTTTTTAAATATGTTGTAAATTGATTCTCTTCATGAGACAGATTAGATGATAGGATGATATAATGATGGCTTTCCATCATATTATGTCGACTCGGTGTTGTTTGGGGCAAATCTTACGTTACTAACAGTTTTCTATATCCAATTCTGGAATTGAAACTCCAAGTCCACGCGTACGAAGTCGCGGGTAACAGCTAGTCTGCTGATAAAATTCCTTGATTTTGTGAGGACATATGACTGTGTGCACAGGAGAAAGGTATGGAGTCCATGGAAAACAAAGGAGTTCTAAAGGAAACATTCAGTACAGTGACAGAATTATGCCAGGGAAGTGTAAGCTGTGTGATAATTAGCAAAGAACAGTTTGGCCAAAGCAAAGAAATGAGCTTAAACAAGGAAGTGTCCTCGTGCCATTACTTTTAATTATAGTACTGGGTGATATAATAGAGAAAGTGCCAGTGTGGATGAGAGAAGAAATAATGAGATGACGGCTCTCCTGGATGACCCAGTAATCTGGAGGATTGGTGAAGGGGATGTTCAATGTCAGCTGGCTGTATTGATACACACTGTTTGTGAATATATGGGAACAACCAGAAAGAAAAACAGGATAATGAGAGGAATTGTGATGGCAGAAAAACATTTGAAGAAGGTGAATAGTTTCAAATCCTTGAAGTATTGTATAGGAAAGTGGAAGGACTGATGGTGAAGTGATGAGTGAAAGAGAGAAGCAGGCAGAAGCATTTTTAAGAAGTGCTACAGAGAATTAACTTAGTAATTTATTGTACATACTATACTCTCTTCAGGTATGATGCTGAAAGCTGGACATTGAAGAAGTGGAGTATCAGTAAGCTTCAAACAAGTAAAATTTTTAAGAAGTGGAACAGGGGTTAAAATAATGGACAAGGTAAGGACAGTGCCAGATCTAGTGGGAGGGGCTAAAAGAGGAACCCCTGCAGAAGGTAGAGAAGTGCAGATTATGAGGGTATGACCACGTTGAGAGAATGGAGGAGCAGAGAATACCGAGGAAAATAACACAAAGTGAAGTTAAAAGATAAATGCCGCGGAGGAAGACCAAAGGATAGATGACTGAGAGGAGAGGAGGATTGTGTACTGAAGAGAATAGGCGACTGGACCAAGATGGGTAAAGATTTGTGGGAACCAAGAAGAGGCTCACTTCATGATGCTGTGCACAAAGCAGACCTGGCCTGTTGCTTCATGATGGAAAAGAGTACAGATATGTGACTTGTTGGTGGCTTAGGTGGAAAGTCTTAGACCCTGTCACAAGGCAGTCAGCTCCACCAGAGCACTGTCATTGAATGAGACACCATGCTAAAAGTCATAATACTATTGTTATTTTTCTAATGTCATTGATTTTTTATGATGCTGTAAAATTATTGTCAAGGTTGAGGTTGTTAGAGGTGAGAAAGGACTGGGGATAACAACAGGAATTAATTTCACTATGTTCTTTTGAAAGTACCATCCGAACACTGGCCTGGAGTGATTTCAGGAAACTATGGGAAACTGAAATCTGGATGGCTGGATGGAGATTTGAACCTGCGTCTTCCTGACTTGGAGTGTGGTTCCATTCACCCACCACACTCAGTCTTGTATTTAAAACCATGGAGTAGTTGGATAGTTGTTAGAGTTGTGGGAACTGGCATGGATAGCTATTGAATTATCTAGATTATTGTTCTGAACTTGATCCCATTCATCCTGATGAACAGGTGGTTGGTGATGAGATGTAAATGTGATCTAAGATAGTGGAGGTAAGTGGAGTTGATAATATGTTGCGGTTCAGGTGGCATGGCAAGTAATTGGGAAGATTTCCCCACTGGTAGGTTTGAAATAGGTGGTTGAGACTGAATTTATGCTGGAAGTTCTGTAGCATAGTTTATTGTAGAGCAAGGATTGATGTGGTGTTTTTTTAAAAAATAATTTAGGATGTAGGTATTTATCTATTAAGACTAGCCACAAAGCCCGTCAAAAATGCCAGGTTTGACGGAGTGTTCTGACAATTAATTTCTTTTTAGTTGCTTACCTAAACAGAATTGTTATAAAATAAAGCTTAATGTGCTGTAATTTCTCGTCCCTTGTGATGTAGCAAAAAGTTTCAGTTGTCAACTGGGTCCAGGTTGCATTTTAGTCTAACCACTAACTTCGCTAATATTGCTGTTAGAAAATCAAAGCTTCAATCACATGTGAATTAATATATTCCCTATATCGCATTTCAGTGTCATCATGAATCACGATATAAACTTCATCCAAATTCTTCACGTGTTCTTACATCTTTATTTTTTATTATCTACGATGAAGATCGATGTTTTAACGGATGACATAGCTTACTTGTGGTTGAAATAATGACCCCAGTGAAAATGAAGGCTGCTAAAATAAATCTTAACAACTTATGTTATGCCACATAATATTAGTTTTAACTGAGGTTTAGCCCGCATAGATCGCGATCAATTTGGAACTTCTTTCATTCAAACCAAGTAATGATTTAAGTAAAAAAAAAATCAAGTGATAATTAATATGCCAATTTAAACGAAATACATAATTTTCTTTCAGTGTTCTGGCAATTCATTTCTTAGCAATTGCTTAAATAAATTCAAAAAGTAAAGCGTAATGCAATTCATATTGCTTTGCACTGTAACAAAATGTTTCTTTTGTCATCCTGGTCTAACCACAGACAGTTCAATCATTACTATGGCGCCACAATCTGATAATGAATTCTTGTAGAAGACGAAACAAATCGATAATAAAGAAATTTTTTAAAAATATCTCTCTTGGTTTTCGAGATACAGCACGTTAAAAATCAGTTATAGGTATAGTTCCTTGTGCTTTTGGTGATGTTTCTCCTGGCCCAGACCATATTTCAAACTAACAACAACCACTAGGAAGAAAATAAAACACCTATAGTTCATTTCCATCATGTAGATATAGTGGTTTTGGTGATTTTTTTTCTGGTCCAGGCCAGATCTTTTCCTAACCTCCTCATTTTTGAGGTACAATATCTCGAGAACTAAGCGAGATATAAAAAAGAAAGTATTCTTTATTTTCGATTTGTCTCTTCGTGTTACATACGATTTCATCATCAAATTTGGCAATGGTGAAATTTTTCTTCTGGTCCAGGCCACATTTCAACCTAACCATGTCAATTTTGAGGTAAAATATCTCGAGAACTAAGGGAGATATCAAAAAGTTTTATTCTCTACTTTCAATTTTTTCCGTTGAGTTACATAGAAATCAATCATCAAATTGCGGCGCCATGGTTATTGTAGAATCCCCTAACCATATACTATGCTAAACATGCCGCCAGAGAAACAATACTTCAGTTACACGCATATTAATACATGTACTTATCACATTTTAGTGGCAATAATGCATCGCGATATAAACTACATAAAAAATCTTCACGGATGTTTACGTCTGCCTTTCACATTATCCGTGATTCAGATCGGTATTACAACGGTTGAATGGCTTAATGCAGTTACATATGGCTTACACATGTCATTAGTAAAAGCAAAGGACATTTAAAAAATCTGATCAACTTACGTCTTGCCAGGTAATATCAGATTTAATTGTAGTCTAGGTTGTATAGATTGCGATAAGTGTGGAACAGTTTTCGTTCAAAGTAATGATTTAACTAACAGGACACTAATGAAAACAGTTTAAATTATTTAAAAAAAAATAATTTACTTGTGCTCTCTTTAAAGTCAAAGGTTTTATCTTACATACCTATAGCCAATGATTTTAACGAATACTTTTACATCAAATAAATCTTATATATAAAAATCAATGTTTGTTTGTGGGTTTGTGGGTTTGTTCATCTTCTATGCATTCCTATACCATTTATCAGATTGCAATGAAACTTTGGAGAGTTTTCGAGTGTGCGTCTGCGAAGGTTCCTGTGAAAAAAAATTTCCAAAAAGTCACCCCCTATTCCCCATAACACCCCATAATTTAGGCAAAACCACATTTTTTATCCGATTTAGATAGGAATTGGTACACTTATAATTTAAAACAAACAGAAAAATACTGCCTACATACGGTTTCCGAATATTAATCCCCTCGCCCCCTTTCCACCCCCATAATTTTTTCACCCCATAATTTAGGCAATACCACATTTTTTATCCGACTTAGATAGGAATTTGTACACTTATACTTTAAAACAAACAGAAAAATACTGCCTACATACGGTTTCCGAATATTAATCCCCTCGCCCCCTTTCCACCCCCATAATTTTTTCACCCCATAATTTAGGCAATACCACATTTTTTATCCGACGTAGATAGGAATTTGTGCACTTATACTTTAAAACAAACAGAAAAATACTGCCTACGTATGGTTTCCGAATATTCATCCCCTCTCCCCCTTTCCAACCCCATTACTTTTTTACCCCATAATTTAGGCAAACCACATTTTTTATCAGATTTAGATAAGAATTTGTACACTTATACTTTGAAACAAACAGAGAAATACTGCCTACGTATGTTTTCCAAAGCGCATCCCCTCTCACCCTTTCCAACTGAAAATGAATGAAACAGCAGTTTAAAATTTATATGTAAATATTTTTTTCATTTAATCTATGTGCCTACTCAAGTCCAGCAATAGTGAAGCATTGCCGGGTTAGCTACTATTAAATAAATGTAAGCAACTAATAATTATTATGTCAATTTAAACAAAATACGTACTTTTCTTTCAGTGTTCTGACAATTAATTTAGTTACTGATGCTTAGCTAAATAGAACTGTTACTAAATAGTGTCTATTTATAACCTGGAGCAACATATCTGATCGTAAATTGGACTAAAAGCGTGACGTCATAGGACGACATCATAGATTGACGTCGTGCTGTGACAGGTGACGTCATATGTGACATCTGGAATATTATATTAATAGATATTATGAGGCTACAGGGGCAGTTGGAAATGTTATGGAAAGAACAATGCACATTTCATGGCTTTTGATAGTTTTTAGTGTGCAGGCTAAGATTTCTTCAATGAGGGTTGGATCTTGGCATGAGTTTCGTTTCTGAACCAGGTTCTTGAGGGAATGACTAAAAATATAGGGTTATGATAAAATGTGAGAATAGTTGAAGAGGGGTTCTTTATCAGAACATGTGTGTCTGCCCCATATTGCTGGTCTGTGAGAAAGATCAAATTTGGTATGGAAAGGTTAGCAACTGTCAAAGTGACTGCTGTAAATGTATGGCGGGAAATATTAACATCCATTTGTAAGAAATAGCCCACCAACAGATCTTTAGCAGTTGGTCCCTTTAAGCCACAGTAATGTCACATAACTGTATCACAATCTTAATAATCCAGTTTCATTTTTAATTCCATTGTTATCATCTTTTTTTTGCATCCTTTCCCCACCCCCTCACTCTTACATGACACCTGTAATTGAGTTTGTCTGTAGCCCTCAGTTTTGTTAAGTGATGAGTTCGTATTGCTTTTTTTTTTTCCACATTTTCTTAATACATTTTCATTTTTTCTGTCAGTTCAAAGTTCATGAATCTGTTTTAAGTTGGTGCAAATACTAACAAAATCTCTCATACATCTAGATGTACAGTTTTATGTATACATTTTACAGGTTTGAAAATATATTGGTGTACTAAAATGTGATAGTTACAGTACAACATTTTTGTATTAATATTGATTAAAAAAGAATTCAATTTCACTACAGTAAATAGTAACAGATTTGGTAGTTGATAGTATATTATATATTGCAGATGATAAATGGATGTAGCAAACCATTTCTTACGTTTTTCCTTCTTTTTCCAGTTTATGTTGATGATGCTACTCTTATCCCGAAGAACACTTCATTAATAGTAGCACGGGTACCCCTGACTGCACAGCAAAAAAAAGCTTGGTAAGATTATATGTGATGTTTATTGCAGAGTATACTACACTGCTTTCCAAATTTTTCTCGTCTCAAAGCTTCACTTAACATTTCACATTTGTTGTTGTGTTTAACAGAGACATGAAAATGTAGTTACATATGAAAAAATATTTTCCAAATTTCAGAAGGAATATATTATCATTTTTTATTTTCAATGATGTTTAATAGGTCATGAGTGCCAGGATGCCTTATGGTTGTTCTTTGCACGATTCTATGATTTTCTTATTGGCTCTCCATACAGTGAAGAATGGCATATTAGGTTTATCTGTGACAGCCAGAATGCTTGGCAGCTATAAACTCTGTAACTAGGTGAGAGATTGGAGGCTTTCCCAATGTTTCAACTGTATAAAAATTTCTCAGGTCTCTCACTGCTGAAGTGCGTCAATATGATGTGACATTTCGAAGCTGCTCCCCGACTTTGTCTTCCGGTGAAGAAGTTGTTGAGCAGCAACATTGCTTCTGATTGACGCGCTCCCCTAGTCTGAAGCTAGATGTTTCTTAAACCTCATGAGAGCTCCTTGTGCATGAGGGTTTCCTTTAAGTTAATAATAATGATGCAAGTGAGTTTTACTGTGGTGGGTGAATGTTAACACTCTGGCCTCACATTCGGGAGGACATGTGTTCAAATGCCTATTCAGCCATCCAGATTTTGGTTTTCCTTGGATTCACCAAATCATTCTAGGCAAATATCGGAATGGTTCCTTCAAAAGGCTATTGCTGAATTCCTTCCCATTCTTTGCCCTCAGTCCTTTCCAACCTCTAAATGACCTTGACATTAATGAGGCGTAAAATCAGAAGCAACAGTGTGAGCTTGAAAAACTTCCTCTTCCAATGTTGCTGTATCAGCCATATAAAAAGATTCCTCAAAGTTCACTGCTCGCAGTATCTGACTTGTGTGACATAGTAGTAAATTAAAAGTTAAAATGATTTATATATAAAAGAAAAAAAGAAAAGAATACAAAGGTTAATAAATATTGTTTGCCCAGAGAGGCTTTAAAAGGATATGATCTCTGGAAAAAGAAGTGAAGTGAGGAGGGAATTGTTGAGTAGAGGAAACAACCAAGAAAAAGATTGATTTGGCAGCAGGGTGGAGTTGAATTGAGAGATCTTGAGTAGGAACAAACCTGCAAATCTTGGGATGTCAAGGTTGTCTCAAACACGGTCGTTATTGATATTAGAGAACTTTTAAACGGGCAAACGAAAGAAATAAACTGCAAAAGATTATAACGAAATACAGTCTACAAATTGTATTTATTTAATTACAAAGATCGACATCATTATTAATATGCGACACTTGCAGTGTGTGGCAGAAACAATTTTTTTGGGGGGAGGGGTTGGAAATAGGTGGAACTTAGGGTATCAAGTTGGTTGAATAGGTGAGTTTGTCTTACTAGCCAAACACCACACTCATGGACTGCAACCACGCAAGTAAGAGACATGTGGCTGGGAGCATTGCCCTGGTATAATACACCCTTTTGATAATTTGTCTATTCTCCTTTCTGTGATAGCTGCTCGGAGTTGCTTCTCAGAATTAGTATAATATGCCCTCCTGATGGTTCCATCATGTCTGGGGAAATATAGAAGTGGTACTCCCTCAGAATCCCAAAAGACAGACAAAATTATTTTCTCTGCATAAAATGAGGTGGTGGCAATTAGTGTTCTTTCTTTGTGTTGACTGTTGCTTTAATTCCAGATTAAAATGGCATATCAAAGTCTCATCAATAGTCACAAATTGATCAACTGAATTTCTTGTATTGGCTTCTGAAAGACACCTGTCTCTTCACTGCTGTTTGATCTTTCACAACTTTTTATGATTTTGTTTTTCCTGGACAAAGCATGTGTGAACTTATAGGACAACCCTTGTACAGAGTCCATCTAGCGGGAATGTTAACTAATGGGAACTTAAAGATGTTGATCATTTCCGGATTGAAATTATTTTTATTTAAAGTTGACTCCTTGTAAGTAACTACAGTATTAGAAGTGGTTTGAAATTTTTTTTAGTTACTCCTAAACCCTGTTGCACAGTACTGGTTTAGCCACTTAGCAAGAGGTAGCAAAAATCTGGCTCTGCTTTTGCAGATTGAATTTTGATGGTTGGGTTAATATTCAATGATACTGAATAGTAGAAATGTTCATTTGCATTCTATAACCATGTCAGTAATCAGTGCCAGACCTGGGGGCGGTGGCACTTGTCCCAAGTGGCAACTTCAGGGAGGCGGCAGTATCATTTTTTAAGAGCAGCAATTCATGTCAGTGTTACCCTTTATATATAATCCCTATTGCACCCTGGCGACAATGAGGTGGCAACAATGGGGGTGGCAAGCTTACAGTTTTTGTTCCCATTGGGAAAATTTCTAGATCCGCCACTGTCAGTACTGTAAATATAAAACTGGCCATACACATTATGACGGTCGCACGGACCGTCCCACGGACTTTGGCCGTATGCAACAAATCCGATTGTGAATGTGTTGCTTGTAAAGCAGACTTGAAATTGTCATCGAACCTTGTGTCAAGACATGCTCTGGTCGTATGCGATCGCACCGGTCATATTTTGAGTGTTGATGTTTGAGACAGCCCGTGCGTCCAAGCAATGTCAAAATTTGGGATTTTTATTTTTTGAGTGAAAACTAATATACAAACTTTCATGATTTCAATGATTTACAGTTAATTGGGTATAATACATTTCTTCAGGGTGTTATTGATGGTTTTCACTAACACTACACTCATATGCCAGACCTATATTCCTAACTTACTGGTTTTACTTCATTAGGTTGCACTGACTCTTTATCCAACATGGCTGCCCAACTGCCTCAACACATGTTAATAAAATTGTTCAGTCATTGGACATAGAGTTGCTTCCTGTTGTTTACCAGCTCATATAAGCTTTGTCTGTGCCTGGTTGTGGCCCCGGTACATATAACCTGAAACTGTGTAACCGTAATTGGACACCAACAACTTTCCTTTAAAAATAATGAACAATTCCTTTTTTCCTCATGTGCTTTCACACCATTTTCAGACTCAGATTATTTTGTCAGAAAAATACAAAAATCTTTAACACCTCGAATTAACAAATTCTCCCAATTGTTTTTATTATAATTTTTATCTTGTTAAAACCCAGAACTAAACAATTATTTTATTACAAAGTCCATCTAAGGTGTCATTTATTTATTTCTCTTTTATTTTTGCTGTTATCAGTCTTTCTACTGGTTTGATGCAATCCTCCATCCCTTCCTATCTTGTCCTATCTCTTCATCTATACATAGAACCCGCATCCTCAATTTTAAGCTTCATATATTCTAATCTGTCTTCCTTTACCGTTGTTACCTTCATCTATTCCCTACACTAACAAATTAACCAGCCTGTCTCTTATTTCTGTAAGCTTTATCCACAAACTTGTTTCATCACTCATCTTTTCCAACATTTCGTACTTTGTCTGTCCACTTAATTTTCAGCATTCTTCTGTAGCACCACATTTCAAATGTTTCTTTCCTTCTGGTGTTCTTAAAGTCCATGCTTTGCTACCATAATTTGCTGTGCTCCATACATAGTTTTAAAAAGTTCTTTCTTAGATCAATATTTGAAACAAAAATATTTACCTTTTTCATGAATGCTCTTTTGCTTTTGCTAATCTGCTTTTAACATAATTCCTGCTTCAGCTATCAGTTGTAATTTTGCTTCCCAACTAGCAGAATTCACTTGCTTCTCCTGCTGCACCTGATCCTATTTTTGTATTTAATTTACTGTGATTGGTATCATTTCTGATACATTTAATCAGTTTTGTCTTGCTTTGATTTATTTTCAGTCCAAAATCTTCCTTCAGTATTTTGTTTATGCCAGTCAGTAACTTCTCACTATCCTCAGTCTGTTCTGTCATCAGCAAATTGTAGCATACTGATTTTTTCTCCATGTACACTTATGCCACATAAAAATTTCTTTTACTTGCTTTATTCCTTCCTCTACATACAATTTTAATATTAACGGGGTTAGAATACAATCTTGTCTCTCACCTTTTTTAACTGATGCATGTCTCTACTTTTATTATAGCCACTTGATTCTTATATAGTTTATAAAGTATTCTGCTCTCTTGATTTTTAGACCTGATTTCTTCAAAATTTTGAACATCTTGTCCCACTTAACATTATCAAAAGGTTTTTCTAAATCAACAAACCCCATAAAAGTATCTTTTGTTTTTCTTGATCCGCCCTTCGAGTATTAATCTTAAAGCCAGAATTGCTTCCCTGGTACTGCGATTTTTCCTAAACCCAAACTGATCTTCGTCTACTCTCTCTTCTGCTACCCTTTCCATTCTTCTGTATATTATTATGGTAAGTAATTTTGAAGCATGTTGATAGGTATCTCTTTTTAAAATGGTATGATTAGTCCAAGAAGAATCACTTTTAAGATACTTTTTATCAAAGACATCGGACTTCGTACAAAGACACTACGTACAAATGTAAACCAATGCTCCAATGATTATAACTTGCAACATCTTCAAACTAATATTTTCAAAACTAAAACTCAACTACTAACTCGTCCCTGCTGCTCTCTTATTTAGGCATAACAGAAAATTCTAAAATAATTCAAAGACTTCCAACCGACATTTCTCAAATTCTAACATTACTTAAACAATTAAAATCACATTAAAATGATAAGACTCAATTCAGATTCATTCACAATCATAATGAAATGCTCAGAAATGAAAATTAAAGATATTCATACACAAAATTATTTACCTAAACCAGTCCAAACTGTCACAGATTGTCCTCTAAACTTGATAGCTCACATCAATACTTAGAATTACAAACTTTTAATCATTGTTTCATGCATACTATTGTTTTCGAATGTATCACATAGCATTTACATAATTTATGTCCATAAAACAATGTTCATTTACGCAAAATCACGGTTAATTACAAGAAAAATATACAAAACCATATTTAATCATCTCCAAGCTTGCTACAAATAATTCTTAAAATACAATTTTATTAAAGGTCTGGGCCTGAGGGCTGTTATAATGTGGTGTTAGATTAATGGTGTGATAATTTTCACATTTGTCTGTGCTTGTACTTTCTGCTTGTGATGGTATTTTTTATTAAAATGTGCAATTTCTCCTGTTTCATAACTTTTTGATATCAGTTTGAATAATCTTTTGATTCCTTCTTCTTCTAGGGATTTAAGAAGTTCTGCAAGGATCTCATCAATTCCAACTGCCTTATTTGCTTTCAAGTCATTCAGAGCTCGATCAAATTCTGTCCTCAAAACAGGATCTCCTAACACATCAATGTCGACAATGCCTTCCTTTTCCATTGCGCTTTTGTTCAAGTCATCCCCATCATACAGTTTCTCAGTGTATTCCTTTCATCGCACACAAGGGTATTTTACACAAAAAGTCGATCAAAATTATTTCTACGTAATTTGTATTTCTTTTCGTTGGTGTATTAGAACTTATAACTATGAAGTAGGAGTAATAATAAAGAACATATAATTTGAACACACACTTTATGACATACTAAGTGATTATTTACAAAATACCTAACCAAAAATCATGTATGTACACTAAAATAATAATCTGATGAACCGTCCCATCCTTCTTCATTGGAAGTTTCATCTGGTGTTGGTGCCTGCATTATCTTCTGTGCCATTCTCTTCTTGAGTACTTGGGTCCCATAAAAGTAACATGTCAATAGTTTATGGTTTCAATAATTTAGATATTTTTTGGGGACTTTGATTGATAGCTACTGACATGTAACCACCATAGTGCACGATGGGAGCATCGAGTCTAATACCACATACAAACATCTGTGATTTGTGAAGGGTATTTATGACTGCAAAGTGAGACATAGGGGCATACACATCTTTGGTCGAAATGCGAAAGTGCCGCAGATTGACCATTTTCAATCACCACATCTCCCACACCCCCATAGCTACCCACATCTAACATTATAATGCACGTTGGGAGACTTAATGCTTCTACCACACACAAACACCAGTGATCTGCGCTGTGCACTTGTGGCAGCAAAGTGAAATATACGGACACATATGCCTTTGGTTGAAATACGAAAATATCCTTGTTTGACCGCTTTTAACCACCATTTCTCCCACACTTGCACAGATATAGAAAATCCACCGTTAGTGCACGAATGTATGCTACTACCACACACAAACGCCAGTGATTTGTATTGGGTACTTTTGTAAAAAGTTATACATAGGGACACACAAGTCTATGGTAGAAATATGAAAAAGCCCTACATCGACCAACTTCAACCACCATATCTCCCACAGCTAATAGCATTTGGCTAACATTGTGCACTATAGGAAACTCCATGCCATTACCACATAGAAACACAAGTGATCTGTGCTGGGTAGTGGCAGCTGAAATATAGGGAAACAGATGTCTTTTTTTATATATTTGCAAGATTGGGACCTCAATCAATACTTCGTGTAGTATAGGTGACATTGGATGTCACTATTTCAATGTACACCTTAACCATTTCGTGGTAGTGGGGAGCTTGTGCCCACTACATATCATTCACATAATAGTACATGGTGTTTCAAAAATGTCTTTACAACTTTGTAAATTCATATAAATTTTATGAAACAAGGTACAGAGCTGGTTTTGGTGTTGTTTAAAAGGAAAGCACTTCAAGTTTTTTTTTACCTTAAACTAAAGATGTTCTATGTGGCTTCTGTTGGTTATTCTGCAGACATCCCATCGGTAGTCGATTTCTTCCCAGACTCGCACTAGCCTTTCAGGTGTAACTTGCTCAGCAGCAGCGTAAATTCTTGCTCTAAGTTCAGTGGCCGGCAAAGGAGGTACGTACACCATATCTTTTATGAAACCCCAGAAGAAAAATCTAGCGGTGTCAGGTCTGGGGAAAGGGGGGGGGGAGGCCATGCAATTGGCGCATCACGGCCAATCCATTGACCTGGAAAGCGGTCATTGAGAAAATCCCGGACGTCAGTCAGATAGTATGGTGGTGCGCCATCTTGCATAAAGAAAACATTTCGTTCTCGGTCATCCTCATCGATCTGTGGTATCAAAAATTGTTGCAACATATCAAGGTACACTATCTCGTTGATGGTTCTCTCTTGGAAAAAAAAGGGGCCCTACATTTTCCTCTTGCTCAACGCACAAAAAACGTTCACTTTAGGGCTATCACGAACATGTTGCAATGTTTCATGTGGATTTTCCCTGCCCCAAATCCTACAGTTATGTGTGTTGACTCGTCAGAAAAGATTATGTTGTCCAAGAAATGTTCATCATCATCCACTCGATTTAACATATCCACACAGAAGTTCCTACGTGCAATCTTATCAGTGTCTTTAATTGCTTGTAAAAGAGAATATCGGTATGGTTTCAAATGCAAACATTTTCTCAACACATGCCAAACCGTCGTATGTGGGACTTGCAGCTCACGAGATACACGCTGGGTTGATTTCGTAGGGCTGTTGACAAAACTTTTTCTCACTTGCTCAACGACCTTGTCAGATGTGCTTGGACGACCTGAGGATTTTTTTATGTTTTACTGAGCACCCTGTTTCTACAAAATATCTATGCCATTCATAAATTGTAGGCCTACTAGGAGGATCTTTAGTGTACTTGGTACGAAAATTACGCTGAACTGTTGTCACAGACTTCGATTCTTCAAACCAAATCACACAGCTAGCACGCTCAGCTCCAGTGAAGGCAGCCATCTTTAACGTAACTGCCGCTAGCACTTGTGCGGTGCGATTAGGCACTAGCGGACTATGCGAGTCAAGACTTGAAGTGTTTTCCTTTAAAACAACACCAAAACCAGCTCTGTACCTTGTTTCATAAAATTTATATGAATTTTCAAAGTTGTGAAGTCTTTTTTGAAACACCCTGTATAAAGCATGTCAATCAGTGTTTCGTCAATACCTGTAATTTCTGCGGATATCGTTTCCTATAATCAACCAAATCATCAAAAGATTTTCTTGGCCGATCCACATTAGACGGATTGGATTTTATAGGGATTTCGAAACACCCTTGTGGTATTTATTTTAAAATACATTCTCAGTTGTCTTAGCAGCCTGCCCTTTTGTTTTAATTTACAAGAAAAAAATTAAGTTTGTCTTTTTTAAAGAATCTAGAAATTTTTTTTCTTCGAAGAAATAGATGTTTGGTATCCAAATTTCAATGAAACTCCAAGATAGTACACTTTACATTACCATAGAAGAAATCGGATCTTGGAACGGTTGGGAAATATAACAAAATCACTTTTCAATAACTTTCCTTATAAAAAAATGGATACAAATGAGTCAGCTTGTAAAAATGTACAGAAATAAAGTTATGCGATACTTTCGGATATATTTTACTATTATTTCAATTCTATGTACCTGGCTGTACAATATCCATGATTAAAATCACCACAACTTGCTTAACATCACTCACAAATTAAAATGGTACAACTTATAATTTTCTTGTATTTTCTTGGTAACAGTACATGCAAATTGCAATGTGCTCAGAAGACAACTTGTTCACGGGGTGGGGAATGAAGCTTATCTAAAAACATAGCGGACTGTAGTTCCATACACATTTGCCTTGAGTCATATAGAAGTGGATTCTTGGAATTTTCTTGAAATTTTTTTTTTTTTTACTTTTGATCGGCTTTTTGTGTTAAATACCCCTGTGTGCTTCGGTTAGCTCTATCATCTGAGCTTAAAGGAGGTTTCCCATTGGCAGCTTTAATGTTTACACCTCTTTTCTTGATTTCACAAAGTTCTGTTTTATCTTCCTGTATGCCAGGGCCGGCGGATAATGTCGGTATGGTGGGTAGCAGTACCCACCCGGGTAATTCCGGGTTGGTATTTTACCCACCCAGAATTTGAGAGCGACTGTGTGTTCATAAAGGGAAGAAATAAGAGAAAGAATGAGAGACCAGAACAGCTAAACATATTAATTTCATTATTCAAACCTAGTGTAAAACAGGCTATGTACCCACAACAACGCCATAAGATAAGCACAAAATTCCTTTGATGTTTCAACAGAGATAACCAACCAAGCTATTGCCTACCGAGCTTGATCGACGGCAAAGGGTCGTTCTGCATGAAAGCAAGAATGTCACGGTAAAATGTCATGCGTGAAAGCCGCCTTAGTGTATTTCGATCGCGCTTCGGCTAAATCCGTGTGTATTATCGACAAAAAAGTTCATAAGGATAAATTCTTGGTCAAGCTGTAAAGGAGAAACAAATCAAGTGTAAATAATGCTAGAAGACGGCAGCAGTATGTGGGGGATAAATTTGCTTCGCCCTTAGACGTAGGTCCATTTTAAATTTAAAAGATGGCATTGTTCAGTCAGGTGTCAGTCTTATTTTTGTTCTTCACTATATCCACAAGTATGCAGGTAATGAATATTGACGCGTATATTCTAGAGATGAAACGGAAGTTATATTATGGAAGAGGAAACAAAAGCAGAAGTTATTTGAAAATGTTGTAAAAAATTTAAATTGGTGTCACTGCTCTTAATTTACTTCCCAGTTTCTTCTATTTAACAAAAATGTCAAGTGAAATAATGTTTATTTTAATAATCAATCAGGGAGTAGCTGACTTTAAAGTAAATAATAATAATAGTTTTCTAATAGTTGTAACTAATATTCGAATGGTAAAAATGGAAAGCTAAATTTTAAAAACAAAAGCATAGCAGCAACACTGAATGACAATAATATGGAAAATTTGTGAGTGTTAATTTACCACCACGTAGGAGGCTCTTCTTTTGATGTAAGTCGTATTTGCTACTGAACCAGACTGACATTGATATTTTCTTTCTTGTTCCTACAACTTAAGAACTGCATTTAGTTTCTCACACTCTTCAAATTCTGAAAGCATACATGTCAAATAACTTTCTGAAACAATGGTACAATGACAGAAATTCTTTTTCACATAATGTACACTTTACCAAAGATTAATTTTTTTCTCCAGATCTGACTTGGTTTCATTTTGAGACACACTACTGGTTATACAACAAAATACATAATTAGCGGTTAAACTGTCACCACATTAGTTCTCTTCATACCAACTACGCTGAAGCAGTAAAAAACGTTGATAATATCAACGTGGTAAATCAATATCTCATCCAAAACAGATGTTCTGTTCGATAACCCTAAGAGTTGTCGAAAATATTTAATATCTTGAAGGCCTTGGCGAGAAAAGGTTTTTTGTGAGAGGAGCCAACTGCGATGAAAATTCATGGCATTTTTAAAATCTCAAGCTGAGGATGTGGCTGATCTAAAATAGTGGCTGGAAAGAGATGGTTATAAATAGCTTCATAATGACTGTCACAATGAAATTCTTGAACTGATGGCTACTACACTATAGTCTGGAATCATGCAAGAAGCAGCATCATCTTGCCCGAGAAGCATTTCGGAAGATTTCATTGCATGTGAACATTTTATTGGATTGTATTCAACTGCGAACACCAAAACAGAAACCTTATTTGATCTGGTCATTGACATTTCGCCAAGCAAAAGTTGGCGCTCTCAATAGGATACGAAGAGGCTTTTAATGTTTCTGGAAAAATAAAAGGATTTCAGTCACAAATACGCAATGAAGAAAGAGCCTCAAGCTTTATTTGTGTATCGTAATGCCCATAATCTTAATCTTCCTGTATGAGATGGAATTGAGACAGAAAGATTGATAACAGAAAGAATATTCAGAGAAACTATAAAAGATTTGGCAAACTGCTTGCGAGACTTGCCGAAACGACTTTGACAGTTGAAGTAACTGCAAATCGGAATATAAAAAGGAACTAATGATGACTTGCCTTTCTTGCAGCCTATTGTCTAGCAAGTTATTTCTAAAGATTACAAGTTAAATCCATTTCTTTAAATTATGGTTTTATATTTGTAAGCATATCTACACATTTTTTACACATGGTTAATGATAATCAGTATGAGAAAATTATCAGCAGCGAATAAAATTTTTATACGATCATTCTGCAGCAGAGAAGTAGATAGTGCTGTCGCTGCTAAGGCTTCTGGATTTTACTCCTACATGGAATCGTTTAAGTGTATTTTGTATTTAACAATGACGATAGAAATTTTTAATCGTTTCGAAATTTTGAATGCAGTTCTCCAGAAATTGAATGTATATGTTATTGGATCGCGTGAGAAGATAGAAGCAATCACCG
Source organism: Vandiemenella viatica (assembly GCA_031002005.1). NCBI lineage: Eukaryota > Metazoa > Arthropoda > Insecta > Orthoptera > Morabidae > Vandiemenella > Vandiemenella viatica. The sequence goes on from JARYHS010008075.1 coordinate 133,867,145, forward strand.
ATGTTTTTTACTGTGTTCGAGATTTAAAATTCGAAGGAATTTGGCGGATAAGTATGCAGTCACTAACTTTGAAATCAACTAACCACAAATCCCACATCAGCGTAAAATTCTCTTCGTCTCGACCAAGGTGGAAGCGAAGATCTCCGATTCGAAACACCTCAAGATTTTTTTCGTAAATCTTGTATTGAAGTTTATCATCAAGTACTCCTGTTATTAAAGAGTCGATTCCACAACAATACCATCCACTTCTTAAAATCATGAGAATGATTCGCCGTGGGACAGCCCGCAAATATTGAAATAGTTGTAAATTTCTATAACCATGATTTTTACCAAGAAAGATTTCTGAGTGAAATAGATATGCTTTTGCAGCTTTTGAAAAGGCAAAAAGATAGGACTTGTAGACTTTTTACAAAAGTACGAACAGACAAGAAGACTCATACCAGAGTTTGTGCACTATTCGTCACGATTACTGGGTCGGCCTGTTCGAATGAATGAAGTTTTCATCTTATACCAACTCAAGACTTACCCAGGATCGACAATATTTCAAGACAGACTCAATAATATCGCAATACTACATGTATATGGTAATTTGACAGACGAACAATATTTGGATAAATTGTTGAATCAGTTCATTTCCAAACAAGCATACTGAATAATAAATTAAAAATATAATTTTTGCATAAAACTAAATTTAAATTGAATAAATTATGTCTTTTAATTAATTTTTTAGTTTTTATCTGAATGAATTTCTATTATGAATTTGTTTGTAGAATTATCACTATTATTATTTTAGGCAAAATTACCAAATAACATTTTCAAGGGAATCTCCCCCCCTCCCTCCACCACTAAATGCCTGACTACCCACCCGGGCCGAGAGTGAAACGCCGCCCCTGCTGTATGCAACATCTACTTTACCTATGACCATTTCCTTTTCTACTTCTTCACACTTTTCTTGTAGCCATTTTTCCTTTGCTTTTTTGCATTTCATGTTTGTTTAATTTATACATTGCCTGTATTGCTCTCTTCCTGCTTCATCCTGAGCATTTTTGTGCCTTCCCCTCCGATTAATCAGCTACAAACTTTCTTCTGTGATCCAAGGTTTTCAGGTGGCTTGTTCCCTAAAGCCTAATGTTTCATTACCATCTTTCATTATTTCTCTCTTCAGTGCATTCCATTTATCCTCAGTTCAGCTCCTTTCAGTTACTTCTTAGACCTAAATCTACCATTTCTGCCAATTTTTCTCTCATGGTAGATTGTTTACTTCCAGTCTGTTCTGCTTATATCATTTTCTTATTTACTTGAATTTCAGCCTGCAGTTCATTACTGTCAAATTATGGTCAGAGTCTGTGTATGATCCTGGGTACACTTTACAGTCTAGAACTTGATTCCTGAATCTCTGTTTGACCATGATATAATCTGGCTAATATCTGCCTGTATCCCCTGGATGTTTCTAGGTGTATATCCTTCTTGCATGGTTCCTTAACAGCGTGTTTGCCACAACTAGCTTATATCTTTCACAAAATTCGCTCATTTCTTTCTCCTAGACCAAAACTTGTTACAGTATTCTCCTCTTTTCCTTCTCTCACTATCGCATTCCAATCACCCATGATTATTATGTGTTCCTCCCCCTTCACATATTAGATTCTTTCTTCAATTTCGGATTACATTTTCTCTCTCTCTTTGTCATCTTCCTGTGACATTATACACTTGTAGTAATGTGGTTGTAGTGAGCTTAGTTTCTAACCTCATCAAAATAATCTAGTCATTAAATTGTTCATAATAACTCACCCATTTCCCTACTCTCTTATTCATTACAAAACCTACACCAGTATCTTCAGTGACAGCTTTTGTGTTAATTATTCTGTGCATCCCAGACCAGAAATGCTGTCCATCCTTTCACTTAATCTCACTGATCCCAATTACATCTAACTTAAGTCGTTCCATCTCCCTTTTTAAGTTTTCTAACCTACCTACCCTATTCAGATTTCTAACATTCCACACTCCGACTCGTAGAATGTTCCTATCCTTTCTGATTACTCTCCCTTGAGTAGTCCCCAACTGTAAATCCTATTGGAGGACTATTATACCTCCGGAATATTTTGCCCAGGAAGAAGCCATCATGTAGTTTGAGATAATTACATGTCTTCAGGATACCCTTTCGATCTTTAATGCATTTTTTTCCCATTGCCTTCTGCATCCCCATGCCATTTATCATTTCTGATTCTTCCACCTTTAGCAGCAGTTTCGAACCCCCAAGGGCCAGAGGGTGCCCAGGACCACACCCTGCTCTTCTGCCCTCCTTTAGGAGGTAATTGGCAAGCAGTGGGTGACTCATACCGAGAATCTGTAAGTCACTAGAGCCTCATCTGTGCAACATGTGAAGAAGAGATTGACATTTGGTTGGAAAAGGCTAATATAGTCTCTCCCAAACCCCACCCCTATTTATTTCTGTTTTATAATATCTAAAACACCACTTTTCCCTCTTAATACATTATTATTTCAGTAAAATTCTATTAGATTAATTCTTCCTGCTACCTCTAATTTATTTGTGTAACATCTTATTTGGTGTCTTGTGGTTTAATTAATATATAAAACAACTAGCTCATACCCGCGACTTCGTACGCGTGGATTAAGAATTTTTTTGCCAGAATTAAATATAGAAAGTTGTAGGTAACGAAGGATTGGTACCAAACAATATCGAGTCGGAATAATATGACAGGAAAGCTAACACTATATCATTGTACCATCGAACCTGTCTCTTGAAGAGAATCAATTTCCAACATATTTCTGTAACCATTCAGTAAGGTCTCAAAATTTCGTAACTACAACTGTTAATCATACTGGAAAAAATATCCTGTGCCCTTCATACAGATTTCCTTATAAAATTCCATCACAACGATATAGCCATTTAGGTGTCAAAATGTAACAAAAAGACAGAGACTTACTTCCGTATTTATAATAATATTATTATGGTTCTCACTCACACATTGACTGCGGACAACACCCGAGGGATCATTATAACCTAAAAAAGTGTACACCTACAACATTGCAATACTACCTACGATTTGCCTCGCATTGCACCCCTAACTTTCTAATATCTACAGTTTAACATTCAATCCGAATAACGGCCCAGGCCTGACTCTTACGATGCAAAACAATTTTTAAAAATCTTAGCCTCCATGGAGATTTGAACTGGAGACCACAACGTTCGTAAGCAAGCGCTTTAACCACTGAGCTGCCAGTCCACTACGCGGATACACGGTACAGAGACGTCCATATCCAACGTGTCTGTCTATCGCCGTATTTCGAAGTTATGAGACAACATGTGTTATTTATACAGATAATTTCTCAACCAAATGTAGACAGTATTTTTCTCCTTGTTTCAAAGGATAAGTGTGCAAAGTTTCATCGAGATCGGATGAAAACTGTGGATTTGTATGAAGAACAAACAAACTAACAAACAAACAAACATACATTCATCTTTATATATAAAGATTAGTCCACGATACAGTTAAAATTTTACTTGTTTTTATTTTCATAAGCATGTAGATCTTCCAAGATACTGGTCACATTTATTCACAAACTCTAGCGATTGCATTCAATACTTCTTCCAAAGACAGTACTGCCACACACACTCACAGTACACGTAAAACTGTTCACTCAAAACTGTCTTTGTCTACGTAAACTGTATCCATAAACTGTGTCAGTAAAACTGTCTCTAAGTCTGCCGCTCACTTCATATAAGTTTCACCGAAAGTTCTAGAACATAACAAAGGCTTCCGACGGATATTTCTCGAACTTTAACAATACTTAAACAGTTAGAAACGTATTAAAAACAATCAAAATTAATATATAATCATTTACAATCATTATGAAATGCTCAGAAATGAAAATTAAAGATATTTAAACACAAAATTATCCACATAAATAATTTTAAACTGTAGTAAATCATCCTTTAAACATCATAGCTTACCTTAATACCTGGAATTACAAACATTTAAGCAATTCTCTTGCATAGTTCTGTCCTTAAACATATTAAATGGTATTTACATAATTTCTTTTCATAAAACAAAATCCATTTACACCGATTTATAGTAAATTGCAATGCAAATATACAAAATCATATTCAATCAAACTGTAGCTTGTTACAAATGCTTCATAAAACACAATTGCATTTAAAGTCTAGGTTTGAGGGCTGTTACAATCTCTTTCCCATTAAAGATCCTTACTAAAGAAAAATCTAATATTTTCAGTCGATTAAATTATGTTTTCATACTAAAATATTTTAAAATCCTTGCAGTCCATCTTTTTGCATCATTAAACTGTCAAATTACTGACTCATTCTTGCTTTTATGATGCAGTACTAGACTGCCTGAGTCTTCAGTTAACTTTCATTACTGTTTTTAACCTTATGATATAACCATGTGAGCTTAACAATACAATTAGAAATGACCAGACCAAAAACTTTGAAATTCATCCTGAGGATATCATGAAGGAACTAAGAAAGTTGAAAACACATAAAGAGGCTGATGTAGATAATATTACAACACATATCTTAAAGATAGCAGGATGTGACATTTTACCTTATCTTGAATTATTTAAACTGAGTCTGGATACTTGCTGCTTACCAGAGGATGGGAAAAGTGTGAAAGAAGGAGTGAGAAATAGTCAACAATTATGTACCAATCGGTTTGACATCGGTGGTATCTAAATTAAAGGAGAGACTGATATGCAACCACATCAGTAATATATGTGAGGAGAATAAGTGGGCAATATGGCTTTAGGCAAGGATGTTCATGCGAATCTCAGTTGGCGGGATATATGCAAGATGATTCAGATGAAATGGACAAGGGAGGCCAAATTGATTTTGTAGTACTAGATCTCTCAAAGTCTTTAGACAGTGTGAGCCATAAAATGGTAGTAAATAAGGTTTTTTTTTTTTTTAGAGTGTACGAGAAAGTGATTGCTAGGTAGAAGAATTTTTAAAAGATAGAAAACAAAATTTTATGGTAGGAAATTCAGTATCAAAAGAAGTGGAAATAAAAATGGGAGTGTCATGCATATTGGAACCATTGCTATTCATTATTCTAATGAATAATTGTGTTGATTGTTTACTATCGGAAGTTAGATTGTTTGCAGATGACCTAATGCTGTATAAAAGGATCGGTATTGTAGAAGACTGTGAACGGCTGCGAGGTGATCTGGACAGGATATCTAATTGGATTAGTAAACGTGGGATTAAGATAAATGCAAAGAAGAGTCAGCTTATTAGATCCATAGATAAAAAACCGAAGGTTTATTATGATTATAAAGTGGTAAAAAAAATTGCTTGTTGAAGACTTGAAATGTAGATATCTTGGCAATACATTTGATAACAAGCTTAACTTGGCAGGACACATTGGACAGGTAGTAGGAAAGATTTTAAAATTCTGCACTTGTTGAAGAGATTGATGAAGGGATGTGTGAGAGAAGTAAAGGAATTGGGTTACAAAACTTTGGTCAGAGCATTGCTTGAATATGGTAGTGCATGCAATATGGGACCCACATTTTGAGTATCAAATACAGGAGTTGGACAAGGGACAAAAAAGGGCTGCTAGATTTGTTTAAGGAAATTACTGCAGAACGCTCTCAGTAACCGATATGATAAAAGAACTGGAATGAGATTCATCGGAAGACCGAAGGCAGGGCTGGATTAAGACAGCGCTAGGCCCGTAGCAAATGTCAAGAAGAGGCCCTTGATTTTTAACGTCCGGGGGAAAATTGTATAGCTAAAAAAAAAAAAAAAAGTTGCTGGCCTAGGTGCGGGGCCCTCCTAGGAGACGCGACGCTCATAGCATTTGCTACCTCCTGCTACGTCGTTAATCCGGTACTGACCCGAAGGAGGGTGAAATGGTTCATGGGACTATATTGGTGATGAGGCATGGTAAGATATTGGTGTAAGAATTAAAAGTAATGCATGGAAGGGAAAAGATGACCATGACCACGAGCAGCACTTGATTTCAGACACAAGGGTGTAGGAAGATTCTCTTTTTTAGGTAAAAGTGTCGGGGATTGGAATAAGTTACCAAGAAAAATGATGAGTAATTTACCAAAAATGTTGAAAGACTTTGAATTTGAAATTTGTAGAAGGCAGTGGGTGCAGGAATGGGGGATGATGGGCGTGTAGGGAAATTGCCACTGTATGCTCCATACAGACCATTGCAATTTAATTAAATTGAATTAAGTTCCATTTTACTTTCTGAAATAACTATCATATTTATTTACTGTTTGTTACTAACTTTCGGTCAAAACATTTCTATATACCTTTTAAAGCTATGGAAATAGGATTCTATTATGTCTTTTACCCTGTTTGGCATTACTCTATCACCCAATTGTTCAGAATTATCTTCAAAATTACCGTTGATGCTTTCTGGACATCTGAAATTTGTGTTGAAACAGAAAAAAGAAAATATTTTTCTTGGCCAATTTCATTTTCAGGAATATCCATAAGTCACTTTAAGCTGAATTGGGAGAATCATCAAACACCACAGAACATTTTTTGCTCAGTCTTGCTTTTAGGTACTGATGTTGTTGATTAGCTCACTGCTTTCTGACCATCTGTTTATTTATGCAGCTGATACCATGTATACTTTGTAGAATTCGTTCACATCACTTAATTTTGGTCGCCACCCTTTGAAAGTGAAATAGTTTCAGGCAAGGAACCAGAAAGTTTATATGTAATTGTTAGCTAAGAAATGGAAGAAAAAACAAGAAGTCCTGTTAAAATTGTATATATTCTTGTCCTTACGTTCATATTTCTGGTATTGGTTACAAAGTTACACTTCCATACCGCTTCGATCCATATCGAAAAGTGCAGGAACCACTGACGGTAATATATTTACTATTCAACTCCACTAAGATGAAAAGTTTCTTAAGGTTTCACCAAAACATATTTCTTTACGCATAAACTCCTGAGTCACTCCACATTCTGTGTTGCAAAAGTTTCTGGGATCCATGAAGATGAATACCACATGTTCCAAAAGTGCAAGATCACAGGTTATTCCACCTAGCCATCTTCTAGTCATCCACGCTCACTCACTTGACCACACTGCAACCAGTTTTCACTCCAAAATTCCAACACATACTAGTGAAGAAGCATGTGACCCAATCGTTTTTGTTGACACTTCTCGAAACAAGTCCAAAGGTGTACCTGTGTTTGCTATTTTTTTTTTTTTTAATGTTTCAAACCTCCCAGCTTTAATAAGTTGTATTTTAAATTTTCTGATTGATGTATTTTAATGCTTTAAATAAGTGTTTATTTAATTTTTCCTTCTTTATTTTGTCTTTGTCCATGTACTCTCATTACTATGGTAACCTACCAAAAAATATTATGACATTAAACTTTTCCTGATTGCTTTGATACTTTACCAACAAGGAAATATTAATCTTAGAAACATTTTCTTCCTTAAAGGTTTTCACCAAAATAACTCCTACTTTCGCCATAATCAGGCTCTGAAGTCAGCTCATGTTGGAACCTTCCCTCTTAGTATATCTTTCCTAATTATTAGGCTTAGTTAATACTTTTATTCATACTTTATTTCTCACAGCTTTCCCTATCCTATACAGGGTGATTCAAGAAATATTTTAATATGTAATTCTACAAGCAAAACTAAAGAAAAACGTTCATATAAACATAAGTCCGCAAATGTTTAGTTACGGAGTTACGTCTAAGCCTGAAATTTAGCAACCTCTCTAATATGAAGCCATCACAAAGCTGTACGAGGTTACAGTAAAGCATGATTACCATTTATTTTGTTGTTATTGATCTGATAAATGTAATAAAATAAGTCCCAGACGTGTATCTGCAATAGTTTTTCAGAAATTCCAGACAAGCAAAGAAATAATTTGGGAAAATTTGTAATTTAGTAGTTGGCCCAATTTTTAAAAAAATTCCAGTCAATTGCTCAAAGTTTTCAGCAGAAGTTGTAGAGAATTTAATTTTGGCAAATGATGGTAATAAAGTTAACTAAAACAGTATGAATGTGTCAGATAATTTGCTTTTGTTAATACCACAGATCAGTGTTAAGCTAGATCAATAACAACAAAATAAAAGGAAATCGTGCTTTATTGTAACCTCGTACAGTTTTGTGACGGCTTCATATTAGCGAGGTTGCTAAATTTCAGGCAAAATCTTTTATTAGCCATAATCCCGTGGACCTATGTTTATATGAACATTTTTCTTTAATTTTACTTGTAGAATAACATATTTGCATATCTTCGTGAATCACCATGTATATTATTTCTATAAGGTGTTTTTTTCTCACAAGCTATTATCTTACTTCATATTTAACCGAAATCAATGAATGAGGTGTCATTTTAAAGCTTATGGCCTCCACTTTGGTCAGATCATCTTTTAAGAAAGGAATTTTTCAGAATTCGATCTTTAAAGAGCAAAAATGTCAATATTTCTAGAATACTGTTTTTTTTTGTATTAATAATTTATCTCCCTGGATACCTATCTCAAATCGTTTAATGAAATATCGTTTCAAAGGTTAAGATCTCCAATTTGGCGTGTCTTATATTAAAACATGAAATTTTCAGAATTAGATCCTTAAAGGGCAAAAATGTCAATATTTCTAAAATGCATTTTTTGTGTCTCGAGCCATTTATCTCCCTGGATATGTAACCGAAATCGATAAATGAAGTAGAATTATGAAGAGTGATGTATCAGCTATAATGACATCATGTATTAAGAAAGAAGTTTTTTTTTTGGATTTCAACCCTGAATCGGAAAAAGTGTATCAATGGTTATTCAATGCATTTCTGTGTCACGAATCATTCATCTCCATTAATATATAACCAAAATAGATAAATTATGTATCATTCTAAAGATTAAGGTCTCCGCTGTGGTTACATATTTTAAGAATGGATTTTTTCTAAATTTAACCCTTAAAGGGCAAAAATATCAGTATTTCTAAAATGCGTTTTTTGTGTCTCGGGTCTTTTTTTCCCTTGATAATTAAACAAAATTGATAAAAGAGGTATCATTTTAAAGACTGTAGTCTTTGTAAGGTCTTCGGGTGGTTACACCATATTTTAATAAAGGAATTTTTCAAAATTCGACCCTTAAAGGGCAAAAGTATTAATATTTCTACAGTGCATTTTTCTGTCACGAGCCATTTATCTCCCTTCATATCTACCTGATATAAATTAAAAAGGTATCAAATTAAAGATTTAGGTCTCCGCTGTGGTCACATATTTTAATAATTGATTTTTTTTGTAATTCTAAGCTTAAAGCACAATAATATCAATATTTCTAAAATGTGTTTTTTGTGTCTCAAGTAATTTATTTGCCTTGATAATTAAACAAAATTGATAAAAGAGATATCATTTTAAATACCGAGGTCTTCGGTTGGTTACACCATATTGTAAGAAAGGAAAATTCGACCCTTAATGCCCCGTTTATACGGTGCGAGTAGATTGGAACGAGTGTACTGTCTTGCTGCACGTGCAGCACTGGATAGTCTACTCTCCTCGTGTAAACAGGTACAACACAGACAGTTGACTGAGGATAGTGGACTCAGTTAACGACCAACTTTTAGCGTGCAAGTTCAACAGTCAGGATGGCGACAACTAACAAGTCGCGTAAGCGGAGTGAAGCAGAGACATTAAAATCTTTAGAACTGCAAGAAATTGAGGAAATTCTGTGGATTTTTAAGATTAAAAATTATAAGAACAAGGATTTTAGAGACTCTTCTATCAAAAAATTGTTTCATAATGGTGTAACCTGTTATGTACTGGAAAAAATATTTTACAATAACTCTACAAATTGAGATACAGTTAGTCTTAACTGATGTAACTCTACATTTTCACTTACAACTTTATTTTTAAAAAAGGCGCTGAGGCATTTAAAGCATTTCTTTTTAATATCCACATTTTTAACCATTTTCTAAGTTTTATTTTGTTGTTCTTCATATCATTCAACATTATAATCAACAAATTTGTTATGATGTTAATTTCTTCCTGTAAGATCACAATGTAGAGAACTCCTGACAATGGACAGTGGACTGTCTTCAACTTATTACTTGCATGCTAGTCCACTCTCTTACCCCCACCACCAACGGTCCGGCCAACTGTCATTCCAGTCAACTTGCATCGTGTACATGCGGTCTAAAGGACAAAAGTACTAACACTTCTACAATGCATTTTTCTGTCATGAGCCATTTATCTTCCTTGATACTGAACCAAAAACGATAAATGTGGTATGTTTTAAAATATTAAAGTATCCACTTTGGTTACATCATATTTTAAGGGGAAAAAATATCATAATTTCTAAAACTTTTTTTTTTACCTTACTTGATGCCTAACTGGATCAATAAATGGGGTATCATTTTAAGGACCAAGGTGTCTGCTTTTGTCACCATATTTTATAAAAGGAATATTTTGTAATTCGTCCCTTAAAAAGGAATATTTTGTAATTCGTCCCTTAGAGGGCAAAAGTATCAGATTATTTGTATAATGCGTTTTTTTAATTATTATTATTACAAGCCATCTATCTCCTTTGATACCTAACTGAAATCGATAAATGACATATAGTTTTAAAGATTAAGGTCTCCAATGAGGTAAAACCATAAATTAAGAAAGAATTTTTCAGAATTTGATGTTTAAAGTGATCATGCGTATGAGACATTTCAGAGCCAAGTCCCTAGATTACAGCAGCAGATATCACAGAGATGTCAATAAACTGTTTTTTATACGATAAGTAGCTTTTCGGATATTATTTTCTGTTATGGAAACATTTTTGTTTTGCTACACAATTCCAATGTAATTATTTTATTCACACAGCAACACATGTCACAGAGATGTTAATATGCTGTGTGCATTTTGTTTAGGTTGGTGATATTTTGTTAAGGGCAGCAACAGTTTGTCGTAGATACAGTGTGTTGTAAATTTTCGTAATATGTTTTGATGCGTTCCTATTACACTAAATAAATAAATATTTGCTACAGAAGTGCAGTTCTACTTTTCATTATATTACAAGCATTCAACCTCACTATTCATCGTATTTTATTAGTGAAATTTTCGTACTGGTCGTCTAGTATTACTTTATTTCCATACTGTGGATTTCAGTGGTTTATCCCTAGTGTATTTTAATTGAAAGGTAAACAATTAACATGAGCCTTATATCAAACCATTTAACTCTCAGACCTATTTTTTATCTTCTTAAAGTCAGTTAGTTATAATGTCCTTTCCCTATTCTGTATCCTAATTTGTGACCCTTTCCTACTTTAGTGCTGAATTAATGGTTTATTTTGGGTATTAAATGGGTTTGTTTATTAGTGAGGGGTCTATCTTCTTGCTCTGCACTGTTCTGATATAAATTCAGTTAAATTATTTATTTCTCAAATTGTCTAATGTATTTATTTTATTCTTTGAGCTTCCTCATTTTATTTAAATTTTCTGCGGTTCCATTTTGTGTTGTACAAAGAAAATTATGCTTTTCTTATTTTCCTTCATGTTATACTCTTACTATGGAAAATCATTAATATCTATCAAATCCTTTACTTTCCTGTAAATATATTATTAGTTTTTAATTTCTTGTATCTGATGCTGCCATCAACACAAAAAGAAGTTCTTTCCATTTGCTGCTTTAACCATCTTATTTTCACTTTTTCCAACCTTAATTAATCTTGCTTATATTTGTTACAATAATTAGTAATGGACCATTCTTTTGCTGCATTTAAATTTTTTTAATATTTTGCTTTTAAGATACTTTAATGTTGTATTATCCAGACTGTTTATTTATATTTTTTAACTTGCTTTCCTTTATGACTTGACACCACCATAAGCTTTTCTGCATGGCTAAGAAACGGTTCCATTTCAATGTATTGTTGTGCAGCAAACACTATACCTCTTGTTCCTGGTATTTGGTTTGAACTTGTATAATTCTGACCCTATAAATGATTCAAAACATCTAAGCGATATTTGGCACTCAGTGTATAACCTTATAACACGAATTCCTTATGAATTATTTCTTTTGGGATTAAGGAAACTATTTTTTTTTTTTGCGTCATCAGTCTCTCGACTAGCTTGATGCAATCCTCCATCTCTTCCTCATCTTGTGCTAATCTCTTCATCTCTACATACCACTTAAAATCCACATCCTCAGTTATCTGCTTCATATATTCTAATCTCCGTCTTCCTCTACAGTTCTTACCTTCGACTGTTCCCTCCACCAGCAAATTAACTAATCCAGCATGTCTCAAAATATGACCTACCAGCCTGTCTCTTCTTTCTATAATCTTCTTTCCTCACCCATCATTTCCAAGTCTCATTCATTTCTTACTTTTCCCACTTAATTTTCAGCATTCTTCTGTAGCATTATATTTCAAATGCTTCAATTTTCTTTCTTGATGGTATTCCTCGCTACCGTAAAGTGCTGTGCTCCACACATAGAGTTTTAAAAAGTTCTTTCTAATTCCCAGATCAATATTTGAAACTAAAATATTTCTTTTTTTCATGCAGGCTCTTTTTTCAAATGCTATTCTGCTTTTAACATCATCCTGCTTCGACCATCAGTTGTAACAGAATTCACTTACTTCTCTTATTGTAGAATATTGTTGGCTAATATTTATGCTCAACATTTTTTTGGATTTTTTGAGATTCTGGACTTTTCCTGTTCTTAGCTCCAACACTTTCTAAACGGCAGTGCTAGATTTTTCAAACACCGACCACTTTACTCATTTATGCATCAGTACGTGACACTGCGGATAATTTGAAGATAAAACTGTTACCTTTTCTCATATAATAGGTGTAGAATCCAGTGCATATTTACTTCAGCAATTTACTACCAGTGAGGAGAGTTTCATTGAACCTGATAGGTGAACATTAAGCATGGATCTACTGTTCAAATCCCCCTCCAGCCATCCACACTTTGATTTTACATTTCCCGAAATCGCTCAGGTGAATGCCTGGATGTATCTTCAAAAAAGATATGGCGAATTCCTCCCGCTCGTTGCATCCAGTCATTTCCTGTGTCTGATGACCTGGATGTTAATGAGGCACAAAATCACGAGAAAAAAAAGAGAAAAGCTAATTTATCAATAATTTGTCTACCAAGTCTCTGACAAATTTTGAATGTAAAGTTAATGTGCACCTACCGTCCTTTGCTATCTTCTTAAATTAACTACCACATAAATTGTCTTTAAAATTATATCTGCTTTCTTTTACTGAAAGTCACAAGTTTAAAAATTGTTTATCCCTGTAGAATTATTAATGAAGTATAAAATATTCTGAAACAAGATTTGAGATCTTCTCATATATCAACTCATATATATATATATATATATATATATTTGACTCGACACTTTGCTGGAAGATGAAGTTGGTGAGCGGCTTTATTGAGCATGGTGGGTTAACAGTAACATTCTGTCCTCACATTCAGTAGGTAGTGGGTTCGAATCCCTGTCTCGGTATCCAGATTTGGGTTTTCCATAGTTTCCCTGAATCAAATGCTGGGATGCTTCCTTCTAAATGCCATGGTCGAATTCCTTCCTGTTCCTTGCCCCAGTCCTTTTCTGTCTCTATTGACCTTGACAAGGCATAAAGCCACAAGTAAAAAAAAGAAGAAGAAAAAATACGAAAGGAGAGCGATTTGAAATGCTTAATCAAATTGACACAATTCCCCGGTGGGAGAGTTGAGAACTTTTTATACTTATTTTGAAACAGTTACCCAGAATTGACTAGTTTCCATACCTTGTCTTACAGATGTGTAGTAGGGCTGTTTTCCAGCAGAGCTCATTGTTAGGAAACTGTGTACACAAAAACACAAATTCTGTCCAATTAAATTGACGTTTAATTTCATACACACATTACAAAACAAATAACTTTTCTACCATTCTTCTTGTTGATGAAATGCTCTCATTAGTGTGTTATAATTGTTAGATTTTTTTCAAGAAGTATCAGTTCTAATTATAAATTTGGCATCTTGACAGGGACCGTGCTGAATCATCTCAGCCACTTCCAGGCCTGCCAAAAGTGGTAAGAATATCTTGTTGTATATAAACATTTAACAAATTTTTGTACATGTTGTTTTGGTTTAGGTTACCAGTAGTTTAGTTTGCTATTATAGACTTATATTTATAATGTAGTGAAATTCATGTTTGTTAAGTTGGTAAGCTTAACTCCAAGGAACTTTTGGACTAGCCAAGCACTTAAAAAATGACTAATCAAAATCGATGTCTATTAACAAAACAGAAAGTTGTTTTATGTACAGTGTTACGCTGTATAATTTTAAAACAAATAATTTTTAAAAGACAAAATTAGCTGGCAATTGAAATTACAATTTAAGACAAAAAATGTTGGTGAAATACGAATGTAGACAGGTAGGGAAATTGACATCAGGCAAATGCTCCATTCCAGTTGCAGTTAGATTTAATTACATTATATGAGGAGAAGAAAAAGAGGGGAATACTGTAGTGGATTAGGAGAAAGAAATGAGTGATGAAGCAGGTTGTTAGAATTTTGTGAAAGAGATAAACTAGTCGTGGTGAACACATTTCAAAGAACCATGCAAGAAGGATATACACCTAGAAACATCCAGGGGATACAGGCATATATTAACTAGATTATATCATGATCAAACAGAGATTCAGGAATCAAGTTCTAGACTTTAAAGTGTACCCAGGAGCAGACATAGACTCTGACCATAATTTGATTCTAATGAAGTGCAGGCTGAAATTCAAGCGATTAAGTAAGCCATATAAGCAGAACAGACTGGAAGTGAATAAACTAAAACTCTCTAGGACGAGAGAAAAATTTGTGGAAATGATTGACTTACCAGGTGTGTAAATATTAAACGGGAATTTTTTCATAAAAAATACACTTTTATTGGTTAACATTGGTTCAAAGTACCTTATTTGAAGTATTGCCCATTGTTAGACAAACATTTTCCCCATCTCTATGGAAATTTATGAATGCCACACCAAATTTTTTTTTTTTCTCTTTTGACGCAAACTAGTCATTGAGCCATTTTCGTATGTTTTCATAAGAATTGAAGTGCTGCTCATCGAGTGCGTGTCCCATCAATGTGAAGAGAGAGTTATCGGATGGAGCTTAGTCAAGTGAGTAAGCCTCATGCATCAGTATCTCCCAAATAAAAGCTTCAATCATTTCCTTGATCGGGTTTGCTGTATGTGACTGCAAGTTGTCATGAAGCATAATCACTTTGTGTTGCCTTTTCTGGTATTCTGGTCATTTTTCCTGCAATGCTTGATTCAAATGGATCATTTACTGTTGATAAAGTTCAGAATTAAGTTTCACCAGGTTTTAAGTAGCTCGTAATAGATCACACCATTTTGACCTCACCAAACACAGAGCATTGTCTTCCTTCCACAGCAATTTGGCCTTGACGTTGATGGTTCAGCTAGAGTTACCCATGATTTTTTACACTTAGGGTTCTCGAAATATATCCACTATTCATCACCTATCACAATTCGATGGAGAAATGACTTTCTTCTATACCTGGTGAGCAGAGTTTCACAAGTGGTTTTTCGTTTTTCTTGCTGCCTGTCAGTTCATGTGGAACCCATTTTCCCATTTTCTGGAACTTTCCCATCGCTTTTAAATGTGTGGAGACAGCAGCCCTTGTTACATTTACTTGGTCTGTGAGTTGTTCTTGCATTTGGGTATCATCTCGCATTCCTCAAACTTCTTTGGAGGTCTTCCACTGTCTTCGTTTCTCATGTCAAAATCACCATTTCTGAATTTTTTAAACCACTCAAAATACTGTGATTTACTGAGAGGACGCTCTCCATGAGCTACGACAAGTATTTGATGCCATTCTGCAGCAGCTGTCTTTAAATGTTAACAAAAAATCAATGATGTCCGCAAATTGTAGTTTGGAGGCTCAAAACTCTAAATGTCTAACATTATTGAAAACTACACTGTCGTATGAAACTTTTATTTTTGTGGGTTAAAAATGGCTGTCAGATGTCAAAAAAGAAAATGGTGTCAATGATGCAATCTGATGGTGGTAACTGCATTGATAGCTAGAGCCATCTATTGACAAATTCTGGTTTCATATTTACACACCTGGTAGGTCTAAGAAGTAACTCTGAAAGGAGCTCAACCGAGGATGCATGGAATTGATTAAAGACCGAAATAATGAAAGCTGGTAAAGAAACATTAGGCCTAAGGGAACAAGCTGCCCGAAAAACTTGGATCACAGAAGAAATTTTGGGGATAACGAATCGGAGGAGAAGGCACAAAAATACTCAAGATGAAGCTGGAAGAGAGCAATACAGGCAATTTAGAAATCAAATAAGCAGGAAATGCAAAGAGCAAAACAAGAACAAAACAAAAATTGCTAGAAGAAAAGTGTGAAGAAGTAGAGAAGTCTGGTCATTGGTAAAGTAGATGTTGCATATAGGAAGATCAAACAGAATTTAGGAGAAATGATGAAAAGAAGTGTATACTCTAAAGCTGCCGATGGGAAACTAGAACTAACTGATGGAAGGATTACATTGAGAAACTGTACGATGGGGACGACTTGAACAATAGCGTAATGGGAAAGGAAGGCGATGTCGACATTGCTGAGTTATTAGCTCCTGTTTTGAGGACAGAATTTGATAGAGCTTTGAATGACTTGAAAGCAAATAAAGCAGTTGGAATTGATGAGATCCCCGTAGAACTTCTTAAATGCCTAGGAGAAGAAGGAATCGAAAGATTATTCAATCTGATATCAAAAAGTCATGAAACAGGAGAAATTCCAACTGATTTGAATAAAAATATTATCTTCACACTTCAGAAGAAAGCTCAAGCCGACAAATGTAAGAATTATCGCACCATTACTCTAACATCACATGCTTTAAGATTACTGACCAGAATAAGATACAGAAGAATAGAAAGGGTAGTGGAAGAGATAGTGGGTGAAGATCGTGGTACAAGGGAAGCCATTCTGACTTTAAGATTAATACTTGAAGGACGCATCAAGAAAGACAAAGATACTTTTATGGCTTTTTTTGATTTAGAAAAAGCTTTTGATAATTTTAGGTGGGACAAGATGTTCAAAATTTTAAAGAAATCAAGTCTAAAATATCGAGATAGAAGAAAACTTCATAAACTATATAAGAATCAAGTGGTTATAATAAAAGTAGAGAATCATGAGAGACACACATCAGTTAAAAAGGGTGTGAGACAAGGTTGTAGTCTATTCCCGTGAATATTCAATTTGTATGGAGAAGAAGCAATAAAGGAAGTAAAAGAAAAATTTTCATGTGGCATAATTGTTCAGGGTGAAAAAATCAGTATACTACGATTTGCTGATGACATTGTCTTGTTACCAGAACATGCTGAAGATATTGAGAAGTTACTGAAGGGCATGAACAAAATACTGAAGGAAGATTTTGGAGTGAATATGAATAAAAGCAAGACAAAAGTGATGAAATGTAGCAGAAAAAATACGTACACGAAGGATATACGTCCAAGGGATATAGGTAGATATCAGCTAGATTTTTATCATGGTCAAACAGAGATTCAAGAATTAAGTCATAGACTGTAAAGAATACCTACGAGCAGACAAATACTTTGACTATAATTTGATAGTAATGAAGTGCAGGCTGATACTCAAGAGGTTAAAGAAGCAATGCAAGCAGAACAGACAGGAAGTGAATAAAATGAAACAATCTAACGAGAAAAAAAATTGCAGAAATGGTAGATTTTGGCTTGAGAATTTAACTTTGAAGGGAGCACAACTGAAGACGAGTGGAATTTGTTGAAGAGCGAAACAATGAAAGCTGGTAAAGAAACATTATGCTTTAGGAAACAAGTTGCTTGAAAACCTTGGATCGCAGAAATTTTTTTGGAGCTTATGGTTCAGAGGGGAAGGCACGAAAATGCTCGGGATGAAGTAAGAAGAGAGCAATACATTCAGTTTAGAAATCAAGTAAACAGGAAATGCAAAAAAGCAAAAGAAAAATGGCTACAAGAAAAGTGCGAAAAAGTAGAACAGGAAATGGTCATAGAGAAAGTGACTGTAGTTATTACTGTATGATCGCATTCACCACTTAATTGAACTTGCAATCTTTAGTATCTCGTAGACCGATTACGAATCACATATATCTGGTGGTTTATGGCGGTGTGTTGCAAATCATCCTTGTGAACATTAACATAATAAATGAGTGAGAACTGTGCCCAAGAAAGTTTTTTTTTTTTTTTTAAATTCATGCAAGTGTGGTTCCTATTGGGTGACTTTAAGCATTTAATTTCAGGCATCTGCCTGTGGCGACCGATCAGACCGAATCTGCATGGAATATATTAGTGAGCTTATATTGGTGTACAATTAATTTAATTTAATTTAATTTAATTGCAATGGAGCACAGTTGGAGATAAGCCAACTGACCAATATTTAATTTATAGTGTTACATGGCGACCGTGACAGGACAGTGCGATTAAAAGTGTCAATTACAAACAGTAATTAATACGTAATTGTGCTGGAAGATAAGTGGTGAAATAAAAGTGAGTCATATTGTAGTGAACAACAATGGACGTGGTTACAGTGAGCTAAAGGTCAGCCAAAGGTGAACATAGTCTTAGAAGGCGGTGAAAAGCAGAGACAATACTCGGCGAATGCACAGTGTTAGCGACGGTGTTGCTGCACGGTCAGAACTGAGATAACTACTCAGTCAGCACATAAGGTTATGAGATAAACATCGGTGGACGACGCGAGCAACGAGTGACTACGCAGGTTCAGCAGAGGTGAACGGGGCGCAGCCAGGGACTCTCTAAATAGCTGAGACAACGTGTCGAAAGGAAAGAAAAAAAATTTTTTTTTTTATTCTTGCTAGTGCAAACTGACTGGTTACTTTATGAATTTTATTTTGGAAAAAATTCTTTTCATGAGTCATTCTGTGATCTTATATCCCATTTTATTGTCATCAGTGATGATATGTTAGCCTTGTCAAAGATAAAACTTTTTTTCGAGAGGTAGCCTGATTTTTCCCGTGAAATGCTTAAGGGAAAATGCTTTTGTTGTTAAGAAGTAGTTGTTTTGCATTACATGTAGCCTCGGTTTGTCTGGATTTTTTTGCTCAGTGTAGTTTAATGTTGTTCAGTGTTTGGGAAAAGAGGGGGGGGAAAATGCATCGGAAGTTGATTGTCGCAAGAAGAGGTCAAGGAATGTAGTGATGTGTGGCACTTCATTCGAAGTTGGATGAAAATAAATAGTTACCTCCAGTCTCAATTGAATTCTCTGGAATCTAAATTAAATGAAAATAATATTTCTCTTGAATCTAAATTAACTGAAAATAATAATTCTCTTCAAGAATTAAAGGAAAGTCATCATTCATTTCAATCACAATTAAATGAAAATAATAATTCCCTTAAAGAAGTTAAGAAAATTAATCATTTTGTTCAGTCAAAGTCAGATGAAAATAATAGCTCTATACAATTTTAATTGAATTGCTTTGAATTTAAATTAACTGAAACTAAGAATTCCCTTTAAACTAAATTGAATGAAAATAGTAATTCTCTTCAATCTAAATCAACTGAAAATAGGGAAAGTATTGAATTTTCTAAAGTTGAAGTTCGAGCTGTTAAGAGAGGACTTGGTGCCATCCAAGACGAAGTTAGCGGAGTTGAACTCAGAAGAATATGAAAGACCCAAGGATTGAAGAAAAACAAACTGATGAAAATAGAGAAGAAATTAAGATGTGAGTTGATAAAACAATTTGTGAAAATTTTGACGAAGAGTTGGAGCAAGAGAGTCATAAATGCGACTGCGAACACGAAGGTACTAAACAGTTGTCAGCTGTGGCAAGGGGCATTGACCACACAGCCGTCAACGATCACAATTCAGTTGTTGCTACACAGCCTACTTTACATGTGTACAGCACGTTGGTCTTTAGTCCTGTACATAAATCATTTTGAAGTCTTGCCAGAAAACTATCAGTCTGAACGTGAAGAAGATATAAGTAGAGGTTTTTTTTGATGAAGAAGGAAAGGAAGATGTTCTGATCATTATAAAGAAGAAAGCAAGGTGAAAGTTTCAGAAGAGAAGAAGGGTAATTTTTTTTGATGAAAGGAACGAGTGCAGAAAGAAATAAGAAAGGATGGAAGACAATTGGAAGATACAGAATAAGAAAAGGGGGTTAGCATTATTTGATGAAGGGAGGAATGTACTGAAGTTTAAGTGGAAGTCTTCAGGTGGGTAGGTAATGTACTGACTATTCCTATTTCAAACCTAATGTTCACATGTTTGATATTTTGCCGGTGTCGGCTACAACCTACTTTGCCACAGCGAAGAACTCTTTTCTTTATTGTTTTTATGCATTTTATATACCAAACAATTGCAATATATTCTGTTTTTTTTGTGCACAGGGTAGTGATCTGTATTTCTTATTTTATGCATTTGTTATGATTCAAGATAGGTACCAGTTTTGCATTGCTTGGATGCTATGTCAGTTTGCGCGTAGAATTGCGTGTGCTGTGATAAGTGTTTGTGCCTACTCTGTGGTGGAGTGACTGACCGGCGGACGCCAACTGCATTGGTTGGCGTAGAGGTCAAGTGTCAACAACTGTTTTAAGCGCCCAACACACTTAGTTTATCTGAAGGCACTGAACTGTCAGTTTATCGTAGTTGTACACACACCTACAGTTGATATTAAGATCGTAGACTGCAGTTATTGCGTAACTGTCAGTGTGTGGATTGTTGAGATCAGGGCCTGAACTGCCAGCAGTCCACAGTTAACAATCTTTGAAGTTTACGATCACAAGGCCAAAACGGACACACACTCGCAGTTGGACTGCAGTCACCGCACCTCACAGATAAGTTTTTCTTTGGCCTGACGAGAGGCCACAGATCTTTCGCACTGTTTAATCTGTTTTGGACTGTCAAGAAAATGGACAACAAACCTCAAATCATTTCCACGTTTATTGAATTATATTGGCAATTTCCATGTTTGTGGAAGGTAAAAGATGAGTCGTATACAAATAAAAAGAAAACCCTGATGCTTCAAAACAGTCCGTTTTTAATGTTTAAAAAATGCAATAACTAACTGTACATGGAATTGAACGTATTCTGTCTATATTTTGATTATAAGTTACATTTTCTATATATATTTCTATCGTTTCCATGGTTTATTATAATATAAAAAGTTTCTGAACAAAATAAAAATCATTCTTACCTGTATGTAAAAATCCTTAAATAAATTTGTCAGTTTCTGGTATTATCATACCAACTGCTAGTGGTGAAATTCTCGAAGGAAACTTTAAATCTTCAAAACTCTGACCCATAGCCAAAAATCTCAACGTGACTGTCAGTCTTTCTTCTGCAGTAATTGCTTGGTGCATTCGGGTTTCTGCCTTTGTGATGAATGGACACACTAAACTTAACAGTTCATTGAAATTTTCGTCACTCATTCTTAAGTAAATAATTAAGTTCTCAGTATGTGACTGTCGTAAGTCACGCAACAATTTCATGTGGGAATGATTACTCCTTTCTTGCAACCACTGTTTCATCCAAAACCTCTTTTTGTGTCCTGGTGTTGAAAGTAATAACATATTATTCAAGATCGCAATCGCACAACGTTTTCTTCATAATAAAATGTGACCCATTATGAACGTGAATTATGTTAATGAAACAGTGAATTTGAAACGAACAACTACACTGCATCTGCGTGAGTTCGAACGACAGTCCGCTGGACTGAAGTTAAAAATCCTCAGTCCACTGGCCTGAAGTTCTACAGGCAGTTGTCGTTTATGTGTGTGGTGCTTTGAGATTTCAGCCTACAGTTCTTCGTCACAGGCATCGGCCTGCAGTTCATCTGTAAGTGTGTGGGGCGCTTCACAGTGAGAGATGTCAAGCAGAGTTTTCATAGAAACTGCCACTCCATCTGTACCTTGTTGATGGAATCCAAAATATCTATGATACCAAACATCCACCTGGCCTCAATCTCCGTTAAGATCCTACAATTAATACCATCAATTATTGTATATTTATTAATTTTTAAAATTATTATTTGTGTTTTTATTCTATTATTGCTCCCTTCTTTGTTCTTTATTATATTTTTATAACTACCCGTATCTACTTGCGTGTGTATCTACTTGCGTGTTTAACCACTACGTGTGATATATTTCATTTTCTAAAGTTATCAGTAGTTCACTTCACATTATTCTACCCCTACTACCTCCACTCTGTTCTCCTAGGTCAAGCAGTTTTTTGGTAAGTGTGTGTGCATCCCTCACTTGCCAAATGCCCCCTCCCCCTTTTATTTTAGCTCTCTGCATGAATTTACGAACAGATGGCAACTCATTCACTCCTTATCAAAACCTCAATAGGCCATGGAAATGGTAGTAGATGAAGCCTTCTGTTCTAATAAGCTCAGCCTCAGAAAAAAAGTGGAAACATTCAATGATGATAAATAAATAAAAATTTATCAATTCATATTGTAGGTCTTTATGTGTACATGTCTGATAACCCTTGCCATCTGTCTAACCTCTAACATGACTAAGGCTTTATACCAAAAGTGCTAGGAAGCTTTTGCTATGTTATAATACACTACATCACAACTCTTCACATTAATTTATTTGCATATTATTTTACCTTCACTGCAAACAGAATCACGCAGTGACAACACACAACAATGCAGTTTTTACAGCCATCTAACATTGCAGAAATTTCAGAACAGAGCACATTCTTGGTATTCTATGAATCTGACTTGAACCTACTATTTTCTCCTACTCCTTGTTCTCAGTCATATTACATCTCTCTTATGTAATAGACCCCTAGGAAGGAAACCGCACACAGGTTCATTGCATTAATCCTCAAAGTAAATTGTTTCAAAGTTTTCATTTTTATTTTGTATTTCTTTTAAGCTGATTAGATTTTTTTAATTCTTTTTGTGGAGTGTATTTTATTTAATCTGTAAATATTGCTTTTTAGTAACGCATTTGATGACATTTTAAAAATTTACTTTTAACCTAATGGTTCAGTTCAGTTTTCTTTCTTTATTATTATTATTTTTTAAAATGTAAATTGACATCTTTTGTGTGCAGGTTGATGCAGTGTCAGATGGACAGGATCCAGGTGTTAATAAATTAGCTAAGGTAGGTGTACCGTTTTGTAAGATTTGAATTGATCTCTTGGATGCGATATATCTTTGTCAGGAGATTAAAGATATATTAAAATAATATAAGCCATGTGGTACAGTTAAAAAAATTGTTTGCAGTTGTAGCTTTATAAAACCTACACAATATGTCTTTAAATTGCAGTAAGACTGGTATACACATAAATGTATCTTAAAGGTAACATTTTCTGTTGATACCAAGCAGAGAAAATGTTAGCAAGAGATCGTGAACTTCACAATCACTAACATTGCCATTATTGTCTATGATAGCTACCAATCAGCACATGCGTTTGGACTGAGACTTGTTCTAATGATTTTTTGTTTCTTATTCTATAAAAAAATATTGTTTATACCTTACTGTCAAAAAAAAACTTTTCCACTACATTGCACACATTCCACACATATTTTTGTAAACTAAAGTGACTTAGGCTCAATATTCCAACTGTTTAGTTTTTATAAACTTTTCTTCTGCCAAAGCTTCTTTTAATAGAGGTATAATCAACAAACTACCATGTGCTACTGAATTGGATCTGTAACAGAGATGGCTTTTTGTCTGCATTGTTCATCTCCTTGGTTTTTTTTTTTTTTTTTTTTTTTTTTTTTTTTTTTTTTTTTTTTTTTATTAGAAATGAGATATCTTTCTGATAGACTGTTGAAATGTTTTAAAAGATTATGGAAAATTCAGTTTTATAATTCAACATTTACAAAGTTTAGAAAGTTTTTCAATTTGCCAATAGACAGTCTTTACTGTACTGTTGACTTTCAGATCGAATATATCAAGATTTAATATGGGAAGTAAAGGTAAGGAGCCCCTTCATTTTCCAAAGTTGAAGAAAGAAGGACTGTTGTAACAAAAAAACACCACACAATCCCCCCCAAAAAAAACAAAAACAAAAAAACCACACACACACAATATTATGGGCATAGCCCTTACTCATGATTGTAGAAGATGAGTCATTTGGTTAGGTTTACTTGAACTACTGTGGTCAACCCAGCCACACATGATTCACGTGGCTTGGGAGACCACAGATGCTCTTTGAACCTAGCCATATGCTTCATCTACTACAATGGTGAGGGAGGGCTATGCCTGAATTTTTGTTTTTATAATGTTGCTGCAAACTCCCTTCCTTCAAATTTGGTAAATTATGAGTCTACTTAATCTTTTCTTTTCATATTACTATTGTCTGATGGAATTTTTTTCCTGTCCCATTGTTTCTGAAATTGTATCAAGGTTTATTTCATCATGTGCAATTGCAGTCTCAATCAAATATTTTTGTAGGTTGTCTGCTATTATAAATTATTGTTTGGACATTTGTGTTATTCATGACATTGGTTGTTTAAATTTCATTAACTTTCATTGGTATATTATTATTTTCTGACATGACCAATTTTTTGTTACCCTACAATAAAATGTCGTAAGCAATGAGACCATTTTATGAAAGTGTGAATACTGTTGAAGTATAGGGTGTCCAAGAAGTGTTGTAGGTATTTGGTAGTTGGAAAAAAAACCTCAAAATTCAAATAAATTATTTACTGACGATTATTCGCAAAAAATAGTGTTGAAATACTGACTGGCAACACTGCTCTCCTCTATTGGGGGTGAGGGTTTGCAGAGATGCATTGACAAATCATTATCATTAGTGTTCTGCTGCAAGGCAGGTTTTCACATGGCTTCTCTCATGTCTTCTGCCCTTCTCTTCATGTCCATGTAGTTTTTGTTTTCTTTGATGTAATCTGTTATCTTGTACCTCTTTCTTCCTCTCACTCTCCTCCCACAAACTAGTCCTTCCAAGGCATTTTTTTTTTTAAACAAGCACTCACCTCTCATTAAGTGTCCCATCCAGTTCTTTTTTATTTCTTTTATGATTTGGAGTTGTTTCCTCCTCTCACCAACCCTTTCCATCACTGCAATATTATTCAATTTTTCTGTCCAGCTTATCTTTTCCATTATCCTCCACATCTCAAATGCTTCTATCCGTTTTCAATCTTCTCACCTCAGTGTCCACGTCTGTGCCCCATAAAGAGCCACACTCCATACAAAACATTTTACAAGTCTTTTCTTCAGTACTTTGTCAACATTCCTAGTTAATAATCGCCTTTTCCTATTAAACACTTCCTTTGCTACAGTGTACGAGTTTTTACAGCTTGGTGGCATCTCAAGTCCTCAGAGATTTGAAGGCTCTTACTTGTCTGATATCAGCTTGTCCTGTCTTAATATTTATCAGTTTTCTTCCTTTACCAACCACCATCCTCTTTGTGTGGTATTGATTTTCATTCCAAACTCTTCACAAGCTTCATTTGGATCTTCCAACATTTTGTTTAGATTTTGTCCACTTTCTGCTAACAAGACCATATCATCAGCAAATCTTACCTATTCTCTTACCACCGATACACATTATTCTTTTTCCATCTAAGCATTTTCCAATAATTTCTGCTAGGTGTAAATGGAATAATAATGGTGAAAGACAACAACCTTGCCTAATGCTCGCCCAGTGCTGACATTTTGCTTCCAATCTTATTCTTATTTTCTGTTGTAAACATGGAAGCAACACGATACCTGATGAAAATTGCGGGGCCAACTGTTGAGACATTAGGTTTTTATTATGCCATCCAACTGGATACCTCTGAAAATTATATTGGCCCAATTTTCTGGAAAAATTTCCACTTACACCTTAGTTAGTATTATGGTGTTCAAAATATGCTTTACTTAAACATGCAAACATAATATGCTTGACACAGATATACATCGAAATGTTATCACAACAGGTTGCAATACACGCCTCACCTCACTACAACAAATAGTGGTGATGTGGCTTGGTCATCTGTTTGCATTCATGCTTGGCATGTAAGGCATCTTTCTCTGACTTCTCAACTTATATTTTTCCGTAAGCGTTTGCACATACACTAATTGAAACAATTTCTGATTATTTGTATCAAAAAATGTACTGTCTTAAATGCCACCATTTTTTAGGTTATGTTATTAAGAGCAGACGTGAAGAAGTGGGAAGGTTATAGCAACATGATTTACACTGTGAAGTTTTTTTCTGAAATGAACCATGCATGTGTATTATTGCAACAATGATTCCACAAGTTTAAAGCCAAACATCAAAAAATTGTTTGTGCTGCTAATGTCTTCTACGAGGCTTGTCTCAAAAGTAAGTTACACTATTTTTTTATATCCGTGCAGTTGGCAGGAGACGTCTGGGATTCGCAGGGATCTTTCGTCCGGGTGTGGTGGCAGCACTGTAAAATTCCTAAGAGGCCGCCATGACTCATTTGTCAGTTGCGATCAAGCCACTATGGAGCTACCACTTACTTCTACCGCCGATTGTGAAGTACGCAATGTGATTCGTTTTTTAATGGCAAAAAATAAAAATGCAACTGAAATTCACCGTGATTTGTGCAGTGCGTACGGTGAAAACGTTATGTCGAGGCCAATGGTTTCTCGTTGGCGCCAATCATTTATTGAAAGCGGGACAACAACACACGACGAACAACAAATCGGCCGCCCATCCACTTCACCGGCCCCGAACATTGTCGAAGAAGTCCGAAGAGTCGTCGACGCCAATCGTCGCCTTACGCTCGACGACATTCATTCACAACTCCCGCCTAATGTTGAAATTAGCCGTGCATCGCTTCACAGAATCATTTCTGATGATCTGCATCTGTCCAAAGTGTGTGCAAGGTGGGTTCCACGGCTCCTTTCAGACCACCACAAAGAGCAGAGAGTTGACGCTGAGCTTCAATTTCTGCAGTTTTTTGAGGATGAAGGAGATGGCCTATTCGACCGAATTGTGACCAGGGATGAAACTTGGATCCATCACTGGACGCCTGAAACCAAAAGACAAAGCATGGTGTGGAAAGGGAAGGACGAGCAAACTCCAAAAAAGGGCGAAAGTTGTGGAATCAGCTGGGAAGGTTATGGCGACGGTCTTCTGGGATTCGAAGGGATTATTGCTGATAGACTACCTGCCACGTGGGACAACGATAACAGCTGAACGTTATTGTGAGGTGTTAAAGAAACTCAGGAGGGCGATCCAGAACCGAAGGAGGGGAAAGTTGATGAAAACAGTGTTTTTGTTCCACGACAACGCTCGTCCACACTCTGCTCGTCAAACTCAAGACCTGCTTGTAGAGTTTCGATGGGATGTTTTCGGACACCCACCATACTCCCCTGACCTCGCTCCAAGCCACTTTCATCTGTTTCCACAGCTGAAACAACACCTTGGGGGAAGACGCTTCGCAAACGAAGAAACTCTCAAAGAAGAAGTTGAGACATGGCTAACCAGTTTGGCGGCAGAATGGTATGACGCTGGATTAAAAAAACTTTTACCATGATACCAAAAATGTATTGAAATTCAAGAAGATTATGTAGAAAAATAACTAATAGATGTAGTTTCACAAATATAACCTTTTAAACAAATTCTGGGCGTTTTTTTTTTTTTTTTTTTTTTAAGTGTAACCTACTTTTGAGACGACCCTCGTATGTTAAAACAAAAAAAAAAAAAATTCAGGTAGTTCAAGAACTGAATGATACTGACCATGCTGGTCAGGTAAACTTTGCTAAAAAAAACATTAGAGCAATTTTACAACTTCAAGAACATTCTGTTCAACAGTGAAGCAAACTTCAACCTGAAATGCCATGTCAGTAAACAGAATTGTCACAGCAGATTTAGCCAAAAACATTAAATGAAAGCAGTAGAAACCCTCCAAAAACGCTAACACATTTACAGTGTTATTGTATAAAATGTTAATCATTTATCCAGACGACACACTTAATAAGGTAATGCTGAACTTGGTGGGTGAGCAGTAATGCTCTGGCCTCACAGTCAGGAGGATATGGGTTTGAATTAGTGTTGCAAACTGAAAAAAAAGTTTTTTTTCAGCTTTGTGAAAAAAATCTAGCACCCTTGTTTTTTTCTAAATTTGTTTTTTTTTCTAAATTTGTTTTTTTTTCAGACAACAATATATTTGATAAATTATAGTTTTATTTACGGAATTTACATTTTACCTGTGTGTTTTAAATCTTACTGAATCATATAATGTCTTACATAAAGATTCATAAATGTATCTAAATAAGTAATATAATTTTATTCATCCTCTATTCCAGTACCACATTCACTAGTATCAGCTCTACCAACACTAGTTCGGTCGTTCTCGGAGTTTTCTGTTTCTTCTTCTGTCTCCTCTAGATCCATAACTTCAGAAATAATTACATTTTCTTTTACTGGTTGTTCTTACATTATATGCAAAACTTTTTGAGATTGAAATTTTAAATTGTGAGCAAAGAACACACTGTGCATATAGACTCTGTCAACAATTCTGTATTACGGTCTTTTAAGTTTGAATTTAAATCTATTATTATACAAAATAGGAGCTTCATTTCTTTTTCAGTCGTTGGTTTACGCCAACGGTTGCAAGGAAACAATTCATAATTACTGACAAATTAATGACTCAGTATGACTATACGCTGAGTTTTACAAGTATACGAATATAAGGAGGGCACAACAAGTAATAAAAAGAGGCATAAAACTGTGTATAAATTTAAAATTCCTAATTTTCATAAAAGATCTGTAGATAAATTCGTGGGGCTGGCAGCACTAGTTCAAATAGCGAGTATCAATCCAAACAACGGGGAACGGAGATTCCTTCTCGTGCGACCTAGCCTCTTTGGGAAATCCCCTTAGTAAAAGAAAACTTCAGTCAATGTTGCCAATATTTTCGTAATTTTCTTTTCTACTGAACCAGAAAAATACAGTAGATTTAAAAATTAAGATAAGTACTTAGTATCAACTCTAAAACAATCATATTAAAAGATAAATGCCTTACAAATTTTAGATTTAGTAGTTATGAAAAAAAAGTGTGTCCCATCAAAAAAAAAAGTTTTTTTATGTCAGAAAAAAAACATTTTTTTTTTTTTTTTTACAACACTAGTTTGAATCCTCATTTGTTTATCCAGATTTGCATTTTCCTTGGTTTCCACAAATCACATCAGACGAATGCTGGGACGGTTCTTTCAAGAAGGCCGTGGCCAAATTCTTTCCTTACCACATGACCATAGTCAGAGATGAAATTGGTACTCAGGGTGGGGAGAAAATGGTGAGGAGAGAAGTAGTCTGTCAGTTCAAAGGGACAGTGTTATCTCAGCAAAAGTAATAAAATTAAAATAGTAATTTGTAAACATATAAGAAGAAATATATATTAAATTTATAACAACAATAAGTAATAAGTTTACTGGTGAACTCAAAACTAAAAAGGGGCAGGGGTTTTCTTGGCTTTAGATATATGTTGTTAGAATATTTCCCATTTATCTGAGTTCAGGAGAGACCCTGACAGCTGTCATTGTAAAACAATTGTTGAGATTGTTCACACTGCTCTAACAATACATAAATATTTCCTTCTAATATCTGATCCAATTACTATTTTTATTTTATTTGATTACTTTGTACTGCCTTGTCCACCTAGCCTCTATTGTTCTGTCAAGAGACCTGTATCACTTACACAGAATACGTTGTATACATCAGATTTGGAATTTACACATTTTATTGACCCAAAATTGGTCCTGGTTTTTGAATGACAGTTATTAAAAAAATAACATTTAATATAGTTTCTAAGTTTCAAGTAAAACAATCAGAACTCATTTTGTGTTTGGCATCTATTAATACTATTTTCTTGAAAGTTCTATCAATTCACATACTGGATTGAATGTTAGTATATGTATCATAGATTTTATTTTAACCAAGTGGCAATGTGGCAAAACTTTTGGAGTCTTGGGGGAGAATCCACTATCTTGTAATAAATAGTGTTAAGCAATATTTTTGTACAAAGCCACTAACTTTTGACATACTACAAAAACACCTATTAAGGTTCTTAGAATAAGGAGCGATAATTTCTTGAGGCTTACATTGCACTGGCCTATTTTATTATTGTCTCCTTCTTTCACCATCCCATTTCCTGTCTTCACCCCTGGTGCAGCGTTCCCCCTCCCCAGTGTGGCCTCAACATGCTGTCCCCCGTGCCAATGCTCCCTTTCCCTAGCACATCTGCCTCCTCCCCTCAGCTTGCATTTTTTTCATCTCTGGCTTCAATCATGTGACCATCTTCAGTGATGCCCTTGCAATGTGTCTCATCTCTATAACTGATCAAGATTTTCAATGAAATATGTAAAGTATGTTAGTGTTTGTGTGTTCATCACTGCTATTCTGGCTTCATCTGTGGTGAGTGACTGGTTAACCTTTTCTTTACTCCCTTATTTTCAAGTTGTTTTTGTGATGTACTATTCTCTTTCTTTTATTATTATTTATCAGCCATTTTCAATTCTGAACTGATGAGGCCTTTTAGAGTCATGAGTACTGATTACCATGAATTTTTTGAGGATGTATAGCATAATCACCATGCCTGCTTCTGTGACTGATTGGCGACCCTCCCACTTGCCAGAACTAACCTATTTTAATTAAAGGAGCTTAAGAGTTGTCATAAGCCTGCAATTTGTGTAACATATGGTCATTTTGACAGGTGTAATGTATTTGTAGAAATGTATAGTTTATGAAGCAGAAATTTGGGACTGTCCCAGCATTTGTCTAGTTGAATGCAGAAAACTGCCTAAAAACTGATCAAGATGACCTGTTCTTGGGGGCCTCGACTTGAATCTGGTTCTGTTGCACCTCCCAGATTCTCTGTGGTGATGGTTTGACACACATAGCCAGACTGGCAGATTCTCTTTGTAAGCACCTTAGAATTTGGTTAAATTCCACTTTTCTTGGCTATAGAGCATGAGGGAGGGAGTAAGCCCTCCAGTAAACATAAAATTTTTCATCTCGCAACTATAGGGCATGGGAGACTCGTTTCATGCAGAAGCAGATACTGCAGTCTAACTCAGAACGTACGGCGATTTAAAAGCAACAAAGTCATTCAGCACATAATACAAGCCCTAAATAAACAGTTAATAACAGCAAATAATCTTTAAACTAACCTGAACCAGTGAAATCCATAGTTATCCAACTTGTAAACAGTCGAATTTGGTTACGTGACTATATCACTAATTCTCAACACTCTGCGATGCAGTAAAGTATTTTTATAATAATAGTAAGCCGAAAGGAATTTAAATTCACTAAAAATAAGTAGTTTCAGGCCATATAAATAAAGCAAACATAATTTTATACAGTTTGTTAGACACACGCGTATTTTCGACACTAAATAACAACACATTTTTGATAACTTCGCAAGCTAAAAAGTAAATTTTCTGTAAGAATAAAGAACCTGGTATAACATATTAAAGTTTTGAAGCATTCCATTTAGTATAACGTACATTAAATCAACTTTTAAGTAATAGCATTGTAAGTAAAAATTTGGTAATTTTCAAAATTAAACTGTGAATAAATAAGACAATTTCCATAAACAAAACAACTTTTAAAATGTGTAATAAAATAAAAGAAACATTCAGATAATAACACTTTTTCGATATAAGCCGTACTTTAATAGTAATTAATAGTAATTTAACAGTAATTAACGAGAGACTAGGCAGTACCCACCTCAGTTTTTGTGAGGTTAATAACTTCTATAATACAGCACCGATAATAATAAAAGTTACAGTTTTTAAATCAGGAGCAAGCACAGCACAAAATGACATAGGTTTAAACACGATAATTTGTAATCCAGCAGGAACTTCTAAACTGTGGAAATCAAGTATTAACTCAAGGATGTACCAACATTTTTCAGGAAGTCAATTACCATTATGCACACACATTTTAATTTTTTACAGTAAACTGAGTAAATTTAGAATATTGGTCGTCATAAACTCAACAAATCTACACAAACCAGGCTATACACTGTAAAATTCTGAACACTGGACATAGCAAAATTTTGTCAGTTTATTTTTGAAAAGCGAGGGGTCACAGAGGGTGTGTGGCTAAGGGTACGGTATATAATGAGGAGCGGAGACCGTCTGTCTTGCCTTTGGTTTTATGTCGCGAAGCAAACGATGCGTTAGTGTGTTTCCGCCGGGAGGTGCTGGTGTCGGACAACGATGATAGTAGCCGCAAGACATCATGTTAATAACGAAATGCTCGATCGGTAACCATGTTGGATTTTCTCTTTGGGCAGTGGTGTAATCAGTAACTATGAAACTTAAACTTTTCTAACGGGGTTTAGTCTGGTATTTATTCCTCTTCATGAGATGTGATTTTTGGAGACGTTTAGTCCGATTTTGCCATTTCAACTGTAATAGTGATTTTCTAATGTGAAATAAATTAAAAAAATTTCATCAAGTGAACTGTGCATATTTTCGTAGTGAATATTAACCTTTTCTTTCCTGAGGAAATAGGGAAGTGGCGATCGCAGTGCATTACAGTTGATTTATCCAGGCTCATACATGGTCACATATTTTTATTAAAGAAAATTTATCAGAACTTAAAGTAAGTTGAAAGTTACTTAGGTGATTAAACCGATACTTCACCCCAGTATCAGCTTTAACCCTTACATCTTTCTTTTATGGTTATTTATGTGTAACATTATCAAAGTCAGATAACATGTTAACCTTATTGTGCAGTTATGTTAATTAATCACCCTTGTTGTATTTGTAGATTCAAAATACAGAACTCAATCTGCTGTACTCAGAAGTTTAACATGTACTATATGACTGACGCTTGCAGATGACCAAGATGTTAGGGTGTAGTATAAGGGATGACTTGGGTTCAATCCTCAGTCCTATCACCAGAATTTTTGTTATTCTATAATTTCCCAAAATCACTCCGATTGAGTGCTAGAATAATTCTTTCAGTCAGGCAGGACAACTGAAAGGATACAAGGTTGTCTTGAGTCAAATCTTAAGAAATATCAAATAAACACAAACAACAGGGAAGATGTAGCCTCCAATTGATTGTAGAAAGGAATAGATGAAAAGAGCCGTCTCACTGCAAGCCATTGCCGGTGTGTTAGGAATGTGGTATCACAGAGGTTCTTTTTAGCATTGAAGGAAACACAAGTAAATTGGCTTATAGGACATTTTTATACTAGAAAATGACTGAATTCCTTGTATAGATCCTTCATAAAAGCGATGGTTGAATTTCTTCACTTACAGTGCCCTTAGCGCTCTCCCTATTCTATCGACCTTATAATCAACAAGCTGTAAAGCTACAGTTAAAAAAAAGGGCGATTGTTCACAAGTGATGACATGTTGCAGAAGCCCTCAAAACCAGCCTTCTCTGAATTTCTTTCTCAGGAGTTGAATAGAGGGAGATGAAAGATGATCAAATATGAATGCGTATATTTTTCAGGTGTATGAATATTGCTTTTGTGTAATGAAACTGTGTAAATGATGTGTAATATGATCAGAAGTAGTGTGACAATTGAAATATTAATTGAACCTGTTATAAATTATAAATGTTACAAGCTATGGTGTTTTGGGAACAATTGTCAGTTTCTAAGCTTTTTGGAGTGTGCCCATTTTATGTTAAAATGCTTGTAAATAGCTTTAATTTTCATATAAAAGTATTTCATAATTATTTTGTACTATTTCTGATTTTTTTGGGTATGATTTTGATTGTCAGTAGGATTGTTAGTGTTCTAGAAACATCTGACTGTACTTTTTATTGTGTTCTGGATGTTTCTCTGGCTCTTGCGGGAAGGGCGAGCAGAAATAGTCATTTTCTGAAGGTTTGGTAATTGTTTGCAAGTAGTCTAGCAGTTGTGTTTGCTGAAGTTTAATTGCTGGAATTGTTTTGTAATATGCTTTTGTATCTTTGGACAAGTCTTGCCTTATCTGCATGTTTTTGTTATAAAGATTTCAGCAAAATAAAAAGTGAGATAAAAAGGGTGGCCATTTTGTTACTTTGTTGAACTCGTAAATCAATTTAGAAGCTGTGTTTATCATTATATTTTAGTGAAATGTAAAATCACCTGGTGACTGGTCTACAAGAACCTGTTAATTAAAGAACTCTTTAATAAAGTTGCAATCATCATCTGAAAGGAATATCTAGCGAGATCCCTATCAGTGTTATTCACCAAAAAATTCTATATGTAGCAGTGATTGGCTGGAATAAAATTATAGTATATGATGATCTTGCGCAAACACAAATAATGGAAATAAAATGCAGAAGGAGTTACAGATTAGCAACTTTTAGTACAGAAAACTTGCTGGTAGGGTGTAGTTCAGGGGTAGTCAATTTTCTAACCATTTACCAGTTCCACAATAATGGTAATTTATAAAGTAGGGAACTTTCTAAAATTTATGAAAGAGAGTTAAAACAAATAACAATAATTGCTTATCAAATACTTTATGTTGCACCTTCACAAATAAATCCTTACAAAACAACTTACTGTGGTTGAATCTATCTTTTTATTCACTTTGCATACCTAGAAGTATGAAGAGTGATAAAATTACATTTGATAAATTAAATTAGTAATAAAATCTCTGATGATGCGAAATTAAATACTGGATATCTGGCTCAATTTTTGTAAGAAAATGTTTTTAAATAATGCTATGATTTAAAAAAAAAAAAGTAATTTAAATCAAATAAAAGAAAGTGCTTCCATTTAGGACAAAATCCCTACCACATATTAAGAACGCTGGAATGCTTGCTAGTGCGTGGCAGGGACTAGTTTGACTACCAGTTGTGTGGTGTTAGTTTATCCATCACTGGCTACTACATTAAACTGCATTCAAAAACATTTTATATGAACTTATACATTTTGTTTTGACAATTTAATTATTTTCCCCATTTTCAAGCTTTATGTTTTGATTTTTTTTGATGGCATCAGTTTATAATATCCATTCAGTTTTCTTCCTCTGTCATATTCTCAATTTGATGTAGAATTAACAGTTTGTGAATTTAATGTTTTGTGATTATATGATCTGTATTTGTATATTTTTCCCCTACCACAGGCTGTTGATTTATCAAGTTTGGATGCTAGTGAAGAAGATAAGATCCAAGCTATGATGACACAGTCAACACAGGATTACAACCCATCAAAGTAAGGAGAGTTAAAACTGTTATAGTGTATATTGCTGTTATTATGCATTCTGAATTTGTTATTTTAATGTAATTAGCTATAAGAAAATACAGTATGTTTCTAAACAGGTGGGAAATTCACCAGTGTGATCAAACCCTTTGTTGCCTCACTCCCATCATTTTGGTGCATGCAATATATGCCATTTAAAAATAGTGAAGTAGTCTAATTGAATGTCTCTCTCTTTTTGCTTTTTTCAGTCTTCCTTTTATTTACCATGCAATTGAAACATGTTGACCAGTAGATTTTTTTAAAATTGATCTAATTTGATGTCATCTTTGACATTTCTATTGTTTTTTTTTTGAGTGAGGAGATGTAGACATGTAAGAGACCAACAAGTATGGTGGAACTTAAGACCAAAAATAAGATAGTATAGGGAAAAATGATCTGTCATTACAGATGAACATGCAAAGAACACAAACAACTGTACAATATTTTGGTTGACAACCTTATAAATAACAAATGACTCATCACTCACAAAGTTGAAGGCTGTGACGAGTGAAAAACATTTGAGACAATATTTTGGTTTTACACTTTATTCATGTGCTTGGGACTGAGTCATATGGTTTAGGAGGTGTGCACATGCCAAAAAGTTTACTACACCATACCATGTGGTAAACTTCTCCCGAACTGTATGACTTGGTCACTAGCACATGAATAAGGTGTAAAACTGAAATATAGTATATGTTTTTGTTTGTCTCACAAGTTTTTCACTCATTGCAGCTTTAAACTTTGGTGAGTGATGAGTCATTTCTCCTATTTTTTGTTATTTCTATTCCCTAAAAGCCATTTCCTTTTTCCTTAATATCATTATGATTGATAACCTTAGTTTTTCATGTGGTGGGTCGTGATGTGGTTACATCTTTCCTCCTGCCATATGTTTTGCCTCCTACATGACTGGGGTCATTAACCGAAATGTTGTAAAGTTTTTTTTGTGTGTGTGTTCATCTCGCTCTCCTGCCTTCACCTGTGTTAAGTGACAGATTAATCCTATTTTATTTTCAGTGTCTAATGGTAGTTTCTTTGTTTCCATTATCCACATGGGACCTAACAACCAGATTTGTTTCACCTCATAAAGTATACTTATAATGACCCACCTCTCTTCCCCAACATAGATTGCAATGGGCCAGTCTGTCTTTAGCAGTTTATGACATGTGTTATGGTGTAAGAGAGGATAGGGTAAATTAACCCATCACTCACCACGGTTAAAAACAGGATGGCCATGATGAACACAAAAACTCGTTAATATATTTCAGTATAAATCTTTATCATGACTAGAGGAGGACATGATAAGATGATTGTGTACATGCCAAGGCTCACCACATGACTAGGTCAAAGATGAACCAGGAAGCAGGGGTGGGGATGGCAGTTGGGAGAGGGGGAAGGGTGAGGAAGTAGGTGAGTAGTTGACCAACTATAATTACTGGAAGGTATCATATCTCTGTAATGGTCAAAGGAAAATAACATGGTGGCCACAGACCTGGAAAACCTGGAAAATATGGAATTATCAGGGAATTTAAAGCCACCTTGAAATATCATGGAAATATCAGGGAATCCAAGTAATTTCAAAAATTATCAGGGAATTTTAATTGCAACAACCCAAAATTTGATAATTTTTTGATAATTTATTTTAATATTGAACTTTTGCATTAAATAATTCAGCTTATATATATTTTTGACATAAAATAGCCAACAAATGCCACATTTAAACTAGCAACTTGCATCTCGTCTCGCGCCTCATCGAGATACGACGACGAGATGTTGGTGCGCGAGTGCTAACATGAACTCTCTCTGGAACTCAGCATTTGAAATTATATTTTTTAAAAAAGGTGGATGACATCTAAATCATGTAAACTCAGAAGTTATATTTTTTACTGAATAAAACAGCAATCGTAGAGGAGTAAGTATATAAAGATGTTTTTATGTTTCACTAAACAGTTTTACAATTTCAAGCAAAGTGTGAAACAGATGTTCCAAAAAAATTGAATTTGTGGAGAGTCTTCGAAGTCCTGTAGAATGTCACAAGCTGGTTTTGAACTTCTTCTGAGAAAAATTGAACCTTTAATATCAAAACAAAAGCCTAGATTCAATATACCAATGCCAGCAAAAAAGTGAATAGCGATAATTAAACGCCTTTATAACTTTTTTGTATTAAAGATATAAGGCGAATTAAAGCAGGAACAATATAATATGTAAGATCCTAAATAGGTAGGATTTATAAAGTTTTGAGTCATTCAGAGCTCTTTCAAATGCTGAATTGAGGTGACAGTATATACATTGTGCTCATGCCTTTGACTTGCTCCAAATAAACCGCTGCCAAGGTGAGCGGCACACCCAAGCAACCACACAAAGTGAACCAACACGATTACATGGTTTAAACAAACTCGTGTTCATGCTATCTTGCGTAGACTCGCGGAAACTTACGTGAAAGTGTTAACTCGGCAACAGAAGAAATTGTAAAAAGGAACGAAAAAAGCTACAATAACTGAACCAGAAGGTTTGAAAAGAAAGGTGTAGCAAATGAAAAAGGCATAAAAAAAAGCTAATCTCTTGACTGAGTGAAGTTACTGATGAACAATTTAAAAATTTCAATTATTTTATCCACCAAATATTGAAAGATTACTATTTTGTCATATTAGTCATTTGACCTATCTTATTTTTGTGCTACTCATTTTTTTTATTATGCTTCGTAAGATTACTAAATTAGTTATAAAATTTTCAAACAAACATTCTTAAACATGTTTCTTTTTCTATTTTTTTGAGTTTTATACCAGATTTAATTATTTAGAATCAAAATCTAATTAATACTTTAAATATCTTAACCATGCAAATGAAGTTTCTAAATCAGGGAAAAATATGACAAATTTCTCTGGAAAACCTGG
Source organism: Vandiemenella viatica (assembly GCA_031002005.1). Lineage (NCBI taxonomy): Eukaryota > Metazoa > Arthropoda > Insecta > Orthoptera > Morabidae > Vandiemenella > Vandiemenella viatica. The sequence continues at coordinate 133,905,135 of JARYHS010008075.1, forward strand.
AAATATCAGGGAATTTTTAAATCATTACCTTGTGGCCACCCTGAATAACATATGAAGAATTAATATTATTTTTTGATAAAATAAAAATGTAATAAGTAGACTTCCATTGAATAATATATTCATGCTATATGCAGAATATCGAATATTCTGCAGATTTTTGGCTGAATAGCCAAATACGCACCAAAATTTGTGTTGCCATGCTTGTCTCTCGCTTGCCTGGTGAAGCAGACTAAAGACAAGGACTCCAACATCTTCTGCAGTGGTAATTGAGTAAGCAAATGATAATGCAGTTGTTGTACAGAGGAAGGACTTATGACCATCATTAATGCTCTTGCTACTGCATACAAAATGATTGGTCTTAGACTGAATACCAGTAAAATCAAGATCCTGCACCATCCACCTGCTGGGGTAGAGCAAAGAAAGAGTAGAATCACCATGGATGGGGCAGGCGTACAAGTTGTAGACACCTTCCTCTATCTTGGCTATATCCTCTCATCAACCACAAACATTAATTCAGAAATTTAATATAGAATCAACCATGCTGGAGTGTCCTTTGACAAGTTAAGATCAAGAATCTTTGACAATCATAACATCAACACTGCAACCAAGATCCTTGTGCACAATTCTGTTGTTATTCCTACCTTAATTTAAGGATCTTAAGATGCTACAACAATACCACCAAAGATGCCCGAAAAGAATCCTTCAAATAACATGGCAATCTATGATTGTAAAATGACAGCTGTGATGGGTCTGCAACGTGGTGCAAATGTTCAGTACTCCCTTTCCTAAAAAAGTGTTCTACTCAGAGCTAATGGTAGGTAAATGCGGTGTTGGTGGTCAGAGGAAGCAATTAAAATACATTATCAAGGCTAGCATAAAGACGTCACATTGACCATAACTACTGGGAAACCTCTGCCCTTGACTGCTCATTGTGGAGATCACTTGTTCATCATGGAACCATGTTATTTAAATAAAATCACAGATGATCAACTAGTGAGAATTAGGTAGCACAGAAAAGAAAATGAACAAGGAAAAATGGAAGCATCTTGGCTATTGCTCTGGGGAATGCCTGTCATCATTGTGGTAAGTTGTGTGCTTCTCGCATTGGACTCCACAGTCACCTTTGGACCCATAGATGAAGAAGCATTCTGCTTGAAAGATCAACCTACTTGATCTTGAATGATTGTTATGAGCTACCTCCCATCCCTATGCTCCACCCACAACATGCCTGTGTTGAAACACTTAGCAGTCAAAATCTTGAGCATGGCAGCATCAACAGCAACGGCATTTCTTCAATTGTAAAATGAATCACAGCCAACCTGGTGCAATATTCATTGAACTTAGTAGTCAGTTTATCATGCTTTCTTCATTTTGATTTGTTTATTTTAAAAGTTGCATGGCTTAATAATAATCCATCATGGCCTCTAAAAAGAAGTTGCCGTGCGCAAATTGTGGGATAAAAAAATTTCTCATGGTGGGGCAAGAAGGCAATTGTAACAGGAATGCAAAATCATTTGAAGAATATTGTAAGTTGCAGCCTAAACTTCCCAAGGAAGTTATGGATCAAGATATGGCCGCAAATAAACCTAAGACATGAAAAAGGCAATTGAGTCTTGTAGAATATTCTGAAATGCCTAAACTATACTGTTTCCTTATTTATCAATTTTTCTCTTATTGCTGTCCATACTATTCTGACTGAGGATGTCAACTGTGCCTAAGAAGCCAACAATGCGAGTATAGATGATTGTTTTCAAACATGAAGGATCTAAATAGTAGATACTTGTGGCGGTTTACGTAGCTGTGTGCCATATGTGGTTATTTAATGGCTTGTCCTCATTTGCCAAGCCTGGGAAGTAACGGGTGATCAAAACAGGGCTATGGTGGATTTTAGAGGGTTGTGGATTGTTGATAGGTTGAGTGGGTTGTGATGTGGCACGTGAAACCTGTTTGTGAACTAAATCTGGTGGGTAATTGTGGGAAATAAGAGCTTCAGAGATATTGCTGGCATATTGTTGAAGGGCCTGTTGATTGGAACAACGCTCCCTCCCCTACAGCCTAGGCATTTGGGGTAGTCACATTTGTTACTTAGCAAATTCGGATTACAAGAATTCACCTTCATTCATATACTGTTGTAGTACTTCATAAAAATTGTATTGAAGTTTTTTTCTTTGAATAATGAACATAACATCTGTAAGAACGAATGGCATTTACTTGTTCAGCAATCCATGAGATAACCATACCAACAATGTATTGATCTTTCCATATTGTAATATGTTCTTTATGTAGTGGACCAAAATGTAGATGAGACCCCACGAATAACCTAAACCCAAAAAAATCCAAGTTGCACACAAATTATACTGTGATCAGATTTCTGGAGACTTTAAGAATGAATGAATACGCAGAAAAAACAGAAAAGAACATCCACATCAACTAATATCTGTTGTGCGCGCACACACACACTCACACACACACACACACACACACACACAAAATAAACTGTTTACTTCTCTAATAATTCATGCAAAAGGAATAAACAAACAAGACAAACCAAAACCATTAAAATGAAAACACCGTCTGCTGGACCAATATCAATTTTAAAAGGCGACAGATCGATACTTGCAATGTCAACAAATGAACATCACCTTTGAACCAAAAAACTCTCTAAAGTCAAAGATCAGTATCTGCACTGAAAACCATTGAACCAAATCTTTGCTCTAAAGTAATCTCTCTTTACTCTTACTATGTTTGAATCTTGTTCGTACAAGAAAATATGGCGTCAGCTCCAAATTTGAAGTGTAGCAGCCACCAAATACACAAAAATTAAAATTTATGGTTGACCTGTTGGTTACTGAACACGGAAATTCACAAATATTTATTACAACAATATCGCGATAAGACACATAGTCGCAATATGCCATGCATATGCGTTGTAGATAATACTACGTAACAATATGATACTTCGATGTCTTTACAATGAACAATTTCTACTTGAAAAAATTACAATTTTAACATTTACGCAATTTGAAATTCTTTAAATAGCAACACTGCAGTAGAAAAATTAAATGTTGCAGTCGTAACTGCTGTTAGCAAATATTCAACATTCACGTGGTTGGCCCCACTTATTATAACGACACTATGTTACTATGTAGCCAACAGAAAACCCAGCTTCTTACTTCAAAATTGTGCAAAACACTTGTACTAACCAACGATCTCACAATTTCATATAGAAATGCGCACATTCACTGTTTAAACTAGCTTCTATATAGAACAAAAACTTGGTGTAGTGTATCCTATTCTGAAAAGAACACAAAAAACGCTTATTTGGAGGTGAACATAAGTGTAGCAGATGTCTGTTTTACGAAGCAGGCTGCAGGCTGATGACAACAGGCAGCTGCTCAGCTCGAATCTGTTGTAAGCAGCCCTTAATTCTGCGCCGTAAAGCTGCTTAGTGGGAAACTGCTCCCAGCAGCGTGAAGTCTTGCTCCTCAGGAAACAGCACAAAATCCGCCTCTTGTACGATGGCAGTAAACAGCATGTTATCCCATACACACGATCGGTGGTCAGACACAGCTCCAACTAAGCCGGAAGCGTGATTTTCAGAAAGACGTTTAAAAACTCGGTCTTTTCAGTTCTCTACACAGAATATGTGATTGTTAAGGCTTGCAGGTTCGACTTGTTCCAGAAATAATATCACGGGTTGCTTTTAAAGTTCACTCTGGATTTATTCACATAACACTTGCATGTTAGCCGCCAACACCACTGATTAGAATTTTTCTTGGACCGTGGATAAGGCTTATCATACTTTTCCTCCAACTTCAGGTTCTGACCACACTTCTGTCTAGCTAATTTACACTCTGCATCATGACCTTGAAATACTACCAGCTTGTCGTTCTTCACGAAGCACTTGTCGAAAATGATTAACGGACAGCATCTAATTTCTTTTTCTGTCCTCTCAATACTTAAATAACGGAAGCATGGCTTATTTCACAACAACTCATTCCACGTTATAACTTTCCATCCGTCTCCCGCGGCGTCCAGCATCAGACTGCTTCAACAACAATTATTTTATTATACTGCGCGCCTCTGTGCTCAACAATGCTTCATGGAAACGACTTAGGCTTTACAAATAATTGATTTTATTTACTTATCTAACCATCTTATGCTTCACAAATGTTTAATTACTGTCATTCAGATCCATTGTACAATTGACTTTCCACTCTTCTTACGCTTAGCTTAGCTAACACTGTCTTGCTACACGCTGATGCCAGAAACAAATGTGAAGATGATAACTTTCCAACTAAAATAACAGCTGTTATTTTGAACCTCTTCTTTACTGATTCTAGCACAAAACCTAAATACTGTTTCACATAACAACAGATTGTAAAACTTGTTAAGGTAAATGTGGTACATATTTATCCAATACTAGCATTTACCCATTGCTTCACACACGCGGGTCTTGGCGTATATAGAATTACTCTGAGCTTTTTGAGTTTAGTATTAAATATTAACTTGGAGAAGCAAAAAATTTAGATTTCATTTAAAGATTTTCCTCGCTTTTAGTTACTACTTGAGATTCAGTTTTCATACTATAGTTCAAAAATTTTTGTTATACTTTTATTTTAACACAATATAATATATGAAAAATAATAAATTAAAGCTACATGAAACATTATCACTAACGGTCCAATAAGAAATTTGAGATACATTTTCCCGAGAATAGAAACTGACTATTGATGCAAAAACAAATGTACCTAAGACATAAAGGTGACGTGATAGCTACCATCTGCGATAGTATTGATAGTACATTCAATGGCCGTTTATAAAAATATCTTCGCCGCCAACGATAGCATATGCAACAAAGAATCTAAAATTGCTGGCCAGTTTTCGTTTGCCATATATGTGTAGTATGTTCTCATCCCATAGGTAATGAAATGTATTTTTTGCTTATAAAATGTATACACATCCACCTGAACTTCTATCCCTCTTTCATCATCGTTTCTCAAAATCGAAATGGTTACATTGAAATACGGCCTGGACCAGAAAAAAATATGTTGCAATTGCCACACAGAAATATACGCATGGTCATGCACAGTGGTGTGTTTGTTTTTGTGATTATCACTTCATCACTAATATTGTAATCATAAAAACAACTTATTAATTATTAACAATAATTGAATGCCTCATGCCTTTTGTTGTTCAGGTGGCATTTCGACCCAACCACAATCTATACTGGATATTGCCACTTCAGAATCAAGTGATACAGATATACTTAAATGCATGAAGTGCATCACTAAATACATTATTTGTAATGACAGGATTTCAGGATTCAAAGTATGCTCAGCATAAATTATAAGAATTAATTTCAAAATACAGCTTCAGTTTGAACTGCAAGAACACTAAATCACGCGGAATAATACATTGCTGTATCACCATGTAGAGTTTATTCTTGTAGTTAGGTTAAATTGTGGACTGGAGCAGATTAAAAGCGTCACCAATGGCACAAGGAACTGTATCTACAACAGATTTTGACTTATTATATCTCGAGAACTACCGCTAAATGATAGAATTGTTTACCACTGTCAAATTGCGGCTATACGACATAGTGAAAACCCTGTATTATCTATTTTTTTTTTTTTTTTTTTTTTTTTGGTCGTCAGTCTTTCGACTGGTTTGATGCAATCCTCCATCCTTTCCTATCCTGTGCTAACCTCTTCATTTCTACATACCCCTTACAGCCCACGTCATCAATTATCTGTTTCATATATTCTAATCTCTGTCTTCCTCTACAGTTCTTACCTTCGACTGTTCCCTCCACTAACAAGTTAACCAATCCAGCATGTCTCAAAATATGACCTACCAGCCTGTCTCTTCTTTCTGTAAGCTTCTTCCATAAACTTCTTTTCTCACCCATCATTTCCAAAACTCGTTCATTTCTTACTTTGTCTGTCCACTTAATTTTCAGCATTCTTCTGTAACACCACATTTCAAATGCTTCAATTTTCTTTCTTTCCGGTATTCCTAAAGTCCACGTTTCGCTACCATAAAGAGCTGTGCTCCACACAAAGAGTTTCAAAAAGTTCTTTCTAATTCCTAGATCAATATTTGAAACTAAAAGGTTTCTCTTTTTCATGAAAGCTCTTTTTGCTAGTGCTATTCTGCTTTTGACATCATTCTTGCTTCGGCCATCGGTTGTAATTTTACTTCCCAAGTAACAGAATTCGCTTACTTCTCCTATTGCATCCGATCCTATTTTTATATTTAATCTAGTATTGGTATCATTTCTGCTACATTTCATCACTTTTGTCTTGCTTTGATTTATATTCAGTCCAAAATCTTCCTTCAGTATTTCGTTCATGCCATTCAGTAACTTCTCAATATCCTCAGCCCTCTCTGCTAACAAGACAATGTCATCAGCAAAACGTAGCATACTGATTTTTTCTCCCAGAAAACTTATGCCACATGGAAATTTTTCTTTGACTTTCTTCATTGCTGCCTCTACATACAAGTTGAATATTAACGGGGATAGACTACAACCTTGTCTCACACCCTTTTTAACTGATGCATGTCTCTCGTGATTCTCTACTTTTATTACCGCCACTTGATTCTTATATAGTTTATAGAGTATTCTTCTATCTCGATACTTTAGACCTGACTTCTTTAAAATTTTGAACATCTTGTCCCACCTAACATTATCAAACGCTTTTTCTAAATCAACAAATGCCATAAAAGTATCTTTGTTTTTCTTGATCCGCCCTTCAAGTATTAATCTTAAAGACAGAATTGCTTCCCTTGTACCGCGATTTTTCCTAAACCCAAACTGATCTTCACCTACTATCTCTTCTACTACCCTTTCCATCCTTCTGTATATTATTCTGGTCAGTAATTTTGAAGCATGTGATGTTAGACTAATGGTGCGATAATTCTCACATTTGTCGGCTTGTGCTTTCTTTGGAAGTGTGAACATGATATTTTTATTAAAATCAGTTGGAATTTCTCCTGTTTCATAACTTTTGGATATCAGCTTGAATAATCTTTCGATTCCTTCCTCTCCTAGGGATTTAAGAAGTTCTGCAGGGATCTCATCAATTCCAACTGCCTTATTTGCTTTCAAGTCATTCAGAGCTTTATTAAATTCTGTCCTCAAAACAGGATCCCCTAAGTCATCAATGTCAACATCATCTTCCTTTTCCATTACACTATTGTTCAAGTCGTCCCCATCATAAAGTTTCTCAATGTATTCTTTCCATCGGTTAGCTCTATCTTCTGAGCTTAAAAGAGGTTTCCCATCGGCAGCTTTAATGTTCATACCTCTTTTCTTCATTTCTCCAAAATTCTGTTTGATCTTTCTGTAGGCAACATCTACTTTACCTACGACCATTTCCTTTTCTACTTCTTCACACTTTTGTTGTAGCCATTTTTCTTTTGCTATTTTGCATTTCCTATTTATTTGATTTCTAAATTGCCTGTACTGCTCTCTTCCTGCTTCATCCTGAGCATTTTTGTACCTTCTCCTCTGATCCATCAGCTCCAAAATTTCTTCTGTGATCCAAGGTTTTCGGGCAGATTGTTCCCTAAAGCCTAATGTTTCTTTACCAGCTTTCATTATTTCGGTCTTTAATGCATTCCATTCGTCCTCGGTTGAGCTCCTTTCAGAGATACTTCTTAGACCCAAGTCTACTATTAATGCAAATTTTTCTCTAGTGCTAGATTGTTTCAGTTTATTCACTTCCAGTCTGTTCTGCTTATACTGCTTCCTTATTCGCTTAAATTTCAGCCTGCACTCCATTATTATCAAATTATGGTCCGAGTCTATGTCTGCTCCTGGGTACGCTTTACAAGTCTAGAACTTGATTCCTGAATCTCTGTTTGACCATGATATAATCTAGCTGATATCTGCCTGTATCCCCAGGACGTTTCCACGTGTAAATTCTTCTTGCATGGTTCTTAAACAGTGTGTTTGCCACTACTAGCTTATATCTTTCACAAAATTCTAGCAACCTGCTTCCTCGCTTCATTTCTTTCTCCTAGACCAAAACTTCCTACAGTATTCCCATCTTTTCCTTCTCCCACTATTGCATTCCAATCACCCATGACTATTAGATTTTCCTCCCCCTTCACATATTGAATTAATTCTTCAATTTCAGCGTATATTTTTTCTATTTCTTCGTCATCTTCCTGTGATGTTGGCATATACACTTGTACTAATGTGGTTGGGACGGGCTTAGTTTCTAACCTCATCAAAATAATCCTGTCACTAAACTGTTCATAATAACTCACCCGTTTCCCTACTTTCTTGTTCATTACAAATCCTACACCAGTGACTCCATTGACAGCATTGTGTGCTAATTATCCTGTGTTCCCCAGACCAGAAATCCTGTGCGTCCTTCCATTTAATCTCACTAATCCCAACAACATCTAACTTAAGTTGTTCCATCTCCCTTTTTAAGTTTTCTAACCTACCTGCCCTATTCAGACTTCTAACATTCCACGCTCCGACTCGTAGAATGTTTCTATCCATTCTGATGACTCCTCCCTGAGCAGTCCCCACCCGGAGATCCGATTGGGGGACTATTTTACCTCCGGAATATTTTACCCAGGAAGAAGCCATCATGATATATGTAATTTGAGAGGATTACATGTCCTCGGGATACCCTTTGGGTCTTTAATGCAGTGGTTTCCCGTTGCCTTCTGCATCCCCATGCCGTTGATCATTTCTGATTCATCCGCCTTTAGGGGCCGTTTCCAACCCCAAGGGCAAGAGGGTGCCCTGAACCGCTCCCCGCTCTTCCGCCCTCCTTTCGGAGGCCGTTGGCAAGCAGTGGGTGACTCCTTATACCGGGAATCTTTCAGTCGCCAGAGCCTCGTCCGTGCAAACAGGGTGCACCACGTGAAGGAGAGGTTGACATTTGGTTGGAAAAGGCTAGTATAGCCTCTCCCAAACCCTTACACCCCGTATTATCTATATCAAGCAAAAAATTACTTACCATAAATATTACACTTCTGTTACTTATTGAAAAGTTAATATATTGTGTAGTGGTTTGAGTAACGATTTCCTTTTAATTATACTTATCAAAATACCTGAAACCGGAATATGGCCAAAGACAAATAAAATATAAACAATCCAGAAATCAGTATATTTCTTCTGTGGTCAAACACTTTAGATCCATTTTTTACAGTTAATGAAGTATTAGTAACGATTATTACATATGATTCAGTTATTCCATTTATTTACTGTATTCAAGAAAACTAAACATTTGAAGTCAAAATATTGAACAAAATTCTAAATTAAATAGTGTGTGTGTTTTTTTTTTTTTTTTTTTTTTTTTTTTAGCCAGGAGTGAACATCTCAATTACAGTAGGATCCATATCTCTTAATTTTATGCCTATAAATGTCCTCCATTCCTCGCTAGATATAAGTCATTAGCTATTTCCGCAGATTTTGATGCGGACCATTAGCTCAAAAAATTTGAAAACCCCGTCTAAAATGCTGCAGTAGTTTTAGCGGGGCTCCCGTTCAAATAATGAAACACACACAGCTTGCTTACAGACTTATAATAGTATAGATACACTAGTTATGGTTTTATACACTTATATTTAATTCATTAATGATATTACTAGTGACAAAAAATTGTATTGTTTAATCATATGTATTATTTCAAAAAGGTGTTTTCCATTTATCTCCCTTCATACCTAACTAAAATCAGTAAGTGAGGTATCATTTTAAAGATTAATGTCTCCATTTTTGCAACAATATATTTTAATAACAGTATTTTTTTTTTTTTTTTTTTTTTGGACTTTTACGCTTAAAGGTCAAAAGTATCTTTATTTCTAAAACTTTTTTTTTTTCTTCTGAGGAGTCGTCTCTCTCTCTTGATACCTGATCAAAATCAATAAATGGGGTATCATTTTAAATATTAAGGTCTCCGCTTTTTTAGCATCACATTTTAAGAAAGGAATTTAATGGAATTCAGTCCTTCAAGGGCAAGAGTATTAACTATCAAGGCTATGCTTATGAGGCAGTTCAGAGCCAAGCTGCTAGGCTTCACTGGAACTAGTAACAATTAATTACATTACTGATAGATAGCAGCACCATTTATCACAGAAATATGGATATACTGTGAGTGTTTTGTTCTGCTTAGTTGTAGTTTGGTGAACTTCGGCTTCAGGTGTTCACTTAAAAGTAGAGGGCTGCAGGATAACATACATCAAGTGAAATTGATACAAATAAGCAATTGTTCTTTCAACCTGCTACAAACTACCATCCTTCATTATATTTCATTCATGAAATTTTCGCTCCGGTCAATGTTTCGCTATATAAATATTTTATATAAACATTTATTCATGAAATTTTCACACTGGTCATCTAGTTAATGTTATTTGGAAAACTATGCAGTTTAGATTAATGGCTAACAAAGTTTCTGGAGAACAGAATATGAAATAAAAACAAAGGAACTCTCATTTATTCATTTAGCTGTACTATAAATGAGGATTTTAACTGTCACATATGATGAAGGCTATTTAGACACTATTTTTAATTAGACTAACTAACCATTGGCCAAAGTTTGGATTAAACTAAAATTGCTTGTTTTACATGTACGGTATGGATCTATTTTGGTATTTTAACAATATCTTAAATCATGGATGTCGCAGTGTATCTTTTTTTTTTAATAGGAGTGATGTTTCATTATACTTCAGAATATAAAATCTCGGCAACAATGGACGGGGAAGGAATGCTGTGCGATGATATTTATATGGAAGGGTAAAAAAAGGTAAAAGCTAAATAAAAAACCAAAACAAAATTAAATTTCGTAATATTTTTATATATATGTATATAAGTAATGGGTGAGCTGTAAATAAGATGGAAAGACGTAAATGTTGCACGACCAATAAAGGGGAGGGGAGGGGGTTACCAGTGGTTACATTAGGTTGAGTGGTTGCATATTGCGTGTTTTCACCCAGAACAATCTATTTTAACCCTACCATTAGTGAAACCTATTCCATAATAGGTTATGCTACCTGTAACACCTTCCATCATGTATACCAGCTCTCCTACCCCTCCTCCCCTCCCAATTGGCAGAGTGCTTACATTGGCTACACTGCTAAACATTTATCCATCAGAATGAACGGTCACAGATAACATTTTACTCCCAAAATCTATACCACCCTGTTGCTGTTGATGCCAGGTCTCACAACTCTCATGGGCACAGTAAGACATTGTCTTCAGAGTACTCCCTGAAACCACACCCCCATCCGAACACTGGAGGTAGGAATTGTCCTAACAACACATTTAGATAATACTGACCTTCCTAGCCCTGGTATACCAATCACTTGTTAATATAGTTAATTTGTATATATTCATTCAAAATTTAATTATTTTTTATTTATCTTCTACCTTTCTAAGTTTTTTTATGTGTATACCTCCGTTTTAATTTTTGTTGATGAATTTCTATCTGGGATTAACATTACAAACTAATGTTGTTGTAAGCCCCCTCCATCCACCACCAACAGGTTGACAGTGATGTTCAAAACAATCATTCATGTGCCAGTGCCTTCTGTGGGTGCCTGCATGACCTCCCTCACATATTTCTATTAGCTAACATATTGCACTTTTTGTGTTTTTGGCAAGTGTTGGATATATTTTGTCTTTTATTTACTTGTGGACTCAAATATTACATTTCTAAAAGTTTTTTTTTTCTTTCATAAGCCAATATTTCCCTTCATACCTAGCTGAGATCGATAAATGAGATCATTTTAAAGATTAAGGTCGCTACTTATGTAACATCATAAATTAAAAGAGATTTTTATTTTCTAATTTGACCCTTACAGGGCAAAACTAATAAGTTTGAAGGTCACGAATGTGAGACAGTTAAGAGCCAAGCCGTTAAATAGTATCAGCATATGTTACAGATATTAATAAACTGCTTCACTGGTGTATTATCTTGGTTCTCCGGGTGGAAGGCCACAGTTAGATGGCAGAAACGTTAGATTTAAATATATTGACGCGGCTCCACCTGGAGAACCAAGATAATACATACAGTGACCGCGGAAGCCTTCGTAAACATTTGCTTCACCGGTGTCAACAAGGATTGAGCGTGTTACCAATAGATAGAATCACCACATATCACAGAGATATCAATAAACTGTGTTATTTTTCTGTAAAAATTTGGATTTTTGCTTCCTACTCGTATGTTGTTTAAGATTATTAAGACTAGAAACGTGAGCCATGATTGCAGAAAGTTTAGGCAAAAACAGTTCTAATTCATAAATCAACTGTTATCCCATTCTTCATTTAAATTAAATGTAACCGCATAAATGTGGCCAAGGATTTTTAATCTTCTCGTTGCTATTGCTGTTTTCACAGTCAGTTTCTAGATCTTCATTTTTCATGATGTAATTATCCAACGAATATCAATTTCATTCATTTCACTAACAAACTACAAACGAACACAAACTAAAAATTGGCACTATATTAGTAAAAACATTAAATTTTATAAACATTAAAATCAATCACTGACTGGATTTGCAACGTGTAGCCAGTTTGCAGACGTAAAATAGAAACTCTCGATTACCCTAGCGTTCCAGCACTCACCCACGCAATGCCTAGAGTAATAATTACTTATGCATCACACTCACACTCGCCGAACGTACCTCTGTGCCTACTCAAACAAACGAAATGATACCAACAACCAATGTAACAGACTAAAGTTAACGGAAGTTAAGAAGAGCGCTAAGGATTTTTTAGGTTAACTTAAAAGTTAAAATTTTGCAATTTTTTTAACTTCGTTAATTAACGATTAATGGTTTTCTGCCCGGGCTTTGATCATAGAGATATGGATATGCTGTGTGTATTTTGTTCAAGTTAGTTGTATTCTGTTATTCAGTGACAGTTTGTCATAAATATGTTTTACATGTTCAAAAGTTTTTCACAATTGTTTTGTAACATATTTTAAGTATTTCGTTATGTACCTATTACACTAAACAAATAAACAATTGCTACAAATGAGCTGGTTCTTCTAACATGTTATTAATAACCACCAAGCTCATTCAGTATTCATTGTATTTTACTCGAGAAATTTTTGCACTGTGGTCGTCTATTATAAAATCAGTTTTGTATCTGGCAAACAAAATTGTCAGTATATTACTATAAAATGTTTAAAATTAAGACTAATGGTATTAAGGAAAAAGGAAATGGCTTTTAGGCAATGTAAATAACAATCGCATGACTCGATGTGGTAAACTTCGCATTTGCACACCTCCCAAACCATATGACTCGGTCCCTGTAACATGAATAAGGTGGGTATTATGTATGTTTTTGTTCGTCTCATATGTTTTTCACTCATCACAGCCTTCAACTTTGGTGAGTGATGAGTAACTTTTCCTATTCTTTGTTATCTGCAATTAAGACTGATTATGACAATCAAAGGGGACTGAAAGGTAAATCCACAGGAGCCAACCTGCCTTAGGCCAGTTGTTAATCTTTTAGTTAACCATTTTCATGTTGCCTAGTAACACTATTTTATTTATGTACAAATTAAAAGAAGTTTTGTATAATTTATTACTTACTAATGCTTTATGGAAATTAGGAAATGAGTTACAGAGATTTTAACAAGCTGCTGTGTAAATGGACAGGTGTGTGGTAGATTGGGTTGCTGGTGGATTGGTTTGCTGATGAGGGGGAGAGAGAGTGGGTGGAAGGTATAAATTAATGTACGAGTTGTATTAGATTATTAATGTTGTTGTTACATGATATGTGTTTGTGTATGCATTGTAATCTAAAAGATGAAAATCATGTAGTGATACCTTCAGAAGAAGACTACTGAAGAATGAGACATGAATATTGATTGTGGAAGGAGTTAATAGACATTATCAGCTTTTTATGAGTTGATAACCAAAATTTTAATATAATACCATAAATGCCATTTGATCTACTTTCATTCTTTAAATAATATCCTGCCACAAACTGAATGTGAATTTGTTATTATATTCCACATATTCTTAAGTCTTAAGGTTACTTTTAATTCTGTATTTGTCTTTTGTTTCAGTTATATGAAAATTCGGGGTGCTAATCAAATGGGTGAGGTGCCTCCTAATTACCGTTGTTATAAGTGTCATCAACCAGGTCACTGGATAAAAAATTGTCCTTTGGGAACAAACATGGTAATTTGAATTGCTGATTCCACATTATGTGATTATTATGTTATATAAATTTGTTTGTTGTGACATGTACTTGTTTCTCAGGAGCCAATTGAAATAAAAAAGAGCACTGGAATACCTCGCAGCTTTATGGTTCCTGTAGAAGGACCTACTGTTCCCGGAGCTATGATGACACCAACCGGTCAGTTTGCTGTTCCAGCCATAGATCAGTAAGTGCCTATATTTCTTTAATACTTATTCTGTTTTACACATGCACTAAGAAAGAATCTGATTAAGGAGTGATGCAGAAATAGTATTTAGAATGGAGTAAAATTTTCAGGTGCCCCGTTTATTCCAAATGCTGTAATGTGACATTGTGTTAACATTTAGTTGTAATTACATTTTTTTATCCTTTGATTCTTTAGTCTCTTGTTGCTGAAAGAAAATTTATTAGAAAATATAAATATCGAAGTGCAAATATATGTAAGTACGTTGGTGCAGTAAAACAACACTATGATTTCCAGAAAGCCTTTGACTCTGTGTCACACAACCGCCTTTTAGCGAAGCTTCGAGCGTACGGTATATCGGATCAGCTTTGTGAATGGATAAAGGATTTTCTAACTGGTCGGTCGCAGTATGTTGTCGTTGAAGGAGAAAGTTCTTCTAATCTAGATGTTACATCGGGTGTACCTCAAGGAAGTGTAATAGGACCACTTCTTTTCTTAATTTTTATAAACGATCTCGGAGACAAAGTGAAAAGCCTATTTAGATTGTTTGCTGATGATGCGGTTATTTATAGGGAAGTCGATTGCTTAGAAATTCAGCGCGATCTGGATGTTATTTTGGCTTGGTGCGCTGAGTGGCAACTTACTCTAAATTGTAAAAAGTGCAAGACAATGAGCAAAACTAACAAAAAGAATCCAATTGTTAAGAAATACGAGGTAAACAGTTTAGTTATTGATATGGTCGATTCTATGAAATATTTGGGAGTAACAGTACAAAGGAACGTGAAATGGGACATACACATTAATTCTTTAGTAGGTAGAGCAAATTCTAGGCTACGATTCATAGGTCGAATCTTGAAAAATTGTAATGAACAAACAAAATTGATAGCGTACAAATCTCTTGTTTGTCCACATTTGGATTATTGTTGTGCCATTTGGGACCCGTTTCATAAGGGGTTGATCGAAAGTATAGAGAAGGTACAGAGAAGAGCCGCTCGATTCGTTACCGCTTCCTACAGTCCTTATGAAAGCATCACAGAAGTGATTAGTAGATTAGGTTTGGAGTCTGGTAGATAGACGACACACGTTTCATTTAAACTTATTGGTAAGCATGCGTACGCCCACTTTCACTTTTGAGTGTAGTGAAATACTTCTTCCACCAACCTATTTGAGTCGGAAGGTCAGGAAAGATAAAATTAGAGAAATAAGGTGCCAGACTGATTCTTATATGAATTCTTTTTTCCCTTGTACCATTAGGGATTGGAATGCACAGCAAAGAGATTAGCTTTGGTGCTGAGCACCCTCTGCCACCCACAATTTTGTGAATTGCAGAGTATATATGTAGATGTATGAAGTATATGACAGAAATCACCTTAACCCTTAAGGCCTATGCCACATGTGCATTGTTTTTTATGTACGTCATTTTTTATCAATGTCTTGTAAACACTTGAGTATATGGTAGATGTCAGACAACCATGTGTGACATTACAATAACCTAGCAATTTTCAATTAAAGAGTATCTGTGCATGTATCGATAATCGACACAGAGCGAGAAGCACTGCGTTATGTTAGACTCGCAGTCAGTCAAGTGTTTGCTCTCGTAGCAGTGGTGCGGGAAAGAGGTAGTTGCTCAGAAGTGAAGTGATACGTTTTTGAAGACTTATACGGGCATGCGGATATGTATTACGCGCTTCCGCGACGGGAAACAACTATTGGCTTAACGTCGCTAGCGTAAGACTAGCCAGGCGGTGTGAAAATGCACAGAGACGTTCCTGGAGAACTGATAATGTGCTACTGTGGACTAGTAATTGTTATACAGGCATTTAAGGTATTGCTAATTGAATGAAAGTGCTTTGGGATTAAACTTTCCACTCATAAGGACTTGTGATCTTCAGATAAGTGATACCTAATTTCAGTTGATGGTCGGCGTACTAATGTAAGACGTAAACTGTTGGAATAACAAGTCTTCAACTAGATTGTTGTGATGTGTGTGTTTTGCTTATTCCTATGAACTTGTGAATACTAAAAATCACAGAGAATTGTAAGTAAGTTTAGTACGTTCATCTTTTAACTGGTGGCGACCAAAAGAAAATAATAAATTGCGTAGTCTAGATGCCTCCATGAGGTGGGTCAAAATATAGTGTCGTAATAACCTCACTAACTGCTAATGAATAAACTCAGTAAAACCTTATAGCTTTACATGGCGTACGTGACATGGACTTGTGTTTAAAGTTGGCTAAAGTGAAGAAATAAAAGTCAGAGGAAACACAAAGTGTGAGTTGAAAAGAAACAATAAGTACTGGTAGCACGTGTATTGAACCAAAGGCATTTTGTGTTAGAATGTACACTCACTGCTAAGCATACAGATATTACAAGCGGAAGAGACAGTATTAGCAACCAAAGGTTAGCATTACAGCAGTAAGCTCGGCCGAGTGGAACTACTTCCCGCCGACGCAGTAACACAGCGCGGAAGGATACGAGAAGGAACTACTTCACGGCAACGCAACTACATATCACAGAGGAAGACTGGAGAAGGGCTGGTGACATGTGGACTGCAAAACTTCAAAACAGAAGACAACGAACAGGCAATTTAAAATAAGTTTGGCCGCGAAGAAGTTAAGAATTTTTTTAATAAAGTGAATGAAATACAATTTGTTTTATTGCCGGTTGTTATTCACCCCGAGCTTCATAAATACCATAATAGTAATATACCCTCAGATTAAACCAGAATTCATGGGGAAATAAATATTTAACGGAAAGGAAAAAATTGTAAATGTCAGTTTTAATGAATTCTAACCAGTTTTCAGTTCAAAATCTTCAGTTTTGTTAAAAAAAAAAAAATGCGCCTGGAAGATTTTTTTCTATGCATGCCATTTTACAGTTTATCAGCCTGTGAGCTACCATGGTGGTGTAAAATAAAGATCAGCTTACACCAACGGCAGCAGTTACCAGTAAATAATTACTGCGTTTTAATTTAAGTTGTGTGTTATTTTCAGCTGTATCTGGGAGGAGTAGGATATCAGCAAAGGCTTTCATAAATCTATGTTGCACATTTTGTTCTAAATTTGTTTGAGTGTGAAATTTCACCGTCATCAGCATTGTGTTCACTCCACTAGTGACTTGTTGGTTTATTTTTCTATCGCTGTTTTGGTTGAGAAGCTGAAGTTGTTTTCTCTTTTGCTTTCAAGTGGAACAAGTCTTGAGCTTCTGTTATATATTTTTTTTAATCATCTTGTGTGTGGGCTATTTAGTGGTCTTATTTCCCCTCCCCCTTTTTTCACTCAAATTCTGCGTAATTCTTTTAAGTATTTGAATACTGAGCAAACTATCATGGATAGGACCAGCGAGCAGACCGAGGAGGGCCCTGTTAAAGAAATGCTTATGAAGTTGATGTACCAGAACTTCAAGTCATGAAGGCCGAAAATGCTGAGAGAAGCTACTCCTTGGAAGAAAGACTTAAATGTCAGAGATAGCTTCTTTGAAGAAAATTTCGAAGCTATAAAAACTGAAATTGCTGAGCGGAATCATTCCATGGAAGAAAAACTTAACCACTCCTTTAAGGAAAACGTCAATGCCATTAAGATTGAAATTGCTGAGAAAAACCAAGCCATTCAAGAGAATTTGAGGGTTTTACAGGACAATATTAGGACTGAAATAGATGAGAAAGAGAAAGCCCTTCATGACAATGTCACCAAGGATTTGGATGGAACATTATTTAAAATAAGAGAGGAAATGTAACAATTTCAGCAGAAATGTATTTAAGAGGTAGATTTTGAACAGTTCAAGCAGGAAATGGTGGTAGAAGTTGGACACGCGCGACAACGAGTTGAAATCATAGAAAGTAAAGTAGGATATCAAGATCTCAAGTTAAATGCATTAGAAGGGGACCTTAGGGTGTGGAAGGAGCACAGAAAGAAGTCAAATCAATTGCTTTGCAGAATGAATGGAAAAGGTTAGGCTGGCTGCAAGTTGTGAAATAGAAGACAAGATCAGCAAAAAGGTACTAGTCATAAAACAGGAAGTTGAGAGAAGTTTGAAGACCCAAGTGCTGGGGCAATCAAAGAAGAAATAAGCAAGTACCAAGGGGTTCTTACTAGTTCCTGCTATCAAGGATACCCGATAGAAAAACGTTAACTCGATAAATTTGATGACTCAGCTGCACCCAGTTGATTTCTTGGATAATTTTGAAACTTATCCACCGTTTCAAATTGCTTTGGATGACTGAAAGATAAGGATGGTTTACGAACACATGAGACAAGAGCACACCTTTGGGGTGACCGTTTTTCAAAAGAATTCACTACTTACCAATGCTTCAGAGAAGAGTTTCTGTGAGACATTTTTGGTCGGAAGAAAGGCTGGTAGCTGTCAAGTCTCAGTTGATGCATGGAGAGCCCTAATCACTCGGTTAAGAAACGCAACAAGATTTCTTCCTGCGGTGTTGAACTGAGTGTCGTTACCTTGACCGGCCATATAGCGAGGCAGAGTATGTTGAGATTACCATGGCCAGATTGCCGGAACCCACACAGCTGATTTTCACCAGCCATCGGATAAATAATGTCACTGAAGCTATTAAAATGTTGGGGAGACTGGATGCTCAAGAGAAGAGAATGAGTAGGAAGAGACCAAGAGAGAGAGAGAGAGGACCAAAATGAATCACGTGACAGAGGAAAGAGAAAACTATAATGATCAAAGGGATGAAAGGGGTAACGGTCAACATCGTTGGAGGGGAGGACAAGACAACAGTGGCCATGGTAGAAGCAATTTTAACTTCAAACTTTAGCAAGAGCAGGATAGAGGTCGAAGTAGAGAGTGGAAGCAACAGGTTAGTGACCAAAGAACTCGGCAAGAGGATAAACCGAAGACGATTAGCAATCCCTCTAAAGGAAAGCGTGACATGGAAAACTGCTAGCTGCCGCTGTTTTGGTCCAACCAGGGGCAGAACAGGCCATTGGACCACCAAAGGAAGTACCAACAGAGAGAGAAATGCCTGCCATCCCTCCTATGAAAAGGAAACCGGCTAGTCACAAGAAGAGGGGCTGAATTAGTCGTTCATTTGGAAGAATCCATCAATGATCAAGGACAGGTGGTGCCAGGATTATTAGGGTCAGTGTTTGCCAAACAAGAGAGAGTGGAAACCTGTAAATTTGCAGGGATTGGAGAATTTTGGCAATATTATAAGGAAATGAATGATTCTGTCGTTAGGTTGGAAGATGATTCAACAGAAGAAAACATAGACCCACAATTTGAGGAAGACGACAATGAGAGCCTATATACTTTTGGTGATAGAGGAATGCTATTGACCTCTAAAGACAGCAACACCTTTCAGAGAGAGAACATGGGGCCGAGAAATGAAGAGTGGGGAGACAAAGATTCTCGGGCTGCAAACATAATAAAATTCATGGAAGGGGTAGACAGAGAAGGCGAAGAGGAAGAAAAGAGTGGAACAGAAGACTATAGTTCAGAAGAGGAGGAAGAGCATAATACTGTCGGAAAGTATGAGCAGATTTGTAGGGCAACAGATGACCCCATCAGAAACGTCCTCAGATCAGTTGATTTAAATCTTGAAGATGGACAGTTAATCAGTATTGAAGTGGAAGGGGTGATCTTCACAACAAATGGTCAACTGACAGTAGAAAAAACCAACATCATAAGGAAGGATGAACAAATCCTGACTGGGAGAAAAATGATGAGACGAAGGATAGTGGGAATGAAGAAAAGAAAAATGATGTCAAGTTGAAGAAAGGGAGAGCGAAGTGTTCGGGCATGGAAGTGCATTTAAGTTTGGTATACCTTAATGATCCCAGGGAGGACCTTATAGAAGAAGATAATCAGTTAAAGCAAAAGATATTCAGGGTGCCAAGTGTGGAGATTGACGTATTAGGGAAGACAGTTAGGGCAGTGATTGATACAGGGGCCAAAGTTTCGTGTATATCGGAAACCCTATACAAGGAGCTTACAGAGAAACAGGAATTTGAATATTGGCCTACAAACACGATCATGATAGTGCCAGCTACAGGGAAGAAAAGTAAAAAAGTAACGATACAGATTTTATTGATTGGATAAATGAATAGAAAGGAAGTGGGAATCCATATGTATGTGGTACTTGTAACACAACAGAATGATGTGGGTATTTGCATATAAAGGAACTTGGTACTAGGTTTATAAGTGAGTATCAAATGTGCGATATTCGATAGATCGATATGGAATATCGTTGGGGAATCAGTCGGGTATTGTCTACGGAAGAGTATGGACCTTGGGAGCGGAGAGCAGCCGCACGTGTATGTATCCTGTGGACGGTGTACTATTACGTAATCGGCAGATTATTATGTGAACAGTGCTGGAGTACTTTTGGTAGACTGTGTATATGGCCCGGAGTGATATGAGGTGCTATAAACTTTCTTTGGTGAACTGCTACGGAATTGTGCCACATCGATGGTTGAATAATTAATTACTGAAGTTGGACTCACTAATTCACAAACTTATTTATCCTCGAGACTGCATTCTTTGGCGACGAAGTCTAATTTTCCTTGTGTCTGGTGGCTTGTTTTGGTTTATGTAAAGTTCTAAAGAATAAATCTTAGTGAACTGTAGAAACTAGTTTGTGAGTGTGATTTCTTAATAGCTTCCCACATGTTCTTTTGAATGTTATTTAATTAATGTATTTAATTAGTAAAGCTTACCAGACTGGCGACCGCATGACAATCGAAACGTGTAACTAGAAAAAATGAGTGGTAGAATGGAGCATGAACCTTGCGTAAAGCAACATAGCTGTACAATCGCAACGACTATCCATTAATTTAACCATATATATAATTATTACGTTACATACTCAATCTCAATGTTGACTGTATCATCGGTGTGGATTGGATCATACCAACAGACACCATATTGCACTGTGAAAAAGGATACATAGACCTTTACACTGAGGGAAAGAAATGTCGAGCGGAAATTGGAAATGCTTGGAGTGAGCCTAAAGAGAGTTTTACTGGTATCAAGGTAGACTGTACTGAAGTTGACGATGACCCCGAAGAGGAGGAGGACACTCGATGGAAAGAGGGAGAAGGTGAAGAAGACGACAGCAAGGAGGAAAAAAAAATTGATCAACTAGATGGTGGAGAATTTGGAATATGCCCGCAGGATATACAAGAACATTTCGAGAATGTTTTTTCTGACAAGCCCGGCATGGTAAAAGGTTACCAGTGTCATTTCAAAGTGAAGGAAGAAAAACCTTTTTTCATAAAACCATACCCTATCCCACTAGCGAAAAGGGACAAAGTGAGGGAAGAATTGGAATGCATGGACAGTTGGGGAATCATCGACAGATCACAGAGCAAGTACGCAAGTCCGCTCGTAGTTGTGACAAAAGCAGACCAGTCCATTAGATTAGTGCTTGATGCGAGGGCACTAACAAGATTTTAGTAACGGAGAGAGATCATCCAGAGAGAGTGGATGATATACTACAAAAATTCCATGGAATGAAATATCTATCATCTCTTGATCTTACTTCATCATATTGGCAGATTCTAGACTCTTCATGAATCGGAAGTACACAGCATTTAGATTCGAAGGAAGATATTACCAATTCAAGGTACTTCCATTTGGACTGAATAATTCTGTGACCCATTTCATCAGAGCTCTGGACCAAGTACTTGGTAAAGAGTTGAGGGAGAGTACAGTTATACACACATGACATAATTGTTGCAACCAGTACAATTGAAGAACACAGGGAGTTTTTGAGGGAAGTCATGACTGTGGTACAAAATGCCAGGATGACATTGAAAAAGAAGAAATGCATCTTTCTATGGTCACGCTTGAAATTTCTAGGACATGTGATCACCCCAGAAGGAATTTTGGTAGATGACTCGAGGTTGGATGCTATTCAGAAGTTTCCTAGACCTACCAACAAAACACAACTGAAGAGCTTTTTACGTTTATGTGGATTTTAT
Organism: Vandiemenella viatica; assembly: GCA_031002005.1. NCBI lineage: Eukaryota > Metazoa > Arthropoda > Insecta > Orthoptera > Morabidae > Vandiemenella > Vandiemenella viatica. The sequence continues at coordinate 133,927,438 of JARYHS010008075.1, forward strand.
AGAAAATTTATACCAGAACAACAATTAAACAGCCCAAATCTAAGGAAATTAGATCAAAAGAATTTGGTTTGGAAATGGACAGATGAGTGTGAAAGAGACTTCTATGACATTAAACAAGCATTGGCACAAAAGAGAATCCTTTCATATCCTAATTGGGATTTGGACCTTTGTCTAGCCCCTGACAGTTCGCCGAAATTTTTCAGGAGAAGGAAATAAATGGACTAAAGGAACACCATACGATTGCTTTTGCCAGTAGAATGCTCAACGTCCACGGAGAAGGAGGCATTAGCCATAGTCTGGAGTTTTCAAAAATTCAGCCATCTCTTTCTTGGGAGGAAGATAATTATCCATACTGACCATAGGGCCTTATCATTCTTGGTGAATTGTTGACTGACCCATGGTAGATTAACCCGTTGGGCTTTGTTACTTCAAGAGTTCCAGTTTGACATCAAATATGTCCCGGTAAAAGAAAACCTGGTAGCACATTGTTTGTCCAGACTCCCTATTGGAATGCCGGATAATAGTGGGACCATCCAATCAACACAAGAAGCAGACCTATATTATCTGGAAGAGGTTTCTCAAGAAAGTAAGGTCGTCAAATGGATGAGAGAAATGAATGTCCAACAAAGAGAGGATGATGGATGGAGAGAGGTCATAGAAGCCCTTGAAGGAAAAAGTGACCATAAGATATTGGAGAAGCACTATTGCCTGCATAAAGGGACACTGTTCTGTTGGAAAGCAGAGGACAAGGAGGAACAGAAAATGTCTATACAGGAACACTGTATAGACGAGTGAATTAGATATCACCATATCAGCTTTGGACACTATGGAGCAAATAAATACTCACTTATAATTAGAGAAAATTGCTATTTTGGGAACTTGGAAAGAAGAGTAGCCAAGGTTTTATCAACGTGTAAAACTTGTCAGAAAGTCAAGATGGACAATGTGTTGAGAATGGGAAGGATGAAGAGTATAATCCCATCAGAAAGTTGAGAATTAATATGAACCGTTGCCAGCATCCAGGGGAGGAGTCACTACTATTTTCGTTGTTATAGACGTCTTTACCAAGTATGTCAAACTCTACCCAGTCAATCCACAAAAGTACTTTTAGGCAAAGTACTTACCCAATACTTACCCATGGTTGAAAATCAAAGCAGATACTATCAGTTAATGTGCCCCAATTTGCTAACAAGAAGTGGGCTGAATTACTGAAAGGAGAGGGAATAAAAATTGTGAAATTTCATTCTTCCACCCACAAGGAAATATTGTAGAAAGGGTTATGGCAGAAATTGGGATGTGGTTCAGAATCTACTGCCAACACAGCCATAAGAGTTGGGCACAGCAGGTAGAAAAGTTTGAAGATGGGATGAATACTATTCCTCATGGATCTATCAAAATAACTCCTTTCGAATTGATGTTTCAAGAACCAGTTCCGAGGATTGTTACCAAATATGTAGATTTTCCTAACAGTATGACAATAGATTTCCAACACAAAATTGAGTATGCAAAGAGTGTTAATGGAGAAAGCCAAGGCACAACAGATGAGGCATAACAAGAAAGGAAAGGTGACTACCTACCAGGAGGGGGACTTAGTGCTTGTTCAAGTATTCCTCTATCAACCACGAAATAAAGAAATTCAAGATACTGTACGAAGGACCATATAGGGTGAGGGAAAGCCCCAGAGAAAATGCTTATACCTTAGAATACCCTAAAGATGGAAAGTTAAAAGGGACTTACAATGTTATATCCCTCAAACCGTTCAAGAATGTCACTCAGTGTGGGGGAAGATACTGGAGTGCTTAGGGGTAAAATGCACCCTGAACACCCGGTGAATTCCTACCCATTCCTTTTGTAAATATTCACAATTGTAAATAGGTTTACTTTTTTATATTAGGTATTAAGTTATTTTCAGTTAGTTAATTCAGTTTTATGCTTAAGATGTATCTGGAGGCAATAACCCTTTCCCTCCAACGGGTGTTTCATTTCTTTATGTACACACTTTGACAATAAATTTGGCCACCGCTGGAAAATTCTATCATCCTTATTTTGCCCAATCTGACACCAATGTCATCCTAAGAAACAGTAACGCAATACTGGCTTGCCAGTATTACATTACTGTTTCCTGGGATGACATTGATGTCAGATTTTTCAAAATATGAGTGATAGAATTCTTCAGCGGCGGCTAAATTTATTCTCAAAGTGTGTACCATAACATTGATGTAAGAAGCTCGCAGGGAATGTCAACCTGGTTGCTAGTGACCTAGTGTCACGCTCTCTAGGTCCAGACAGTAGACCGATACAGTGATAAAGTGAGTGGTCAGTGGGCCGGAGTGTGAACCTCATTTTATACAATTTGTGTGTTAGCTGTTAAGTCTTGAAAAAGGACAGCCGACAGGGCCACATCAATGTAAGACAAATGTTTGTTTATGTCATTCGAATTTTGTATTTGCATACTTGATGTCAATGTACCCATAAGAATATATTTTTTTGGAATAGTACCAACCAGCAACAACTTTGTGTAAAAGGTAATTCATAAGATTTTATACTGATAAGCAATGGGGAGGTACCTAGTCACACCTCGACTATTTGTAGGTCTCTGGTTAAATTGTTCACTGTTTGTTTCACATTTGTGAAACTACAATAACCTAGTGATCCACAATTTAAGAGTAACTGTGCATGTATCGATAATCGACACAGAGCGAGAAGCACTACGTTATGCTAGACTCGCAGTCAGTCAAGTGTTAGCTCTCATAGCAGTGGCGCGGGAAAGTGGTAGTTGCTCAGAAGTGATGTGACGTGTTTTTGAAGACTTATATGGGCATGTGGATACGCTGATGGTCCTAACTTGCCTTTTGTGTCATGTATGTATGGACACAAAAAACTGAGAAATTTTTGAAAAAAAATATGAAAATAATTGGCAATTAAACAAATTTAGCAAAAAGATTTTGAAGTTACATACTACAAAAAGATAGGCTCTGGTGAGCGATGGTTCTGCGGGAAAAGTTAGGAGGTGAGGGGCATAGGTGGAAAGGGGGGGGGGGGGAGAAACTGGCTCTATCTTAAATTTAGTCCTGGCGGTTGTCTGGTACCCAGTTGGTACTGATAAGCCAGCTCCCACCTCCTGGGTTCTGAGATGCTGCTTTTGTCTCGGAGGACTCTGATGGCATGAAGCATGTATTGAAATTGTTGGTGCCATGAGTGGTGGCATGATAAGATACAGGGTGGTCAGGGTTCTGGGGTAGTACCGATTGTCTGTATCCATTCATTCTGATGGGCAGACCTATATAGGAGGCTGGGCAATGGTTACAGGTAAGTTGATATATAAGGTGGTAGGATACACAAGTAGCAAGTCCTGTGATGGGGAAGCTTTCCCCAGTTACGGAGTTGGTGAAGGCGGTGGAAGGTGGGTGCATGTTACATAATTTGAAGCGGGATCTGTTGCAAAGAAAAGAACCTTGGGGATGTCTTGCAGACTGGGTGGTCCCGTGTTTATGGACCAAGAGTTAATTGAGGTTTGGAGGTCTACTGAAGAAGGTTCTAGGTGGGCGAGGGAGGAATTTTTGAAGGTGGGTTCTCATATCAGAATAGGCTCGAAGGAAGTCGTAACCTTGTCACAGGTCTCTGCTGATGGATTCCAAACCTGGGAGGTATCGAGTGACCAAAACAAGGCTGTGGTTGGTTTTAGTGGGTTGTGCGCTGTTGTTAGGTTGAGCGGGTTGCGATGTGGCCCGTGAAACTTGTTTATGAACTAAATCTGGTGGGTAATTGCAGGATATCAGGGCTTTAGAGATGTTGCTAGAATACTGTTGGAGGGCCTGTTCATTGGAATGTGTCTCTCCCCCGAATGCCAAGGCTATAGAGGAGGGAGCATTTCACATGATGAGAATGGCAGCTATCATAATGAAGGCTACGGCTCACATACCATCCGAACAACCCAACTGATTCCCTAAGGTGTTTGTTAACTCCATTTAACATTAAGATCCTCTACCTGTCCCCCATTGAGCACATGTGGGACTGGATAGGATGGCTTCTTCAACAATCTGTGACAGCTGTCACAGTGTTAACCCAACTGTGTCTCATGATGGAATTTGCATAGACTTCCATTCCACAGAATTACATTCAGCATTTGTAAGATGGTTTCTATGCAATAGTTGAGATCTATATTCCTATAAGAGGAAGTCACGTGATGTACTAACATGATTTATTTATTTTTTAGCATTTATCACACATTAAGTTGTAAATATAGATGAAAATACATTGAATTATCTGACAAGAAAAATTACATGTAGCTGTCCAGTACAGGCATGTCAGTGTTGCATAGTGGTTGTCTTTGGGATCACCAGAGTATGCTCCAAGACTGCAGTTACAGGATGGTATTGGTGGTCTTCCTCATTTATGCACTTCTGTTTGTGGAAGTTGCAACACTCAGAAGGAGTGGTCTGAATCACTTCAAAATCAGAGGATGCGTAGAGTAGTAGAACCATAATAAGTGATTAAGATTACAGAGAGTGACCGGCCAGATCAGTGTTAACCCATGCTCAACTCAGACGAAGTGGAAATGTGCAAAGATGTGTCAGTGAGCCTTGTTGTCATCGGAGAGCGCAATATCAGCATGTGATTTAGTTTGAATGTGACAGAATGACGTATCTCGGGAAAATGGACTTGACATACCATGAAATTGCAGCTTGTACTTGTCATGATGCTATGACATGGATGTGTGTATGGAACCCGTGAATAGAAGAGGGCCATATACACTGACGAGCGGGTACTGGATCACACAATGTGACCACAGCGAGGGAATATCGCCGTCTTCTTCACATGGCTGTAACTGACATAACAGATGCATTCTAAGTGTTTGTTCACCGTTGGAGGGCTGCAATGAATGAGTATATATCCACATTGATGGTTCAGCTCCATCTATTGATGGCTGGACTGGTGGCCAGTGCACGTGAATGCATGCTGAAAGGCAAAATGTATAATTTCAGATGAGGCCCACTTCAACTTGGCCTATGGCTGCATATGTGTTAGATGTGCTATTGTAGTGAACACAATCGGGCAGATTGCATTATTAAATGGGATAGTGGACAAATGACAAGTATGACGGTTTGAGGTGCCATTGGCTGTAACATACATTTTTACCTACTAAGTATTGAAGCAATCTGAACAAGGTTTTAGAGATCGAGCATTGTCTCTCCTGAAGACAGTTCTACATGCCATATTTCAGCAGGACAGTGTCCGGCCACATGTGGCAAGGTATGTGTAAGCCTTCTTTGAAAAATGAATATTACCACTTCTTTCCTAGCCTGCACGTGCTCCTGACATGTTTCCCATCAAATATGTCTGGGATATGATCAACTAGTTTATTCTAGTCCTCCTGCAACTGCTGTTAATGCTTTGTAGATGCGTCTACAAACCCGGTGGCAGTGTTTCTCAGCAGCGTATGCACATTTTCTTTAATTCTTTGCCACAATGCCTAGAGGCTCTGATTGAAGTACATGGCAATTTCACACCATACTGAAATCTCACTGTCAAAGAGCTTGTACAGTTCTCTAATTGTAATTGTTTGTGTATTGTAATGCCCCTAATCAGTGGAACAAATTTCACTTTAATCACCTGTTTCCTCTTAGTTTTTTCAATTTTCACAGACAGTAGTAGTCTATAACTTAATATAATATTCTCAAATGACTAGCCCATTGAAATAAGTAAATAATATTCTCAAATGACTATCCCAGTTAACAAGATATTTACACACGATATATCGGCAATCAAAATCCCCGTCTTCGTCTCGATCGCTGAAATATTGTGTAAACACTTTTTATCACTTGACTATTCACACAAGAACATTATATCATTTCTCAATGCCCAGATAAACTTTGTTTTTGAGTATTGTATAAATTATCCAATCATATTCCATAACCGTTATGAATCTTATCAAGGTTTTTGCAAACTTTGTGACCAAGTTCAAAACAATGATGGAGAGGATTTTTCTGACTAGTATTTACCCCAGGTGGTATTACTGTTGAAGTTGTCAGCTGAAAGTGTAAGAGTCATATATAGACATGTATTTCAGGATTTTAAACAACTTGCTACATGAGGACTATCGTAGTTATGTCAGAGTTCTTCATAATTTTGTTGTAAGGACAGAAACTTTTGTGGCATATGATTGTAAGTCTTAATAGGTGTACTGCTGGATTATGTTGTAAAAACAAGGTATTTTGATGACTAGCTCTCCCTTCTTCCTCGGGAATGAAATCATCGGTACTGATCTGCTGATTGACAGCTAATGAGTCAGCTTTTGTGCAGTACCCTTTTTAAGAGGTATGGCAGAATATTCAAATGTTTTTGAATTGATATTGGATAGCCATTAGTTATAAAGTGTTGGAGTAGCACTGTTGCTTTATATGGTGTCTATGAACCAACTCAAAACTGTATGACTTAAGACCTTACTACTGATAAGTCTCAGTATAGTCTGAGATTGGATTACATTTATTGGTTTGCACAATAGTCCCTCATTTATAATGATACTGATGTTAATTGCTGTTTTTGAAATCCCCCCCCCCCCCTCCTTCCTTAATGCGTGTAGTTAGGGCGTTTTCACACATACCGGTAAAACAAGAGCTGGCCCCGCTACTGGCACCGAAAGCAATGTAATTAAATGAGAGCTTTCACACACAGTCTGGTCTGGCACTGGCAAATACAACCAGTTGAACTCGACAATTGGATGCTTCTCCTATCAGTGGCTCTTTTATTTCATTGTTTCTTACACACACTGGTGCCAGTGATGGAAAGTATACGCTTTTAATATCACTAACAACAGTTTAGCTTATAATTTTGTAATGATGAGTAACTAGTCCCACAATGTTGTTACATTAATTTAATTGGTGGAAAGTAAACTGTGTTTTCGGAATAAACCAGACAAATACACTGAGGTGAAAAAAGTCATGGGATAACAATATTCAAATATATAGATGGCAGTAGTGTCGCTTACCAATTGTTTAAATGGTCAGTGCTTGGGTAGGACTTTCATTTGTGGTCAAATGCTTCGTGTGAGAAGGTTGATTATGTGATTATGGCCACACGATGAGAATTAATGGATTTCGAACGTGGTATGCTAGTTGGAGGTAGACGCATGGGACATTTCATTTTGGAAATCTTGACGGAATTCAACATTCCGAGATCCACAGTGTCAATTTTGTGCTGAGAATACCTAAATTCAGGCATAACCTCCCATCATGGACAACACAGTGGTCGATCACTGGCACTTAATGTGTGCGACCAGTGATGTCTGCGTAGACTTGTCAGTGTGAACAGACAAACAACACTGAGTGAACTAACTGCAGGAATGAATGTGGGATGCCCTTCAGCCGTGTCTGTTAGGACAGTCTGGCGAAATTTAGCTTTAATGGGCTATGGCAGCAGAAGACCGAATTGGGTGTGATATTTGGCTTTAATGGGCTATGGCAGCAGAAGACCGACTCGGGGTGCGATTACTAACAGCACAACATTGCCAACAGCGGTGCCCTGGGCTCGTGACCATATCAGTTGGACTGTAGAAGACTGGAAAAAAGTGGCTTGGTCAGATCAGTGACAATTTCAATTAGTAAGAACTGATGAAAGGGTATGAGTTCGGCACAGACCCCACGAAGCCATGGACCCAAGTTGTCAAGGCACAGTCCAAGCTGGTGGTGGCTCCATAATGTTGTGGGCTGTGTTTACATGGAATGGACTGGTTCCGCTGGTCAAAATGAACCGATCGTTAATTGGAAATGATTAAGTTCAGCTACTGGGAGACCACTTGCAACCACTCATGGACTTCATGTACCCAAACAACGATGGAATTTTCCAGGATGACATGTTACCGGGCACTAACTGTTCGCGATTGGTTTGAAGAACATTCGGGACAATTCCAATTGATGATTTGGCCTCCGCGATCGCCTGACATGAATCCCATCAAACATTTATGGGACATAATCGAGAGATAAGTTTTTGCACAAAATCCTCCACCAGCAACACTTTCGGAATTATGGATGTCTATGGAGGCTGCATGGCTAAATATTTCTCCAAAGGACTTCCAACGACTCGTGGTGTCCATGACACATCGTGTTTCTGCACTTCGCCGGCCAAACAGAGGACCGACACACTATTAGCAGGATATCACATGATTTTTGTCACCTCAGTGTTTTTCAAAGACAGAGTAGAAAGTCTGAAGGCACGGAATTAAATGTAAAAATTTTGGAAAGAAGATTTTGAAGAAAAAGTTATAATAGTAATATATATTAGTAATAACAATACAGAATAGTTTACATTATACATTTTGTTAATTTGCTATGGCATCGTGCACTCAGTACTGATAACGTATCTGCGAGTTGATACCACAAATAATTGCACAACTAAATTTCCAATGTTACTTATTATGCTTATTCTTAATCTGTAGATGTCATGTAAGTCAGTAAAAGTTGATCCACTAGCTAGATACTTAAAAATCAAAAGAAGAAATATAGTAAACTGAAGGTTTTTTGAGCCCTATATGTTGATTCTATTTGGTTAGATTCCAGGTGCAGTAATAGCCTACCTTTAGTACAATATATATATAAAAAAATTGTTTGATTTAGTAACTGATCAAAATTATTTAATGAAATAAAAATATGGTAGAATATTTGCATATACTTCACTATTCCAATTTTTTTTATTAGTTCCTTGAACTGTTTCCTCTTTCTCTCCACTTTATTAGTGTCTATGTTCCACCCTGCCTTCTTATCGTAACTGCTTTATCTATGAATATCAATACCCTGTTATTACCAACTTTACGAATTTCCTTCCGCCAAGTCCTTCTCTATCCCTGCAGTACAGTCTGTAGCCCTTGGGGAAAACCGCACTTCTTCTCTTAACAAAGACTTGCCTCCTATAACTGTTTTATGCATCTCTGCTAAGTCTCCTAACTCTATAACTTAGTTCATTATATTATTATATGAGGGGGGATCAAATATAAACGGGATTTTATTTTTTATTTAAATTCATTTATTGGAAAACACAAGGTAATTACAATTTATTTTTCCACATAGTTTCCTGCTTTGGAAATACATTTTTCCCAGCGTATGGGCAGCTTTTTGATGCCCTCATCATAAAAAGAAGAGGGTCGTGTCACTAGCCAGTTGCGCACGAAGTCTTCCACACTCTCGTCATCTTCGAATCGTTGCCCTCCTAGAGCCTCTTTAAGAGGTCCGAACAAATGAAAATCGCAGGGCGATAACTCCGGACTATAAGGAGGATGATCAAGTGTAGTCCAGTGCATTTCCTGTAATTTAGAGACAGTTAGAGATGCAGTATGGGGTCGCACATTGTCGTGGAGGAGAATGACTTGTCTAATCGGTTGGTCTCTTCTTTTGCGGCGATATGCAACTCTCGCCTTGTTCATCAACTCGCAGTAGTAAGCAGCATTGATTGTGCGTCGTTCATGCAAAAAATCAATCAGCAAAATGCCTCGCTGATCGAAAAAAACGGTTGAAAGAACCTTGCCAGCTGACAGTCGAGTCTTGGCTTTCACTGGTGCTGCCTCCCCTTTCCTCCTCCACTCCTTACTGGCTTCTTTGGATTCAGGAGTGTAGTGGTGAACCCATGTTTCATCGCAGGTGACGATTCGACTAAAAAATGCATCACCTTCTTCCGCAAACCTTGCTGTAAGCCGCTGACAGACTTCCAAACGTCTCAACTTCAGATTTTCGGTCAAAAGGTGAGGGACCCATCTGGAACACACTTTACGGAACTGTAAGTGTTTTGTGATGATTTCTTGACAGCTCCCATAACTGATTCCGACTTGTTCTGCAATTTCTGACACTCTCACGCGTCGATCGACGTCAATAATGTCTTTAACCGCACGAATGTTTTCGTCTGTAACGCTGGTCCGGGGACGGCGATCGTGTTGCTGATTTTCCACACGTTCTCGTCCTTCCTTGAAATTTTTATGCCAGAAAAACACACGCGTCCTTGACAGTGTTTGATCACCGAACTGTGCAGTTAATCTCTGGCAAATTTCCGCCGCTGTAACTCCTTCAAGAGCAAGAAATTTTATAATAATGCGTTGCGCAGTGGAGGGGTGCACCTGTTGCTCCAACATCGTGAGCGTTACTCACTAAACGGCGGTAAGTATCTAACAGCATGGTCTCCCCACTCCTAATGGTCCCACCTAAGCATAGCAGAAGTGCGGGGCCAGTACTGCCAATTGTTGATGTTCAGGAACAACAATCCCATTTATATTTGATCGTCCCTCGTAGTTTACTAATAGTTTGATATGCAATCATTACTTAGTGTTTGCCTCAGCTAGTCCATTTAATGTAGCGGTTATTGTTCTGGCCTCACATTCGGGCGGGCACCGGTTTGAATCCCTGTCTGGGCATCCAGATTTAGGTTTTCATGGTTTCCCCGAATCACTCCAGGTGAATGCTTCCTTCAAAAGGCCATGGCTGAATTCCTTCCCATTCCTTGTTTGCAGTCCCATCCTACCTCTAGTAACCTCAATGTCTTAATTTGTTTGCTTTGATTTACTGAACATACCAACGTGCTGTGGCATGCATTTCAAACAATCAAAATAATGTCAACAACCAATGTAACGGGCTAAAGTTATCGGAAGTTAAGAAGAACGTTAATGATTTTGTAGGTTAATGTAAAAGTTAAATTTTTTACAATTTTGTTAACTTCGTTAATTAATGATTTATGGTTATCTGCCCAGCTGTTCCTGTAGCAGACCTTCATCTTACACTGAGAAATACTGTATTTAGTTTTAATGGTATCATTAATTTTATGGGCCTTGGTTTTGACAGCAAACTTAGTTGGCTTCCACATCTTATAGATGGGAAAGCCATATCGCTAACGGCTCTGAATGTTTTAAAGTGTCTATGTGGTAGGTCATAGGGGTATGACTACTCCTGCCTGCTACAATTTTATAGAACCTTTGTATGATCATGGTTGGAATATGGCTGCATTGTATAAAGTTTGACATGGGACTGCTTTCTCCGGATTTTGGACTGTCTCCATCATACTGGAATTAGGCTTGCCACGAGATGCATATTGCATTTGTGCTGATGCTGGTGAACCTTCACTTGTCACTCGTTGGCAGCTCCTCATAGTGTGACACTACATATACATTGCCTCAATACCTGGCAGTTCAGTTTACAACACAGCTTTTAATCCAAATCTCGAAAGCCCTTAAGCCAGTTGCTGTAGTGCTACCAAACCCTTTATCTACTGTACAAGGGATATTTTAGAACAACATGGTTATGAGTTGTTCTCTTTTTATCATCTGGGTTGGAGTAAATCTCCTCTCTGGCTTTTAATGAGGCCCAGAATAATGCTAGAACTGTCACGTTATAGCAGATTGTTTGCCACTGACATTATTTTTATTTATATTTTAAATGATATTTTAAATCAGAATCACACTTTTACCCCAGTATTTACTGGTGCAGGTTAACGGGGTAGGCTGCTCCATTGTGACTTACAAATACAAGCTGGATAGCAGCTGCAGCACATATACCACGGAGTGTTAAACACTCCAACGTATGAAAATTAGTCACAACATGAAATAAATCGTATGCTGTGATTCCCTCAGGCCATGGGAAACATGTACCCAGCACTGTCTGGTCCAGAACATACCGGACACCCTTCATTCCTTCCTATCTCGTGGTAAAACCAACCATGTAGCAGCTCCTTCTTGTGGGCGAGAGGGTATGAGGTTCTCTTGACTATCTCCATATATTGACACACAGCTTTATTCTCTGCCAGGAGGACCCTCCGGAACAAAATGCTTGTGGCATATCTTTGACGTTTGTTTATTATGTTGCCCTAGCCAATGATCTGTCTCATTATTTTATATAATGATAGTGGCAACATGGTCAAGGTTTTAAAATTTTGTGTATTGGCTGATCTTGCCTCAAAAATTTTGGGCACCTTAAAATAGGTTTTTAGATGGATTGGTAGTCCTATTACAACCACCAACCCTTGTGCTATGATTTTATTGTATTTGTCTGTTATGATTTTCTTTTATACCTGGTCAGAGTTTACAGCTTGTTCGTTGTTTATATGTATTTTAACATGGCTGGCGTTTTTACAGCCAACCAGTTAATGTATTTAAAACCTTTGGCATAATGGCTATTTTACTGTCGGCGTTTCAGTATTTTAACTTACTTTGCTGTCAATATGGCCAAATTAGTTACAGTCAGCTGTGGGTATAGTAATTTTGCTCCTTTTTTTTAGCCTTGTACTGGTCTCTAATCAGGGCACTAATGATTTCATTGATGTGCCCTAAAGCCACAATAACAACAACTTGTTACTGATAGGGAATGACATCTAGATGTTAAAACAACTGCAGTACTTGCAAAATTGAATTTGATAGGTCCAAGAAATGAAAAATAATGAATTGTATGAGAACATTTGTTTCTTTTATGGTTCTTCATTTAATTTATGACAGTTTCAGAGTGTTTATTTTATCTTTTTATGAGTTTGATTCTTGTGGGATGGTTTAAATGTATGGATCAGTTACATGTTGTAAGAAATAATTATTGTCTTTTGAGTGACAATGTATTTTCTGTTCATTGGAACTTTGTCCATTACATAGATTTAATGTGTAGTTGATGTTTACTTTCAGTCAAGCATACAAAGAAGGAAAGAAAGAGAAGCCACCTTTTCAGCATGACCCGGAACCAGTTGTACAAAAGCCTGAAATACCAGAAGATCTGCAATGCTCTGTGTGCAAGGACTTGTTGACAGATGCTGTTATGATACCATGCTGTGGAAATTCTTTCTGTGATGAATGTAAGTTAGTTATTAATTGGAAAACTCATTTAATATTTTTTGTGAATACTAATAAAAACAAAGAAACAAAATTTTAAAAAATTGGTTACTTACAACTATGCGATAATGGTGACAATGAAACTGTGAAGCATTTTTTTCCTAGCCTTGCTTATTTCCATGTATAATTGTGAAATTCGACATTTTGAAAAATGCTCTCTTGCGGATAGAAGGGGGATGCAAATTGAGTGAATTACATTTAAATGCGATAGGCCTTCGGTTGGGATGTACAACGTTAAATGATATGTGCCTTAAGCTAAGTCATTTGCTTCAGTTACAATACATTCCACACTTATAAATGAAATCTTAAACCATTATCATTATCAGACAGTTCAATCATTTTCCCATGTGGTCTTTTAAAGTCATGATTTTTCAGATATAACTTGAGCAGTCTTCTCCAAGTCGCACGATCTTGGGCAAACCTCTGCCAGTTAACTCGGACAACTACCCCCAATCTTAAACCACAGTTGTAAATTTCTCCTTTCTCATCTCAAAGTGAAGCTCAATTTTATTATATAATCCACAGCTCCTGAACATGATTTATCAGGCTTGTAAGTGAAATCGGTGTCCTCAGATAAAGACACTTGTAAATGAGGATCACTACGATCTATCCCCTACATCGTATATGGGAAATCCCTGGTCTGTTGGCTGGATCTATACTGTTACTTCTTTTGATCTGGTTCTAATCTACTTGAGTGAAATTTGTCGGATTCACGATGGGAGAAAAAATGGTGTGTTATACTAACTCACATGAAGCTGACATAATATGGCTTGCACAAAACAGACCTTGGTTTCTCCCACCAAAATATCTTTCTCATTTTGACTATCAGCATGTTTGAACTTCTTCTTTTTGTGTGTTCTATTTGGTGCCTGCAGCATAGAAGATAGGGGTTTGCTTGACAATTCTGAATACTGCTCATAAATTTGGGAGTGTCAGAGGTTATATCATAAAAAGAATAATACGAGGGATACCAAAAAAAAAAGGAATTATTTTTTAAAAGCTATATATTTTCTTTTTTTACAGAACAACCTTATCCCCTTCAAAATACTCTCCTTTGCAACTAATTCCTTTTTCCCCATCAGTGCTTCCACTGTTTCTGTAGTCATCTCTAGAAATGGCTGACAGCCCCTCCCTCGTTTTTTCTTGACCTCTTCAGTGTTGTCAATTCGGTGTCCTTTCATACCCCTTTTCATGCGTGGAAATAAGAAAAAGTCGTATGGATCCAGGTCAGGTGAGGAAGGTGAATGGGACAGCGGAACCGTGCCATTTTTAGCCAAAAACTGCCTAACAGAGACAGCTGTGTGTGCGGGTGCATTGTCATGGTGGAAGAACCAATCATCTGTCTGCCACAAATTGGGTCTGTTTTGACAAACACTGTTGCATAATCTTCTTAAAACTTCCAAATAAAAGGTTTGATTGACTGTATGATGTGGGGGAACAAACTCTGAATGAACTATGGCCTTGGCTTCAAAAAATCAAATGAGCATTATTTGATGTTTGATTTGATGACATTTTTTGGACGGGGTGATAATGACACCTTCCATTGGCTTGACTGTTACTTTGTTTCTGGGTTTTCTCCTTAGCACCATGAATCATCACCAGTAATGACCTATGGCAGAAAATGTGGATCAATTTCAAGCTGTTGTTTAAAAGCACGACATGTTTCAACTCTACAATCTATTTGACTGTCAGAGTCCTAGAAACAAACTTGGAAACTACCCTTTTCATTCCCAAAGCTTAAGTTAAAATTCACTGAACTGAGTTCCGAGATATTGCAATAATCTCCGACAGTTGATCAATTGTCTGTTAATGATCTGAGAGCACAAGCTCTCGAATTTTTTCAACATTTTCGTCGATTCGGGCAATTGTTGGACATCCAGAACGAGCTTTGTCATCAATTACCATGTTACCATTTTTAAACCGAGCGCATAGTGTCATCTTTGTAAGCTGTTTTCACCATTACAACAGTTTCAGCAGCATTTTTACTGAGTAAAAAACAAAATTTCACAGCTGCACCTTGTACACTTAAACTTGCCATCATCAAAAATGAAACAATTACAAAACAGTGTGTAAGACGTCTGTCCTTGGTTGATGGTATATTAATTTTAAGTTATGGTATGATTCTGATCTGCTCACTTCAAGTAGTTTAAGACATTTATTTAGTAAGAATTAATTATAGTTCGAGTACCCGGTCGCCAGACAGTGAAACCAAAACCATCCCCAGAAGTAATTAGGAGAATAATTAATAAAAGTCATTAAGCAACATCAAGGAGAGCAATTATGTTCATAGCAGGTTTATTACGAAAAACATGTCAAGCACATGCGAACGGTTTGGCCACCATCAAATTTCAAAGTATAGCTATCGAAACTTCTTATCCGAAAGATTGCAGAATTCTTGTGGTAAAAGGAAAATTACAGTTCGTATCTTCTTCCCGCTAAAACATATACCAACACAACTTAGCTTTCACTGTTCATTTATATACTGTTCAAACACTCAATTTTATAACCACAGTTCTTATTTAAAACATAAACTTCTTCTTACACACAGTTCAATATAGGAAAACACATTATCCCGAACCTATATCGGCTAATGCCTACAGTAAGTGAGCCGCGGTACGCGATCAGCTGTCTGCGACAATCCGCGCGCAACCATTACTAGTGGGTGACTGACTTTGGAACATAATGTAGCCCTCCGCTCCAGAGATACTACTTTGAAGCGGCGGAAGGTAACTGTAATGTCACACTCCCCAGCTACCAAATGTGATAATTGTTCGGGTTTTTTGGTTATTTAGAAAAACCGAAGAATTAACATAAAAAAAGCATACAGAATATTTCATACTGTGCTACAAATACAAAGTTACAAAACCTAAGGTGGCCAACCGACTAGCCTAAGTTAAATTAAATCACTGCGCATACACCTTAAAGAAACATGAAATACAAACAAAATCAGAAAACACAAAGAAAACCACATGAAGTTGTCATAGTTTTTGTGGTCACAGTTCTCAAACAGACTGTCAGTTCTCAAGAAAATAAAACTGAAAGGAAAGAACATATATACAACATAACAAAAATAATATTTTCGCTTTCACCGCAGGCTCTATGGATGGAGTCCTCGGTTGCGACACTGGTAGAGGTCGTTCACCTCTATACAACTTTTTGTCGAAACACTTCACACACTTCACGCACTACACTGCACTACACAAAGCCTACTGTTGTTGTTGCTGCTTTGGCATTTTCCAGGCAGTGTACGAGAGTGGAAATGTGGATTTAGTTTACTGGCTTCAGCCGGAAAAAATTAAAGATTTGTTCGCCGCAGCGATGAGGTAATTGGCATACGCCATACAAGGAAAAATTAGGAAACAGAAAGAATAAAGGGCGTCCCCTATTCGTGATCCTTGCGGAGTGAGTAGACATCCTCGTCCAACATCCATAGATGAAGGGCTCATTTCCACCCCTGTCACGTTAGCTTTCCACTTCCATTTGATATATTTCCGGTCGATTCTCTTCTTTTCTGTACGTATCTGCGGTTGCTTTAATTTCCCGTCATCTTCTTCATATACTCCGCAGTCCATTGGTATTGACTTATTATCTCCATAATACTCTTCAGTCGATAAAAATGATCCGCCGTCTTTGTTTACTGCGCCCGTGGCTGCCGCACACTTTAACTTATTTTTGGCACAGGTTACTATAGTGCTTACACATTGACTGTTACGCGAGCGCTGGTTGTTATCACGCGCGCGCGTGCTTCTGTTATTTTTGACATATTGCTGAGGTGCCATTTCAATTACTTCCCGGCTCGCTTTACCGCTATTTGTTACTTCTCCGGATACATCGATTTCTATCAACTTGATTTCAGTCTTCTGGTACTCGTCATTCTCAATTTCCATATTGCCTTCTTTAAAATCTTCTAATTTGTCCGCTTTCAATTCTCCACTCATGCTATTGAATAAAATCTTCTCGTATCTTGTCAGTTCCTCTTCAACATAGTTATTGAATACTGTATCGTATAGACATATTTCTGATTGATCCTTTTTCCGCCTCAAGCCTATTTTTTTCTTCTTTTACTAATAATATTTTCTCTGTATTTGGCCTCTTTTCTGCCTCCGCCGCTGGCGAAGCCCTTCTCAGTGGCAGTCACTAGTTTAAAAGTCTGGTGCTGCCTTCTGAAACCACGGCTACCCTCTGTTCTTCATTTTGCGGTCGGTAGTTGTGATTCTGGAACCGCCTATGAGATTTTCCTTCCTCTATGTTTTCCTTTCGAACTCCGTCTTGCCGGACTAAGTTTTCCGGTTCTTGCCGAAAATTTCTATTCCCTTCTCTTCGGTGGTTTTCCTGTCGGGATCCGTTATTTTGAAAATGATTAGTGTTATGTTGTCCCTGGTATCTTGTTCTGTACATTCTTTGCTCTCGTACATCTAATCTTCCCAGCATATCTACAGCATCCTTTATGGAGCGGATCTTGAGGCTAGTAAGTATTAGCTGTGTCTGTTCCGGTAACCTAGCCGCTATCATTTGTACATACTCTTCTTCACTATGAGGCTGGTCTAAGTATCGGCAAGATGCATAGCACCGCATGAAAAAATCGGTTTGCGATCCTCTTCTCGGGTCATAATGGTCACCGCACATTAATTCTGATTTTACGGCGATTTGCCGCTCTGCCGACCAGTAAAGATTCAAGAAATCTTCTTTGAACTGCTTGAAAGATGAAAATTCCTCCTCTAATTGCTCTGCCCACAGTCGGGATCCTGCTCTTAAATGTTTTATTACCATATTAATTTTCTTCTCCTCACTAGCAGCCATAAAAGGTGGAAAATTTTCGAAATTTTTAATAAACTTTACAGGATGGATGCTATTTCGGTCAGAAAATTCTTCCCAATCAATCTTTTCGTCTTAGCATTGAACAGGAATTATTGTGCCCTTTCCGGTTTCTTTGTATTTACAGAATTCTTCCCTCACTACACCCGGCACTTGTTTTAATACTTCTTGCTTTATAATTAGCGGCGCCTGTGCCTTCATTCTCTCATCCACAAATACGGCAGTTGATACTTTTAATTTCTCCAACTTCTCATCCAGCTGTTCCACCTCCGCAGTCATCTCTTTCATCCCAAACTTCACTTCCGCATAGCCCTGTCGGGTACCTACTTGCAATGTTTGGAATTGTCCTTCTATCGTCTTTATGCGGTGGCAGTGACTATCGCTTTTTTCTTGTAACTGCGCATACTGTTCTTGCAAGGCGTCGGTTTCCTGGCGCAAACTATTAGTTTCACCCTTTAACTCTTGTTTTAAATCGGAAAACTGGGTTGCTAAGTCCTCTGCTTGCATATTACACAAAGCACGATGTAATTCTGCTATTTGGGATTTGTGTTCTTTCAGAGACTTAGAATGTAACACTTCCGCGTCAGACTTTAGCTCAGCTTTTAGATTATCGAGCTTGTAATCAAAGGTTTGAGTACTTAACTTAAGATCTGAATCTAACTTTTCAAATTTATCATGGAGGATTTCAGTGCTTGATTTAAGGTTTGAATTTAAATGTTCAAATTTATCCTGGAGGATTTCAGTACTTGATTTGAGATCCAAATTTAAATTTCCAAATTTGGAGTTTAGGATCTCAGAATTCGTATTTAAATTTTCCAACTTGGAATTTTGAATCTCAGAATTCGTACTAATCTCTGACTTCAAACTTTCAGTAGTTGACTGAAAGTCTGACATTAGATTTTCCAACTTGGAATTTAGTAACTCATTTATCACTCGGACCATTTCCGACATATCTACATTCGAGCTTCCCTTGGTCTCCGGCACGACTATAATTTTACACAGAAAACAGGATCACAAAACACGGCTAATTCGCTTCCCGCGAATCAGACAACCAAACCACAACAATGCCGTTACGAAGCGCCAGCTGCTGCAAGCTATCTAGCTAAGCATGCCACTTCAAGCAAAAAAAGGAAACAAAAAGGTTGCACTACAGGCATAACTACCGGTGGAATTTAAATAATTGCTTCTGTCATCAATGATGACAAAGGAGAAGAAAATGTATTGTAAAGTTAGGAGAGAAAAATCTTGTCAGATTTTCTACCTCGATATTTCATAGAAAATAAAGGAAAATTATCAGGAAAAATTAGGAAAAGGATTTAAGCCTTCAAAAATAGCCAAACAAGCAGCGCACAGCGCGTCCTTAGCTTTCGATGATTCTTCTTTCTCCCGCCTTCGTTGTCTCGGCTGCCCAGCTCCGCGCCGAACAATGTGGAATATCTCCTCGGCTGCTCTCCGACCAACCGCGCTGCCTTCCTCGAGTGGAAACTCTTCCGCAACTTTGAGTATTGTCGCTACAGTCCCGATTGTCGTCGTCGTCATGTCCCTAATTTTCCTTTTACTTTTGTGTGTTTTCCCAGGGTTTGAGAAAAAAATGTCTCTCCTCCTAGTACTAATTTCTATCACACAGTCCGTTATGCGTCGCCATGTAAGCTGTCTTTCTTGTTGATGGATATTAATTTTAAGTTATGGTATGATTCTGATCTGCTCACTTCAAGTAGTTTAAGACATTTATTTAGTAAGAATTAATTATAGTTCGAGTACCCGGTCGCCAGACAGTGAAACCAAAACCGTCCCCAGAAGTAATTAGGAGAATAATTAATAAGTCATTAAGCAACATCAAGGAGAGCAATTATGTTCATAGCAGGTTTATTACGAAAAACACGTCAAGCACATGCGAACGGTTTGGCCACCATCAAATTTCAATGTATAGCTATAGAAACTTCTTATCCGAAAGATTGCAGAATTCTTGTGGTAAAAGGAAAATTACAGTTCGTATCTTCTTCCCGCTAAAACATATACCAAACACAACTTAGCTTTCACTGTTCATTTATATACTGTTCAAACACTCAATTTTATAACCACAGTTCTTATTTAAAACATAAACTTCTTCTTACACACAGTTCAGTATAGGAAAACACATTATCCCGAACCTATATCGGCTAATGCCTACAATAAGTGAGTCGCGGTACGCGATCAGCTGTCTGCGACAATCCGCGCGCAACCATTACTAGCGGGCGACTGACTTTGGAACATAATGTAGCCCTCCGCTCCAGAGATACTACTTTGAAGCGGCGGAAGGTAACTGTAATGTCACAAGTGTCAGCAAAAATAATCACTGCACATTAACAGAACAAGCCATGTCGACAACACAGGTGGCACTGCACTGGCAATGAGTTGCACTATATATGCCTAGCGGCAGAAACATGTACTACACAAGCTTCTCCCATGGCAGTGCCATTCCAGTTATTTTTGGGTATCCTCTCGTAGATACAAACTTGCCAGTTTCAAGACAACTGGTCAGAGGATTATTATTTTATTCTGAACAAAGGTATACCTGTACGTTTGCTATACAATGAATCTTCATCTGTCAGCTAAGAATATAACTTGAAGAGTAACCTTACTCTTGAGATGTGGATCACCAAAAATTGATGGATAGCTACGAAAAGATGTACTATAGAACTTGAACAACTTTGATATCCAGCACCAAATGTTTAATAAGAATAGAACTTGCCACCATAGCATTGTTAAAGCTAGGTTTGTGCTAAGTAAGAAAATCCCTCTATGTCATTGGGTGAAGAAGAATTAATCAATGCCTGCTGAATGTTACAAGTCCTTTGAGAAATTTCATTTAGCGAGACATACATTTGTGTGACAAATAGAAATAATAACTCATAATATCAACAACAACTAAAGATAAGTTTAAAAGAGAATAGTGCTAGATTATAACAGTCTTCAGTTGTGTTGGATGACTGCACCATTGCCTCTGATGCAGCACAGCTAACAGTATTTATTCTAGGAGTTGATGTGGATTTCAACATAAGAAATTTTTTTTGGCACTTCTGCCATTAGGAACAGCTGCTGGTGAAGGTATATTTGAAATGATTAGCACAGTCTTTGAGAGATTTCGACATAAGCAGAGTTTACAATCTGATAAATGTACTGGTCAATGTATGGAAGAGATTTAGTGGAATAGTTTACGTATGAGCAGTTAGGGATGGCAGATCGTGTTGGGCCTGTGTGGGTAGTCTGACTAAAGTTTGGGGGGAGGAGGTACCAGAAAATGTTATTTTGTTATCTTACCTAAAAATTAAAATGTTAATAACAATAATATTCATGCAAACAAATTCATAAGAAAAATTCATGGGGGAAAACTACGAGATATTGTTTCAAAAAAAATTATAATTTTTTCAGTAATATATTTTAGCTGTGTACAAAAATTCACTATTATTATTTAAATTTATTATTACTTGCACTGCAGAAATTGTACTGAGCTTAGCATTTTTTGGGAATGAGCTGCTTCAACTATTTTTCCAAATTAAGTTCACATTGAGGTGGTTATATGCATGTAATATTGCGATGTTATCGAGAAGATCTTGCAACATTGTCAGTCTTCGGTAACTCTTCAGTCATCATAAGACATAAAAGCTTCGTGAGTAATAAACGAGATACACAAACACTGGAATGAGTCCTCCAGTCCATTTTTACTTTTGTAATAACCAGTCGTTCGATCTCATATTCTGGGTGGGTAAAATATTCACTCCATAATTTTCAGGGTGGGTATTTTTATTGCTAAATGATGTGGTTGAGTAAAAGTAAAATGTTAATTTTATAGTTTAAAATAAGACATAAAACACAACCAAGTAATGGGTGTTTGATTTAACATTCTCTGAAGATTTCTTTGATATCTACACGAACGGAAATTTCAGAAATAAGGACAATTGGTTTACGAATAGTATGGAAATGTTAAATTGTATTGTAATTAATTTAGATTTCTGAAAAATCGGATAAGAGCAAAAAGTTGTTACCTTTCCCCTATTCTAGCAACTCATAAAAATATACCCTATAATAGTTATGGAGGCTATCTGAAAGGGTTAATAGAGTAGTTTCATACAAGGTTTGCCAACTTATGCAACAAAGTCTCCTCATTTGCTATATTTGCTTATTATTATTATTATTCCACGAGTCGCTAAAAGTGGGTGGCGGAGGGTGCATTGCATCAGTCCTAATGTGTAGCCATTTGTTCATAGGAAGGGATATACGGGAAATGGTAGGTGCCCCTGGGCTATTTTTAGGAACCACCTGGTGGGGTCAGGGAAAACCATGGAATGGCCGAATTGATTTATCGAGAATTACTCCTGTCGGATTTTAAGTTTACTCACCCAGTAGACCCTTCCTATTCCATCCCCTAATTTCTTGTGGAAAAATTTGTGTAGAAATAAATCTATTCTGGCCCTGATTTCTCTTATCTTATTTTCGCAGTCATTCCTAGATATGAATGTTGCTGGTAGTAATACTTGTTTGCAGTATTCCGAAACAAATCAGTCATGAATTTTTCTATTAGCTTCTGTCGAGAGCAACTGTCGGTGTTCCAGGTCTTCCCAACCTAATTCCTTCAACATGGCATTAATGCTTTCCCTCATCACAATATCTCCACTTGTATTAAACATCCAAACAGAAAACCTTACGCGCTAGGAAACGTGATATAACAGGGCAGGCTCTCACCAATTTATCATCATGTAACAAATCTTCAACTAGTATCAAACACAATTTCTACAGAGGAGGCAAAATACACCAAAAACGAAGAGGAATCAGTTTAGCTCAGCGTCCTTCAATTTAACCTAAGAATCAAGTTCTTACCAAAAGGTTCTGACACACTATAGTGTGTGCACACCGGCGCATAAGTCGTTACCAATCACACCCACTGATAAGGTGGCGGGAACGATTAGCACCACATATCGGAGAATTTTGTCCATTTTCCTAACACAATTAACATGAACGCAGTAAGCGACGCACTTTGTAGTTGGAGTCGTCAGGTATTCTATCCCGAATACCCAACAGGGCTAGAAAATGGCAATTTATCGCCTCGAAGTCACCACCAGCCCCGACCACCACCGTACTCCACAGTTGGTGGAAAACGCTCACAGACATGAGGCGCAGCAGAGGACTTCCTTCTATTAATGCGAGCGAGGAACGGTCTCGGTGGAATCACAAA
Organism: Vandiemenella viatica; assembly: GCA_031002005.1. Taxonomy (NCBI): domain Eukaryota; kingdom Metazoa; phylum Arthropoda; class Insecta; order Orthoptera; family Morabidae; genus Vandiemenella; species Vandiemenella viatica. Next base: position 133,950,306 of record JARYHS010008075.1, read on the forward strand.
TCCACCTCAAGTAGTACTTCCAGGCTGCCTGGGCAAATAACAAGAGCTCGCTATACCAGCGGGCCTCTAACGTCACAGTCATTTGGGGAAAGTATTAGGCCCAACGAACCAAGCCGCTGCTGCCGGCCGACTCGCCTCCCGGTCTCGTGTCCCCCAATTATATCAGCTCATTCAGTCGGAAGAGGGCACCACAGGGCCACAGCGCTCTCTCACTGGCGAAACTAGCACGTGGGCTTAGCATCAGAAGACGATCGCGGGCGGGGAAAATAAATAAATGCGAGCCGAGCACGGCTCAATATATCTGTCACGAATTGGGCGGCTCTTCTTTTAACCTTCTCCAATTAATATTGATGTAAATAATGTACCAGAAAACTTTCATGATTGAGCTTTAGACTGATTTTTAGAAATTTTATGTGGTGAAGTGAAATATACAGATTTAAAGATATTCTTTGAAAGCCTTAAAACTTTTTTTTTTTCTCCTCTGATTTTTGGTGGTTTATCAAGTACTCTCTTTGCTCTGACTGCAAAATTTCCCTCATTATTCTTTAAAGCGGCCAAATTCCTACCCTGTACCTCTTGCCCATATCACATATGGATACATAAGGATCCTGGTTGCTGCCTATGGATTGCCAACTTAAACATTCATGTGCCTTCTGGGACCAAACACAACAATTTGTCCATGCCCACCCATTCTATTGTAACACAATTCTATCTTTGGGTTTATGATAAGATATTGATGTCAGCTATAACCGTGTATGCAATGTGATATATCTTATACCTATTGAAGTTCATGCATGGTTCATAATTCGGTTACCAATTTGTTTTACTACCATCACTTACAAGGAAAGGGAAAATGACTCATCACTCACCAAACTTGAAGGCAGCGACGGGAGAAGCACATATATCATGAACACAAAAATATACAATATTTCGGTCTTGTACCTTCTTCATGTTAAAAATAATGAGTCATGTGGTTCGGGAGGTGTGCACACGCCGAAGTATCCTACAGTCATCCTTCGGCAACCATCATTAGACGATGTCAGTTTTCGCCAGCTGCTAAGCCAGTCTAGTTTGTGATTTCAGGTAATAATATCTGATGTAATAGACCTGATGAAGACAACCGATCCGGTTGCCGAAACATTGTCATTTTACGACGCTATCTGGCTGAACTCCTGTGAAGAATTCATTTCATCAATATGCCGGGATAGTCTCCACTCGCAGTACTTACCTTCCTCTTTACCACCTCACATTGGTAAACTCATTACTTACTTTCAAGTTAGATCATTTATTTTTTCCTTTATCATGTAAATTTTTCGATAATAGTTTTTCTTTAATAACTATATTTTATTAATTTCTTCTCTGTGCATAATATATTCACCAGTGGTAGGGTTTCAATAAGTTGTGGGAGATGGATGTGTATTTCATGTTTTGCAACATGATGTGTTACAAGAGAAGAAGATTTTGTTATATATCTATTATCTTACCTAAACCATTCAGCAGGAGGCCTATTACATATTATTTGCATAGTGAATAACTTTTATAATCATTTTCAATAGTAAATAACTTTTCATGTCAGAACATAACCTTGTTATATGTCCATTATCTTGCTAAAACCATTTAGAAGAGGGCAAATCTCATATAATTGTATAGGAAATAACTTTTATAATAATTTTCTTAACAAGAAAGCACTTTTTAAATCAATTCTAATTTTTTTTTGAAAAGATATAATACTCAAATAAGGTTGTTTTTCAGTCATAATGAATTTTTTTGCCTTCATTTCTACTAAGAAAACTGATTATGATGATCATGTTAAGGTGTATTTTGTATGCTTTTGTTGTTGTTGTTGCTGTTAGGGCTTTAGGGCGCGTCAACATCTAGGTTATTAGCGCCCTGTATGCTTTTAAAATGCTGAGAAGATATTGTAAAAATAAAGAATTGGCACTTTTTAGATAAAAGAGCTAAGAAGATAAAAGTAGGCTCAATTGAGAGAGAAAAATTTAGTTAATAACAAAAACATAACAGTTCAAAAGTAACTTGTCGTTTAAAGTAAGAAAAAGAAGTTTTAGTGTTGACATTGGATGGCATCACCATGTGTGGACTTTTAGAAATTAATAGCTCTTAAGCGAGAATAATTACGAGGAAATTTGCCATGACTTAAAAAATTGGGAATAAATTAAAGTATAACATATTAAATTTTTGGGAAAATCAGAGTAAAATTAATGTTCCACAGGAGTGGGGGACTTTGTTAATTCACCAAAGTTTAGGGTTTTCCTGCAGGAATACACGGCAATTCAGTAATAGATAAGCCAAGGCTATAAAAAGCAGTCTTGAGAGGCAGTCGAAAACAGTTTCTCAAGCAGGCCATTGAGATGAGAAGAATTACATGATGGGCAGCAAATTATGTGGTTAATGACTTTGAAGATTTTAACAGTGGTGAAATGCGGAACTCTGAAAACTTCATGTTGTTATATTAACGATCAGGGCAGTGGACTCTGATGCTATTCCTGTATGCCATAGGATGATGTTTCGAATTTTGGGGGAATTTTCTGAAAGATGCCAATTAGTGTGAGTGACATCAACCTGCAATCTAATTCAAGGAGAAGGTAGTTCCGATGCCTTATTGTTCTGGTTCCTCAACTTATACTACGTAAAATTCAAGAATATAAACAATATATATACAATATAAACTTTGTTTACGCAAGAACTGTTTTACTCCATAAACCTTTATCTCTTGGGGTAATTATGAGGGATTGGCGACTGTATAAAGAATCTATGCAAGCATCCTTAAAAGGTACCAACCAACACGATCAAGTTTGGTAAAAATGTTATAATCTCCAGTATACACATGTTTATACTACAATTTGTAATGGTTTGAGAATGTTAGGTGGTCGTTCATCATCTTGGATTGTAGTAACTATGAGTCTGAGCCCCTAAATTATTTTCCAGCACCTCCATATACTGACCTAACACCATGCTTCACACCAACTTCATTTTCCCCGAATTCCATTAATTCCCGACCTCTTCCATGTTCTCTCACTCTAGTCCGTCACCCTCCTTCATTAAAGCATTCAGACCTGTGTCCTGTACCCTGTGACCAAGATACACCATCATTATCATAATTATTCATAGTTTTCAACCACTGACCAAGTCTGCTTTGCACACAAGCATCTCCCATTTTCCTCTCTCTTCCCACCAACTCCATCACTGACTTGGTCATTCCTTTCCTCTCTTCAACAGACACTCCTTTGCTGCTTTCAGCCATCTATCCCTCGACCTTTGTCTTGACCATTTAACTTCAGGTCATATATTTTAATTGATATTGTATGTTTCCTCATTCTCTTAACATACCAAAACAATCTTATTCTTGACTTCTCTTCCCTTTCCTGCAGTGATTTCTCTTTCATTGTGTCTCAAATCTTTTCTTTCATTATCATGTCGATTCTTGTAAATCCTATTCTTCTTGGAATTATTTTCACTATTTTTAATTTTTCTGATTTCCCACTTCCTCACAGTCCAGATTTTGGCAGCATATGTGAGGATAGGAACATGGTATTTAAAATTATTAATCTTCAGCTGTTCTCCTGGCATATAATTCCTTTGTTTATCCTGTCATTCTTTCTAGTTATGACCATGCACCCACTTTTCTTTATATTTAATTTCCTGCTATATTGATACATAAATCCCACTTATACATCTAACTTCACCTGAACTACTTCTTCACTAATCCCCAGATTGTTAGGTCATTGCCATCAAATTCATATTTTCTTCTCCCATCTTTGCCATCACTGTCTCCATTATATCATCCATGGTCAAGATAAAAAGTGTCGATTTAACACATTTCTTTGTTCCAGCCAATCTGTCCCTCACCTCCCCTAATTTCAAATAGCTCTGACTTTCCTCATATAGTTCTGTGACTTTGCTGATTGTTTCTTTTGAAACTCCTCAGACCTTCTATATGTTCCTTCTGTATACTCAATCAAATAGTTTTTTAGTATCCACAAACGCCAACAACAGATCCTTTCCGCATTCACAATGTTTTACTTGCTGGGGTCTCATAGTAAATATCAAGGCTACTGTTGACCTCCCTGGTCTGATGTAGTGTTGCCCTTAGCTCTTTTTCAAGACTGCCATGTATTATTTTCTCTAAAGTGTTCTCACAAACTTAACTTGGCACAGTGGCTCATCAGTGAGATTCATCTATAACTTTAAACCCTTTCTTAATATTTTTTTTTTTTTTTGAAAATAAATACTCCCCTGCCATTCTGCTGCTCTTGTTCCTCTTCCACACTCACTTCATCAATGCTTTGCACTCTAAATTTTATCAAAAAATGTTTCCACTTCTTCCCTTGTCATGTATCTTTCTATCTCTGTTTCTTGGTTGTTGTCATCCTGCTTTTCTTGTAGTACTATCTCATTCTGTGTCCATTTTGGGTTTAACAAAGCTTTAAAATACTCTTTAAAAAGGTTTTATTGTATTGTTCATTCCTTTCCATTCGCATCCAGAATTCTGTTGTTTTCATTGAAATCCTCCCTCTCCTTTTTACCATTCCATACCGTACTTTGGTGTTACCTTTGTTATCTTCTTCCATAATCTCAGTCCATGTACCCATCACTCCCTCCTTTGTTCTTCTTCCTCCCCCTTGACCGCCTCCATTTTCTTTATATATACTTCTTTCTACTCTGATGTCCTCCAATTAAACCATTTTCTAAAAGCCCTGTTTTTTTACTCTACTGCTGCTTTTACTATACAATTCTACCATATAGTCTCTTTCCATCTTTTCATGTTGCTAATCCTTCCACACACACTTTTTCTGCAGCTACAACCAACATCATTTTAAACCATTCAAACTCGTCTTTCACTGTCCCCATTTACAGTGTGCTATCTTGCTACCTACAATTTTCAGATAATCCTTTTGTTATTCCCTTCTTTCAGTTTCCATACTATCATTTTCCCATCTTAATTTTCAGTTTTCTCGTTTCTGCCATCTACCCCACCACTTTTAAAGTGAATGTAACCATTTCATGTGGCTGTGTTGTCTGCAGGTGTAAATGTGAACTTATCCATATGCTTCAACTTCTGTATACAGAGCAAGGGCACAACCTGAAATATTATTTTTGTGTATGCTTATTGTTGCCACAGATTTCTTTCTTTCCTCATTGGTTCTTTCCTTACCGTATTAATTTTGCCACAATATGTTCCATGGTTTCATAGATTATCCATTACATTCTTCATCAGTTTTAAATATCAAGTAATTTTTGTAATTTATAAGTAATTTTCCTGGATACGGTTTCATGTTTTTAAATTCAATATAATATTTTCCGTCTTTATTTAAATGCAACGTGAATTGCTTTAAACTATTTTACTGGGTTTTGGGAGTCAGTCATGGGTTTTTAAGTCGTTTGTTTCTACATTTGGAGTCTGTTGCTTAATTCCCTTGAGCCATCACAAAAGCGATACTGTCAGTAATAACCTTTATTAATTTGAAGAACTGATGTGCAGTGGAAAAATTTATAATGTTATCTACAAATTTACTGTTATAATAAACATGGTAATAGCGGCAGTTGTAATAGTGATGAAATTTTTTGGTTACAAGATACTCTCATATTCTAATTGTCTATTATATTGAATCATTTAAATAAATAAAGCAAGCCCCATTTTTTTTTAAAAAAAGTAATAAATTATTCATCTTATGAAATTGTGTTAGATTTATGTATTCTGCAACTGTAACAGAGACTATTGATTTCACCTGGTATTTAGTTCATGGTCAAAAAAGAGCAGCAAAGGAGACCTGACCTTAAGATTGTGGTAGTTAGGAATTTAAAATGATAGTTTCATGTACTTTTTTAATTTAATTTAATTGCAATGGAGCACAGGCTCCGGTGGCAATTTCCTTACACACCCATCTTCCCCCTATCCTGCACCCACCTACATTTGCCATTAACACAATACAGTTGTTTTTAACATAGTCTCACATTTTCAGAAGATACTATTAACAGATCATGATAGAACCTCAAGAAGTGTGCCACTTGCATTGAAGATTATGCATCATTTGAACGGTCAGAAGAATGAAAAATTAATTTTAAATGAATTTTGCATTCATTAAAATGTTTCAGCAACTGACTTATGCCACATGGCAGATTGTTTGAGATAAGAGCACATTAAAGTGTTAAAATATGGGGAAATTATTGGGCTTGGAACGTGGAAGGACACTGGTTTAAATCCCCATATTGCTATCCAGATTGCGGCTTCCCATGTTTTTCCAAAATCACTCCAGACAAATGCTGAGAGGATTTCGCTAGAAGACTGAGGTTGAATACCTAACCATTCCATGTTCCTAATACTCTTCTTGAGTGACAGGTTTAAAGTTTCATATCCTGCTGGGAGTTTTTTTTTAGAGATCTGCTTAATCATCCGAGTTACAGCATGACATTCCATGGTTCAGATTCCAGGTTAAACTGTAGTTCCAGTCATGAGAGAGGCAGAAAGCACAGCAGATTGAAACAGTTGCCACCAAGTTGAAGACCACATGAAATTATTACTATTTAATTCTGTTCCTGCTCTAATGGCATGAATGTAAATGAGCGATGAAACGATTAATTGAAAAAGGGATGAAAGATCTGTGGATGCAAATGTGAATCAGAAGTGATCTAGGCATAGAATGCCACAGGTATGAAAGGACTTAATGAAGCCTGGAATATCTTTGCAGATTAGTATACAAGATACAATTTCATAACATTCAAGAAGCAGTCAGGTGGCTCAGTGGTTGAAGCGTTTGACTGGAAATTGATAGGTCCTGGTTCGAATTCCTGTTTCATGATGATTTTCAAAGGTCCATAACCCAACCTTCACCTTTGGCACAGTCAGATGTGTTTTATGAAGTATGCCAGAATGCTTCCGTGGTTGGGATTCTGCATTGAACTGTAGGTCCCTTATATCCTGTATGATTACCGGGTTAGGTTAAGGCGGTTAGAATAGGGGTGGAGTGCGTAGCCAATAGAAATCCTGTTACCAGGTCATTATGACCAAACAAGGCTTTGCTTTTGTAATTTTCAAGGATAACAGTCACAGATTTGATAATCATTTGGTTTGGTGTTTTACATGTAAAGAGGAAAATAAATGTAAAAGAATCTTTTGTTTTACATAACAAACTTTTTACAGGTTGTGCTCTGTACTATGGAATAATTTATTAGAGTGAATATAAAAATATTTATACCTTGATTTCTCTTGTTGAATTTGTTTGGCGATATCTTATTTGATTTGTAAAACTTTAATTTATTGTATGTTTTCTACACTTTAGTGGATATTTTTTGATGTATATCTCATATGGCATATTTCTCGCATGTTTAGTAACAAAGATTTTTTCACCAGAAGGTATATTGCTAAATTTTTTATTGCAGGCATTCGTACAGTTCTGTTGGAGTCTGAAGAACATGAATGTCCTGATTGTAAAGAGAAAGACGTTTCTCCAGACACGCTTATTCCTAACCGATTCTTACGTACAGCCGTCAGTAATTTCAAGAATGCAACAGGATATAACAAAATGGCTAGTAATTTGAGACCTTTACCTCAGCATAGGCCTTCATCCAATTTACTGCCAATAAAACCTGCTGCTGCTGCTCCTCCACCGGCAATTACTTCTGTACCTCCTGAGCCTGTTGGGCAAGCAGTACCAGTAATTGGAGCATCACAGCCTGCACAGAACCAATCTTCTTCTGATTTCACAACTCCTGTTGCTTCCAGTCATGGTGAGAATAATTGTCGAAGAATTATAAACTTTATGACAAGATTCGAAGAATTTGTGGCTATTTTGTTTGTTGTGAAATTAAATTGTCTGCAATGGTTATTGCCTTATAAGTGTTTATATTGATTGTAACCTTTTTTTTTTTAAAAAAAAAAAAAATTACTTTTGAGGCATAGTTCCATAAATTGTTAATCTTGTTATTTTAGATTTGGCATGTTTGCTGTCAGGTAATATGAAGATATTCCATAATTGCTCATATATTACACTTGTTTCTTTGGATGCTGGTTGCCACATACAAGTTTCCATACAGACATGCCTGGGAATTCATTTTTATTTGTTCGGCAAATAAAAGCTATGAGATTGTTATTCTAATGTACCATTGCAAATTAACAGTGCTGTTTGCTATGGCATTTCAGAACTGTATATTGCAAAAAAATTGTTTGCTCTATAAACCTCATTAGTTGAAGAGAAAGATATCAGTCTATTTGCTGAATCTGCTTTTAAAAAAAGACTATTAGAGCTAAGTAAAATTTATTATTGTAAATCTCTGTTCCCTCCTGTACCACTCTTGCAAACATCCATATAGTTCTGTAACAATATGGAGATATTTTAAGAATTAAAAAGTAACATTCACATATTGGTTGGTTCAGTGTGTCTTGTCTGTAAAATGAAATTTGAATGTCCTGCGACCAACAAGAATTTCATTACTGCCATGCAAGCAAGAACTTTCAGAAATTGATTATTTTTATATATATATATATATATATATATATATATATATATAATATCATCTTCAACTGAGGAGAAAGATGAAGATACATAAATAAGCCTTTGAGCGAAAATGTAACTGTTTCCTTTTCACCAAATAGTTGTTCTTGACCTTTGGGAAGTGAGAATTATATTTGGTTTTGTTTGTTACTTCAAAACAAGTCTTATGTTTTTTATTGACATTTATATGATACTTAGTAGATTCTTTTTTATGTGAAGCTTCCTTAGGATGCAAAATAAAAATATATACTTACATAGTTGAAAATTTTGACATCAAAAATTTAATTACATTTGACAGTTAATTGCCTTTAGTTATTTTTTGAGTGACTGGTTTGTATCCGGTGAGCAAGTTTTATACTTATATTGCCACATTAAATTTTAGCAGATGTTATTTTATTTGGACAAATATCTTAAATTAGTTAATATTTTAGAGGTGAGTACACCTAATTACTTATTCTCATAAAGGTACATCGCATATTGGTGACTTACTGCATCTTAACTGAGCACTGCATTAAAGAGTTGTGTAGTTAATGCTGTGTATAGATGTCCTTTGAATAGTGGACAGCCTTAATATTAAGATAATTTTAGTGAGTAATATAAACTGCCCAGATGAATGTAGAGACAGACATGTTGGATGGTTGCAGCTGAAAAATTATAACACAAGTACCAAATTACTTTCAGAAGACTTGAAAAAAATATCAGCTATCAGAAAATGTGTCACTATAATACACAGAATTTTTTTTCTCAATGTGTGTGTATATCATAAATGAACAATGTTCTTATTATTATTTAAAAACAAAGTGAGTGGCAGAATTTCCTTTTATTTATTAACCAAGTTAAAATGTAGCAGTCCCAGTATTTTTAGTGTAAATACATCTTATTACACTTGTTCAGTTTTCTGATCTAAAATTAATAACTACACGAGCATCTCAAACATTCATTCATTTAACATGGAAAAATCATTCCCTAGCCATAATATTCTCCACGGTGCCCCTGTCATGTGTGCAAGGTCATAAGCAAAGAACTGCTACCTCATTTCTTGATTTCACTTTTAATCTTATGTATTCCAGCAGAATATTAAACTAGAAATATCTTTTGGGTTATGGAAATATAGGGTTGAATTGAATTGCAAGGAGCACATTGCTCTGGTTGCAATTTCTCTAGTCATCTATTTACCCCTTGCTTCTTCTTATTATTATTGTCATTTTATATACTTTGAGTGTGACTCCCCCCACCCATCTACTTTTGCATTTTACATTTTTTAATTTTAAATTCCTTCTTCATTTTATTTATCACATTCCATGGTAATTTATTCCAATCCCTGGCATCTTAGCACACAAAAGAATTTTCCCACTCCCTTATGCATGAAATCATTTCCAAGAAACTTCATCTTATGAATAGTTCCTTGGTTGAGATATGCATTTTTGTATTACAATGTAACCACTATTTATTATTATTGTTATGCTGTATACTTCTTCATCCATTCAACACAAACACACAAGACAAACGTAGTTGTACAAAATCACTGTTCAACACCTTAAAGTGTAGAAGTACAATCCATTTGATGAGGGAGTTGTGTGCACCACTTGGCCCACTGTATATCTGAGTAGGCAATGGAGAAAGATGTAACATGCATATTTTACTCTAAGACTTGTTAAATCTGAAAGAGGTGCGAAGGAAATATTGGCTTTTGTGTACATGTAAGACTGATAAAACAGTACAATTAAGGCAGTTACACAGGTATATATGTAGAAGTTCCACTGTTTAGTTCACTAAAATATGGCGAACATAATCATCAAGTCGCCTATTTTTTAAAATCAATTATATGCATTCTGTTTAAGATAGTGAAGTGAATACAGACTATAGAGTGTAGACTTTACTTAGAACAAGATCTTGTAATTTTTAATCAGTAAACATTCATGAGACTTGGCCTTTTTTTTTTTTTTTTTTTAAATTGTTCTGGGGTATTTGATTTATTTTTGTAGGTCGATGGCATTCTGAATTTTCTTCGTTTCCTGGCACTAATTTTTGCATAGAAGGATCTTTTTGTTTCTGTATGACCAACATTCCCATTAACACCAATTTTCAAAGGTTGAATGCTCCCTTCGACATGCTTATTTCAAACAATGGGTTCATATCTGATCATTCTGATCATTAATGCTGTCATCTGAGTAACCGGTGTACCAAAAACTTCAAAACTGAGTATATACAGGGCGTTCGCCGGGAAACGCAACCCACTGTTAGCGCTACAAGGAAGAAACTGCTCCCGGCGAGCGAGCGCTCAGTTTCCGGCATTGTTCGACCGTCGGCCGCGGACTATTTCATAATAATTACGCTTCATAAACTTCATAAACTTGTGTGCTAAGCATTTAAATGTGACGTAATTCATTAGCTTACCTTATAAAAGATGCTGGAAGTGTTGACCCTCTTGTGTAATGCACATTTCACATCTTCTGAACATATTTCGAGACACACGCTGCCCTAACTGACTTAATGATTTTTTGGGTGACTGTTCTAGTCGAAAAGCGATATCGTTAATTTTCTCCTCTGTGAGAATACGGTTGACCGACAGTCTCTTTTTGTTAAAAAATGAACCCGTTTCTCTTACTTTTTTAACCAGACGCAGAATTGTTGATTTAGCTGGCAGTAAAGCGCCAGGAAATTCGCGACGAAATTTACTGCGACACTTATTAAACGACTTCTTCTTCACATATGTATCGTAGAGAAATATTCTTTGTTGCAAACTGTAACGTACCATAATTTTACTCACACTCAAACACGGTACAGATTAATAAGAGTATGAAGCCCCAAACCAGCCAAACCGCAAAGAAACGTTTATTCACAACACTGATTAATAAGAGACTGAAGTCACAAACTATCTACAATGCAAAGAAACCGTTCTTAACAATGTAAGGGTCACTGCAATGCACTGTTGGGGCAGCGGAGGTGTTAAACAGTGCGGTGATTCACGGTGCCGGTTGGCGGAAACTGCTGGCTCGACTGACCGAGCAAGTTGCCGACGGCAACAGACTGGGAGGGTAGCGTTTTCCGGCGAACGCCCTGTATTAGCTAAGCTTGCTGTTATCTATGCAAATTTGTATAATCCAGAATAAAGTAAGTTATTTGTTATTATGTGCCAAAACTTAAACTTCCCAAATTTGCAATTGCCATTGGATAGATACTGGTAAAAGTACCAACATTCGATTTTTCTTTTGATTTAGGGTTGATGCTCGATATGTATACCAAATTACCAGTTGGGAAGACCACAAAAATTCTCACTGAAATTCACCAATTTCAGACTTTTCAAATGGTTTAGGGGTAAAAAATTATCTGTGTTCAAAATTTCAGCTTTTACGACTATGGCAAGTACTTTGATGGTCACCAGTGAGTGAATAAGTGTGTTACAAAATCGGTAACAGATTCATAAGAATACCTTCCAAACAACAAACAGCAATAAAACAAAATTTAAAATGTTTACTAAGCTTACTGGTATCTGTGCATAATAGAAACTGATAGCATATAATGTCATTCAGACTGAATGGTTTAAGGTACTAAAATAGCCCAATTCGCTCCAAGAAAAGTGTAGGCTGTACTTCCGTTGATTCAGATAGAGGGTGCACTGCTGTGTTCTCTGATTGAAGGCAAAGAGATACCACTTCACACAATCTTAACAGATTGTCAATAAATATGATTGTGTTGATTTAAAAATAGAGTGCACGCGCGGGCTACATATGTAGCCCAACGTGTAATATTGTCGTATATTATATAAACTTTGCGCGCTACAGATTAATCGTTCAGTGTATTCCTCAAGTACTATCCCCCACCCCCGCCAGTAGCGTGCCATCTCTCACGGCGCACAGACATCTGCATAAATCGCCCTTGAAGTTGATGGGCTACACCTGTAGCCCGCGCGAGCATTGGAGGAAGTAAATTATCTAATATACAAGTGACAAAATTGAGGTAAATATGATACATTTTCTGTATTAATAATACAAAAATTAATGTCAATAACTGTTTTTTATGTGTGTTGTTTGTGTTTATGTATTTTTCATGTAACTTTATTATGTTTTTGTCGTTTTTAGATGGTGGGTAATGTGAGCTATGCCCAAATACTAAGATGGTTGCTGGAGAATGACAAAACGAAATTAAGTAGTTTTGATGTTGTCTACCCTCCATAATCATGCTAAAAATTGATTATGCAACTAGTGAAGCTCAAAATCCTGATATCATCACATTTTATAACCACACAAAATACGGTGTCGATATTTTTGATAAAATGTCTAAAGAATACCTCGTTGCTCAGAACAGTTGTCGATTGCCTCGCATGCTGTTTTACAATTTTGTTAACATGGCGAATATAAATAGTCTTGTAATATATCTGACGAACAATCCTGATATGAAAGTGATCCGTCGTCAATATCTTCAAGAAGTCGGATTCGGTCTTGCAAGACCTTTTATAGAGGGTCGTATATCCCAGCAAAATATACTAAAATGTATAAAACTGAAAGGAAGACTACTTCTAGGATTGGCAGATCAACCCCCGAATCATAATAAGCCTCTTCGGGGAGGATTTGGTAGATGTTCTTTTAGCAGCAGGGCTCGGGCTTACGGGACGCGCAAGCAATGCAGCAAGTGTATGAGGCGCATTTTGTAGCAAACTTCAGGCTGTCGTCTGTCCTGAATGTATGCCAACAGAATGAATTATTACCAATCACTTTGGTAATTGGTTCAATTACTACACTGGAAAACCATTTTATAATAAATAGTACGTTCCTAAATAAAAATAAGACAAAGATTTCAAACCTATCAAAAATATTTGATTTTTAAGAAGTTTACGTTTATGTTTCAAATTATAATTAAGAAACAAAATTTTGTTAATTTTATGAGTCAATATGATAGAAATAAAGATATTTAGTAATTATTTACTCGGTTTTATATATTATTTTTGTCTGATTCCGAAAATTAATTATCCTACAAAATGGGCTACGCCTGTAGCCCACGCGTGCGTTCAAGGAGTACTTAGGGGCGCGTGCACTCTAGTGTTAAGCTTTTGTTGATTCACTGGCAGCATCTCATTACAGAAGTTTTCCTTTTCCCCCTCTTTTTTCCACGGCAAATGGTGCATTAATTATAAAATGTAAAGTTTATGTAGCAAGGAAAGATAACTGTACCCACTACTTGCCAAAGTTGAATGGAGGAGGACAGCAGCAACAGAAAATTTCCACAAAAAACAATACAGGGTGAGTCAAAAAGCACTTCACAAGTTTGGAATGATATAGAAATTTATTGAGATAACTTACGGAATTGTTAGATTTGTCATTTTGTAGCAAACAACCTCAAGTTTCATATAAAAGTGTCAAGTGTATGAACTTGCCTCTTCGTGGATATTCTATGTATCTCTCCACTTGTAGATTTCAAGTACTTTAATATTTAATAATTCAGATTTATTAAATTTAAACATTTATTCTTTCATTCTTAATATCGAAAAATGCTTCTCTCTCATCTCCAATTAATCACTCCATAACAACCTAATAATAATTCTCTACCAAAGAATACAAATACTTAGTCACAGTTCGTTGGTCAGAGATGTATATGTAAGAAAACTTGTTTCCTTACATATCCCTCCCATCAATTTGCCACTAAAATTACATAATTTTATGTGATATACATTTCAATATATTTATTCTTTGTTCAATCTTAAGTCACTGATATTTCTTAAACCCAAATGCTTTCCAGATTTTGGATATTTTAGGTAATATGTATTCTAATGAGGTTTCTCTGTGATTAAATAAGGTCCCTCGAATACTTTAAAAAACTTTTTTGTCTTGGCATTTTTATTACTGGATTTTTCATGCGTTTTTACAAGTACTAGTTCACCTACTTTCTGATTTTCCTGCACGACGATCGTATACCTTCTAAAAGATCCTCTTCCACTTCTTGGTGAAACTATCTTTTCCCTTTCATTTTTTGCTTTGTTGTTTCATCTTCCTTGCACTCTTCGCCATCCTTCTTCCATTCATATTTTATAACGTTGCAGCTCTCATCATATATATCGAGTCCTCTCTTCTTTTTCGCTTTGCCTCTTCTTTCTCATCTTCACAAACTTTTTGTTTCTTTATGTGAATGCTTTTTATATTATCTCCTTCTTCACTACTTATCTCTTTGTCACTTTCTACCTCTTCTGTATCTTTATAACTCTTCTCGTCTTAAGTTTCATCATTCACTTCAGTTCCAAAACCATAATTTCTGCATCATTTCTAGTGGAAATAATAACCGCTTCATCTTTCCTTTCCATCTCGCCTTCTGTATTGCCCACGCTACTGTCCCATTGATCCATTCTTGCCAGACCAATTATTTGATTTGATCTTTCTTAGTATTTCTAACTTTGACATGATTTTCTATCTGTTGTAGACATTTCCACCATTTCACTGGTCTGCTATTCTCCCACATTGCATTGTTTCCTTCATTGTTATCTCGCCGATTTTCACCATTTTCTTCTTTCTCATCCTGCTCAATTTCCATTCCTAATTTGTCTTCGCAGCACCTTCTTCTTGTTCATTCCAGTGATCAGTTTTGTCTTCTGTTCCTATGTCAATTGCTCCTTCACAATTTCCAACGGGATGATCGACATGATTGTTATTATCTTTAATCAATGCCTCTTAATATTTTATTCCCATAAAGTCTTTATCAAAATATGCCGCTACTTCTTCCAAGATTACTTTTTTGTGCCTATCACTAGTCTCTAACTGAATTAAAATGCACTGTTTTGCTTGCTTTGTGGGTCTTGGCTCTTTAACCTTTCCTGCTTGAGAACGGACCACTTCAAAAGCCGCACTAAATTTCCCTTCTTGTATTCCCCTTCTTGCCTTCTTTCATCTTCTCCCTGAAATCTTCCACTAATTCGGCTATCTTCTTGCGGTGGATGCGAGAAACCTTCTCTTGGATCGGTTATCGATTACGTTTTGCCTGTACTTTGCCTCGTATTCCACTGGTTCTGTTATATCTGTCGGTCTGAGTATTGCTGGTATCCTTTGCCATTGTTATACTTCCCGAACTCATTATGGCTAGATGCATTCTGCTCTCGTTCATTCGTTGCATCACACCTGTCTATCTTTTCCACGCCTTCTAGGAATTCCTGGATGTTGTCCCATCTCATTAGTAGAATTTTTTCCTGTACTTGCTGTGGCATCTTCCGTTCCAATGTTTCCAATATTTCATCTTCTTCTGTCGGACATGACAGGTATTTCAGGTTTTTCAATAGTCTCTCAAAAAAATTTCTTAAACTGCCATATTGCCTTCTATAAGTTACACCATTTCTGAATTCTTGTTTTACTTGCCAGTGTCTTTCATCGGACCAATATTTCTTCAGAAAAATCATTGCCAGCATTTTTTCCATGGAACTATTATCTTGCCCATGATAAATCTTTTTCGGTGAAACTAGTTACTGGAACGCCATGAAAACCACCAGTATTATCCTCTTCATGGTCTAATTGATCATGATACTCATAACCTGGATTTATACTGCTGTTTACATTTCTTAAATTTTTGTCTATTTGACCATGCACATCGGTATCTACATGATTTCTGGTTGATTGTAAAACTTCTCCCTCCATTATAAAAAAAAAAAATCACCCCACTTGCACTCTTTACCGCAGTAAAATAAAAAATAAATAAATAAACAAACAGAAGAAATTTTGATACAATTATCGTAAAAATTAAACTCGGCAAGCATCGCAGTAATGAAAAATCAATGCAGTAATGAAAAAGCAATGCTGTATGGAATTTCCAAACCATCATGAAAAAACACATATTACCTGTACATAAAATAATTTAAAATCTAATGTATGCACGTGCCAACCTGTGTAATTGACTACTCTTTTATTAATCAATATTTTGAAATTACATTAAAGGAACATCAAAACAATCGTATTATCTCTGTTTTTAGAAGGAAAAAAAATAACTTCTAATATTTCTCATGTATTCCAGTGAAATTAAAATCTTACTTTGCACAGTTAATGGAACTTTAATAGTTATTTGATTATTCACTTTTCATTTTAGTCAGTGCTGTACTTAATGATATTACTATACTTCCTTGATGCAATTCACTCATATTGTTTTCTTCAATAAAATTTTTGTCTTTAAATCTTACAAAATTTCAGTCTTTATTGGAAATTAACTGCACCTTGTCACTAAATTGGTCAATTTAATTTTTTTTTTTCTTTTTCTTGAACCTACCTTCAAAATTGTTTTCTCGTCCAAAGGTGCAAGGTTCTTTACTTACAGAATTAGTTAACTAATTCTGTGTCCTGTCATAGTCACCATTTATGAACTTGCCTCTTTGTGGATATTCTGTGAATCTCTCTATTTGTAGGTTTCAAGTACTTTAAATGTTTGAATTTAATAAGTCTGAATTATTAAATATTATTCTTTCATTAGCAAACAGCAACACAAATCTCAACTTTTCTTTCTTAATATCGAAAAAATGCTTGTCTCCAATTAATTACTCCATAACAACATTATAATAATTCTCTACCAAAGAATACAAATACTTAGTCACAGTTCATTGGCCAGAGATGTTATATATAAGTTTCTTACAAATGTCATTTTGGTTTGATGTGATTACCATTTGTCATGTGACAAACATCCCACCAGTAATCAATTGCTTCCCACATTTGTTGCAGCAAATCGAGTGTAACTAGTGCAACAACAGTGTAGATTTGATTTTTCAGTTTGGCTAAATTGTTTGGTAGGGGAGGAACATACACATGATCTTTAATAAAACCCCAGAGAAAGAAAACTAGTGGTGTCAAGTCTGGGGAGTGGCAGTTCACCGACCTGGGAAATGATTATCGAGGAGATCTTGAACTTCCGTGAAGAAATGAGGTGGTTCACCATCTTGCTGGTAGTAAACCATTCCGTCTCTGTCATCTTCATCGATCTGCGGGATAAAAAAGTTTTCAAGCATATCCAGATACACAATACCAGTGACAGTATTCTCCATGAAGAAGAAAGGGCTGTACACGTTATATTTACTAAGGGCACAAAACACATTAACTTTGGGTCTGTCACAAACGTGTTCCAGAGTTTCGTGTGGATTTTTGCTGCCCCATATTTTGCAGTTGTGGGTGTTAACCATGCCGCTGATATGGAATGTTGACTCATCACTGACTATTATTGTGTTTAGGAATCATTTCGTCTTCCTCTGTCCGATGCAACATTTCTTCACAGAATTTACCATGAAAAACCTTATCTGCATCACTAATGTGTTGTGCCATTCTGAATCTTTATCGTTTCAAGTGTAAACGTCTATGCAGTACTTGCCAAACAGTCTATTGTGGAATGCCAGTCTCACGAAACGCATGTCACGTTGATTTTAGTGGGCTGCGGATAAACCTCTCCGTAACCTGTTTGACATAATCATTGACAAGTGGGCGACCTGGTGATTTGGTATCATGTTGCAGTGAACAACCTGTCACAAAAAAGTTCTTGTGCCAAGAGGAAATTGTAGGCTTGCTTGGAGATTCTTTAGGGTATTCAGTGCGAAATTTATGCTGAACAGAAGTTGCAGAGTTTGTCTCATGAAACCAAAACACACAGCAAGCACGATCCGTACCAGTGAAAGTAGCCATTTTATCTGTGCACCATGTTGGCACTCCTGGTGGCTGAATGGTGTACTGATGCACTACGTGCTTCAAACTTGAGGTTGTTTGCTACAAAATGACACATCTACCTATTCTGTAAGTTATCTCAACAAATTTCTAAATCATTTCAGAGTTGTCCTTTTTGACTCGCCCTGTGTTTCATGCAATATCATTTCAAGAAAATGGAAATGTGAGTGAGCTCCTGCAAGCACTTACAGTGAACGCAGCCACTGCTTGATGGTTATGACCCTTGGAGCTGGTGGGTTAGCAACAAAAATACCACCGGAAATATTAATTGCGGAATAGATATAAATCAAAATAAGATAAAAAGGAGTCATGTAAAAGAGATTAATTTTTACATTATTTAAAAATGGTATAACAAATATAAATAAATAATAATATAAATAAAATAATATATCTAAGGAAATAGAGAAATAAGATCCTGCACTTACCACAGATGACGGAGCTGTGGGAGGGGGGGGGGGGGGAAGCACCAACAAAATACAAGTAACACAATATTTCGGTGGTTAATCTTATTCTTGCAGGTAGGTGAAACATTTGGTGGAGTCAGTTGTGCACACATTGATGTCCACTTGGCAAATTGAGGTGGCAAGGGATAACAACATGGGCGGGTGGTGGAGGGGGAGGGGGAAGTACTAAATCAGTAATCGATAATGCTGGAGGTATTTTATCGTCGGAAGTGGGTTGTTGTATTTGTGGGAACTGGCATGTTTCTCCACCAGATGGAATACATTCCTGTTACACAGTTTGTATGTGGCCATTCATTCTAATAGCGAGAGAATTAGTGATGTGGTCAATACATGATCCAGTACAGTGAAAGTTTGTGAGGTGTGTTGTGATACAAGTATCGTGTACAACAATGGGGAAGTTTTCCCCTGTGGTCAGATTGGAGTTGGTGGTGGCAGTTGTGTGCATGCTGCATATTTTGCAGCAAGGTCTGTTACATGGGAATTAGCTGTGTGGTGGTTTGGGAGAATTACAAGGTATTTATGAACTAAGAGATTCTTGAGGTTTGATTGTCTGCCAAAACATGTCTGTCGGGCAATGGGTATGATTTTGTAGGGAAAAGTGTGCATCTAAGGGAAGGATTGTAGGAAATCATACCCATGATGAGGGAAAAGTTAATGGCCTCAAGACCAGAAAAGTAGTGTGTGATGAAAGCAGTACTGTGGTTACAAATTAAAATATATGACATTGGAGTAGTTGTGCTCTCATCTTCTATTGCTACCTTCCTGTCCTAGTACACAAACAAATCTCTCGTGCTACATCCCATCCTCCACACAACTATTCCAATGCTGTAGCACTTAACACTAACTGCAGCCCTGCGTTCACCACCCAGTTCTTTCTTGGCCTTTAGTCCATTAATTCTTCGTCATGGGCACGAGTTCCTAACTTCCTTCCCCAAGTCACTCACAATTCTCCACAAAATCTTACACATATTTCAGAAGACCACCTCATCTCTAGAATATCTTTAGTTTACAAATATTCACCTTGTAATTCCCTCAAACCGCCACACTGATCATTCCCATGTAACAGAGCCCACTGTAAAACATGCAGCATGAGGCTGGCTACCACACACTACTCCAGTCTGACCACATGGGAAACCTTTCACATCATAGTACACACTACATGCACAACAACACATCTCATTTGTCAACTTGCAAGACTCCACTATACTACCTAACGTATAATGTTAACCACTAACCCACTTGCCATAAGAATGAATGGCCACAGGCAAACAGTATATACCAGCAGTGTATCCCACCCAGTGGCAAAACATACCAGTTTCCACAAGTTGAACAATTTCAACAATTATTTCATCAGAATTTTCCGTGACAATCGCCACTGAACTAGCTTACCAGAATATCCTCGATACCAGACGTCCTCCGCAATAAGACCCTCGTAGTATACATAACACTTATTATTTCTACTGTTCATATTTTATAGATCTCATATGGTATCTTTCATTCTTAAATTTTTTAAATGCAAGGGTTGAATGATAAATAATGCCTCCACCTTCTTAACTCCTCAACAGACAACAGCACTAGTATGCGGCAGGTACTGGCTTGTTCTGTAGACTCTCCTCTACAGCTCCAATTGGCGGGAAGCTTTAGTATTGAACGGTTGGAGTGTTACAGTGTAAAGTATGGAACCTTGCACAGACGGTCGGTCGATACAATTTAAGCAACGTGCAGCCATTGAATTCTTGACAGCAGAAGGTGTCACCCCTAAGGAGATTTGTCAAAGAATGCCAGCTGTTTATGGTGATTGTGTCTATGTAAGCCCCTGTGCGTCGCTGGGCGAGTAAGTTTAAAAATGTTTAGGTGGAAACATCTGACTTGCGTGACAAACAAAGATTTGGACGTTCTGTGACAGCAACTACTGAGTTTCACAAGCAACAGGTGACAGACTGATTCAGGACGATCGTCTTATCACTCAGAGAGAATTTTCAAGCATTATTGATATTTAACAAGAACATGTGGGTAACATTATTGCTTTGCTTGGCTATCGGAAGATCTGTGCACGATGGGTACCTCAGATGCTGATGCCTGAAATGAATGCGAACAGAGTGAAACTTGCCACGAACTCCTCTCGCGTCACGAGAATGATGGTGATGCCTTTCACCATTCAATTGTGACAGGAGACGAAACATGGGTACACCATTACGACCCAGAGACGAAACGCCAGTCTATGTAATATCGACACAAATATTTGCCCCAGAAAAAGAAATTCAAAACACAGCCTTCAGTTGGAAAAATCATTGCAACAGTGTTCTGGGATGCAGATGGTGTTATCCATATTGATTTCCTAGAAAGTGGGACAGTAAATACGGAGCATTACATCACAACGCTGCGAACTTTGAAATGACGACTAACAAGGGTCCGAAAGGAAAAAGGAAATGTTTTCCTGCAGACCACACACTTCACGTGCCACCACAGCAGAACTTCAGAGACTGAATCTCACCACCATTCGGCATCCTCCATACAGTCCACATTTGGCACCTTCTGACTTCCAACTGTTCCCGATAATGAAAGAAGTTTTATGAGGACATCATTATGCTTCTGATGAAGACGTAAGAGACTATGGTTGCGGAAACAGAGTGTCGACTTCTTCCATGACGACTTTAGAAAACTGGTTCATCGTTGGCAGAAATGTATCCAATTGTCTGGTGATTATGTGGAAAAGTGAATATTGGTAATTAAAGAAGACATTCTGTGGATTATTTCTGTGTTTGATTTATTAAAATATTCTCATTCGGTCCTGAGTTATGACCTTAATGGCATTATTTATCATTCAACCCTCGTATTTATACCTCCAGTATTATCGATTATCAGTATAGTACTTACTTTCCCCTTCCACCACCACTTACGCCGCCCGTGCCGTGCCACCTGTATCCTCCATTCACCAAACTGACATTGGTCCTTGCACATCTGAATCCATCACTACTTGCAAATTAAGATTAACCACTAAAGTTTTGTGTTAGTTGTGTTTGCCTTTTTGTGTTTGTTGTTTCCAGCCATCAGGGGGGGTGACAAATAATGTTCAAAGGGGCGGCAATCTCAAGGTTTTTGACCTGATTCAGAAATTTCCTAAATCCACCACTGGCTGTAGTTAGACAGGGGGCGGCATAATTGGTATTGCCTGCGGGCGCTGAAACAGCTAGCGGTGGGCCTGCCAGCCATCATGATCAGTGGCAAGTGTTGGGTCTTATTTACCTACTCTTTCTTAGTTGTATATTTTATTATATTGGCATGTGATGAATATACCAGGTTGCGGGCAGGATTTATCAGGAATTGAGGCTTGGAGAATATCCGGTCTCCAGAAAGGGTTGTTAGGCTAATTCTCACGAGCAGAAGTGATATCATGAAGTACTGTGATGGCTGTGACTGTGAAATAGTTATTTAGGTCACAAGACCTGGGAGAGATGGTATAGAAAGCAACAAGATGGTCTAGATTTTGGGAGCAAACTGTTCATCTGTGACCATTCATTGTGATTGATAATGTGTTCGAGGTGAAGGTGATGTAAGAACTTTTTTCAGTTGGAGGCAGATAAGCTGTGAAACTAGATCGAATGTGTTAAAGCTGCATGGCCCGTGATGGGTAGGGTTACAGTAGGTTGTAATGGATTGATGAGTATTGCACATTTTGGAATGAGGCTTGTTTTGAGGGAAGGAGCTGTATGGTGGTTTAGGATGACTAGAAGTTTGGGATGTGTATACAAATATCCTTTCTAGGTTAGGTGGCCTTTTGAAGATGACATTGGATGTTTTGTAAGGATAGTGGGGAAAATGTGACACATCAGGTAAAGATCTGTAGCCACCATGAAGAATCTGTTTTAGTTATTCCAGGCCTGAAGAGAGCTGGATGTTAAAAATAGGGTTATAATTGACAATGGTGTGTGTATTGGTGTAGTGGACGGTTTTTGATTCAGTATGTCAGTGTTAGGCGAAATCTGGAGTATAATTGTGTTATATAAAGGCTTGGGTAAAGTGTAAAGGATTCTCTCTCGGAGCAGATATGTCTGCCAGGTATGCTAGGCTGTAGGGAAGGTTGTTTTTGGTGGCTATGGATTTTAGTTATCAAAGTGGAACCATAGTTGTTGGTTTATTAATTTGATGTGGGCAGAGATGTGCAAGATGCCATTATGCACAGGAATATCTACATAAATGAAGGTGATGTTTGTGTGATTGTAGGAGCAGGTGAAGCTTAGATGTTGTTTAGAAATTCATGGAGGTGGTTTTCACCATGGGTCCAGATCATAAAGAGTCATCTGAAACATGCAGTGGGTTGTAAGGAAACCGTTAGAAGAAAACATTCCTAGGAAAACGTCACCACCTCATCCTTCTTTATTTTTATTGCCTAATGGCACTTTTGCTGTCTCAATTAGCCAGGAAAAAGGTGGTATAGCAGGGAGCCATCCATGCTCATGCCAATAGCAATGGCTCGTACCTAATGGTAAATATGGAATTCAAGATAAATGTTTTTTTGTTGGATAGGTTGAAGTTGGCCAAACCAGAGAGGAAGTTGTGCTAGGGAGGGTATGTGGAGAGTGCCTATCAAGGTGGAGAATGTTGGTGTAGGTTGACATTACATCTATGGTGACCAGGAAGGAATCTGTTGGTGGGAATGTGGGAACTGTGATCAGACACTCAAGGAAGTGGGGTGTGTCTCTGACATATGAGAGAGGGACCTTGATCAAAGGTTGTAGGTTGACTAACGAATGCAGAAATGTGTTTCATGGGGGGCCCATGGGCAGCGACTTTTGCAGAAGATACAGTATGAGGATCAAGGAGGTTTTAAGAGTCAAGGGAAACTGAGCGGTGTGAGAGACGTTGTTAGGGACCTTGGAGTTTGAGGAAAAATCGGATTTCTGGGCAGATTGAGTTAGTGGTGTCATTTGTGTGAGGTTGGCATGTAGAATTGTTAGAGAGCTGTCGAATGGCTTCAGTCATGTGATCACTCCATTCCATGACTATAATGCTTGAGCTTTTATTGGCTGTTAGAAATATGATGTTTTGATTTTTTTTTGGAAAGATCTCTCATGGATCACATATCCTATCTCATATACCAGCTAACCTGCCACTATTGCCTGAGTTCTTACATTGGCTTCACCTCAAATATGTTATCCATCAGAATGAATAGTCACAGATGAACCGTTTAATCTCAAAATCTAGACCATCCTGTTGCTTTCCAGGTCTCACAATTTTGTGACCTCAATAACTGTTTCTCAATAAGAGTAATCCCTGAGCCATTTCCCAGTTCAACCTCTGCAGGTGAGAATTGTCCTACAAACTTATTCTTGAGACCAGACACAGCTGAGCCACAATCTCACACCATTTCTGGCTTCCTCACCCTACTATACCTATCATTTGCCACTATAATATACATTATTTCATTTTTAATTTGAATGTTGTTTAATTATTTTTATTATAGTATTTTTTTAAAAAATGTAAAATTTCTTACCCTTTATACATCTTCCATTTTTATCTTACTTTGATTAATTTCTTTCCCACAGTTAATATTTACGCTATTATTGTTGCCCCACCACCATCTCCTATGAGATGTAGCTGTCTTGACCATAGGCACTTGTGCGAGCTCAGTCACATTTCTATTTTCTTAAAGAAGGGCATGGCCTTAAATATTGTGTGTTTTTTTGTGAAGTATTTTGTTGTTGCTGCTGGCATCCTCCCTGCAACTTCGGTGAGTAGTGGGTATAGTTCATCTTTCATTTCCATATAAATATTGCATCATGAATTTTTTTTCTATTCGATTGTTGCTGAAACTAAAATTTAATGGTTTTTACATGCAGAATTTTGTTAAATTGAACTTTCTTTTCAGGTGTAGTGCTGCATGATTTTTGCTGATGATTTTGGTCACAAAACTAGTGTCCTTCTTAGGGCTGTTAACTATCCACTTCATTATCTGATACACGGACCAAAATGTTGGCGTCATCAGTAAAAAACATGTAGTGCTAAACCTGAAAAGTGCAATTTTACAATTATATAATGGCTAGAAAATTTGTTGTTATTAATCATCTCAGAAAAAAGGACAAAAACAAATCTTAATTGATGAGTAGCTTGGAAAGTAAAAACCTACAGAACTATTGCATACAATGAAGGAAATGTGAGTGAAAAATTAATGACGAACAGATAATATTTTCAATTGTTTGGTTTTCAGAGAGGTCTATTATTATTGGTACTTACTTAGATTAACAGAAAGGAAATTGTGTTGATAAACATTAGAATGGTTACTTAAGTGAAGAAGAGACGAATTGTATCTAGGGGAACATTGTATAGCTATGTTGGTATTATGCAATTTACAAAACTGCAGGTGGCAGATGGTACTATGCACCAGACTTAATCTCTGTCCTGTGTATTCCAATCAAAATGGCACTAGTGAAGAATGTGTGGCACCTATTTCTGTGCACTCACAAATTAAAGTGACTGTTCACATGTTTACCTTCAAATTCAATCGAAAACTATCTTTTTGATCTTTCAGATAAACTCAGCTCAACATTTGTGTCAAATAATTGATGCTTTTGTCAGGGCTATAACAGGTAGTCGTGAAATGAGCAGCTCTTTTTTAGACATTGTTGATAGTCAATAATTCCATGGTGATATGGATTGCATACAGCACAGTAGTACTTCAGATGATGGATGAGACTTTTACAACCAATCTCCTTTGTATATCTGCTACAGTTCTTCAAATTTCAACCTATAAATCATAATCTGGAATTTGGTTCACCTGTGACTTATCCTTTGTGCTGACCATGCTTCTTATTGCTTTGTATTATTTTTCATAACTACAAGGGCCATTTGATAAGGTTGGTAAATTTCTAGGAGGTGGCACAACAATTGATTTGGTTATGTGATACCTGGAAAGTTCCATTATTTAAACACCACCAGGCCAAATTTTAGTGAGTAGTGAAGCTTTGTTCAGGTGCCGTAGTCATTTGAAGTGGGTAGTTAAGCAATTGTCACAAAGATGGGCAAAAACGAATTCCATGCAGTGATAAAACACTTTTATTTGAAGAAGTGGACAGCAATGCAGATTAAAGCAGAGTTAGACAATGTTCATATCTGCATGAATATTGTCTAATTGCTCCTGTGGCAAAGACTTTGTTTTTGTGGATAAATGAATTTAAACATGGCCGAACCAGCACTGAAGATGAAGTGTGTTCTGGATGCTCAGGTGAGGTTACTACGCTGTACATTGTAGATAGAATCCATGGTATGGTTATGGAAGAGTGCCGGGTGAAGGTGTGTGAGATTGCTGAGGCTGTAACCGTCTTGATGGAACGAGTGCATAACATCCTGCCTGAAAAATTGCATATGAAAAAATTGTGTGCATTATGGGTGCTGCAATTGCTGACTCTCGATAACAAATGCACGCGAAAGGATATTTGAACAGTGTTTGGCTATGATGAAGTCAATTCGTAGGATTTTTGGTGTCAATTCGTAACAGTAGATGAAACTTGGATCCGTCATTACACTCCTGAGTCAAAGGAGCATTCAAATTAGTGGATGATGCCTGGTGAAAGTGCGCCGAAGGAGGTGAATACTTTTGTTGGCTGGAAAGATGATGGCCACTGTTTTTTTGGGTTCTCAAGGAATTCTCCTAGTTGATTACTTGCAAAAGGGTAAGACAATAACAGAAGAATACTTTGCAACATTATTGGACAAATTGAAAGAAGAGCTGAAAGGTAAATGCAAAAAAGTGTTGTTCTACCAAGAAATTGCGCCATCCCACTTGTCGACCATTACAATGGCAAAATTACATGAATTGGGCTTCAAATTGATTCACCATCCACTGAATTATCCAGATTTGGCTCTATATTACTTTTTCCTGTTCCCAAGTTTGAAAATCTGACTCTGTGGGTAGAAATTCTCATCGGATGAGGAAGTCTTCATAGCCGTCAATGAAAGTTTTGCAGGCTTTGAGACAATTTACTTCTCTGATGGCATTAAAAAATAGTAACTGCACTGGATAAAATGTATCACCCTCGATGTGGACTATAGGACCCCCCATCAAAAGAGGTTAATTGGAGCATTGGAGAAGAATCTGACGGGAAAAGGTCTCGAGAAACCGCTCTAGCCATCTGATTTTCCTAGATCATTCCAGGTGAATGTCATGATGGTATCTCGAAATGTCCTATGGGAGCCTCCTGCCATGTCCTGGAATTTCCTTCTGCTGCATAAATGATTTCACATTAGGTTAGGTGCAATGCACCCTCTGTCACCCACTTTTACTGAATGATGGAGAAATAGTAGTGGTAAATAAAAGCATAGTTAACAGAGAGTTAGGCAGACAAAAAATGAATATGGAAGGTTGATACATCACTAACTGAAGTTGAAGGTGGGAGGGCTGTAACCACACAAGATTAATGCATAAATAATATTTTAGGCGATCACTTACTCTTCAGAGTGATTAAATGAGACTTGTGATGAGCCTATCAAGGTTCCCACAACCAAGTCAGTTGAATACTTATTTGCTACCAGTGATATAAGGGTATTTCAGTAGAGTTCAATCAATTTTAACTTTGAAATTCCTCCCATCCTTTATCTAGATTTCATAAAAATGTTTCTGATCCACCAACAATGAAAGCATTACCTCTTCATAGTCAAACTTATAACGTTTTGTTTGGAGAGCTACAGTTGTCATAAGTCAATGCACTGAGTGCACTATATCCCAGATAATTAAGTTACTCAAGTTCAATGGTTAATGTTATAGCGTATTTAAATGCAGTTTCAATAAGGTTTGAGGAAGGCACATGTACCAGCACGTGAAATTTAATTGAGGTCAAACACTACTATAGGATACCACTCCTCATTAAAATTGTGCAAAAGTGTATTTCTGATGATCCTGGGATTTCATTCAGAAAATTAGTAGCTGTTCAGTATGTTGACAAGTAGACTGCTTCTTGAATAGTTTACGAGCCCTCATATTCAAGTTTTATGTGATAAAGAAAGATGTTATGTAAGGATGCTAAAGACAAGAGACTTGCTTGCTCTCAGTTGTTGCTTTGCTGAAGAGTTATGCTACCAACCATCTTTTCTCTCCTGATGAAAAAATATTCATTTTTAATTCAAACTTTAACTGGATAAATGACTGACTGCTGGCTCACCTACTATTCTGAAGATTAGAACCAAATTTCCAGCTGGTGTCCATGTCTTTAGTGTGGTGTTAAGTGAAGATGATTTTATGCTACTACACTTCCTTCAGAAAAATGAAAATGTGTTAAAAAAATTTAGGTACTGATTTTATAAATTGTTGTGAATCCATGAATAGATATTGTGGTGTCCAATGGCCATAATGCATCCTTTAGCAGGACAGAACATTCCAGTGTATCAGCGATTTAGTGTAGAGGAGGCTTGCTGATAACATAACTTTTGCCTCCTAATGTAGCTGGTTTATATCTGTTGTCTAATTTTGTATGGAGTTTCATCGAATGTGTTTCTAACATTTTCTGACATCTCAATATTGCACCCCAGAAGGCCACTGTTGTGGTATCATTTGTACTTAAAGAAGGAAATCTTGGTGAAGACATGCACACACACTTTTGGCGCATAATTGATGCAGTTATTGAATTAAAAGGCAGTTACATTGAATAAAAATATTATTCAGGGATGCCCCGAAATAGATATAAATTTTTTTTTCGTGTTTATTTATTGTATTATCTTGGTTCTCCACGTGGAGCCGCGTCGATATATTTAAACCTAATGTTTCTGCCATCTTACTGTGACTTTCATCAGAGGACACAATAAGATGGCAGAAACGTTAGGTTTAAATATATCAACGCGGCTCCACCCGGAGAACCAAGATAATACATACAGTGACCGTGGAAGCCTTTGGAGTCAGGTTTATTTATTGATTGTAAAAACTAACATTTTTTTGCCTGTGTCCTAATGAAACGGTCTTTACGATGCACCTTAAAGTGACAAACATTTATGAAGTGGTCTCTACAATGCACATTAAACCCATGCTCATGCCTGAAACAGTTTCTACATTTGTTCATATGTTAGAGTTTGCTGTAGTTTTGCATATAAAATATGCTCTTTGTCTGATTTACTCTCAAATACGATTGAGGAGTTATTAAAATATTGCTTTGTCTTTTTTTCTCATTGAGGCCTCCTGGCATCAGTTTTGGTAAGAAATGAATTTATTTCCCTTGTTCTTGCTACACATATAGAATGGAACTGTCATTTAGAACAGATGATGGTATGACTGATGACAGAAATAAGTATAACCCAGATTAGAGTACTTTTAATTTAAATATCTTTCAAACCCTTATGTCTTTTATGCTGTCATCGTGCTGACAAAGTTGGAAATTATATTGTGTGTTCTTATTGTGTATTACTACTGGCTTGCTGTCATATGTGGTAAATTATACTTCTTTTTTCTTTCCTTACATTTATTTGGCAATAAGCTCCTTGTGTGTGTGTGTGTGTGTGTGTGTGTGTGTTTTCATGTGGTATTATTTTTTGTGGGGTTACTGTATTATGTATTTTTCCATAGTATTTTTGAATTGTTCAGTTTGATCATTTTTTTAAAATTATTTTTTTATTGTGTTATTTTAACATGATAAAGATATAAATTATCAACAGATTTAGATTTGTGTTATGTTTGAGAGTTTTTTGGTTTTGTGAAATGGTATTGGTGCAAAGATCTAATTATTGCTTCTGTTAATTCAATTGCTGAAAGATATAATTAACAGGAGGATGCATTGTGCTTTTAAATATCATTACTTATTAAACTTTTCATTAAAGATTTTTAAAAGCTCAGCGTAAGAATAAAATAAAAATTGCCAATAGTTCATATTATTTCCTCGTATGGAAGACTAATTTTCTTCTGTTTCTTTGTCTGCTGAACTGAATTTGATATTTCCTCAATGCTTGGTGTTTACTGTGTATTTTAAGACAGGAATGATAGTTATTGGTACTATGTCTTTATTTGAATTGTTCAGATTTAGTCCTGTTGCATGATACATGCATACTTTGTTTTCTAGTAGCACATTGTCCTATCGAGGGTATGAATATTTTGTTCTATTCAGAAACTGGAAGGGAGACACCAGTTACTCAGACGATGACATCATCAAGCACACTCATTCATGTGCAGACTTGTCAGGCTACAAGCACTATTCCAGTGCTGGGTGCTCCAAAGCAGGTGTCGGCTGGAACTTTAGAGCACCAACGACCCCGCCCTGTAAGAGAACCAGTTATACACTTGGAAACAGCACCTCCCTTGGGGCGACCAGAACATGGCACACAGCGAACCACAGCATCAGCACCAGTGGAAAGCAGGGTCCGCAAGTCTCAACCAAAAACAACTACTGCCCCTGTTGTTCCTCTTGAAGGGCAAAAAGGTCATGCTCGTGATGGTAAGCTGATTAAAATGTTTGTATCAGTGTCCTAATGGCAACATTTTATCGAAACTCTTAACTTCATATGAAATGAACTGCTGTCACCTAATATCCTAACCATCTTTTTCCCAGTTCTTTCCATGTGTCATACCTCATTTCCTTGGTGTATAATTCACAATTTCAACCTTTGTCTTCTTTTATTTCCTGTTGGGATGATTTGCCGCGTAACATTCCTAATAAGGAAAATGTATCTGAATAAAATCCTGTTCCTGTTCTTCAAAGCTCTTTTCATTGAGCATTTATTTTTTCACTTCCGTTGTACTTGACAGATTTTTCTTATTTAAAGTCTAATGGTTATTACTTCAATTTATTTTAAAATTATATCTTCAAAAAATTGCCAAAGAGAATAAAAATAGTTTGTTATAAATATTTGAATTTGTTGCATGTCAGATATTAATTATCAGCTTTTAATGATTCAAGAAATTCAGTTATTTCTATTCTTATGATTTAAGTTTTAACTATACCATATCCAAGGAACTTCATTGCTGGCTTAGATTGATGGAATTCAGCTAGTTGAATAATGACGACTGTGCAAACTGCCAAATCTTTTGTAACTGAATAATTTGTTTTATGTGGATTAAAACTATTTGTGATTATAACACACATAAAAGAAAAATTTCAATATACATCATCATGATTTTACAGTCATTTCACCTACAAACATTTTTCCTTACTTAACAGTGTGTCCAAATATATTGCACACTGAGAGGTTCTATATATTAAGTCGGTGAGTTGTGTCCTAGTTTTGCCTTACAATAGATGGTATTTTTATTTTAGTCAACAGTTAAGTAGGCTAGCATGATTGTTCATTGAGTTTATGTAAGAATTTTTTTTTAAGTTTTCACTTTTTAGTGTTCTTTACAATATAACTAAAATTTTGCAAAAGAGATAGATCTATCTCTAATTTCCATATGTAGCACAGTCACTATATCTTGATGGGTACTTGAATCTAGACAGCATTATTAAAAACATATATTCAGAGGAATTGATCAGAAGAGTTCTTGGTATACTCTGGGAAAGTGACCAATAGAATTTTTACATAACCACAATGCTTAACTGCTGGAATTTGAGAAGTGCCTCTGTCGATCAGGAAACTGTGATTATTCTGTAGGAAACTCGTCTAGGGGAAAAAGACACGTGTTGGAGTGTAAATTCTTCTTTCAGAGTATAGGTGGGATGAAATTTTAATATGAAAAATCAAATAAATTGCCTGACAATAGATGAGATTTTTAAATCGGTCAACAGTTAATAAGAATTTTTCTTTATGTTTTAGCTTTTTAGGAGTCTTTGCAACATAGCAAACATTTTACAAAAGAAAAAGAATCGTCTCTAATTTCTGTATGTAGGGCAGTCACTGTATCTTGATGAGTACTTGAATGTAGAAAACATTCTGCCATCCTCTTCATGTCCATGTAGTTTCAGTTCCCTTGATGTTATCTGTGATCTTGTACCTCCTTCTTCCTCTCACTTTCCTCCCACCAAACTAGTCCTTCAGAGGCATATCTCACATTTAGTTTTTGCTTTCTGTTATGACTAGCAGTAGTTTCCTTCTCTCACCAACCCTCTACATCACTTCAACATTACTAACTTTCTCCATCCAGCTTATCCTTTCCATTCTCCTCTACATTCATGTATCAAACACTTCTATCCATTTTTCATCCTCTCATCCCAGAGTCCACATCTCTGCCCCATAAAGTGCTACACTCGATATGAAACATTTCCCAAGTCTTTTCCTCAGTGCTTTTATCTACTTTTTCAGTTAATAATCTCCTCTTAGTATAAAATATTTCCTTCAATACAACAATTAGAGTTTTCACCTCTTGGTGGCATCTCAAGTCGTCAGTAATTGTGTTTCCAAGATATATGAATGATCTTGGCTGATATTAGCTTGTCTTAATATTTACCAGTTTTTTTCCGTTACTAATCACCATACTATTTGTTTTTGCTGTATTGATTGTTATTCCATACTCTTGAAGAGATGAATTTTGACCTTTCAGCATTTTGTTTAGAGTTTTTACTCTCTGTTAATAAAACCATATCATTGGCAAGTCTTAGACATACTATTCTTTTGCCACCAATATGCAATCATCTTTTTCCATGTAAGAATTTCTCATAATCTCTTCCACATACAAGTTGAACAACAAGGGGCTAAGACAATACATCTTGTCTAACGTCGCTCCGAATGCTGCTTTCTCCCATTTCATTTTCAATCTATATTCTTACTTTCTGCTGTAAGTGTAGGTTCTGTAATAGCTTTCCTTCCGTCCAATCTACTCTTTTCCTCTTCAAAATATTTCAGATTTTTTCATTGCACCCTGTCAAAGGATTTTTCCAAGTCAGTAGAGACTGCATAAGTTTCTCTTCCTTTCTCAATATATCTTTCCCCTATTGTTCTTAACTGGCCAGTAGCATCTCTTGTTCCTTTTTCTTTCTTGAATCCAAACTGTTTCTCTCCACTCTATCTATATAATTCCTCACACAGCCTTATGTTCAGCATTTTCAATAATACTTTAATTGCATACGAAATTAGACAGATAGTCCTATGCTCTCCACATTTATTTATATTCCCATTTTTCTGAATTGGTATCATTACTGTTGGGAGAAAATCATTCAGCCATCCCCCTATGAGCTATCCTCCCTTTCTAAAAACTTAACTTAGTCCACAACCCGAAGGTTGTTTATATCCTCCCGAAGGAGGCATACTAAGCCATTGTGTCAGAGGTAGGACGGCCAGTTCCTTTCCTCTGTGACCTATAGCTCAATGTGGAATCTGAACCACGGAGCATCTGGCATAGCTCATATGATAAAACACAACTCTCAAAATTCCTGCGCCTGCCAGGATTCGGACCCGGGACAAGAGCAGCGAGTGTTTTGAAAGCAAGCACCTTAACCACTTAGCTATTCTCTTTCTGTTTCCATGCTATTCTTGTTTCTTTTGCTTTCAAAGATTATCTCACTAGCCATTCTGTACATCATTTCACACTTTCCCTATTTTTAAAATGTATCTATTTCCTCACATTTCTCTTTTGCCCATCCTAATCCATTATTAATTTTTCTATACCTATTTCTTCCTTCTTCATTTCACACATTTTTCCTGTTTTTCCATTCATTCATCTTTTTCAATATATTTTCTGCTATCCCTTCTTTCTGGACACTTTTGGACTCTGATTCCTAGAGCTTCTTTGGCTGCTGTCATGGGACAGTGTACAAATTTTCTCTCTCATGCAATTGGAATAATGAAATTACTGTAGGATTAGGAAAATGTGGCATTGCATTGTGCAATGGAATTGTTACCTAGTGCTATAAAAAAAGGTAACTAATATAACAAAACTTTGAAGGAACTGTTACTATTTTGGCTACTACTAGCAAGACAACTTATTCCAGTCAAATACATCATTGATTTCTATCCTTATGGAAGACCTGTAAAGAGATTTTAAACAAATTTATCTATTTTTTTTCTTCATGTGTGTATTGGGTAGCTGTTGACTCTTGTAATATATTCTTCCATCATTATGCCCAACTGAGGAGTGTGATTAAAATACGAGGTGTGTACAAAAAGAAACCAAACTTATGCTGTAATTGCTTTATTGCTTATCATACGAACTTTTACACACTGTGCCCTTCAAACTACTGTCCTTCACTATCAATACACCATTGCCATGTTTTTTTCAAGTTTTGAAACGTCTCCTGGAATGCAATTTCTCCGATGGCGTGCAGTTCTCTCGTTGCATTGTCTTGAATTTCTTCTAAGGTCTGGAAATGACGTCCTTTCAAAGTGTTTTTCAGTTTTGGGAAGAGAAAAAAGTCTGCCAGAGCCAAGTCTGGAGAATAGGGTGGCTGAGGTACGACGGGAGTGCGATGTTTTGCCAGATAATTTGTGACAAAAAAAGATGTGTTAGCGGGTGCGTTGTCATGGTGCAACATCCACGACTGATTCTCCCACAGTTCAGGCCTTTTCCTACGCACAGCATCTCTGTCGTGTCAGAATTTTCTGGTAGACTTCCTTGTTTACCGCTTCACCATGTGGTACAAATTCATGGTGCACAACTCCTTTGCAATCAAAAAACACGACCATCATCACCTTGATGTTCGACCGACTCATCCGCGCTTTCTTTGGTCGAGGAGATCCTTTTCCCACCCATTCTGAAGACTGCCTCTTCGTTTCCACATCGTACCCATAAACCCATGTTTCATTGCCTGTAGTCATGTTCTTGAGGAAGTTTTCGTGCTCATTTGCTTTTTCAAGCAACTCCTTAGAGATCTTAGCTCGATTCTCCTTCTGCTCGTACGTCAACAAGCGCGGCACCAGTTTTGCACTGACATGATGCATTCCAAGTTTTTCTCTCAGGATGTGATTGCAAGAGCCTACACTTATGCCAACTTCTTCAGCAACCTCACGGACAGTCAAATGGCGATTTTCACGAATCACAGTGCGAACCTTCTCAACATGGTGGTCGTCTGTTGATATGTAGGGTCAACCAGATTTTGGATCGTTGGTAACCAAACTCCTGCCCTCCTTAAAGCGCTTAAACCATTAATAGCACTGTATTCAGCTCATGCAGTCATCCCCGTATGCTTGCTTAAGCATTTGAAGTGTCTCAGTTAAAGTTTTCCCAAGATTAACACAAAATTTCATACAGTGGCGTTGCTCCTCCAATTCCTTCATTCTCGCTTTCTCACAAATCCGACAAGCACTCTTCGCACGACCTCACTCAACCGGCTGTCACTTGTAAACTAATGCAGCAACCGTAGTGCGACAAGAGGCAATCTCTTGCCGGTACTAATGGCCCCGCGTCGACGCGCCCTAAAATCCCAACAACAACAATATCTTGCTGAGAGATGTCACTAGTGTGCACGGAAGTCGGAGAATTTTATCTGCAGCCATTGGCACGCTATTTAATTAGTTCGGTCTCTTTTTGTACACACCTTGTAAATTAGGAGATGTGGTTTTCTTCTTTTCCCAAAATCTCTTCATCTTCTTGCTGAGCTCCTTTCTATGCTCCTCCATCCAGGTGCTCCTTCTTCCAACATACAATTTGTTGGCAAATTGATGGTTGCTGACCAGACTATTGAATATGTATCTGTCCACTACGATATTGCCAGTTTTTCTAATTTCCTGGAGTCTCTTTCAATTTCAAGTAGTCAGTTCTTCACTTTCACTGAGATGATGGTTGAGAATTCTCTTGGTAAATCTGTTGTTCATTCTGATAATGAGGCTGTAGAATTTCATTATCTTTTCATGACCATGTTTATAATTTTCTCAGAATGCTAATATAGTTAATGGAGACTTCTTTTTCAATCAAATTCTTCCTGAAGAATCTGGGTCATAGATTTTCTACAGAACTTACATTTCTTGGTTTTCAGTATCTTTAATTAGTAACGTGCCCCCTAATAATCAAAGTTTGTGATGAATATATCTCTAGTTAGACCAAATCATATTTTGAGATATTGACTTTTTATTGTATCTGTTACAGGTGATTTTAAATGTTTTTTGTAATTTAGATATTCTTTCTTTTGCTTCGTGATTTAGTACCACAGGTTGAATATCTGAATTTAATTACTTAAGAAATATTGGCAAATCGAGTTTTTGTAACATCTGGTTGTTGTGGGCCATTTCCTCAATTGCGATAAATAATATTTATATTTATATGAATAATTACGCCTATTTTTGTAGATTGTCTATCTTGGTACCAAAAGGATCCTTCTATATAGTGGGCTTTACTATACGAGATTTAAAGATTAGTTTTAGCTGAAGCTTCTTTAAATTTTCCAAATTAGAAAATTGCCTCTTGTCTGTTGTTGCAGAGAGTTCTTAGATCATCAGCTAATGCCAAACACTGCAGTTGAAGTTTATTTTTGAGTAGTGTGCCAATGGTTATTCCTTATACTTCTCTCAGGTTTTGATTACTTCTTCCTAGACAAGACTGAATAAAAGGGGCGACAGTACATCCCCTGTTCTTATTTCAAAAGTTTAGCACACTTTGCCAAAGAACCTAACTTTTGAGATAGTACTTTTTAATGTTTGTTTGATTAATTGCCTTGTTTTCCGGTCTACTTTTGGTTCTTCTAGTATATTAAAAAGTGTTTGCCTGTATAAGTCATATGCCTGCAAAGGTGTTCACTGTTTGTCTGTTGTTATGAATTTGAGATTCAGAATTTGTTCTGCACATCTTGCCTTTCCTAAATTATGTCCGATATTCACCAATAAAATAATCTTTGTGATTCGAGTCTTGTGGGAATGGCTTTGGAGAGATTTGGTGAGAAATTGGTAACAAGGAAATCCATCTGTAAGGAACTCCTGCAATGTCTGTTGTATCCCCTTTTTATGAAGTGGGAGAATTAGTGCACATTTACATTTCTTGGGAATATTTTCCTTGTTCCAAATATGTTCAGAAGTGGTATGAATTTTAAGGGAAACTATTTTACCATCTATTTTCCACATTCAACAGTTACACAATTTTCCCTCAGGGGAAGTACATGGATTATCTGTTTGATTTCTTCTAAATTGGAAAGTTCTGAGTTGGGATCTGGGATGGATTTTTCAAAAGTGAGTTGTTCTCTGGAGTGTTTACAATTTAGAAGGTCTTTGAAGTTTTTTGCCATCTTGCATTTAAATAAATGTTTCTATTAATCTACATTTTTGTCCAACTGAGTATGGGTGTCATTTCATTCTCCAGAAAATAGATCTTAACAATTAGAACTTCATAATGCAGAGGATTATGCTACTTGCTATTAATGAAATTGAAGATGTCATTAACAAGGTGCACTTAAGAGCAGCATTGGATCTATTTGATGCCACAAATAATATAATTACCGCTATTTCGCATGGTGTGTTGTTCGGCAGTTGGAGTTCACATGCTTCATGGAATGAGCTTACCACTGCATCCAGTGATTGTTGATAATGCTCTTTGTGAAATATTTCTGGTGCATATTGTTTGTTATACAGTTTTTTATGTTTACCAAACCTCCGATTGCACAGCATAGAGATCAGACGAGTGGCAGGTGAGCAGAGTGCGCAGTAGACGATTGCGCATCTGCCCGACCACTCTCTCCGCATTCGTGACTTCATTCTGTGCTGAGATGCAGTCACAGAAACATGACCAAATTGATCAATTCTCCCGCCAAGTGCGATTTAAGAAGAGTTATTCATTTTCCGCAAGCAGAAGGGAACAGTGCAGCAGAAATCCATCAAAGAATGAGCCAAGTGTATGCAAAGAGATTTATGAGTGAATGAGTCTTGCATGAATGGTGCAGAAAATTTAAAGAAGACCGAACTGATAAGCACGATGAAGGAGGTCAAGGATGCAAATCTGTCACTACAAATGACCTTGTTCAACGAGTTGACAAAGTGGTAAGAGAAAACCGCAGGTTCACGATAAGTGATTTATCAGTGAAATTTTCAGTGGTGTCAAGATCTTCTCCGTACTCTATCGTAACAGACAATTTATGAGGGTGGTCCGATAAATACTTAGCCTACAAAAGAAAAAACGAAAATTTTGGAAAAGTGGCGATTTATTTCTCAACATAGTCTCCTTTTAGTTCGATACACTTGATCCAACGATGCTCCAACTTCTTTAACCCGTCTGATAATCTCCTCATTCGACTCAAATTTCTGCCCGGCAAGTGCCTTCTTCAAGTTTGAAAACAGAAAGTAGTCGCACGGGGCCAAATCTGGAGATTATGGTGGATGGGGCAGCAGTTCGTAGCCCAATTTGGCCGTGGCGACGGTGGAGGTGTTAGCTGGTGCGTTGTCATGGTGGAAGAGCACTTTTTTCTTTGCCAAATGGGGCCGTTTTTTCTGCAAGCATCAAATCAGCCCAATAATTCGGCATAGTAAATCCCTGTGATCGGTTTGCCCTTCTGCAGGTAGTCGGTGTAGATCACACCTTGCGAATCCCAGAAAACGGTGGCCTTCAACTTTCCGGCCGATGGGACACTCTTCGCCTTTTTCGGAGCACGTTCGCTGGGTAAAGTCCGCTGTTTTCACTGTTCCTTGGTCTCCGGTGTGTACCAGTGGATCCATGTTTCGTCGACGGTCATGTAATGACGCAGAAACTCCTTCGGATTGTGCTTAAAACAGCGCCAAACACTGCTGTGAAGTGGTCTCACGGTCACGCTTGTTGTCCAGAGTGAGCAAACATGGCACCTATCGCGCCAACAGCTTTGTCATGCCCAAAATTTCATGCGAGATATAACCCACACAGTGTTTTGAGACGCCTACTGTCCCAGCAATCTCGCGCACCTTCAATCGACGGTCTGCCAATACGAGATCGTGGATTTTTGTCACATTATCCTCCATGGCAACCGTTTTTGGGGCACCTGGGCGTGGCTCATCAAAAACCGACGTGCAACCACGTTGAAACTCGTTAAATCAATTTTTGACAGTCGCCATTGAAGGAGAAGACTCACTGTACACAGCATCCAAGTGCTCTTTGATTTCGCTTCACGATTTTCCTTCCAAAAGCAAGAATCGAATCACCAACCGATATTGCTCTTTTTCCATTTTTCTAAAATCCATGGACACACCCAATTTCACATGCGATCAAAACAAAACTATGAGTCCGATTTGGCTGAAATTTTAACAATAGCCGTCTAAGATAATGTACTGCATGATAATAAATTTCTCTGGTGACATTGGCACCATCGGGAAGAGAGGCTAACTACTTATTGCACCTACCTCGTACGCTTCAAATAAATCTGTGCTCGCTGGGTCCCTAAATTGTTGACCAACAACCATAAAACTCACTGAAAGACGTCAGCTTTGAAGTTCCTTGATCGTTATCACACAGATGGAGAAGATTTTTTTAAAATCAATTGTGACTGGAGATGAGACATGGATTCGGTATGACACCCTCGAATTGAAACAACAATCCCAACAATGGATGTACACAAATTCACCGAACAAAACAAAAAAAATTCAAAGAGACCTTCAACAACCGAAAGGTTATGGCTACCGTGTTTTGGGACCAAATAAGTGTATTGCTTGTGTAGTTTATGCTGCTGGGGACCATGATTAATGCAGCTGTTTACTGTGAACTTTAAAAATGTTTACGGAGGTCCATTCAGAACAAAAGAAAAGACATGCTGACTTCTGGCATTGTTCTGCTCCATGACAACAGTCGCCCTCACAGTGCTGGTGTCACCCAGTGACATCTTGAATAATTTCAATGGCAGATTTTTGATCACCCGCCACACAGTTCTGACCTAGCACCAAATGACTTTCATCTTTTTGCTGAACTGAAGAAGTGGCTAGGAGGGCAGTGGTTCCGAACCAACAAGGAGCTTCAAGACTATTTGATAACTCATTTAAAGTCATTGGTGGCAACATTTTATGAAGAGGGTATTGGACAGCATGTCCACGTATGACAAATGCCTTAATCTTCAAAGTAACCATGAGTGTACATAACAGTTGCTAATAAAATATTTTTTCTGTGTCCATTGTCTTTTATTTATGGCCTATCGGAGAATGGAAAAAAAAAAGGAAAAGAAATGCCCCTTGTACAAGTCATGGGAAATGGAATGCCTCTTTTTAGTGCCACTTGAAAAATTTATCTTTTTCTTCTTCTTATCATTTTACAATAAGTAAGCTTGTTAGTGTTTATCTTACTCAGAAGATGACATCTCATGTGTAACAACCAATAAGCATCCAGGATTTCCATAATGAAGTTCTATATCTTGTTTTTCAGGGTGTTTTTCCTAAGGGATTTTTAAACCAAAACATTTTAAAAAATGATTGTCCACAGATAAAGTTTAAAACTGAACTTAAATAAACATCTCAATTTTAAGAGAAATCGAAAGAAATTCTTACAAACTATTGACTGAGAAAGCATCATGGGAATTGTGTTTTGCTTTTATTATTCAGATCAGTGTTTCTCAACCTGTGGTCTGTAGACCACAAGTGGTCAACTTCAGGTGGTCCACAGGCAGAATATTTTAAATTTATATACTGTATTTGTACTGTGTAAGGCTATCAGTGAGTATAAACAATAAGCCCAACTTTTTAAAAGCCACGAATATTTCGATGACCGGGCAAAAAACTGGCATTTCCAGGATAAGGATAGGACAGTATTGTTCCTATGATAGTCTATTCATTTCCAGTTGGCATCAAAAAGAATGCAGTGTTGTTGTTATGCTCTAAGAAGAATGCTATTTGTCTGAGGATTAAGTAGATGGCAGCTTCTGAGGGACTTGTAGTAGGTATGAGGAAATGAAGTTTGTGGTACGGTTGGTAAATATGCATGTAACTTTTAATAGTTCATTTCCAGATTCATAACTGTTTCTGTAGGAATTCAAAACATACATTTAGATTTACTATGTTATAATGGTACAGTGAAATATGTCACAGATGTTAATTATGTACACATAGGTTAAAATATAGTCTAATTTAAATATGGTTCCCAGAATTATTTTTAACAATTTACTGGTCTCCGAATTGAAAAAAAAGGTTGAAAAATGCTGATTTAGATTATCCTCAATAATTCTTTAGTGGTATATCTTTATTTTCAAGTACTCTCAATATGCATTTTCCACTTACGGGATATGGACATTTCATATAATTTAGAAATATTTCTTGTGGGGAATGTACAAGGGTCATCCAAAAAGTAAAGAATTTTTGTTTCTATAGACTTTTTATTTAACATTCCACTACAGATTTGCTTGCTACCTTTGCTATTTTTCTAGAGTCACTGTTCAAATGTTAACATTTGTCATAGTATTTCACTGGCTTTCACATACTCACTTGGCACCAAGGAACCCACCGCACACACACTTTAGTCTGGCCCCAATCAGTACTAACAATTTTATTCAGAACTGTTCTTGAAATTTCAGGAAAGTATGAAGACAGTCCATCTAAATAGAAACGTTTATCGTTTTAATTTTTTTCCTCAGTCCTTGGTTTGAGTTTGTCAGTCACAACTGAAGGTCAGGCTGAACATTCCTCATCATGAATATTTGTCTGTCCGCCTTTAAACATGATGTACAATTTTCAAACTTATGCTTCATTCATCACATTACCACAAACCTCGGTTATTTGTAATAGCTGGAAATTTTTCACATTCAAAAGTTATATTACACTACAAATTTCTCACTTGGCAGGAACATTAATTTTGCCATACATTTTAAATTTACACAGAAAACAGTAAACGACCACAACTGTTAATGTCAGACTGGAAGTGTCAGTGGTGGGATAACTCCATAACTCTTCAGAACAAAACATTTGTTTACTTTTCAAATGACCCTCAGAATATCTAAGAACAAACATATTTGAGAGAACTAAAGTGCAGCTATAGAATTTGTAAACACCACATATGTTTTTTTTTTTTAAATATCCAACAGCTTGCACTATCTTTCGTACCAAATTCCTTCTTTTAAAATGAATTTTCTTCAGCATTTGACCGAAAGAGCATGGAGTTTGTTGATTGGATTTTATAAATCACGAATGGAGGAAACGGATTGTATGGTGCATGCTGGAGCACCTCCCATCCAAAAGTGGTGAGTTTCTTACGAACAGGAGCATCAACACGGGGATGTGCATTGTCATGAAGAAGTTTGACACCATTAGCATTAATGTTGCAGCATTTGTTACGAAGGGCATGACGCAACTTAACCAACGTTTTCATGTAGGCTGCAGTTTTCACAGTAGTTCCGTATTCAGGAAAGTCCACCAATAACACGCCAAACATGTCCCAGAACACTGTCACAAGCACTTTCTTAGCCAATTGAGTCACTTTGAATTTTTTTCGTACTGGGGAACCAGCATGTTTCCACTCCATAGAGGCCTGCGTGGTTTTTGGCATGTATTGGTACGCCCACGACTCATTACCAGTGACGATTCCTTTCAGAAAGCCATGTCCTTCTGTGGCGTAACGGGTTAAGTGATCCAAGCTTGTCATCATTCGCTGGCCCTTCTGGTTGTCTGTCAGGTTCTTAGGCACCCAGTGAGCACTACAGCTACAGAATTTCAACGTGTCGTGAACTATGTCGTACACTGCACCATAGGAAATGTTGAACGTCTGCAATAAAGTACGCAGGTGCACATGCCGGTCCTTCAAGATTGCTGCCTCAATGCCGCGGACATTCTGCGGAGTTGAAACTGTTACCGGCCGCCTGGAGCGTGGCGAATCACTAAGGTTCACGCGGCCCTCTTGGAAGAATGCATGCCATCTTGAGACATTGCTACAGTCCAGACAGTCATCCTCATACACACCATATATGTCCCTATGAATTTCACTCGGTGAATGCCCTTTGGCCCACAAATATCGACACTTAGCTGCTCTTCATACATGGACGACAGTAAAATGTGCACCATGTTTGTTTCATAGTTCACACTTCTCTCGCTAGAGCTGCTCATGAAAACAAAATACCCTCTATAGCGCAAACTTCAAACTATATTGTCGTGAAATTTCAACATTCCAGCTGCAATACCAGGGGAGAAAAAAATTATTGTGCATTACTTTCCCATCTTCCCTTGTAGTATTATCATTGTCATCATTTATCTAGTAATAAATTCTTAGAATTTTTTTTTATTGTTTCCTTTAACGCCATGTAACCTTTTATTACGTATTTTAATTTTGTCACCACCGGTGATATATATAATCTTAGTCTTTCCCGAAATATTGATTGCTCACTTCCTAACATTTCATCCCCACCACCTCCTCCCCCACCCTATCTATGACTGCCCAGCCAGCCAAGTGGTAAACTTTGGCATATGTATACTTCCCGAACCATATGACTCTGTTCTAAGGACATTAATAAGGTGTAACTGAAATGTTGTATATGTTTTTGTTTGTGTCATATGTGTTTCACTCATTACAGCCTTCAACTTTGGTGAGTGATGAGTCATTTTCCCTACCCTTTGTTATTTATATTGCCCAAAAGCCATTTACTTTTTTCCTTAATATCGGTAAGGTTAATACAAAAATATTGTGAAGTGTGTTCATGTTTATGTGTTTGTTGTGGCATTTCTGACCACATATGTAGTGAGTAACAAGTTTACTTTCATTATCCATCATTACTTCAATTGAGAATTTTGGCATAAATATCCACCATGATACTAGAAGGAAGCTGTAACAATAATGGTAATCATTTGTAAAATTGTAGGGGGATTAATCTATGACATTTCTTCCGCCAGTGAAAATAGCAATGATATTAGGAATACAATGGCACTGGGTTGTAGTATTGTAGTAGCATACAGGAGGGTGAAATATTGCAAGTGGGTTTTGAAAATTGATGACTGGGAGATGTTTCTACTCTTAGGAGTCGTTAATGGTCTGTGGTTTCACAAAATGAGTACGTTGTTGGACTGCACAAT
This sequence comes from Vandiemenella viatica, assembly GCA_031002005.1. NCBI lineage: Eukaryota > Metazoa > Arthropoda > Insecta > Orthoptera > Morabidae > Vandiemenella > Vandiemenella viatica. The sequence goes on from JARYHS010008075.1 coordinate 133,993,707, forward strand.
TAATAATCTTTGGCATTGGTGCACTCCTCACTTAAGCGCTTATTATTATTTTCTCAAAAGGTACCACAATTTTCGGATAACAAGTTTGGTTTGACGATTCAGTTGGTGACAGTATTGTTACTTTATTTGTTAATAATATCCAGAAATGATGAGGTAGTATAACTTGTCAACTGTTCACTAACAAATCTAAGAACATTTAATGAAGGAGTAATTAATAAAATCAACCTTTAGTTGTGGCATATGGGTCACCTACTGAACAGATTTCAGCTCTTCTGGATCAGCACTTCCCAATCTTTCTTACAGAACCTCCCTTAATTCATAAAAGATACTCCATGCTTCCTTAAATGTCTTTTCATAGTTTTTACTGCTTCCTTGTCTCTTCCCTGTACACTAACATTCCACACTGTTCGGGCTCCTAAAAATGTGATCCTCTGACAGCCTCTTCAGCACATCCTTCCTCATTTCTTTGGTAAACCTCATTCGGCAAATAACTTTTTCAACTCTCTTTTTATGACTAGATATTTGGCACTGCCATGGATACCACATGGCTCCATCCTATCACATCAAACCTACAAATCTACAACAATACCTTCACTTTATTAGCTGCCAACCCTCCCACACTGATCATTCTCTTCAATACAGATTGTCCATCCTTGGCAGTCGCATCTCTTTGGATGAAGAATCTCTCTCTAGATATACCCAAAATATGTCCCAAGCTCTCACCCTCCTACCTACTATACAGACAAATCTCTTGTGTTACAGCCCATCCTTTGCACAACACCTCCAAAGCCACACCTCTTAAAATATACCACAGACTGGCTTTCATCACCCAGTTCTCTCCTGGTCTTGAAACTATTAGCTCAACCCTTCGTTGCAGGCATGACTTCCTATATCCCATGGATGTGCAACATTCTCCATAAAATCCTGGCCACACCATCATGCACATTTTCAGCAGATCACACAATCTCAAAACTATCTTGGTCCATAAATACCCTGAATCCCCCCAACTATCACATGGATTCCCATACACCTACTCCAATCCAACCCCAGGGGAAATATTCTCCATCATTGGACACACCACTAGTACCACAACACACCTAATATATCTATTAACATGCCTCCACTGTACTAGTTCATGTACAGGCTTCATTACAGATCAACTCATCCATCAGAATTAATGGCCTCAGGCAAATGGTTTATGCCATCAATGTATCCCATCTGGTGGAAAAACGTGCGAGTTCCCAAAGGTTGATCAATTTCAAAAACTGTTTCACAATAAGGGCTGTCAGAGTAGGCTCTGGTACCACAACCTATTGTGAACTCAGCTTATCAAAATATCCTTGACACCACACATCCTCCTGGCCTCAATCTCCATAAAAAGAACCTCCCAGTAGATCGGGCACTTATTACTGTTATTCATGTTTTATAGATCTTATTGTGTTTCTTTCCTACTTAATTTTTTTTAATGTTTATATCCTCGCACACTAGCTAAGTTGGTGATGTTCTCCTACTTCCAATGATAATATGTCTCTAGCATTATCAGTTATCAATTCAGTACTTTATCACACCCTCCTCCACCACCTACGCCTCCTAGGCCATGCCACCTGGCTCCTTTATTTACCAAGTGGACATTGACTTGTTCACATTTGACACTGCCTAATGAATAAGGTTCTACACCGAAAAATTGTGTTACTTGTGTGTCTTTTTTGTGTTCTCCATTTCCAGCTGACCTTACCTGTGGTAAGTGTTGGATCTTATTTCCCTATCCTTCCTTAGTTAGTCATCACAATTAACCAGTGATCTTACAAAGCCTGGGAAATGAAGAGAAAAAGTTGTAGATTTTAGTCATTAACTCGGAGGGTAATCAGACCTAGAATTTATGGTCTGTGGATCTCTGTTTTGAATTTGTTGCAAGTTTGTTTATTATTATTAAAGCTATTTTTAAACAAAAAATTGCAATAGAAATTAATGACCCAAGTGATTACTGAAAACTGTCACAGCATCTTCATGAGTCATTAAAGGTTGAAACTTAATATGAAAAGTTAAAATAAAGATGTTGGATGATTACAATACTGTTTCTCTATCATTACATTTGGAAAAAGTTAAAACTTGTTGTTGAAAGTTAAAATGTTGTTCATTTCTCTCTCTGTTATTGTGGTTTCATAATATTGAACATATTTATATACTTAGTTGGAAGATCGTCACATAAAACTATTAATATTTTTTTAAAGTAATCTTTTGTCCTGGTGTCAACAGGAGACTGATGCTAGTAGGTGGGAATTTTACTTCAAGGCCTGGCATTTGGGAGAACGCTGGTTAAATTTGGTATTTGTTTATTGAATTTAGATGGTTGTTTAAATATTCTAAGTCACTGTTTTTTACTGACATTTTGATTTTTTAACTCTTGTTAGTCTGTCACAAGAGAAAATTGAAACATCATTTGCCGAGAAGAATCCATTTCATTTCTTTGAGATGACTGTACAGGTATTAAATTTCAATGTTATGGATTTAAAGATTGGATTATAGAACCAGATATAAAGGATCTATTAACCTGTTTGTTCAGTGAAATAATATGTATTATACACCCAGTATGGTAGGCAAAATAATTGATTTAACTCATGTTACAGAATGGCAAGGATAGCCATATGTAATTATGCAAATAATGAATGATAGTTTTGTCATATTTCAGTTTTTTTGTCTTTCACATATTTGTTATATATTTTTCTGTAGTGTTTTTAGGTCCTTCCAGTAGCACCTTTTTTGGCAGTTACATGTCAGTTACAGGTGTATTCCACATAAGTGAAAAACTTACCAAACTAGATATGATTTGCAGTTGTTGTCAATGGCAGTAGCATGCTTAAAGCTAAAGCTAAAGTAACCCATGAAATTTTGTCTCTCTTTCTCAGGGAATAAGATATGGTTTGAATGGGAAATGAAGGATGCCAAACTAAAGGGACGTGTAGATAATTATAGCAACAAATCGTAATTCCATGTGAAATTGGGTGTTTTGTTGTTCATGGTGTACTTAATGTGTTTATAATTTTGTAGAAGCTATAAAATAAGAAAATATGAGTACTACCACTGCGAAGTAACATAATTAAAGGACTTATGTAGTTGACCTGTGTTTACTCAGTTGCTTTTTTTTTGCATATAAATTTGATAGAGAAATTAATGTTAGTGTAGCTATAAGGTGTAGTAAGGTGAAGATCTTATGGCAGTTACATAGTGAGTCACCCATTAAGCTGCAGTGTTTGTGGGGGATATCAAAGAAGTAATAATTATGTGAAAACATGTAAAATAGATAAAGGATAAGCAGATAACGCAGAATGTGCCTGAATGCCAATAAATGCCTTGTGTGTTCCCTGCACTATTTCAATAGTCTCCTTTCTTCCAAGGACCCAGCCTAGCTGCTTTATTCTGTTACTCAGGGCTGGCATAAGGGAGGACGCAAGTTCAAATCACTGTCCAGGTTTTCTAAAGTTTCCTGAATTCACTCCAGGTGAAAATCAGCATGGCTCCTTCAAAAGTCTATAGCCGAATTTCCTCCTATTCCCAGTCCACAATCCTCCTGTTTCTAATAAGCTTGCAGTGCATAAAGCTTCAAGCAGAAAATGTGTTTGTATTCTGCTACTGCTATATTTTATACTCAATAATATGGGTCCATTGCTGCCCCACCATACACAAGCAGCTGTCTGTTCAAGCTTTTAGATTAAAATTCCTTAACTTTCCTGGTTATCTCCTCTTAATCCTCTGCAGTAAATGCAGGTTTTAGAAACAGTCACTGGTTCATCTACCCCAGTTGCTTTTACATCATTTGACACCATTTTGCCTAACAATGTGTTTAATTCTTTGAAGATATCCCTTGTCTATTACATCCAAAATACCTTACATGTTGCCCACTAAGGCAATGTATCCAATTGAGCACGCTCAGGTGACTGAACTGCTCAGTGAAGTGAGCGGATCAAATGTGGACACCTGAGCACACTTGCAAATATTGACAGCGAGTGCACTCAGGTCGAGCCGATCATGTGTCAGTTTTTAGAATGTTCAAAGGCAAGCCAGTGTGCATTCAGCACTCAGTGTGGACAGTAGTTTGGCGGTTTTGATAATGAGCGCAAGCATGCAGGACAACAACACTTGTTTGACAATAATTAATCAGTATGCTTCAAAGATGATATGGGATAGCTCATATGCACAGTATTTATAATCGAAGTAAATGAAAGTAGGCATGACATAAAATGACTGAGGTATCAAGCCATGGTTTGATGACGTAAAGTAAAAAACATAACAATCTTTGAATATATATTGGTAGTAAAAGTCTATTAAAATAATACATAGGTACCAACCGAAGTATAATTTTGGAGTGACTGAACAATGTCATCACAGACTACCTGTTCAAAATGGCTGATGCTTTGTTTAGGTACTTTGAACATATGCTGCCGGTTTGTATAGGAATCTCCTTAAGGCAGTAATCTTAAAGTTATCGTTAATTTATTTCCTGGTGGAATTGCCTCATGCATATGTGTACAGTGCTTTTTAATATGAGGCTCAACTAAACGCAGGAAATGTTCGAAATCGATCTTTGAAAAACTCATGAAGTTTTGTAAAGGCTCATTTTCTCCTTCAAAAGTCAATTCGTAAATTAAATTATTAAAATAATTTCTTTGCTGGTGATAACTTTCTCCAATCCACTACCGTGGCACCTCTCTTCTTTGACACTGTATGGATAATAATACAGGCCGCAAATGCCACATGCACACATGTCAACATGTATAGCTGAGCATTTACTGAGCACTGTAGTTATTGGAAACCATGCTCAGTAAACCAAAATTTCCTTTTTGTTGAGCACTCTTAAACTAGTGCGTTAAAATGAATGGGGCTCTTATTCGCCTGAGTGTGCTCAGGTGGATGGATATAAGGCCTGAGTATCCTCTTATAATACAAGTAGAAGATATACAAATCACTTTCCTGTTTCACAGATATTTTTTATGTAGTTTTGTAGCTTGTGTACTACTGTGGTCAAATAAATATGCCCACAAATGTTAACCATATTCACTTCCTCTCCCTTATGTACTGGTAGCACTTTTCTATTCCTCTGATAAGCAGCAGGTCTCTAGACACAGTTTAAAGGCATGATACAATGTTGTGTTCTCCTGTCTTTAATAAATCTGTAATTATACTATCAGTATTGTCCCCAACATGGTTTCGGAGCCACCTAATTCCCTCGGATCATGTCAGGATTTATTTCTAGTTTCCTAGTTAGTTCTTTTCTACTCATGTAATGAAAATCTTGCTCTGATCTTCTCCTTCCAATTCCTGAATGATAGTGCCTATTAGTCTTGTTAAACCAGTTACACGATATCCTTTTAAGTATCCTCAGTAACATTACCACCTCTTTAACCACAACCTTCCAAATACCTTCTTTTTCCTTCAGTTTTCTAGCCTAAAAATTGGACTAGCACATAATATCCATTGATAACTACCAGAATACATCATAATCTTGGTTTTTGCCCTTTTAAAGGATCACTGTTTTATTTCAAATCAAATTGCTGAAATTTTCTGAAAAAAAAGAGTGTTTGATTTTGGTTGTGGTTTTTTTTTTTTTTTTTTTTTTTTTTTTTTTTTTTTTTTTTTTTTTTTAATTAGCATGATGAGTTATTTGCAATTTATTGAATGGTACAAACTATAAATATCTGTGATCTGTAAAATAAAGAGCATACAAAATCTAAGGTATATATAATGAAGTCACAGAAGAGATAGGACACTTTTAAAACCATATATATTTTGCAAAATAAACAGTCACTAGAAATATTCTGAACCAAGGCAAAACTGGGATATTACCACCCCTTCAAGCAATACTTCATTGTCCCTTAAGGTTGCCATGACATACATTGCCTGTTCTTCAAACATGATTTTGCACTCCCCCCCTCCCCCCCAAAGTTGCCATCCTGGGCAGGCCCCTAAGTAGTTTGACTCTCCTCCCCCCCCCCCCCCCTTAGATCTAAGGCACTGTCTTATAAGTAACTCAAAACTAAAATTAAGTATTCATAAGCCAGTTATTGTAGGGTTAATTCTGTTTCAGCATCAGGTTTCACTTCAAATAGGTTCTCAAACTAAGTTAAAGCTGATGTAAAGATGTAAATTTTCAGCAGGTCATATCTTCATAAATGGTAATGGTAATAATTATAATATTTTTTTTATTTTATTTAGAAAGCACCTCTTCTTGTGCGTGATTGTATGTCACATTTCATACATTGGTTTTGTTTCTTTTATAAGTAAGACCTATTTCATAGCCCTATGCATCATTTTGGTAACATATAAACATTCTAAAAAAAAATAATTATTCTTCTTAGCTACAGCAGGGCAGTCTCTAAAGTCAGATGTTAGTGGAATGAGTCTACCAGCATCATCAACCCCCTCACTGATAATGCAACCTAGTTCTTCAAGTCAACACCCAGTGTTGGAACAAGTTCAGCCTGTACTTGCAGGAGCTTCAAGTTATCCTCCGGGGTAAGATTTATTTGCTGATTAGAATTGTGTAAAAAGTATTGTGAGATCTATAGTTGTTTTAATTGACATAACAGTATTTTTATTTATTTCTCTTTTATTTTTCATTTGTTCATGTATATGTGGTGGAATTGGGTAGAAAGTATACTTGATGTAAGACCTTTTTTTTTTTTTTTTTCGTCAGTCTTTAGACTGGTTTGATGCAATCCTCCATCCCTTCCTATCCTGTGCTAACCTTTTCGTTTCTACATACCCCTTACAACCCACGTCCTCAATTATCTGCTTCATATATTCTAATCTCTGTCTACCTCTTCAGTTCTTACCTTCGACTGTTCCCTCCACTAACAAATTAACCAATCCAGCATGTCTCAAAATATGACCTAAAAGCCTGTCTCTTCTTCCTGTAAGCTTCTTCCATAAACTTCTTTTCTCACCCATCATTTCCAAAACTCGTTCATTTCTTACTTTGTCTGTCCACCTAATTTTTAGCATTCTTCTGTAGCACCACATTTCAAATGCTTCAAGTTTCTTTCTTTCCGGTATTCCTAAAGTCCATGTTTCGCTACAGTAAAGTGCTGTGCTCCATACATAGAGTTTTAAAAAGTAGTAAGACATAGCAAGATAGGAATTGAAAATCAGAAAAGTGATTGTGTAGCATGCCTCTTTTTAGGTAATAAGAATTTTGGTTCTTTGTACTTACAAAATTGGGTAGTGGTGACAATGCCATTAGACAATTAAAATAAGGAAGGATAGAAAAATAACATGCCTCTTATCACAAATAAGGATATGGGTGCCAAACGAACATTAAAACACAAACACACTTTACAATATTTTCATTTAAAAGCCATATTCACAGACATATGTCTTGGCCATTTGGCAAGGAGGGGTGTGCACACACCACAGCATATGTATGAATGTGAAATTGTATTTATGGAGAAATGAATGTGGTGTGACAACTCTGACTGTTTGATAAAATTTCGTATGTATTTGTACAAATCCAACTTTCAAATCTGATCAAATTATGTCACACTTTTCGGTAGTAAACTACCAGTTTCTCTTGCACATTGTGCAATATTATAAAGACTGTACTTATGCTGAATTTCAATTATATGTATCTAATTCATATTTATATTTTTGGATAACTGAATCAGTTTTAATTATTTTATCCATTCACTCCAAATCAAACCACCCACCTATCCAATCCAGTCATGTATGGGAGGAAGTCTGAGACCAAATTGGAACTGATAAATTGCAGTTGAGTGTATGAAGTTTTGTGTTTGGATCAGAAAATCATTGGTTTACTATATATGAAAGAGCTATGCAAAAATTGCAATCACGCCTGAATACATCAAAGAGCAGAAGCAAAGGAAGGAACTCTGAAAAGAAATGTAGGTATACTGGGCAAAAGTTGAAACCCAAATAAGAAAACAGCTGATATAATTGGACCCATAATTGGCTGAAAGAAAGGGGGGGGGGGGAAAAGATTCATAACTGTCAGGCAACAGGTCTCCTGTTGGTTTAGGGGGCATAATGATGAAGGTGGTTTATTCAGTGAGAGGGAGGACGAATGGAAGGGAAAGGAAGAGCAAACAGCTAATGTATATTAATATACAGTGTGTGTCAAGTGCTTTCTAGAATATCTGGAGATGGCTCTCCTGCCACTTATTGCAAATTCTATCAGTGTCACAGCTGATATCAGTTCATTCCAACTTTATACTCTCAGGTGGACTGAGCTCTGTGGAATACTTGTTGGTCCAGCATCCTCTAAATGGACTTTCCACAACTGCTTTTGCCATTTCCATGGCACGTATTACTCTCAACAATAATTACTTCTACCATCGTCGTTGCGGTCTTTCATGTGTACTTACAGGGCTCTATCATGTACTAAACTTGGTCATTTCAAACAGTCATTTCTAAATATTTTTTTCTTTAAAATCTCTCTTGTGCATCAGATTTATGGGTTATACATTCTATCATCTGTAGCTGTTTTGAGAATAGCTTTAGCCTGTATACTGCCTGGATGCTAATGTATTGCTTGCAAAAGACCACTTCAGTACTTTTTTGCGTCAAACTGGATAACCCCCAACAGTATCTCCACTTCAAATAATCCACTTGTTTCATACCAGACACACCCTTCCGGGTAGTCCGTGCAAATGTGACAAATGAATATGGTTTGGCCATCATTCCCTCACAGCAATATTACTCAAGCTAACTGGCCCAAGCCAATATATGAACAACCTCTCTATTAGGGTGTCCCTTATTTTTCAAAGTCAAAATTTTGTAATGCATAGGTCCTAATTTTTTTTCCCATTTTACCGTAAAACACAAATAAAATTTTACGTCATTCTGAGAGTTGTAACCCATGCCGACTTGCACCGACTCATCTTCATGTCAGTTACGCAAGAGTAGTGGCACACGCCCATGTTATTGTTACTGTAATTACAGTTCTTGAATAGGTATCATATATATTTCTGTTCTAATAGATGGTTTTAAGATTACAAAGTGCCAGGAAGAGCATATTTTTATTAGGAAAGGCAAACAACCAATTTGCAGGAGTGCTATCAGTTTTATTTTTAATATACGCGAAGGCAAATTGACTATAAGTGAAAGCTGTAATGTCGCTGTACAGGAGTGCATTATATTCTGAGGGATATTATGGAGACAATTAAAAAAGAATGCAAGCAAATGTCAGGATGTTAATAAGAGAAGGGATGAGGATTTCAAATGTGAATTGGATAATGTTTTTGGTATTGCACAAGCGTACACCCTCGAATGAATGTAAACAAAGGAGAGTACAATCTTCTTAGAGCGACAGAAAGAGCCAGAGAGACCAAGTTGCTTGATGTGTGGAAAACTAGCTGGAAAAGAAGAAAGTGCAAGACAAATGAGGAGAAAAAAATAGAAAAATACTTGAATATATGTTGTGCAGTGAGTAGTCAAGCTCTTCACCATCTTGTGATTTGTTGATACTATCTGAACAACTCAACGACACATTTTTTAGTTCCGAAGAACATCAGGAATAGCATTTAACAAACCCACCTGATGTAATACAATCAGGAACTGCTGCAAAGCTCAGAAGAAAAGATATCATTACTCCTAAATTAATAGCTGCGTTGGATAGATGTCAGTTAAGTGTAAGAGACACAGTTTACAGTTTTCAAGTTATCGTGGGGGCACTTAGACTTAGCATTGACGATTTTTCCTTAAACAAGTCTTCCATTCAACGAATGAGAACACAAATAAGGAAGAAATGAGCAGAAACTATAATAACTGATTTTAAAATTATCTGTCCCAAGTAGTGACCATTCAGTGGAATGGCGAGGTGTTACCTGGTCTGGGCGTAAGAAATTCCAAAGAAGAACGACTGCCAATCTATCTCAAATTACATTTCGTAATAGGGAACAACTTCTTGTGATAAAGACCAAGGTGAAGCTGTTCTGAATACTCTGATTAAGAGACAATGTATAGATAATGAGCTGTGACACAGCTGCATCTTACATAGGTCACTTCAATGGTGCCTTGGCACTTCTGGAACAAATGTTAGAAAGAAAGTCGATACTTTTAGTGTGACAGAATCAAGTTAATATAAGCACTCCGTAGGAAACATTTCAATGACATACAAAGTGAATAGTTGTTATATTTCTGTTTGGCTGAATTAACAATCCTTCTTGAAAGACAACTATAGAGAACTAATTGAGCTATCAGTTATATTTTGGATGGACGTAGTGGTAAAGAACTGAAAATGAAGCATCCTCTTGCAGTTTATCAATTGCTATGAATGGCAAGAGCCATATATTCATTCAAGTTACATTTCATAAGTTTTCAACTTAATTTGAGCAAGGAATGCAAAATGGAACGTAATTTAGAAGGGAAGAGTACATCTGACTTTTTAGAAAGGTACACTGCATTGATGGCAGAAATATCCAGCTCTATTTTGCATTGTACGTACAATTCACTGTCTTGTATGTACATTATTTTGTATCTTATGCAACTTGATTAATGCTTACCAATATTTTGATTTAGGAAAAACCACGATGAATTTTTATCTGTGAAGAGCAAACATTTGTTTTCTCAGTTTAAATTTAAAGCAATGTTCTTCAGGGAAGAAACTGCAGTTTTTATATAGGCTAAAAGAAGGGTATTTTATCTGAACCACACAGCTCAAAGAACTGTAAAATTAATGCAAGAGTTTCATGGTTTAATTACAGCCGATGAAGAACAGAAACAATTTTTGCGCATAACACCGAAAACACTGTAAAAAAAGATATCCTAAAAAGAAAACATCCCTCATAATTTTAATACTTGCGTCTTTCTAAAAAATTAAATATTATTTTTTGTTGCCTGGATTTCATTATTAACGCAGAATTATATTTAAAAAATGATTTAGTCACATATCAACCAATAATCAAAATAAGCATTTTTCTTAAACTTTCGGGTCTACTCGGCACGGATTAACATCATCGTAGTAGGATAAAATTTCTTATGTAAGTAAGCTACAGTGATTTAAAAAGAATTAGAGGGTATGATGCATTTGAATATACGAAAAAAATTTTTTGCTCTTATAAGGGACACCCTACTCTCCCATGTTACATCTCAATCAGAAGAGCTCTCACAACCCTTACATCAGTTTTGACTAGTTACCGTCTCCCTATGTATGGGATGTTATTCTTCACAATTTGGGCTCCCAGTGCCCGAATCTCCACCATGTTCTATTCCATAACCCCAATCTTCTCATTCAGTAAAACAGTTTTGTATTTCCTTTCGCTTCAACACATCAAACGGTAAGGCTTGCAATAAGCTCATAGTTACTGTAATCTTCCCCAATACCATCAGTGGAGACAGCTGTCCGATCATAGGTCATAGCAGCTCAAACGTCCCATGCATCTTAATTAGATCCGATTACAAATAATTATGCATCAGGATAAAATATCGCAAGCAAATAGTATTCACACTAATACCTGACTATCAAGTTGCTACACTTGTAACCACTAATAACAACTATAACCTTAATTCTTGTTTCACCATTTGCGCTATCGACCATTCCTGTTAACCCTAGTTCTTCTGAATTTAGGCAGTAGGGACTAACTTACTATTACACATTCAGCAACTATGGTGTAGGAAATAATGCCGTGAGGTTACATTCATATGGAAAAAGAAAGATTTTATTTATTTATTTTGTGTGTCCAGGAGTTGACATTACAAATTAAAATAAATAAAATTAATTAATTAATGTCAAACTTATAGTCTACAGTACACAAATTAAATGGAATATGTAGATCAGAATTTCACAATCCTAATGTCCAACTCATTTTCCCTAAAAAGTGCCATTGATGGTGAGATAGGTTTCTACATAACAGGCGATGTGGATCCTCCAAGCTCACCACAGCAACATAATTCATTTGCAGTGCGTAACACCTTGCATCTGTGTCGGACACTTCAGTTCTCAGTCTGTTTAGTGCCTTCCGTAGAGCATGTACCTGGTAACACCCCATGGCCGGAGCCTCTTTGACATTCCTCCAATGTTCTTCAGGTAACAAATTTTGCCATAGTTCTACACAACGAGCTCCAGATGAAGATGTTATACTTACAGTTGTCTGTATGAAGCTTTCTCTATATTTTAGACTTGATGGTTGTGGTTTGTGTCCAAGGAAAGGAAAGGATGTCTAGGGTCAGTTTCCTTTTTGTTCTTCTCCATTTCTCCAGCTGCTTTCGCTCGAATATCTGCTGGTGATATACCGATGATTTAATATATTTTGATGACAGGAGTATGTTTCAGGCAATCTGTTACTATGAAAAGAAAGATAAAAATCAGTTATTATTCACCAAAGTTGAAGTAATGAGGGTGGCAGTGACCAATAAAATAAACACACAAACAAATATTTTGGGTTATGCCTTCATGAAATTAGAAACATGTGATTGAGCTCACACAGAGCCTACGGTCAACAGACACATAAATGGTGGTTTTGACCATTTTTTAAATCCAAGTAGAGATGGAGGTGGAACAGAAACAATATCAGTGCAAGGAAATTAATCAAAATAAAAAAAAGGGGCCATGTGAAAGTGGTGAAATTAATTGAAAATGTTAAAGATAAATAAATTTTAAAAATTAAAATATGAAATTAAGAAGTTAAAAATAATTATAATTATTAAACTTGAAACAAAATCTAAATTCAATAGGTTGTCATTAATCTGAACTAATTGATGCCAAGGACTGTTTGGATTTTTGATTTGTTTGACAAAATATTTTACGGTATGGCTCTGAGAGTTTGGTACATTAATGAAGCAAAAAAATCTTAAGATAAATAAATTAAAGAAAATTAAAATAAAAAATGTTTAGAAGTTAAATAATAATAAATTGAAACAAAATCTACATACAGCAGAACATCAAAAATCTGAGGTAATCGATTTGTTTGGATACAAAATATACAACAGAATAGTTTTTAGAATTTGATACTAAAATGTATTAAACAATTGTCTTTTATATTACACTAGCTACTTTATAATTTTATTCTTCCCTAGCAAAAGAAGTCGACAGAATACTGAAAATTACCCACACAACAAAATGGAATTGACTTATGCCTGTCATGTCCGTGCTACTGGCTTCTAAAGTAGGCAGCTGTAGTTGTTTACAAAACATTCACGTTGAAAACTTTCAAATTAGTAACAAGTGTGCAAGACATATACAGCAAGTTTCAGATTTCTAAGAAACTCAAACTGCCGACATACATAAGGACTGTTGTAATTACATTCATAATTGTTGTCACATCATGGTTGCAACAAACATTCAAATCATAACCAATTTTTGGTTGGTCATGAAGATACTGCGTTGATAAAACCAAACACCAGGTATATGGATTAAAGTAATTATACTTACTTGGAGACCATCAGACCTGTTCAGAACGGATTTCGATCCCCCGAGTATATGTTGAAGGGTATTTACTCCTCATGTCTGTGTTACAATTATTTCTTCAAAATGAGCCCTAGGTATCGCGAAATTAACGCGGAAACATATGTGAATACCGTTTAAATACTATAATTTTAGTACATCATTCAATAGCTTCAGCGTGGTGTATGCGGTAGGACGCTAACTTCCCATTTTGCGAACCCGGGTTCAAATCCCCATACTGCCAAATATTTTTATTTCTTTTTTTTTATGTGCAGTAATAATTGAGCATTGATTTTATTTCATTTAAAATTTTTATTACGAAATAACTTTTTTTTTAAAATATTACAGAATATACAGTTCCAACTTTTTTTTTTAGATATCATTATTTCATTGTTTATTGTTGATAAGTTTACGGTTTATGTGTGGTATTTTTTTTTTTTAATGAAACAGGTATATTTCATGTTCATCGTTTCTATATTTGTATCTCAACATTTAATATCATAAAGTAAATATATTACAGCCAGAAGGTCGGGTTTTTTCCCCCTTACCACACTTATACTTATTTCCGTGCAGTGGTGGTAACATGTAAATGTTTGAAAATAATGTCTGTTATTTCGCATAATAAAAATTCGTAAATGAATTTTAAATGAAATAAGATCAATGCTCAATGATTACTGCATATAAAAAAAAGAAATATAAATATTCGGTAGTATGGGGATTTGAACCCGGGTTCGCAAAATGGGAAGTAAGCGCCTTACCGCATACACCACACTGCAGCTCTTAAACAAAGTGCTAAAATTATAGTATTTAAAAGATGTTCACATATGTTTCCGTGTTAATTTCTCGATAATTAGGGCTCATTTTGAAGAAATAATTGTAATACAGACATATGGAATAAATACCCTTCAACATATACTCGGGGATCGAAATCCATTCTGAACAGGTCTGATGGTTCCCAAGTTAGTTCTTTGTTAAAAGAATTCCCAAACATGACAACTGCATTAGTGATTGTGCTATACATAGAAACAAAGTTTACATTTGTGTAAAGATAAAGAATGTTTTGCAAAAAGTAAAAAAAATAAAAAAATAAATAAAGTTGTTTGAATCTTTGATGTTTTGGGTAATTAATGTTTGGATTATTGATATTCTACTGTATATAAATATGGTTGTAGTAGGACAATTAGTATTATCTGAGGGGGTGTTTGGCATCCAGAATGTGTTGGAAGGCCAGTACATACCTCCGGAGTTTGGATGGGGATGTGTTTTCTGGACGTACTCTGATGGCTCTGACTACAAACAGTTTCTTAGGTCTCGATAGTTGTGAGAGCTGGCATAGGCAACAACAGGATTGTATAGACTTTGGAAGTAAACTGTTTGTATGTGCCCTTTAATTCTGATGGATGACTAGTTTAGGGTGAGGCTGTTTGTCAGAATTCTTGCAGTGGAGGCAGGCAAACTTTTATATGAAATGGGGCGTAGTACAGGTTAAGTGGCTTGTGACGGAGTAGATTTTGCCAATGGTAGGTTAACAATAGGTTCTGTTTGGTGGAAGCTTATTGCACATTTTGCAAAGAAACCTTTTACATGTGATGGAGTTATAGGATGGTTAAGGTGCATGACAAGTTTTTATTTTTGGAAAAGTGTATTTTATATGTTAGCTGTTGCGAGGTATTGTAGGAATGATAGTGGGGAGAATGTAGTATATTTCAGAGACAGTTGTAGTCAAGATGAAGAATCGGTAGAGAACAGGGTAAGAAAGACAGGATTACAGTGGCTTTGGGTTTTCTAATTTGGTCTAGAGGACAATTTGTGGCTTAGAACATCTGTTCATAGATTAATTCTTGAGGATAGTTGCAGAGTGTAAGGGCGTATATCAGGTTGTTGGAATGAAGGGTATAATATTAGTCAGAGCAGATGCTTCTACCTCGAATGGCTAGGGAGCATTTTGTGTGATTAATGAGTGGCAGCTATCAAAGGGTAGTTTTTCCGTTTGAAGTAGTTTGAGTTGTGTAAGTGACTATTATTGACAGAGATGTCTACATCAAGGAAGATGATTTGGGTGTGCGTGTAGGACCATGTGGAGTTTAGGGAGTGAAAGTGATTCAGAGTGTTCTGGAAGTCAAGGAAGAGGTTTTCACTGTGGGTACAGATCCAGATGATTTCTTCCTCCTTCCATTGTTACAAGCCTAATTTAAAAAAGTCTAACATGCATCCATCCATTATAACCTGTTGTAACACTGCCTTTGGCCACTTATACCATATCCAATCTCACATTCCACTTCATTGTTAGAGTTCAGAGTTCAGCCTCACCATGAACCAGTGATCCATCAGAATGAATAGTCACAGATAAACAGTTTACTCCCAAATCTATACCACCCTTTTGCCGCTATTGCCAGCTTTTACAACTTTTGAGACCTCAATAACTGTTCCATATGCAGTGCCATCAGTGTACTGTACTTAAACGCGTGCAGTCATCACCATCCGCTGCAGTATAAGACAGTACTCACAACTCTTGTCCACAGTGCGCAGGCAATATGTGATGAAGACAGCCTACCTGGTGAGTTAACACATCTACATCTTACTTTCAGACTGAATGGGTACAGTGAACATCATATTCAAATTGACATTCCAGGAAGTAAAACACAGGCCTTATAACTGTGATAATGTTTGACACAATCACTTAGCCTTCTTGCCGTACTCTGGTGCCACAGCATCGAGCGTTGGAAGGGTTCTAGCAAGAAATGGCATTAAGACCATTTACCTACCACCTCCAAAATTAAGGAACATTTTAGACTTTCCTAAGGATGACCTTGCTCTTCATACACTGGGAGTTTATTGCATCCCATGTGAATGTGGTAAGAAGTTCGTTCATTTATTATTATTATTATTTACTAGCTTCAAAGCCTGCAAAAATGATGGGTTTAACGAAGCATTCTGGCTATTCTTTGCAGTTACTTTCCTAAATAGAATTGTTATAAAATAAAGCTCAAAGTAATTTCCCATCCTTTGTGCTGTAACAAAAAGTTCTGTTTGCCAACTTGATCCAGGTTCCATTTCAGCCTAACCACAGTCTCCGCCAATATTGCCACTAGAAAATCAATGCTTCAATTTCACGTGAATTTCTCCATTCTTTGCATCAAATGTCAATGGCATCATGCATCGCGATATAAGCTTTATCCAAAATCTTCACGGTTCTTACATCTTTCTTATTATCTGTGATGAAGATCGATGTTTTAACAGATGACACAGCTTACATTTGACTGAAATAATGAAAACGAAAGATGCTAAATCTTAACAACTTACGTTATGCCACGTAAGATTAGTTTTAATTGTGGTTTAGTCAGCATAGATCGTGATCAATTCGGAATTTCTTTCATTCAAACCAAGTATAAAAAAAAGCAACTCATAATTAAGATGCAAGTTTAAACAAAATACATAATTTTCTTTTAGTGTTCTGGAAATTCATTTCTTAACAATTGCTTAGATAAATATAATTGTTATAAAACAAAACACTAAGTAATTCCTTGTGCCTTGCATTGTAGCAAAAGTTTTCCGATGCCATCCTGGTCCAGGTTGCATTTTAACCTAACCACAAATTATGCTAAACTTGCCGCCAGCAAAAACATACTTCAATCATGTGCACATTAATATAGGTACTGTATCACATTTTAGTGGCAATAATGCATTGTGATAAAACTTGATCAAAAATCTTCACACGCCCTTATGTCATTTTTTTTTTTTTTAATTATCCATGATTCAGGTCGATATTATAACATTTGAATGGTGGCTGAAATATGTCAGCAGTGAAAGTAAAGGAAATTAAAAATAAATCTTGACAACTTACGTCATGCCACGTAATATTAGATAATTTTAGTCTAGGCTGTACAGATCACTGTCAGTGTGGAACTACTTTCATTCAAATAAAGTAATGTTTTGTAGAAAAGGGCACCAATGAAAAGAATTTTAATTATTTAAAAAGAAATCAATTTACTTATGCCATCTGCTGTAATGTCGGTTCCAGTTGTAATAATCTAATCAAAATTGCTGCTAACATTGCTAATTGAGAATTATTTCTTCTATCTTATTGTCATGATGAAACTAAGGAAAATGGAAGCGGCTTCTAGGCGATATAAATAATGAAGGGAAATTAACTCGCCACATACCAAAGCTTAAAGCTGTGATGAGGGAAAACACTTAAGCCGACAAACAAATACCAATATTTCGGCAACTGCCTTCTCATATACCAACTATTTGCCGCCACTGCACTAGTTCCTACATAGGCCTCACCAACAGGAACTCTCGGTTAGAATGAATGGCCACAGACAAACAGTCTACATCTGCAACTTGTACCTTTCAATACCAGAACATGCCAATAGCCATGATTCCAACCATCTCAATGACTGTTTTACTGTGAGAGTAGTCAGAGTTTTCCCCGATAGCATCACTGCAGCAGAACTCCGGTGATGGGAACTAACATACCAAAATATCCTGGATATCTAACCACCATTAAAATCCAACCACTTAACACATAATTTTTTTTTAAACTAAAAAAAACTTTTTGCGTCAGTAGTAGGTACCTATGCTACATACGTTCATTTTACCATCGCCTGCAATACATTATCTCAGACATTGCCAATATTTCGATAGTCTACCCCTTAGCCGTTTCCCCACCCTTCCCGCCACTACCTAACTAGTCATTGGGTGACGTTCTGTGTGTGCACACATACGACCCATTTATCTACTACTGCAGAAGGCAGTTGCCGAAATATTGTGATTTGCTTGTTTGCCTAAGTGTTTTCTCTCATCACAGACGTGAACTTCGTAATGTGGTGGGCTAATTTACCTTTCCTTTATTATTTATATCTATTGTCAAATATTTTAATGATTACTTTTACTATGAACAAATATTTTAAAAAAATTAAGCAACTAATAATTAGTGCGTCTATTTAAATGGAATGCGTACTTTTCTTTAAGTGTTCTGACAGTTAATTTATTCAAGGATGCTTAGATAAATAGAAATGTTATTAAATAATGTGCATAATCTAGAACAACATCTCGTGGTCATAAGTTGGAAAACAATGGCTAAAAGTGTGACGTCATTGTGTGATGTCATTGCGCGACATCACAATGTGATGTCACCGCATAACACAGGTATGACATGTTTTATAAGTATGGAGTATTTAATATTTTTTCGGTTATATTTATCAGTTTTCATAATTTTCACCTCTTTTACATGACTCCTTTCTTATTTTATTCTTATTAATTTCTTTGCCACAATAAACATTTCCACTGATATTGTTTTTGCTCACATACCTCCTCTACTTGGATTGTAATAATGAAAACCACCAATTCATATGGCTGTGTTGACCATGGGCACCTGTGTGAGCAAAGTCACCTTTCTAATTTCATGAAGAAGGGGATAGCTTGAATTTTGTGGAGTATTTTTTGTCATTGTTGTCCTGCTCCCTTCAACTTGGATGGGTAAATTGTTGAGTTTATCTTTCCTTTCTATATTTCTATTACACACTGTTTACCAAACTCCCACCTCATCTCAGTCTCCTGTTGAGCCTGGAAGGTGAACGATAACATTTGGGCTTTTCATTTGGGAGAACACTGGTTCAGTTTCATGTCCAGCCATCCGTATTTTGGTTTTCTGAGGCTTAGTTAAATCACTCCATTTAAAGTAATAAAGGGACATGGCCCATTCTTTCTTTCCCCGCAATCATCTTCCTGCTATAATTATTCAGTTATTATATCATTGGGAATACACACATCCCAAAAGAAAATACTCTTGTTTCTGCCTGATCTTCCTTCCCTCTTTGGTTTCTCTCAATCAACTGCTCTATGTGAACTGTATAAATTTTGTTGTTTTAATTTTTGCAGATTCAAGTTTTATTTTACCGATTCATGTCTATTGGTCTGTATTTGACCCAGTTCTATCATTTTCACTCTAGTTACTGTCCGTAATTTTAAAACTGACATCTCTCCTGCAGTCCACTGTCACTAGAAAATAAGTTAATAGAAGGCATCTAATTCCTACACTAAACACTTAATGTTCTACTACCGAAGGAGCTTGGAACACAAATATTTTAAACTAGCTGGTGCCCATGACACAGTTCGTGTTTATAAAGAATTTGGATTGACAGTTACCGACATCTAACCACCATAGTGCACGATGGGAGACTCGATGCTGTTACCACCCACAAACGCCAGTTATCTGCGCTATGTAGTTCAGGCAGCAATGTAAAATATACAGCACATATGTCTTTGGTCGAAATATGAAAATATCCTTGATCGACCACTTTCAACTACCATATCTCCCACACCCCCATAGCTACCAACATCTAACCAGTACATGATAGGAGACACGATACCACTACCACACACAAACACCAATTGTCTATGCTATGTAGTTGTGGCAGCAAAGCGACATATGGAGACACATGTCTTTGGTCGAAAAACGAAAATATCCTTGATCGGCCTCTTTCACCACCATATCTCCCACACTCGCACAGTTTACCGAAATTCAGCCAACGTTTTGATCGACAGGTGACTGTGCTACTACCACCCACAAACACCAGTGGTCTGCGCTAGATTGTTTTGGCTGAAAAGTGATAAACCATGACACTTACGTCTTTGGCAGAAATATGAAAGTGGCCCAGGTCGACCACTTTCAACCACCATATCTCCCACACCTCCATAGCTACTGACATCTAACCACCATAGTGCACGATGGGAGATTCATGTTATTACCACACACAAACGTCAATGGTCAATCCTGTGTAGTTGTGGCAGGAAAGAGAAGTATAAGGATACACAAGTCTTTGGTCGAAATATGAAAATGCCCTGCTTCAACCACTTTTAACCATCGTATATCCCACATCCTCACAGCTATCGGCATTCGGACAATGTTGTGCATGACAGGAAACTCCATGCTACTTCCACGCACAAACACCAGTGATCTGTGCTAGGTAGTGGTGCCTGAAAAGTGAAATGTAGGGGAACACACACTACACACACACACACACACACACACACACACACACACACATATATATATATATATATATATATATATATAAGAATATTCCTTGTGCAGGTTTTGTGTGTTTTGGTGCTGTC
The DNA here is from genome assembly GCA_031002005.1 of Vandiemenella viatica. Lineage (NCBI taxonomy): Eukaryota > Metazoa > Arthropoda > Insecta > Orthoptera > Morabidae > Vandiemenella > Vandiemenella viatica. The sequence continues at coordinate 134,014,222 of JARYHS010008075.1, forward strand.
TACACTACAGTGTTTCCTTTCTTTTCCTCCTATTTATATTTCCTAATTGATATCTTTTTTTGTGAAATCCTGTTGTTACCTGTGATCCGAATGGCATAAAAATTTGTGCTATTACTCTTTGGTATTTGTCTTTTAAAATTATATGGACTATGTTTTCCCAGAACTCTGAAATTTCTAGATTTTGGTAGAGTTTTTTAAAACACGATAAAATGAATAAATTAATATGAGATTTTGCTATGACATGTGTATGTTTGCCAGAAATATGCTTATTAATGATGTGGTGAGGCTTGGTACATTTGATTTTTTGGCCACATTAAATCCTTTAATCATGTTTAAGGACTATACTGAATTATTGTAAAGATAACTGTACACTTTCTTGATGGCAACACTTCCAGAATGCTTCTCGGACTTCTGAATTGAGTTTGTATTTTTGTGGCTCCCCTGCCTCATTTCGGTGACTGACAGGTTTATTTTCCCTATTAGTCTATATTTTCACTATCAAGCTATGTAATAATTATCCTTATGAAAACTATGATTTTTAATTTATGGTCATAGGGAAGCATCCATAAATTACATGGCTCCATTTTGGCCTCCCTTGAAGCCTCCTTCCCTATCTCTCCCCCCTCCTGCCCTGTATTGCATGTAGCTTTTTTTCCCTAAGACAATTTGTACCGTTTTCTATTTACAAATTATCGTTAAAATTATTGCGTATACAATGAATGCAATTGATATTTGCTTTATGTACTTTTCTATAATTATAAGTATTCTCAGTGAAATGTTGACACTAGCCACTCCTGCAAATGATCAATTATTGGGAAATAACTCTTTCTCCGGAAGCTTTTCTTATTGAGGTGTTCCCAAAAACATTAATTGATAAAATAGAATAAACTATACCTGACACCTAAAAAATCTAAACAGGGCTGCATTTTTTGTTTTCTTTTGCTGCAGTTCTATCACCTTCTTTCCATATTACCACGGAATTATTCTTTGATTTCCTTAAAAGATTTTTATAATTTCATTTCTGTCTCAGAGCTCCATATAGATATAAATACAGTTTTAATAGTTCATTTTTATGAGTTTTGTTTAATTACTTTTTATAATTTAATTATTTACAGTGGATTCTGTTTTGGTATGAGTGAGAAATATGAATATTAAATATAACCTTAATTGCTGTATAATAGACGAAGGCAGTAGTTACCTATTACTACGCCACCAGAGTAATGTGTGAAAAGTGTTTACTTAATAGATTCACTTGGTATTTTTAAACAAGAATGATTACACAAGTTAAGTTCTAATATAATGAAACTAAGTTGATGGCGATATTAAACTCAATTCTCACTGGAAATCTAGGATTTCACCAGTACCATTCATTCTCATGGTCAGGTCACGTGAGGTCAGGTCAGGTCAGGTCAGGTCAGGTCAAGTCAGGTCTTAGATAGCACCATTTTATTTCATTTGCTCACCCGTTAATGAACAGTGGCATTCCCTAAGGTAACATTAGTTAAAATCACACTAATTTTGGATTGAGAATTTACCACTTTGTACTGCCAAGGTTTTCGACACGAATAGTGTGAAGTAATCAATGTTTTGCAGAAACTCTCCTTGTTATGCTGTTTTGTAATATTTATAGAATAATAAGGTATTTGCTTTCCTTATTGAAGTTTTTTTAATGGTCTCTATCAACAATATAGTTTTTGTGAGCTGAAACATAAAGGGGCTGGTGAAGATAATATTACTACAGATATCTTAAAGATAGCCGGATGTGACATTGTACCTTATCTTGAAATATTATTTAAATTGAGTCTAGACACTTGCTGCTTACCACAGGACTGGAAAAGTGCAATAGTAGTACCGGTACATAAGGGAGGGGTGAGAAATAGAGTTGAGAATTACAGGCCAATCAGTTTGACATCAGTGGTAGGTAAATTAATGGAAAGATTGATATGCAACCACATCAGAAATATATGTGAGGAACGTAATTGGTTTTCAAGCAGGCAACATGGTTTCAGGCAAGGATATTCTTGCGAATCTCAGTTGGTGGGATATATGCAAGATATTTCAGATGAAATGGACAAGGGAGGCCAAATTGATAGTGTAGCACTAGATCTGTCTAAGGCGTTTGACAGAGTAAGCCATACAATGGTAGTAAATAAGGTAAAAACCATTGGAGTGGATAAGAAAGTGATTTGCTGGGTAGAAGAATTTTTAAAAGGTAGAAAACAGAAAGTTAGGGTAGGAAATGTAGTATCAAAAGAAGTGGAAGTAAAAATGGGTGTGCCACAGGGTAGCGTATTGGGACCATTGCTATTCATTATTCTAATGAATAATTGTGTTGCCTGTTTACTATCTGAAATTAGATTGTTTGCAGATGACATAATGCTGTATAAAAGAATCAAAACGATAGAGGATTGTAAACAGTTGCAGGGTGATCTGGACAGGATATCTAATTGGGTTAGTAAACATGGAATGAAGATAAATGCAAAGAAGAGTCAGCTTATTAGATACACAAATAAAAAACAAAAGGTTAATTATGAATATAAGGTGGGGAAAGAATTGCTTGCTGAAGACCTGAAATGCAAATATCTTGGAATTACTTTTGATAACAAACTTAACTGGGCAGGACACATAGGACAGGTGGTAGGAAAGGTTTCAGAGTTCTGCACTTGTTGGAGAGAGTTATGAGGGGATGTACGAGAGAAGTCAAGGAATTGGGTTACAAAACTTTGGTCAGACCATTGCTCGAATATGGTAGTGTAGTATGGGACCCTCATTTTACGTATCAAATACAGGAGTTGGAGAGGGTGCAAAGAAGGGCTGCTAGATTTGTTTCTGGAAATTATCGCAGAATGCAATCAGTGACGGATATGATAAAGGAGCTGGAATGGGATTCATTGCAAGACAGGAGGAGGATGAGGAGGGTCATGGGAGTGTACAGGGCATATACTGGTGATGAGGCATGGAAAGATATTGCAGTAGGTATGAAAAGTAGTGCATGGAAGGGAAAAGATGACCATGACCACAAGCTGGCACTCGATTTCAGGCACAAGGGTGTAGGAAGATTCTCTTTTTTAGGTAAGGGTGTCAGGGATTGGAATGAGTTACCAAGAGAAACGATGAATAATTTACCGAAAACTTTGAAGGAATTTAAAGAAAAAATTTGTAGAGGGCAAATGTAGGTGGGTGCAGGATAGGGGGAAGATAGCTGTGTAGGGAAATTGCCACCGGAGCCTGTGCTCCATTGCAATTAAATTAAATTAAAAAAAAAAAAAAGTTTTTTACGAGTAAAATCATACAATTCACTGGAATCCTGTACAAGCACTCTGACATTCTTTGTACATGTTAATTTGACTTGACAGTTGAACTTTAACACCAGTGGTTGTGTCAAATCATATCGGGAATGAGTGCTCTGGTTTTTGTCCATTGTTGATCAGTCATGGTTCAATTTTAAGGTAGACGTGCCGTGCCATGACTTGACCCAGTAAGAATGCTCTCATTGGATTACATGTATACTGATTTTGATCTTTGCTCTAGCCAGAGGTAATTTTACCTGGTTTGACCTACAGTGTGAATCAGTCTTTAGTGTGTTAAATAGTTTAGCCCAATCCAATAACAATAATCAGACCTGTTTGGAAGAGTGAATTAAAAAAGACATGGGCATTATTTTTAGCTCTGATTTTTATGGTTACAGTTTTAATGAAGCTTTTCATAATCTTCTTAAACTATTTTTCCCGATTTCTATCTAAAAAGCTAACATTTTACAAATGATAGAAATGGTGTGAAACATTGATATAAGTCTTATGTTTATCACAGACAGAAAGCTTTTGATGTTCATGATATAGCATCTGGAGTAATTACATTTTATTGACATAACTAATTTAAAAATACTTATAAAATCTCTTGTTCACTGTGTGTGTTTTGCAACTGTAACTTTTACTGAATATTAGGAATATGATGTAGTTCACATAACTTCTTCATTCCTGATACTGGCAGAGATGGTAAGAAGTTCTGTATGAGTGATATAATAAATTGTGACCTTTTTTACCTTAAAGCAACTAATGCATGGAAATTTTTTCTCCAGGCATAGGCGATCAATTGAGGAAAGGCCTGGAACACCAACAATTGATGAACATACAATGGATACACCAACTCATCCAGTTTCTGGTACTTTACCTGATACATCAATACCGCCTCCAAACTTTCCTCCTGGAGAAGAACAAGCGCAGACTACTACTGAGCAGCAGCAACCAGTTACCAGCTACAGCCACATTCAAACATTGGGTTCAAGAACACACCGTATACCAACTGTGTACAGGCCTGATCATCCTTTCCAATTACCACATCGGTAAGTTTATAATTTTTATTTTCACTTATTTTATTTGAAACCATACAATACATATATTATTTTCTATTTTCGAACTTTCCTAAACACACATTAACTGGAATAGCAAAACCATGCTGGTCTTGAAAGCCCATCATCTGAAATACATTCAGCTGACCAAGCAGTTTGACATTGGATGAAAGTGTAAGACACCAGGGTCATATCTTGCGAGGCATGTTCACTCCACTCGAACCCAGTTCATAAATCTTATAAAAAATTCTGTGAATTATTTATATAAAGTTCTAGAGACAGATTAATTATTTTAAATAGTTCGTTGTTGCCGCGGTCACCAGATGACGTACCGAATCAGCCCTAAACAAGAGGTGAGTGGATAATTAATGAAAAAAAGTCACCAAGCATGTTAACATAACTTCAGTCCTCCCCACGTTTATTTTAAGATCTTAAAACATCGAACTGGTTGGCCACCACCAAATTTCAAATACAAAGGCTAATCAAAACTTCATCATTCCGTAGATTGCGGAGTTCTTTAAGAAAAAAATGAAATTATTAATCGAGTCAGCTTTACACCAAGTTACTTTAATGTCATCGCTAAGGTTCTTCTTTACTTCGGCACTGTTCACAACTTTTCACATCACATGTACTGTCCTAGCCAAACACAATTAGTTCTTTTCTGGATACTGAACAAACTACGCAATTACTATAGCGTCGATCTCCCGAGCTGCCTGCTACCATACTTAGGTCGCGACTAACTTGAAACATTGTATTAGTCTGCTTACTCAGGTACTATTTGCGGGTCGGTGACTGTGACATCACAAAAGTCTTTAGTGGCAAAACTAGTAAAGAGTGAAGAGATAAAAAATTAGATATGAAAAACAAAGATGGAGGGATAATCATATGGACTGATATTGTGTCTAATAAATGTAAAAATTTAAAAACAGATGTTTGAATAAACCATCAACAAATACAAAAATAAATAATCCTTCTGTCAAGGATGTATTGGTATATTTGTTCCCACAAGTGGTGCACACATGAGAGAACTTTCTCAGGCTGACACTCGTGGTTCTTAATGTGAATCAGTTTTGAAGCCAGTGGCTGGTGGTGCTGGTACGAGAGGAAGCTGGATGGTCTAGTCAGCGTTTCTCAACCTGTGGTTTGAGGTAACTAGTGGTCTGTGAAGACAGATCAGGTGGTCCACAGGCAGAATATTATTAATTTAGGTACCATATTCGTACCATATAATCCTACAAGTGACTATAAACTGTAAGCACAACATTTTAAAAACCAGGAATATTCAGGTAAAGTTCTGGTATTTCCAGGTTGAGGATAGGATAGCATTGTTCCTACAACAGTCTATTCATTTCAAATTGGTATTAAAGCAAGCACTGTCCGTCTAATAAGGATTAAGTTGCTGAGGGGTTGTTGTAGGTATTAGGTACCTCGGTACATGGTAGAGTTGGTGAGATGAGAGTGGTACAGTAAACAAAAATAAAAGGTATAAGGTTGAGTGTATATTTTATTTTATTTTGTTCATTTAAGTCGGTGGTATAGTGTAGTACCCAGCAGGTAATATCATTACTATTCATGTGGTTACTAAATATTAAGAGTGTGTTCAATATCTAATTAACTTTTAAATTTAAATCTAAGTTTCATAACTTTTTCTTAGGAATTCAAAACATATTTTTAAATATGTTATAATGCCAATATCCCAAATGTTAATAATGTACAATAAGCAAAAAAAAAAAAAAAAAAAAAGGCTTGTGTTAATTAATGGTTCTGACCATGAATATGCTATAGGTATAACATGATACTATTGTGCCAGTGCCTAGTTCTTTTCCCAATAGGGTCATCAGCTTGTAAGTATTTTGTTAAACTACTTCACCACAAGAAGTAACAGTGGATGAAAGTCTATTGCTCAAAGAAATAGTATGTCCCAAAATCACTTTCACAGAGTTTTATTCTTATTAAGTTTGAAGCCCGTGCTGGTATCAGGTTTGAATAGATAATCGATAAAATTTATTTTTATAAAATATTTGCATTGTCAATATATATGCTGTACTTCTTAAATAAGTTAACTCATAACTACAATTATCAAAGTTAGTTGCTGCAGCTACAATATTTTTTTTTGTTTTTATAACTTACAATTGATTTAAGAGAAAAGAATTTAACACATTTCTTCACTGCAAGTAAATATTGAATTTACAACATCATACTACTAGACATTAGACATCTATAAAATTTGATTTATAGGAGTAAACTTACATGGTACATTCCTGAAACGACAAACATTTGAGAAGGAAATATTATATGTGTGCAGTGTATCTTTACAATACAATAAATAAAATGCAATGTGCTGTTACCTGTGATATGCACATTTATTAGCCAATAAAGTTTTTGCATACTACGCCACATTTTCAGCTTCCTAACTTCATACTGATGTTTCAGCCAAAATCTTTGGTCATTATCTGGGGTTAATCTGAATTGCTTAAAGGAGAGGGGAAACCAGGTGATGCTTGAATGTTCTAAGTCAGACATAGCTCTGTAGTGAAATGTAACTATGCAGTTTGGTTATCGAAGACATATAGCAACTGAAAAGAATTGGAAAATAAAAATGTTGTATAAGATATCAGTTTGTGCGAGAAACATAAATTCAATTACTTATGTGGAAAGCAAAGGCTGTTTCTTACCATAATCATTTTAATGGTAATGAAACAGGCCATAATTTATTCATCACATTAGAGACACACAAAATTTGCTGTATGTCATGCTACAGTCATGTAAAACTGTCCTCTGTGCTGGCAATTGGTCTCGCATGTAATTTTAGTTTTAGTATTGTGATGTTTGTGTGGGTATATCATATGTGTTTGCACTTAAGATATTTTCTGTCTTCTTCCCCTACCTGACCCCCCCCCCCCCCCAAAAAAATATAAAAAAATTACATCTTGCTGTAGAAAATTTGACCAAATCGATTTCGGCAAAATTGATTGTGCAGATTATGAAAGAAATTTTGGAGAAAATAAGAAAATATGTGTTACCTGTTACAACAACTTGTTCATTAATAATAGATATTAACAGATCAGGAATTGATTCTCTATGTTTTATAAAAAAAATAATGATGATGATAAAGCTTACAACAATTACCTTTCTTTACTTCAAAATTGAATTGAGCTAGAAAGTTCGGGAAGAAACTTTACTAATTTCTTCATAAAAGCTGTTTTATGAGAATTGAAGTATGGTGATATATGCAAAACAGAAAGTGGAGGATTTTATAAACAACTTTCATGAATTTGCCAACTAGAAATTCCAAATCTTTATTTATTGGTTAATTTGATCAATATTACTATTTCATGTCATACTAAAATCTGGCTTGTCAGAACTGTTACAGCAAATTTATTGAACAGTATAATTTACATCATCATCGTCATTTTGAAATTCTGCTTTGTGGATTGTTCGGTACATCCTCTTCCATAGCTGATGGTCACTCCAGTTTTCTTCTTGCCCCTTTTGTCTCCAATCAGTAACATGGTGAGCTAGACTGAGGAATGAGACCTTTCTGTCCAAACAAACTGTTGCAATATTACAACTATTCTGAAATGTAAACAACTCCACTGGCTTGGTCATGTTCGTAGAATGAACCTAAAGTAACGCTTGATCAGATTGCTTGTAATAAGAGACATTTGGGTTATCCAGTTCTAAGATTGTGTAAATGTGACATGGAGAGCTTCGCCTTGGGCACTGTCAATTGGGAGGCTTACGCCAGCATTCCCGCTGGTATGTCCAAACATGATAATGTACAGCTGAGTACAATGAAGCAGGAAAAGCTTTGTTACACTGAAAATAATCCTCTGGATTCACATTTATCATGTGCCAGATGTGGCAAGATATGCCATGTCACTATTAGTCTGATCAGCCAGAATACTTATATGCAGTGCACTCAACTCTAGTAGTAAATGACTTTCCTCACTGTCACTACAACTATCATCTGTGAAGATGTTGTGGCCAGTGTTGATGAACCCTTGTCACTTCCGTTGATATTGTCATACATATTGTGGCGAGACAATATTAGGTTAGCGATATGCAGAAAGAGTGCATAAATTTAATGTATTTTGATGATTAATTAAATATTTTGGAAGTATGAGATAGTCAGAGAAATAAATAGGATTAATTATTTGTAAAGGCTCAGTTATTCCATGAAGCATTGTTGTGCATGGAAAGCGCACAATGTAAGCAGTCACGAGAGAAGGAGGAAATGTTATAGTGCAGCATATGTAATAGTGACGTGAGCCATGCTTCTCTTCTGTTAAGTAAAGAGTGGACTGAAAGCAATGTGATGCTGTCCTTTTAGTATTTTAGGCAAGTGTTTCGTGGAAAACTGAGAGCCGGTAGGAATTGATGGACTGAACAGAGTGTGTAACGTTGTTGAACTGAAGCATGGTCAGCATCTGTAATTGTAAGAGAAGTAGTACGATAAGCCTTATCCATGGTCAAAGTAATTAATCTAACTAGTGGTGGCGATGGGAAATTTGTATGAATTTTATGAATAAAACCAGAGTGAACTTTAAGGCAAACCGTGTTATAATTTCTGGACATATTAGAACCTTACAGCCTAACAATCAGTATAACATCACCGCACTTTATCAATGCAACCCAGACCTTTCTATTTTATCACCACAATGTGTTTGGGTGTTTTTTGTCTTCACAGATTTTTTATTTAAATTTTTGTAAGTGGTGGTTTTGTTACTACCTTTCTTTGTTAATGTCATCTTTTGGCATCTTTCCTTATTGCATTACAACTCACACAATAATAATAATAAAAATACAAGGGTTCGTCAATAAGTTCTTAGAAAATCAAAGAGATGACTCGTGTAGTTTTGAAAACTATTTCTTTTTAATAAGCATAATTACTCGCTAGATGGCAGATAAACTCTCTGCTACTTCAATCATGTGGTTTCATTGTTATTGTTGATTGAAGCAGACAATTGTTGTTCATTTAGAAAAAAAAAAGAAGAAACTAGTTTCGAGCAGTGATTAAACACTTTTATTTAAAAGGCTTAAAACCAAAAGAGATCAAAGCTAAGCTGGATGATGTTCATGGTACACCTGCTCCTGCATTTGCAACTGTTTAGAGTTGGTAAATGAGTTTAAATGTTATTGCACATCCACACGAGATGAAAAATGTTCTGGATGTCTAGTGGAAGTGACTACCGCAAAATCATTGACAAAATCCATGGTATGGTTTTAAGCAATTGAAAAATCGAAGTGCGCAAAATAGTAGAATCCACAGGCATATCGCAAGGTACAGTGTATTCAATTTTGAATGAAAATTTAGATGTGACAAAAATTTTGGCAAGGTGCTGCGTTTACTCTCATTAAACAAAAAGTGCAATTGTGTAGTCAACTCTGAAGTTGTTTTTTCACTCTTCTGTCAACCCCCTAATGAGTTTATGCATTAATACATAACTGTGGATGAGACATGGATACACTCCTATCCTCCAGAAACTAAGGAACAGTCTAAACAGTGGGTGTTTGAAGGTGAACAGACTCCGAAGAAGGCAAAGATGGAGAAATCCGCCAGCAAGTTGACGGGCACATTTTTTGGGATACATGTGCAATCATCTACATCAATCAGTTGGTAAAAGTACAAAAAATAACTGGAGCATACTATACATTGTTACTAAGCCAATTAGGCAAAGAAACAGATAAAAAAAATCTCATTTGAAAAAGGAAAAAAATCCTCTTTAATCAGCACAATGGATGATTGCACATCTGTGGAATTTCAGTAACCAAAATTATGGACCTAAAGTTCAGATTATTACAAAATCCACTGTATTCATCAGATTTAGCAGCCAGTGACTTTTTTATTTTCAATCTTTGAAAAATAAATAAAATCTCAGCGGACAGCGTCTCATGTTGAATGAGGAGGTCATCACCCACAAAGATACCTATTTTGTAGAACTTCCTAAATCCCACTTTTGGAGGGTGTTTGGGAAAGTGTATAGAACTAAAATGAGATTAAATAAAAAAATATATATACATCATTATTATTGGTTCTATCCCCTAAGGACTTATTCAACAACCCTAATGATGTTAATAATGATAATAATAATAATAATAGCTGGAAATGGTTATCAGATAAAACTGTTTTGAGTGTTGGAGATATTAATATATATATATATTATTTCTAAAATGTGTCTCCCCACGCAAGCCATTTATCTCCCTTGATACCTACAAAAATCGAATAACTAGGTATAATTTTAAAGATTATGATCTCCACTTAGGTTGCGTCATATTTTAAGACAGAATTTTTTTGGAATTCAACCCATAAAATGGCTGAAGTATCATTATTTGTACAACATGTAGATTTTTTTTGGTCACAAGCCATTTGTCTCCCTTGATATCAAACCTAAATCAAGAAATGAGGTATCGTTTTAAAGATTAAGTGCTCCACTTAGGAAATATCACATAATAAGAAAGAAATTTTTCGGAATTTAACCCATACGAGCAAAAGTAACAGTTTATTATGATGATCAGATGTATAAGATAGCTGCAGCATATATCACAGAGATATAAATGAACAGCTTCACTGCCGTGAACAAGGATTGAGCGTGTTACCAATAAATAGGGCCCCCACTTTTCACAGTGATAACAATAAACTGTGTTTTTTGTATAGTAAGTAGCTTTACGAATATATATATATATATATATATATATATATATATATATATATATATTGAACATTGGATAGGATAAAAATCCACCGCTTACCAAAGAAGGGGATTCCAGCGGCGTTGGTACACGAAAAGTACACGAAACACGAACACACAAAGAATAAAATTTTCGAGCATGGCTCTTCCTCAGTAGAAGTGAGATGGCTGCACGCAAGCACTGCCGGCAGCCAACTGCGTGAGCCACAATTTCGGTGGCTCATGGTGGGGGGAAATACATCATGGCAGGAAGTGAGTGAGGGGGTAGAAGAGTACAGGCTGGAAAACGGAGATGAATGGCAAGTATAAAGCAAAACTGTATAAGGTCCTGACGTGGAAGGGTAGAATACCTCAGTTAATGGCCATCCAGATTTGGATTTTCTACGGTTTTTCTTTCGTCTGTTAACTGTGTGAGCCTCAGGTAGCAATAGAAGCAAGTTAGTTGAACGAGGATGAGGAAAATCTCATGCCTAAAATGTCTGATAATTTCCTTGTTCTGTGGGCCTACGGAATTATCTTCCTTGTTAACAAACCACGACCGCAGAAATTCACAAATTCCTTCGCTGCAGTCCCGACCAAGATACTTCAGCTGATGCTAGCAGTGTAGGGGCTAGAACACTGTCATCGCATTGTAAACGCCTCTTGCCTTATCCCGTATATCCCTTCCAAACCATTACCCTTTCTGATAGGTGCAATGCACCCTCAGGCACACACTTTTAGTGAATTGCAGAGTAATAATAATAATAATAAACTTCACGATAGAGTGCCACATTACCTCAACAAAGCTGCCACAATAGTCAGCAGGTTAAATGGTCAAAGGCACCGAAGGTCATAAAATATTTAGATCAGCAGATGGAGGCAGTTTTCAATAACGGGCACTTCCAGTTTTTTTTAATAGCTCCATTATTAAGGAATATTGATTAATTCATTTTGTAATCAAGTAGAACATTACAAGATGCGATGAGGGTCTGCTGAAATTAAAATCCTCGAGAAGTAATTTTCAGAAATTTTTAATGACTAATACATATTAGTTCAGTGTTATTTTTCAACATTTTAATCGGTCTTCTAAATATGATGAAGTAACTTTAATAATATGTTATATGAAGTTGTTTCTGTTACTTTCGGCAAATGACTGTCACTATATTTGTAGGTGCTCGTAATTCGCAAGTGGGCGTATTTCGAGTACGGATGGTCATATTCGCAAATCTTATTAGAGCTAATTCTACTGAACAAGTGTTCACTTCCTCAGAGCCACTGGTAAATAAACACTTCCTCGAAACGTTTGTCAGATTGGTTACTTCCTCCTTGCGTCTGAACTGAGAAAGCAGGAACATTTTCTTCTTACGATATAACCATGCATAATGTTAAAGAGATTTAATCCTATACACTCAACTGAAATTAAATACCCCTCCCGTGTGCACTAAAGAATTTGACTACAGTACGCCTACTTTCAAATTTTTTTTTATTCTAATGCGTTTCTGGAACTTAGCCACGTTACTAGTTGGCACCAAGCATAGAATATTTTGTTGTGAGATGAGGTGGACCTGTGAGATGTTTTTGTAGGCGGCCAATTGCCTTTTGGTTAACAAAATTGTCTTTAAATTTTTAATGGCATTTCTCCCCATAGCCATTCATCCAGCTAAGCCGTTTTGTGTGTTTATTCTGTGTAGTGATGTATTTCCAAATGCTTTTTACTCGTACAATTGAAAGACGACACAAGACATACAACAACACTTACTTTAACACCCATTGCCTCTGGCCGGAATTGCACCAGTGACAGAGAGTACAGGTAATGCTCAAGCCATCCCATTCGGAAGGACAGGGGTTGAAATCTTCGTGCATCCATCCGTATTTCAATATTGCATGATTAATCGAAATCACTCCGTGAGTGCTGGGATGATTCTCTGGTATGGCCATGGCTGAATTCCTTCCCGAAACATGCCCCCAGTCCTTTTTCCTCTATAATGATTTCGACGTCGACCAGCCCTAAAACAACACCGAACTATAGCACTGTAGTCCCTTTGCTAACATGCTCGGTCATTGAATAAGATAAATCCAATAAGAAAAGGTCCAAAACGCACCACAGAAATGTAATTATTTTTAACTGAGAAATTAATTTTTGCCTCCAACTTTACATCTAATTGAGGTCATTAGAGGAAGGAAAGGACCGGGGACAAGAAACGGGGAGGAATTTTGACATGGCCTTTTGAACGAACAATCCCGGCATACGTCTGGAGTGAATTGGGGAAACAATCTAAAACGCTTTCCTGGATGGCTAGATGGGGATTCGAACCCCGAAAGCCGGATACTACAAACCCACCACATATTTTTTTTTTTTGCCTTCTTCATATCTTCGACGCCAATGTGATATGAATCCTGATAGTATTGGAAACTAGGATCGGGTAAGAATTTCACCCACCGCATTTTGAAGGAACTTCTCTGGCGTTCAGCTGGAGAGATTGACGAAAATCATGGAATACTGAAATTGGATCCCCGACGGGGTTTGAATTCGTGTCCTCCCGAATGCCAGGCAACAGTGTTATCTATAACTCATCGGGCTTGAAGGCAGGAAATAAAGCTTGACAGAAAATTTTGTAGAAGTATCAGTGTTAGTTAGAAACAAAGTGAGAGATGAATGTTTTCCTTCTTCCATCTTCCAGATTTAAAATGTGGAACCGCTAATACACATTGCAGACGGATTTGTTTATTTATTTACTGTTCTTGATTATTATTATTACTACTAAAACTGTTGCTACTGCGTTCAAGTTTAGCTTACATTCTAAATATGGTATGATGAAAACAAAATTAAGGTTTTAATATTACACACCATTTAATTTTCTGGAAATAGTTTTACATTTCGTGTACATTTAGTGTACCATTAGAGTTCTTTCGTATATGCTCTTTCTAGTTACCCTTAACCTTTGTGTGTATTTATCACACACAGATCTATAACGCTGCAGCGCTAGAAAATGTAACTAAGCCCATTCAAACTCTCTTATTGGTTTTCCGTGCGTAATTTAGCGATTCTTTTCGGTATTCGCCATATAATTGCGTTTGCTAGCCAATTGTTACCTGTTTGTTGGTGGAAAAAAACAAATACGCAACGGTTATCAAAATTACGAAAAAATTGTTATCATCAATCAATTTTGTTATTTCAATAATTATTATGACTAAAATGGTGATAATCGTGATAATTTTACTGTAGAACTCCGAACTTTTCCGAGCGTCTGCGAGTTTCTTGTTGCGCGCGCTCATTTTTTTAGTCTTGGGTAAAGTGCTGGGTATGAGAGGTCTATTTTATCACGAATTTAGTGTACCACCTACCAGTTATGCTGTCCCATGCGGTATTCGTGTCTAGAACGAAGCATAATCGAAAGGCGAAGGGTCTCGCGAATTCTGTCCCCGACTGTACATGGTATGTCCCGAAAGTATCTGACCTTCCTTCATATTTTCTTGCTGGTGTTATTCTTTGTCATTGAGGTGGTGGCACACTTCGAAGTAGTTCCCATTTGTTTGCAGAATACGGCCTTTCAACTTTTGGAAGCAGTCCTGGAACTCGTTTCTTGGTATTGCCATTAGAGTGTTTGTTGTATTAGTTTTGAGTGTTTATTTGTCATCGAATTGGTGTCCTATGAGCAGCATTTATAATAATCTTGGGAACAACTAATGTCCCAGAGAGCTATGTCAGGACTGTATGGAGGCTGAGGGAGTTATACGACTCTATGTTTTGTCAAATATTGCTGCATGAGGTTCGATGCATGCACTGGTGTGTTATCGTGAAGCCAATTACTGCTTGACCAATGCTGATGCCGTTTTCTACTAATTGCATCACACCATCGTTTCATAACTTCAAGATAATATTCCTTTTTAATTGTCCGACTTTTAGGATCATGTTAATGGTGCATAATAGCCTTATAATAATAATAATAATAATAAAACAATCGGTAACGACTTGACATTGCTTCGACTTTGGCACGCTTTTTTTGGTTATGGCTCTGATGATAGCTTCAACAACGAAGACTGTCATTTTTTTTGGGATCATAACATAAACCCTCTATTCATCACCAGTTATAATCTTTTTAAGCAGATTTTCATCATTATTGATGATTTCCAAAATGCCATTTCAAGGCAAAGATTTGTCTGCTACACCATTAGCAATTTCAGAATGAATTTTACCTATACTAACCATTTGCAAATTGTCAGTAAAATCTTCCAAACACTAGTTTCGGGTATTCCAAGATCACATTCTAGTTCTTGCACAGTCATTCGATGATCGTCATTGCTCGCAAGTCACACACGTTTGATATTATATGGTGTTTTTGTCGTTGAAGGCTGCCATGTGCGCGTAGCTATCAACAGGTATGCTGTCATCTTTGAACCGATTATACACTTTTTTATTTGTGTTTTGCTATATACTCATCCCCAAATGCAGTCTTCGTCATTTCAATGGTCTCTGCACAACGAGTTTAAAACAGAATTTTATTCAAATTTGTTGATCCCGTCTTTCCATCATTTTTCATGATAGCAAAATGTGACGCATATGAACTAAGGTCTCCTGGTAACAACTGCTGTATCTAGGGAGTTCATGAAGCTTTACTTGTGACACTAATACCCAGCATATAGTGCTAAAATTGTCTGGAGCAAAGATATGATGGAAGGTCGGATACTTTTCGGACAGACCTTGTGCATTGTGCGAACTGCTCACTGTTATCCTAACGTTGATAAGTCCATTGTAAACTGTAATGTCTTTAATTTGTGCTCTGATTTACCAATGCAACCTTTAAGATTCCGCTTAAACTATCCAAAATAAACAATAGTTCTTCTTCCTGTAGTGTTGAGTGTTTAACCCTTTGACTGCTGACGGTGGATCGTCTACCTGCCGCGCTGAGGCCGGCTACCTGTGCTAAGTGATTATTCCTGTGGATGGAGTGGCCTGCGCTGTCTCACATGCCCAGTGCTGAATATTCCTGGCGTTACCTCTCACGGCTGATACACAATAAATACTTTCACTACATAGTTTCACTGCAAATAAATTACTGCAGAATCAAACAATCATTAACCTTATTTTTCGTCACTAATAATTACATCTTAGTTTTAGTTTTTACTAGATTTTCGCAGCTTATGTCGAAAGCGTCTTGATTCTTAAATTTACCTCAATAGTTTACTGTTCTTTCCTGCATACCTGTTTATAACAACTGCAATTTTCTATATGTTCCTTACTGTATCAGAGTGTTATTGTCGATATTTAAAGAGCGTAGATTCGAAGAAGATGCTAGAAATATTTTAATTCCACACTCGCATACTGTGTTCAGACCACGACTGTTAAATTAGAGATATTCGAACTCATACAGAGAGTTAAAGGCATCCTGTTTTTCCTCGCACTATTCACGAATATAAAAAGACACCTGAAAATGATAATTGCACAAGCAGCCTCCCCCACACACCGAAATTTGGCTTGCGGAATATCTATGTAGATGTAGATTCCCAAAATATCTTGATGTTGACTGAATGTTTTCTGCGCTTTGTAATTACCCGATTATACGTAATTTTGTTTCTTTGATGAAATTTGTTCCACATAAGTACTCAACATATTTTTCAACATTTCAAAGCTGTGCATTGTCTGTCCATTAATTACGTGAGGTGAAATGGGGGGGGGGGGGGTTTCCCCAACGAAATCTCACCGGAGTAACAAAAAGCGGTATCTGACATAATTTCACCAAGAATTGCGGTATTTAGATGAACATCTCTGGTCCAAAAATCGTTAATTTTCAATTTTTTTCACACGACGTATCAGTAGACAAATAGCTATGAAACAAAATATTTCATCACATTCAGTATCTTTCCACTTTGATATTCGAGAATGCACTGATTATGGAATATTCTCCATAGTGGTTATATAAAACCTATTCTTTTCATGAGCTATTTATTTCATCAGTTCTTCTGTAAAAAATAACATGAAAACTGACAGAATACTTGGCACATTCCCTATTTGACACACATGACCGGATAGCGTATTATCAAATGCGTGACTAACTGGACGAAAATCATTTTCTTTCCAGTCAGATTTATCACTAAGAAGTAATTTCTTCGTAAGTGTATCACTATCACTTTCTGATTCTTCAGATTCAGAACAACTAACATCTTTTGTTGAAACATGAGACTGCATTGTCGCCCCTGCTGACGAGTATGGTTTATGACTACAGCCTTCCGATTCTGTGGAAAAGCTATCACTTCCATCAAAATCAAGTAGTTCATCCCCAGTGTCGCTCCTCATTAGAATCACCATGATTTCTTCCTCAGTGCACCCACGAAGTTTTGATATTTTCTTTATAAAATACAGGACACAAAGAAGACTGATGTAATTTCCATTGAAAAGTGAACTTTAGAGCGAAGCCTAGGCTCCCAACAGACAAACATTCGGACGATAAGCTAGTGACCAGAACTGCGAAAGGCTATTGAGAAATGGGGCATGAAGTCTGCTGTACGACTTAGGTAGCGGCGCGTCTATATTCGCCATCAGCACTCAGGTAGCGGCAGGCTGGTGCGACTTAACTCATCAACAGCACTCAGGGGAAAACCGGCGGCTGCGACTATACTCTTCATTAGCACTCGGAGGCAGCAGGCAGCATGACGAGTATACTCGTCAACAGCAGTCAAAGTGTTAACTGCAATCCCAAAGAATAATTGGAATTTTTTACTTGCCCGCTGCATCAACAATCCTGAATCTGTAGATCTGCCACATGCCACTGCTGCATCAGAAGATTCTAGACATTTAATGCGATATATTACTTCGTAATTATCACCTTTATCCTGGAATAGGGTCACCAATTGTGAACTCCTCCTGGCAGCAATTGCGAACTGCTCGCCATTATCCTTGAATTGATAAGTCCATTGTAATCTGTTGATCTAATTAGTGTGATTAATAGTTTGGTCTGATTTACCAATGCAACTTTTAGGATTCCACCTAAACGGTGATTAAGACATGTTTTGGATGGTTTGGCCCACTCGCCATCTGTCACACTCACGAGCCATCAGTTCACTAATTTTAGATAATTGTTATAGTTGTTGAAACATGCCATCGAATTAAGTGGGAGGTATTACTATTGAATCACCAAAGAAAATACACATTCTAATCACACATTATATTTAATAAATTCTCTCCTCCAATCTTTTCACATTTGCTTTTACATTAATTCGGTAAATCATTATAGCTTGCGCATACTAACAATACCCAATACCAGCTAACGTTTGCTTTGCTCATCTGGCAAGCGGCGTTCACCATAAGAATCTGCTGCTCAAATGTGTTGGTCCAAAGATACTATTTAAGCATTCTTAATGACTCAACTCCCCGATCACTACAGCACTCTACTATCTGTGGTAACCCTTGATATATATCTGATTACAAACATTTATATAATCATTCGGAGTCTTTATAAGTAATAAACAATTAAAACAACAATAATAACATAGTCATAATGATAGTAATTAAATCAATCGGAAGAAAAATTTATGGGGGAAAAAAATGTTGCAATTGTTAGTCCAATAAAGAAAAGGACAAAATAAACATATATAAAAAGAAAAAGGCAACCATGGCCTCTGCTTTTTTTTTGATGAAGCGACTTCCTAGAAAATTATACTTTTTCATTATGTTATTGAATGTTTATATGTTATCAAATCTTTTGCTAAGATTGTTAAATTCATCCTTCTGTATCGGTAGTAAAATTATTTGTGTTGTGTATCATGTCTCTTTTCTTTTAATCATCTGATGGAAGTCTACCACCTTTTTCATATTTAATTCTGAATTTACCTTCTTCTAGAATCAGAATTAATAACCATGCATTAACAACTTGCAGACAGAATATGATACCCAAGCAATGACCCCTACAGGAATGTTGAAAATTTTTTGGTGAAGAAAATGCTAAAAAAAAAGAAAAAAAGTGTGCTCTAAAAGTGAGATGGATAAGGAAAATATCTCACCAATATTTTCTTAATTCATCATAAATGTATCCCAATTTCCCATATTAATTGTCACATCGCTGATTCTAGTTTGGAAATTATTTTCAGCCTTATTTAGCAAGATATGCTTGTTGCAAAAATATAAAAAAGAGGGAATTGAAAAAATTAATTATTAAAATTGTAGTTGATTGATTGCATATACTTTCACAGTTGTTGTCAATGTTATCTTGTTATCTGGATGAAACAAAGGTCTGTTTTTTAAAAACTTACCATTTCAGCTATTATTCTGTGGCTTTTATTAAAGGTCTGCCGTGCCTGGGATCACTGCCACCTGTAACCCTACATCCAGTGGATGACTGATAAGATTGGTTGCCTTCTAAAAAGTAAAAATATCCATCCAGCATACAGGTCAGCTAGAAAAAGATTTCTATTGTGCTTACAGGCTTGAAAGTTGAGGGAAAAATTACACACATTGGGTGTGTATCAAGTACCCTGTGCTCTAGCCAGGTATTTATTGGCAGGACAGGATACACCATGAAGGATTGGCTGAATGAACATATGCGATATTTAAAAATATCGACGTCAGAAAATTAGCTGTAGTACTATATTCAGCTCTGTATTTTTAATGGCATTAGTGTTTTGGCTCAGAAAAGCAGATGGTGCCCCAGATAAGTCACAGAAGCATTTTAAAAAAGAAAAAGCCCTGAAAATAATAATGTGGGCAAGGGGTTACAGGTTAACCGAATATGGTCATGCTTACTACTCAATAACATGGGATGCAAGCCCCCACTGAACTGACCAGGCTGTCAGCAGGAACTTCAGTGGCATCACTCCAGACAATTAGCTGGAACATCGGAGGTTTCTTATAGGTGGCAACACATCCAGGCATTGCTGTCCTCTTTTGAAATCCACGTAATAATGACTAGGTTTCTAAAATTGACACAGTTCTACTGAGACATTGAAGATAATATTGTAGTTTATGTTGGTTCTTATATGGTTTCTTTTTGTTGTTGTCTGTGCTGCAGTAATTTTTTTAGTGGTCAATTAGTGATTATATTTTGCTAATTGTCTAGGTTTCCCTGTAAATTTGATGACTTATTTCATTATAAGTGGTCTGAAATTCTGTGAAGTATATTTCATTTACTAATTGTAATAAATTCTTGATGGTAATCTGATGAATGGTTTGAGTGTGATATTTGAATTGTTTCTATTTGCTTATCATAATATCAGGCTTGGAGGCCAAACATTGGAGCACTTGCCTCCTCGGCATTTGACTGTGCCACCCTCAGATCACAATAGAAACTTCCATCCACGAGCAACAGTCATCAATCAGTCCACACCTGCTGGGTAAGTGCAGGAATCATCATTGGTCTCTTCTAGTAGTGGTTTGAAATCCACTTAACTTCCTTAACCACTCTTTCTGTTCTCCTGTACTAACACTTTGTCATCATATCCAGATTATTGCAATCAATCTTCTTCACAAGTAAGAATTAATATTTGTTTGAAACATTCATAATGTCTTCTTCATTTGGTATATTGGCATGAAACTTTGTAACATGTAGTTTTTGCTATCTCTTGAGTTTTTCTCTGAAAAAATTGTAGAAAGAAATACTTGCAACCAGTGTGATATAACTGAAGTTATGCAAATGGAGACTTTCCCGGCGTATTGATTCAATAAAAGTTTCACGGGAGTCTAGCCGGATGGTGTCATAAAACGACGATGTTTCGACAACCTGCTCGGTTGTCTTCATCAGGTCTATTTTAGATGTTTCTTCTCGAAATCACAAACATCTAAAATAGACCTGATGAAGACAACCGAGCAGGTTGTCGAAACGTCGTCGTTTTATGACACCATCTGGCTGGACTCCCGTGAAACTTTTATTGATAACTGAAGTTCTTCATTAGCTGTGTTGTGGCATGGTACTGTTTATTCTTCTAGTTTGATTACAAATTCCTTCTTTTTATATCTTGGTAGTACGAATAAACTATTTTTGATAATTTAAATCATCTCTCACTTGTTAAAAGTTTTGTAAGTACAACATTACTATTCTATAAAACATAAATTGGGTTCAACTCTAAAGAAAGAAGAAAATACTTTTCTGGAACCATTTACAGTCCTTTCTACCTGAGTTATCAGAACCCTGTTTTTCTCACCCAGTTTTTCCCTGGCCTGGAATCCCTAAACAAAATTCTTCGTCTGGGCTATGACTTTCTTAGATCCTTTCCTGAAATGCGCCGCATTCTTCCATCTATCCTTCCCACCACACCCCGAGTCACCTTCAGCAGACCGCCTAATCTAAAAAACATTCTTGTACATAAATATCAAGCCTCTGATGCTCCTAAACCACCGTTTGGATCCTTCCCTTGTAAGAGACCCCGTTGCAAAACTTGCGGTATGCATCCACCTACCACTACCTATAGCAATCCTACAACTGGTGAAACCTACCCCATAATAGGTCATGCCACCTGTACAACCACCCATCTCATTTACCAGCTCACCTGCCTCCACTGTCCAAGTTCCTACAGTGGCCTGACCTCAAACTCATTATCCATCAGAATGAATGGTCACAGACAGACAGTTTACTCCCAAAACCTGGACCTCCCCGTTGCTCACCATGCCAGTACTCACAACACCCGTGACCTTAATAACTGCTTCACAGTAAGAGCCATTAGAGTACTTCCAGACACTACCTCCCAATCTGAACTCCGCAGGTGGGAATTGGCATATCAACACATCCTTCAAACCAGACATCCCCCAGGCCTTAATTTCCGTTAACATCTTCCATCCTCACCCTATACACCCACCACTGGCCAGTACAATAGTTCAATAGTTTCATAATTTTTTTTTTTTTAATTTTCAATTATATTTTTTCTTTATATATATTTTTAATAACTAATATATATGTATATATTTTTTTTGATCATTTCAATCTTTCGTATACTCGCGGTTATATTATCGTTGCTGCCCCCACCACCTCCGACGGTCTGTTGCGTTCTATGAGTGGCTGCGTCCTACGCAAGTCTTGCGCAAGACCAGCCACCTATCTGTTTACTTGAAAAAGGGGATTCTTCACCCGAAATATTGTTTTTTATTTGTTTGTGTGTTGTGCTGTGTTGCTGCTGCCCTCCTCCCTTCAGCTTTGGTGAGTGTTGGGTGTATTTTCCCTTTCTTTTCCATGTGAGTTATTACCTTGGAATATCACAATGCTTTGTTGATTTTCAAACATTTTTCATGAGTCAAATGAATACAACAGTTTGTTTCACTAACATTCAAGAAAACCATATTCATTGGACACATATTCAAATGGGTGCGTTTCATAATAATAGTTATCAATATGGGTGGAAGTAGAGAAGATTCTATTCAGTTTGATAATGACCCTGTTCAGCTTTGCAAGAAATACACTTTCATAACTGTATTAATTTTTCTCCTGAATTTGTCCATTTTGAATCAGCTTATTTGATTAAATTCTCCAGCCCTTCAATTAATGAATACTGGTTGTCATTGTTCAAAATTTTGTTTATACTAACCAACAAAACTACTGCTATCCCAGCAAATATCAGTGTTATCTTGGAGCATGGCAGTGCACCCGCCAAGTCGAGTCAATGGTGGCAGTACTACTTACCATTTTCTTGAAGTGATTCGGGCCATTTTTGTACCTTAATTTCTTCTGTCTTATTGATGCCACATGCTTGATATTTATATTATACTTAGATATCATCAATCTTAGTAAACATACAAAATTTTGTTTCATTCCTCTGATTAGTTTGGATGTTATTAAAATTTCACCATTTTTGTCGTTCACTAAATGACTGACGATCATTAAAACTCCAACGTACTTCCCGTAGACGTAGAAAGCTGAAATTTGGTGCACAGAAAAAGTTTTACTACCAGATTATAAGAAAATTCTAAAACTGTAAAATTTCTGTATATCTACACCTTATCTACCTCTAACGTGAAATAGCTTTCTACCTTAATAATGTTACATGCCTCAGATTTTCATTAGATACGGTGCTTACTAAGTTTAACCAATGTGTTAAATTTTATTTTCTTCCTCCCCTTACTTTTGAAGTTAATGAAATAAAAAAATTTTTTTAAAAAAATTGTTTTTTTACTATGACACCCCGACATCAAAATTCTATCATATATCCCATGGTCCTAGAAACAGGTAATTCCGTACAGATATATGGTTTCATCCCAAAATCATAAGAAAAGTCTAATATTACTGATTTTTCACTTAATGGAAACTCAATACATGAAAAGTTCGGCGAATGTTTGGAAGTTAATTGCTTTGCTCTGAATGAGACTCAATGCTAGATATTTCTTTCATACACAGAGAGCAAGTGCAACTAACATCTTAAATTTTGCTTTCATCCTATGCTCAGTTTGGAAATTATTCGTTGTTTACTTATAATGGTAGTTAAATGTGTGGCAATTGGCATGCTTGGCATTGGTGTACTCCCATTGTTTGAAGAGTGAGTGGGCATTGTTGACAGCATATATTGATGCCTTGAATTCTGAGATGTTCTCGTCCACTGATTTTCAAATTGAATTGTTACACTTGAGCATTAACTCAGAATAAACGACTAGCTTACAAAAAGACATGAGAACCTACAAAAACAATTCTTGTAAAAAATAGGCTAAAACGGGTGGCTGTTTAGTGACAGAAAATTGTGAGATCTTGTTCTGAGCCAAGTCTACTCTTTACAGTGCATATTAACTTTGTGAAACTGAATGATGTATCTCGGCGTTATAGATCGTTTATTTAAAATAAGAAAACTCTGAGGACTTGGCCATTATGCATGTCATAATTTTTCTGAAATGATATATAGATTATTAGGAAACAAAGGTTCTAAAAGCGGATGTATTGAACATTAGGATAGGATAAATAACGACCACTTACCATAGAAGAGGATTCCAGCGGCGTTGGTACACGAGAAAACACGAACACACAAAGAATAACATTTTCGAACCATCACTCTTCATCAGTAGGAGTGAGATGGCTGCACGCTAGCCGCTGGCAGCCAACTGCATGAGCTACAATGCTGGTAGCTCATGGTGGGGGAAAAAACAACATGGCGGCACAGGGGTCATTATTTCAGCTGATGTTAGCTGTCTTAGACATTAAAACATCCATCTTCACCACAGATAATTAGAAAGAAAGGTGTAAGAACCTTTGAAGATTTGGGATCAAGTTTATATTGTGATGCATGATGGCACTGACATGCAATACAGGGAATGTATTAATTCCCGAGTGATTGTAGCTTTGCTTATCTAGCGGTAATATTAGCGGAGATAGTGGTTAGGCTGGAATGCAGCCTGGACCAAGTTGACAACTGAAGCTTTTTGCTACAGCACAAGGGATGATAAATTACAATGAGCTTTATTTTATAACAATTCTATTTAGTTAAGCAACTGCAGATAAATAAATTACCATAACACTCTGTTAAACCCGTCATTTTTGATGCGCTTTGGGGCTAGTTCTAAATAAACAATCTATAACAGTGAGAGAAATCATTCTGTGTGAATATATACTGTAAAGTGTAGACTTGAATCAGAACAAAATTTCATAACATTTGTCACTAAACAGACACAAGACCAGGCCTATTTTTACAAGAATTGTTTTTGTGGGATATTATTGTTCATATAAATCTGCCTACACTCATTCATAAGAATGTGCTGCTGTGAATGTAAGATGAAAATGAGTTATTATTTGAAACAACTTATTTTCCAGTAGCTAACAATTTGTGATTGTTTTCTGGTTTTATGACTTGAAACTATGACCAAGCAGGAAAGTAATTACAATATTAAAGTTTTTAACAAAATGACTAAAATTACCTGGGTACTGTGGCATTGATTTACTACTTGTATAGACTGGTAACTGCCCTGTAAAAAAGTAATTTAGGTAGTTTTTACATGTACCCCATGTGAGTGGTGAAAAAATTTCAAGTACATGTCTTACATGTTTGATTGTCCAGGATGTGTAGTATAAGATTAGTAACTTTTTTAAAAATAAAATAAAAAAAAAACCCTTGCTAACTGTAATTTGTTCCTTATAATGAAGGTTTATTTGGTTCATTGACTTTAACACATATGGATGTGGTAGATCAGATGGTAATTGCTGGCACAAAAATCAGTGCTTGACATATGATGTTACAGATTGATAAAACTAATAGCTGGTCTATGTTGAAACAAAACATTCATAAACACAAGCTGCAAACATAGTAGTAACTTATTTAAGAAGCTGTTAAATGCCTGCACAGAACCCTCATTTCAAAGCAAATATAGGTGCTTCTGGCCTGGGCCCATGGCAATCCTCTGCACCAAATGTAAAGAAAAACTGCCAGACAAAATTGGTCTAGTGTCAGATTAATCGAAATTGCATGCAGGTATTAACACAGCTATCCTAAATATAATTGTTACCAACAAATGTGTAATAAACATCTAGGTTAACATCCATTTCATCAGGTGTTTTTAGAGCTACTGCGGTGGAAAAAATATTCTGATGCAGGTTAGCATACTGTAAAAGTTGTGTAATTAGTAAAGAAATCAGATTAAAGTAATTTGAATGTAAAGCATGAACTCACAAATAATAAGTATTTAATGATTCTACAGTAGATGTGCTTTATATCACCAATCATCCCTCTTCAACTGCACCACTAATGCAATGATTTATTTTTTCAGTTCTAATTAAATTTATTGTTTCATTACATAGTACTAATCCGGTGCAATATTAATTCGAGGAGTTTCAGTGGTGGATGGGGGTGAGGGGGGGGGAGGAGAACTGTAAAACGGGAAGATAACTGCGAATTAAAAATGTTCACATTTTTTCCTCGCAGCTCTTAGACCATATTAGATGTCCATGTTTGTAATATTTGCTTTTCAAATGTAGGATATGCTTGTTAATGGAGACAAACTGCAAGTACTTAACTGTTAGCATACGGTATTGAAGAAAAAAAAGGTGTATGGCATTGTTGGCCTGGAGACCCCAGATTGTTCGGCCAGTGGGTATCAGAGTTTTGATCTGCCGTGCATGCTCCTTTGTCGTTGCTACCCCAAACTAACCTGGCAGTTCTACTAGGTACGGGTGACCTACAGTTTTACATTGAACCCAAATCATGGAGGGTCGGAGCATATTTCACATGACCAAATGAAGATTTGCCAGAGGTAATGGTCAGTTTTTAAAGCCGTAAAAAATTCCAGCTGAGGCCGGGATTCAAACTGGGAATCTTCCATTGCCCAGTCACGTGCCTTAACCAACTGAACCACCAGACCACTCAGCATATTGAGAAAAGGGTGTTAACAAGGTGACAACTGTGATGGTTGCTCATGTCTTTACTTTCCTGTAAAACTGAACAATGCTAGTCATTATTACTATTACTACTATTTATTATCATTTTGATTATAATATGATAATAATTATAAACAATTGTCTGTATTCTCTGTACCCTCATTCACTCCCCACCCACTAGTTCACAAACTTCATTTTATACATGTGATGATAATGTGTGTATGTCCCTCACACTGAGGTATAATTTTTTTCGCAGTTTGATTTAGTTTAGTTTAGCTTTAGTTAACCTGTATTCACAAGGCTCAAGTATACCCAATCTATATAAGAAGTTTTTGACTCTTGGCTGAAAAAATAAATAAATAAAAAAACTCGGTTATCAATTTCTGCTCACCTTATGAAGTACTTCTCACTTTGAGAGTGCTTACAATTCTTGTAACAGTACTACTACTTTTGAAGCGTTTTAGGAAGTAATTTTTTGTTTGTAATAATAGCAAGGCCTTGTCATTTCATAGTTACTTAGGCTGGTTACCTTATTTTCAGCATATCAACAACTATCAGAATAATAAACATTTGTCAGATGTAAAAACAGAGTGAGTCAAACAGGACTTTACAACTTTGGAGTGGGTAGATGTGTCATTTTGTAGCAAACAATCTGAAGTGTCACATAAAAGTTTCAAGTGTCATTTTGGTTCATTGTGACTACAGTTTGTCATGCGGCAAACATCCCACTGGTAATCAATTCCTTTCCACATCATTCATTACAGCAAATCGGGCGTAACTTGTGCAACAGCAGCATTAATTTATCAGGTCGGCCGAATTGTTAACATACACACGATCTTTAATGAAACCCCAGAGAAAGAAATCCAGTGGTGTCAAGTCTGGGGAACTAGGTGGCTATGTGATTGGCTCTTCTTCACCAATCCACTGACCTGGGAAGTGATTATCGAGGAAACCTCAACCTTCTGTGGGGAAATGGTGTGGTGCAATGTCTTGCTGGTAGTAAACCTTCCCATCTTTGTCATCTTCATCAATCTGTGGAATTAAAAAGTTTTGACGCATATCCAGTTACACGATACCAGTGACAGTTTTCTCCATGAAGAAGAAAGGGCCATATAATTTTAATCTACTAAGGGCGCAAAACATTATCTTTGGGGCTCTCATGAATGGGTTACAGGGTTGCTTGTAGATTTGGGTGCAAAATGTACATGGAACAGTTGTTAAAGAGTTCGTTTCATGAAACCACAACAACCAGTGAGCACGCTCCGCACCAGTGAAAGTAGTCATTTAACTGTTCACTATGCTGGCACTCCTGGTTTTAGAATAGTGTGCTGGCACTCCTGGTGGCGAAGTAGTGTACTGATGAACTATGTGCATCCAACTTGAGGTTGTTTGCTACAAAATGACACATCTATTTATTCTGTAAGTTGTCTCAATAAATTTCTATATCACTCCAAAGTTGTAAAGTCCTTTTTGACTCACCCTTTATTAGCTTAAAAAGTTTGAATAATATGCAGAGAAAGCTACAGCAAATGAGTTTACAGCAAATGAGTATCCTGCATGTGTTCCAAGTTCACTTACTACCTGAATTTATTCATATTCCAAAAGTTAGGTTTGTATGGGAGAGTAATATATCCTACCAACAGAGCACACTTCCCATCCTTCATCCCACCCTTTATTTATTTCCATATTATAAATTATGGAACTATACTTTTTGATTGTTTCTATTGCTTATATGCTGTCACAAATTAAAATAATAAGAAATAAACTATATTTACCCTGCACCAATGTCTTCTTATTGCAATATGTAATGGAACAGAGGAATTGGTGTACATTCCAGTAGGAGTTTCACCATCACTGGACTGGACGAGTGTAGGAGCTTCCAGTGGTAGCTTGAGAAGGACAAAGGAGGACTTTTTCTAGAAACAGTCAATGTGTTGGTGCTGTCACAGTGAAACATGGGAGTAGAGTATGACAAGTGAAGTTTATTGGCTACCATCTAGATTCAATAGAAAATCTGAAATTTGTGTTGGATATGTCCAAGTATGGGACTAACTGTGATGCTATGTGCTGTGGAGGAAAAGAGGCAGGGATTACCTTCATTTTGATGCCTTGTGAGGTACTGGACATTGTTGTGGCATACCACAGGTGCGGTCAGTGTCTCCAGTGTATAAGTTAATGCTGTGTGTACCACCTCCTAAACATCCTCATTTACGAACCTGCTTCTTCATTGACATACTTGTAAACTTAGTTCTTTGATGGCTATTTTAGGTGTGATATAAATCTTTTTAGTTGAGTAAACTACATGTGTACAGTAGTTACTAACTTTATGTGACCACTGAATTATTAGATGTTTTATGCAATCCCTAGTGTTTCCAAATCCTTGTAGTTCATTATTCTGGCTACTGGCTACTGTCTACTGCTAACCTGACCTTGTTCATATCAGCGTGAAATCAAAACTAATTAAGTAACAGTGTCAAAGTATGGGACTAACTATGATGCTACATATTTTCGACCATATACTGGTTCATTTTTACCCATGTAGTTTCATCTAAAGAACATTAACAGAACAATAAGAAGGCAGTCATATAATTACCCAAGTCTCTATTAACGAGTCACAACCTCAATACATATTTGCCCACTTCAAGCCCTATTTATAGATAAATTTTTAATTAGGGGAATTGTGTATGAGATTATGTGTGCAGTATGCTTTTTAGTAACTTAATTTAAAGAGTTTTTATACCAAAGTAAATTGAAAGATGATTATTAATAATAGAAAAAAAATCATAAGTTAAAGTATCAGCTAGAACACAAACAGGAATCACCTTGGATATAGGTTGTAACAACAAAGGGGCCAGTGTAGATAATATTACAACAGCTGTGATTAAATAGGTGAAATAGTATTTAGACTGCATCTGCAAACTTTGCTACTTTAGAAGTTGAAAAATGTGATACTACTACTGGTCTATAAAGGAGGTGCGGGAAATAGAGTTGAAAATTACAGGCCGATATGTTTGACATCAATGGTAGATAAATTAATGGAGAGATTAATATGCAAGCAGAAATGTCTGTGTGAAAAGAAATGATTTGCAAATTAGCTCAAGCCTAACATTTGGCAGGATGTGGTTTCGGATCCCTGTCTCACTATCCAATTTTTCGTTTTCCATGGTTTCTTGAAATTGATCCAAACAAATGCCAGGATAGTTGCTTCAAAAGGCCATGGATGAATTCCTCAGTCTTCTACACCCTTTGCTCTTCCACATCTTTCAGCGACCTCAATGTTAACAAGGCACAATGCTATAAAAAAAAACCAGGCGAGTCAACGGATGGCCTTAGAGAAGGTTTTCATATTAATCACAGTTAGTAGTGTATATGCATAATAAATCAAGTGAAACAGAGTACAAAAGCTAAGTTGATAGTGTAATACTAGATCTTTCCAAGGCTTTTGGTATAGGTAGGTATAAAATAGTGTTAAGTAGGTAATGAAATTAAGGAAAATGGAAGCGGCTTCTAGGCGATACAATTAATGAAGGAAAGGGAAATTAACCCACCACATACCGAAGTTGATGGCTGCAATGAGAGAAAACACTTAGGTGGACAAACAAATACACAATATTTCGGCAACTGCCTTCTTCAGTAGTAGATAAATGGGCCATTAGGCTCCATATGTGTGCACACACAGAATGTAAAATAGATAAAATTGACTTGCTGGTAGAAGAATTCTTAAAAAGTAGAAAGCAAAGAGTTATGGTAAAAAATGCCATATCAAAAAGGAGAAGTGAAATTGGGGGTGCAGGGGTGTTGTATTTGGACCATTGCCATTCAATATTCTAATAAATGACTGTGTTGATGCAGTCAGAAGTTAGGTTTTATGCAGATGACATAATGAAATATAAAGGATTAAAACATAGTAGGACCATGAGCAGCAGTACTGTGACCCAGGATATCTAGCTTGGTAGTTGAATATGAAATGAAGCTAAATTCCAAGAAGAGTCAGCTTATTAGGTACAAACATGAAACAATTAGATTGTTTATGATTACAGGATGGGGAAGGAATTGCTTGTTGAAGATCTGAAGTGTAATTATTTGGCATAACATTTGATAGTAAATTTAATTGGGCTGGACACAATAGGCAGGTGATAGAAGAAGGTTTCAAAATCCTTCATTATTGGAGAAGTTGATGTAGGTTGTAACATATCTATAAGCTCACTAAAAGTATTTCTACTAGCTAGCCCCAGTAGAAACATGATTTATAATTTGACTTCAAGGCTACCCATGTGGAAGACAAATTTCAGATAAAGTAGTTTTCCACAATAATGGATTTTGTTGCATTCATTTTCACTACTAAAACTCATCATAAGGATTAAAGTGTATTAATTACACCCGGAAAAATTTAGTTTAAGAGAAATTTGATTTGTTTACGATCTTCAAGACATGTTCTTTGTGAGGACTAATACCTAAAATTTGAAATAACTCTGAATCGTGTAAAGTTACAGCTGATCTTTCATCGTCAGTTATATTAGACATTGTCTAACTTATTTTGAATTTAAAATCAAGCAACTAGGCAAAGTATAATTAGGAGTTTTAATTAAGAGAAAAATCTAAATTTAGACTAAAGGAGATAAAAACAAGAAATTTATATCGGAAGATAGTTCAAAGTAAGAGTATTAAAAATATACTTAGGTTCCTATAAGAAGGCATGATGTATCTATGATATAAACAAGATTTTGGGAATGGTTTGTTGTTGTTGTCGTAATTGTAAAGGAAAACCTACAGATTTGATGATGTAAGAGACTTCAAGGTTAAACTTATAGAAGACTTTCTAAAGACTAACTTAAGTTAGAATAAATAGGAGAAGATATTAAGATGCTTAGGTGATAATTACAATTTTAATTATTAAATACTCTTCAAGATATAAATTTTTGAAGGATTTTGCTGACGTCACATGGTTGACGATTTCGT
Source organism: Vandiemenella viatica (assembly GCA_031002005.1). Taxonomy (NCBI): domain Eukaryota; kingdom Metazoa; phylum Arthropoda; class Insecta; order Orthoptera; family Morabidae; genus Vandiemenella; species Vandiemenella viatica. The sequence continues at coordinate 134,045,466 of JARYHS010008075.1, forward strand.
GGTGTGATCTGCAGCCATAATACATTTTTGAATCAATCTTTGGAAATCTCTAAGTAGATGTGATTGAGTTAGGTTCGCACGCAACCCGCTGAGCAAAATGGCTCCACTTGGTGATAAGCTGTCTCGATAATGTGGTCGTAATTCTTTCATCGTAGATAGGGGATATGATGAGAGTTCGTTCTCACTCGTGAATGTGCTTAACCTGTTAATCTTCAATGGAGAAGTAGTCTGATTGCTTTTCTAAATCTGGTACCGATATTGTAAGGTGACACTTTTCAAAGAATATACTACTTGAGTGACTATTAAAATGTGTATTTTGAGCTTATTTCTAATTCCCTTTCATGTTTGAGGGTATCAATAATATGGTGGCCATGTTCTTAAGAGATTATAGGTACCAGAAGGCTATCGGTCATGCACCTTAATTATTTTTCATCAATAGTTGAAACGTAGCTTTTGCTTTACCCCCGAGCTAAAGCTATCATTCTGCAAGGTATATACTGGAGAAGGAAAGGGGATGGGTTACACAACTTCTGTCAAACTATCGCTTGAATAGGGTGGTGTAGTAAGATATTCAAATTTCGTTACTAAACACAGACCGAGCGTGGTGGTTGAGTGGTTAATGCTCTGGCCTCGCATTCGGTTCAAATCCTCATGCGGGCCTCCAGATTTGGGTTTTCCATGGTTTCCCCAAATCACTCCAGGCAAATGTGGGGATGCTTCCTACAAAAGGCCATGGCTGAATTCCTTCTCGTTTCTTGACCCTAGTACCTTCCCTAATAACCTCAACGAGGCATAAAGACATAAGTTAAATAAAAAAAAACTAAATACATGAACTGCCGGGGATGCAGAGGAAGATAGCTAGTTTTGTTTATGGAAATTACTGCAGATCACTGTTAGTATAACTGCTGTGCTAAAGGAACTATAATGAGAATCATTGGAATAGAGTGTTGAAGAGATTTCTGGGAGTGTACGAGGCACATACTGGTATGAAGCATTGAAGGTAATTGATAGATGAATTAGTTGTAGTGCATGGGAGGGAAATGATAATAATAACCACATGCTGGCAATTGACTTAGGCATAATCGAGTTAGGTAATTGGACTTGTTAGTTACTCTTTCAATTGCACCCCAGAGAAGTAGTCAAGGGGGCTACGATTCAGGTTATTGGGGGTCCAGAACTCTTTAGACTGGAACATGTATATGTTTCAACCAGTTTTGTACTAAATACTTGTGTGTCATTGTACCATCCTTTTGAAGCACATATTAGCTCCCGAAGACCACCGTTTCCATCCACAATTTCACACGCTCATTAACTTCTTTTCTGACAGCTTGCTTCTAATCAAAAAATAAAATAAAATCTCACTACATGACATTACAGGACAGACATGACACGTTGGACATGAACACTGGCTAGAAAATGTTTTCCTGTCAATAATTGAGACATGTTTAAGTTCGTGGATGAACCGATGACATTTTCTACGACCCATTGATTAGGGAGTGTCCATAAACCACATAGCTCCATTTTGGCCTCTTGTGAGCCACCTCTCTTCCCATGTAGCCCGACATGGCTTTTGTCTCTACCCCCCTCCCCCCATGTAGCATGTAGCTTTTTTCCACTATATTTAAATAGTGTTGCGTGTTCTGTACCTCATTTTAATTGTGACAAATAATATTAATGAAAAGCTATGTTGCTTGTTCGGATCCCCCTCCCCCCACGTAGCTCAGCGTAGCTTTCCAGCCAACACCCCACCCCCCTCCCTCCCTCCCAACCAAGCCACATAGTTTATGGATGCTCTCTTATGCGGGTTGCAAAGTTTTACAAATAACTGTACTTGCTGTAGAGCTTCAGAGATGCATTATAGATAATTAATTTCCAATTCAAATCTTCCTTTAATTTTATTATAAGGACATCTTTCCCTGCATTATATTTATCAATAAGCCCAATTGTCATTGCATTGTGTCGTGTTTTCTGTTTAAAACACAAAAGATCTTGTTACACAAGTTTAAAAATGCAAAAAAAAAAAAAGAGAGAAAAAAGTAGGTTGGATTAAGACCAGAAAACTGCCCAATGCCAGAGAACCATATACTATTTAGTAGAAAAGGGGGTGACAAATAAGGTTGACCGAGCGTGGTGGTGTAACGGATAGCGTTCTGGCCTCGCATTCGGGAGGACGGCGGTTCGAATCCCCGTCTGGGCATCCAGATTTGGGTTTTCCATGGTTTCCCCAAATCACTCCAGGTGAATGCCGGGATGCTTCCTTCAAAAGGCCATGGCCGAATTCCTTCCCATTCCTTGCCCCCATCCTTTCCCGTCTCTAAAGACCACGTTGTTAAAAAGGGACGTTAAACTGTTAAAAAAAAAACAAAAAAACAAAAACAAATAAGGTTGAAATCTATATATTGTTTATCTTAACCTCAGTGGTAGATAAGTTGATGAATAGTTTGTTATCAAACTACATCAGAAGTGTATTGTTTAGAGTGAAAACATGAACTTTATTGAGGTTATCCATGTGAATCACAGTTACTGGGCTGTGACAAAGTACCTCAGGCAAAATGCTTTGGGGAAAATATTTCACAATTTGATCCTCGATTTATCCAGAGAAGTTTTTTTTCTCTTCTAAATAATTATTGTTTTAGCGATTTTGTTTGCAGATGGTGAAATGGTGTATAAGAGGCTTAAAATTGAAGGATTATGTGCAGCAAAAGAAAGGTCTGAACTGGCTCTATAGTTAAGATACCTAATATGGATAGATAAATGGCAGGAAGAGTCAGCTTATAACTTACATACAAAAAGTTTTATATGATTTATGCATTGCAGAGGGAACTGATGGTGGAAGCTATAAGATGTAAATATTTGGGTACATCTTTTCAGAATAAGCTCATTAGGACACACACATTTGAGAGGTGTTAAGGTGGTAGATACAGCTAACACATACAAATTTTTTGTAGAAATTGAAATATCATTATCTTCAAATCTTTTTAAATTAGAGGGTTTAAATTTCATAGCTCCATACAACTGTTACAGTTATTATATAAATATTGATTTTTAAAATAAAAATATTATTTAACAATATGTTAATGTACCATCCAAACTGACAGTTAAAAATATGTCGTCATTAAGGTTATTTGAAATTTTGCAGAAATCTTTTTTTAGTCTTGTAAACTAATATTGAGGCAGTTAGTTAAACCAACAGTATAACACATTTAACTTTATATTTGTTGTTAATAAAAAATTCAGAAAATTAAAATTCTTGTTTTTTTGTTTAAACATATAAGCATATTTTCCATTTGTGAAAAGCTGCATAAACAATAATGGTAGGGACTGTAGTAATTAGTATGTAGAACATGTCCTGCAAATTTGAAAAAGATCTATGCATGTGGAAAAAGTTATATTTAAAATCAATTGATGAATTGCTGTTTGGAGATATTTAAGGTTAAAGATTTAGATTACCTTCAAGTGCAGTAAGATTTAAGTGGCTGTCAATCGTGCAGGACTTTGCTTAATCACACAATTCTCACACTGTCAAAGATATTTAAATAATTTTTTTCACCAACATGAAGTCAAAAGTAATCCTATTTTTGTGAATCAAAAGGAAAAAAATCATTTTTTGAAACCTTATAACTGTAGCTACCCCCTTAAAGTGATGTTTCAAAATCATGCATCTACTGGTGAGGGTATGTTCCAGGAAGTAGGGTACCCAGACTAAGGAATTTTGGTCAAGCTGTTGCTTGAATACGATAGTATAGAATGGGCTTTGTATTCTGGATATAAAATACAGGAATTGAAGGTGGTAAACAAGGCAGTTAGATATATGTGTGTAAATTATGATAGAACAAACTAGGGTATATGTAAAGTATATATTGCGAATGATGTGTTGATGGATCTTGGCTACAAGATTAATAGCAGCATGTGGATATAAAGAGCTCTTGATTTAAGATATAATGGTGCAAGAAAGTTTTAAAATATGGGAAGCAAGTTAGAAACTGGAATTAGGTATTGGAGGAGCTTTTGATTAGTATATTTGAAATTAAAAAAAATTGAAGTAAACATTTGTATAAAGTATAAGCAGGTATGTAAGGAGATCAGCACTGGGGCATCACAGTTCAAAATAATAGTAAGATTTGCTTTGATTTTTCTTACCATGGAGTTAGATGTTTTAAGTTCTCCTTCTGTTCTTCATCTTTGATATAATACTTTCCCATTGTAAAATGGATGAAAACAAGTAATTTGTTAAATAGATCAACTGTTTTAACCAATGTTTCATTTACAACTAAAAGTAATGGAAAGATTCTAGATTAAGCTGCTCTCATAATTCATGCTTGATTGAAGCATCACATCTTTATGGTTGGGAAGTATTTTATGTTATAGGTAATTATCTATAGATTGATGTGAAAATGTGTAAATATCACTTTATAAGAATGATGTAACAGTGTTGCATTATGACACTTTTTAACTCCATTAGTGTACTGCACATTTTCCTAGTAAAGAGAAATGTATTCGAAGTATACTAAAAAAAGAACTTCATAAAATTAAGTTGCACAATAAGAATGGCTTGCAGTCTCTGTTTGAGCATAAGATGAACTGCAGTACACTGTCACTGACAGTTGACTTTCTGTATGATTTATTATACAATGATGCACTTGCATTTTTAGGAGTAAATAATTCCTTGAATGTGACTGAAAATGGGTATATGTAAAGATAGAATTTTTTTCTTTAAGTCATCTATGTGTGAAGTAATATTAGTGGTGCTGTATACAGTAGATGACAAAATGAAACATTACTATCTGTTCTATCATGTTCAAAAAGTCTGAGGAAATATTCAACTTGTAGAGATCAGTAAGAACTTCATGTTTATAAGAATAAAAATAAATATTTCTGAAACAGATAAGGATAAAAGGTTTTTTTTTTGTCATATTCGTTGAGAAATAACAACCTTGGAATGATTATGCTATCAAAAATTTGTTGCCGCTGTACTAAAAACGAAATCTCTTCCCAGCAGTTTTGGCCCTCGTGGACCACCGAGTTTTGAACATCCTCCTGCTGTCTTCCATCATGAATCAGGTAAGTTTTAACTTCTTATAACATGACTCTGTTTTGTGGTTTTAAATAAAAGTATGTTATGTATATTTTTTTGATGGTTTGTCTATTTTTTGTTATAGCTTGTTTCTTATGCAATTATATAGACTGTCGGTAACAATTTTTTTAAACCCTTCCTTGACTAAACAATTTTTTAGTAAAAATATTTTTGTAAAGAGAACGAGTATAAGAATTCTAAATTTAAAAAGTAATAATTTTTGGAACCTCAAGTACTGTGTAAATACATAAAGAGGGCTGAATGGCAAGATAATAGTGATTGAAAAACGGCCACAAGGTATGGACTTTATTGATGTAAGGTACAATTTTATTCCATATTTTTATCGATCATAAACTTTTACCTCATATTTTTAACTAAATAAATGTGTTTGGTTTAAAGTGAAATGCTGCAAACAGTAAACTGCTAGACTAGGTGCGTCATCAGTAATTGGTGAAGTCTGTGTTTACAATAATATAGATTTAGAAAATGATCACAGGTCTTGATCCGTTGATCAAATCATGGTGATTTACAGATTTCACCCATAGTTTATCCTTAGGGATTGCTCTACTGAATTTGATGACTTTCTGTCTAATTCGAAGGGAGTTTACCTTGCATAAAGACAGACACTGTCCTCATTATATTTGGGACTAGCATTTTCCTGCTGTTTTGCACGCGTGTTTAGTAATGCTCTACTCTTTTTTATTTTAGAACCAAATATTAACTTGGAGAAGCAAAAAATATAAATTTCATTTTGAAATATTCCTTTCTTTTTGTTGTTAGGGGGCATTCATTAATGACTTGTGGTGAATTGGGGGGGGGACGCCATCAAAATCTCACGTCATTTTAGAGGGGGGGGGCAACCAGATCTCACGAAGTCCCACCAGAGGGGGGGAGGGATGTCCGGAATTCCAGAAAAAAACCTCACCTAATTAATGGATGCCCCCTTACCTTAGATTTGGTTTTCGTACTATTGTTCGAAAGTTTTTTTTGTTATACTTAGATTTTTAACACTATGTAATATATGAAATGTGAATAATTAAAGCTGTGTCAAACATTATTGCTAGTAGTCCAATACAGTCATACCGAGAATCACTTGTCCTCTTGGTCAGAAATTTGATACACACTTTCCCAGGGATAGAAAGTGCATATTAAATCAGAAATAAATGTACGTCAGGCCTAAGGCAACACTTCTGCAATTGTGTTGGCAGTGCAGTCGTCAGCTTTTTCTAAAAATACCTTTACCACCAGCGATAGCATTGGCAACAATTAATCTGAAATTGCTGGAGAATTTTTATAATCCCTTATGTATACATCCATACGCTGTTGGTAATAACATGCATTTCTTTCGTAGTAACTTCTGTTATACAACTACCCAAATTTCAAGCCATTTCTTCATCGTATCTCAGAATTGAAGTGGTTAGTCAGAAATGCGGCCTGGACCAGGAAAAAAAAAAAAAAATGTGGCCAGAGCCACACGGAAATATAGGCTACACATGCACAGTGATCGTTTTGTTTCTGGGGGTATACTTGATCATTAACATAGCATTCATTAAAGCAGCTTATTAATTACTAACAATAATTGAATTCTTCATGCCTTATGTTGTTGCAAAACCATTCGGATCAGGTTGCATTTTGACTTAACCACAATCTGTACTGATATTGATACTTCAAAATCAAACAATGGAGATACAACTAAACGCATGAAATGCATTGCTAAATACATTTTGGATAATGGCAACATTGTCTATCTCAGGATTCAAAGTATAAATAGTATAGATTGTAATAATTAATTTCATAAGACAACTGCAAGAAGACTAAAACACTTGCTGTCTGTATTGCGATGTAAAGTTTAATCTTGCTTTTTTTTTCAAAATGATTGTTGTTAAGTTGAAATGCGGCCTGGACCAGGTTAACAAACTTCGCCAAAGTCGCAAGAAGCTATACTGATTTCTTACTTCTGATCTCTTGAGAATTACCAGTTAGCAATATATCACAAAACTTTATTCTGAACTTTCGAATTGTCTATCACTATAAAATTGCAGTGACATGGTATTGTGAAAATTCTTATTATCGATGCTAAGCACAAAACTAGTTACCATAAATACTGCAACTGTGTTACTCTTACTGAAGAGTTAATATATTATGTAGTGGTTTGAGTAACGAATTTTTTTAATTTATCAAAATTCATAAATCCTGGAAAATATAACCAAAGACAAATATATTATAAACAATCCAGAGATCAGTATATCCATCTTTACCCAGACTCGTCATTTTTACAGTAAGTTGTATATACATGGATGTATTATTCAGGTATTATTTACTGCATTCAAGAAAATTGAAAAAGTAAATATTCGAAGTGAAAATATTAAACAGAATTGTAAGTTAAACTGTGTGATATTTTTTCAGTTTTTTGTGCAAGGAGTGAATATCTCAATTACAGTGTGGTCTATAGCCCATAATTACATATCTACAAATGTATTTAATTATTTCCTCTGTCCCTCAGTACATATAACTAATTAGCTGTTTCTGCAGTTTTTAATTCAGACCATTAGCTCTATAATTTTGAAAACAGCATGCAAATTTCTGCGGTAGTTTTTGTGTAGTTTCTGTTCAAATATTGAGACACTCGCAGCTTGCTTCCAGATTTATAATAGTATTCTATAGATAATACAGTTTCCTTTCTACTGATTTTTATTCACTGTGTTTGTTAAAATACGTGAATTGACTTAAATTCCTACTACTGTTCTCAGGGGCGCCGGGAGGGGGGTGAAAAAAAAAAAAAGTCGCCCAGCCTGGAAATTTTTGGGCCGATAGGGGGGATGGGGCACCAATGCAGCCCTGGTGCACCCCCCTAGAAACAATCCTGCCGGCACCCATGACTGTTCTAAACTAAATCTGCATACCATCCTGTATTAGCAAAGTGCATTAGCATTATGAGAATTTCTTTGTGCGATTGTATCCTAAAACTTTCATTGCAATGTTCATTTGTTGGTATTTTTGTTTGTTGTTGTTATTGTTGCTGTAGGGCGAGGTCATTGGCTATTTTTGTTTAATTATCCATGAATTAATTAGGTATTTATCAATAATGATACTAATGGAAAAGGAGATGGCTTTTAGGCAATAGAAATAACTAAGGATAGGGAAAATGACTCATCATTTACCAAAGTTGAAGGCTTAGGTGAGTGAATAACATCTACAATATTTCGATTTTGCACTGTATTTATATGGTAGGGAGCGAGCCTTATAGTCGGGAGGTCTATTATAATAAGTATCGATAGTTCACTTCTTTGCAATTCAACCCCACCACCTCCTTCCTCACCCTATCTTCCACTACCTAGCCAGTCAAGTGGTAAACTTCAGCATGTTCACACCTCTTGAACCATATGGCTCATTCCCTATCACATGAATAAGGTGTAAAACTGAAATCTATATCTATATATCTATAAATGAGAAAATGAGAAAGATCGGATGTGTGTTTGGATGTACGTCGGCAATCAATCACGCCTTAATAACTCAACATATTTAAATGAAATTTGGCATGAAGTCAGTTAATTGCGTGCGAAGTGCAAATAGGATAGATTTTATCCCGCAAAAGCGCATAGTTCTTTTAAAAATTGCCATTAATATCAATTCGGAAGCAACAAAGAGTTTCCTACTTCGTAGATAGCCGTGCCACGTTTACTCTTTGGCTTTTTAAGTAAACACTACTTCTCAGAAATAGAAGCAAAACCTACTTTCATATACAAGTTTGTGTTAGTTTAAAAGCCATAAAACTGACGCACTTCACAAATAATAGTTTTGGAAGCAGGAAATATAAATCTGTTCTTAACCTTAAATTAAAAAAAGAAAGGTAGGTACTGTTGTCAAGTTCGCAAAGAGAACATAAAATACTATGACATATCAAATATTACACCATAATTTCGTTCGTAATATATGCGTTATAATAAATATAAAAAATCAAAGCTAAAAAAAAATGCTATGAGTATACCAGCACGAAAGTCGGTTCACTAAAGCTGCAAAATGGTCGTGCCCCAAATGTCGTATTTATAAAAATGTAAAGGATTCCATTCTATCTCGGTTTAAGTTTTTCCTGTTTCTTTTTTGTTACTATACAGTCTGTGTATTACAAATTATTTTTGCCGAAATTTAAAACTTAACTAACCCTTTTTATTTTTTGTTCAGAATTTTTGTACGAATAGTACTGCTTTTTTTTACTGTTCAATATTCTGCAAATATCTATCGAACGCTACACTTAAAACGAATGTATTCAATGGGCTAATGTAGAAACTTATTGTTTCATGAAGTAACACTGAAAGTCGTTTACAACACAATACACCTCATTTGCACGGAGCATAACAACTAAATTCCTTCTGCCATCTGCTGTAACAAAAAACATTCTGGTCCAGGCAGCATTTCAACCAAACCACATTTCTGCTAATACTGCCGCTACAAAATCAAACGATATCAACACATCTCAACACATTAAATGCTCTGGACCTACATTTCGAGTGGTAACAGAATTTTCTATATCAAAATTCCTAATTAGTATATCATAAATTACTATCACAATTAATTTCATTATACACCTTACTAAATCACGAGCAATAAAAGTCACTTTATCGCGATGTACATTTGACCTGCAATATTAACGATCGTAGAGAATTGTGGACTTTCCGTTGTACACTGTAAGTTAAAAGCATTTTAGCATAAATTTTTTAATTACGTTACCTCAATAACTGTCATGAAGCTGACGACATAGTTCATGCGGCTGAATGTAGTTTTAGACGTATTCAGTATTTAATTTACTGCGTTAATAATAAGTCAAGTTTATTTCGCTATTCATGACGTCACTAACATACAATATAGTGAATGTATTAATGTGCGAGTGATAGAAGCTTTGATTTTCTAGCGGTAATTTTAAAAACGCCTGGGCCAGAATGAGAACTGAAACATTATTAGTTATTAAGCTTCTTTCATGAGCGCCATTTTACATCATGTATCGCTTTGTACCGATATTGTATCAAAAGATCTATATTAAGCTTGGACGATTTAGCAGAACCATGCGGCGTTGCCCGAAGTAAATTTTTTAAATTTATCAATGTTTTATTCAGATAGTGGAGTGGCGGAAAAGCGGAGTGGTAATTCGCCGGTAGTCATTCAATTCTGTATGCAGAATAAGAAACCGAATATGAAGAAACAATCTATTACTACTTTAATATTGAAATTTATATTTTAGCGCAGAATTAATGGATCGAAACGAATGAACTATAGTAAACTGGTCTATAGGCAATTCAGTTGTTTCCAGAGATAGAGAAACCATTACCGCAATACCTCTGATTATTATGGATAAAAGAATCAATTACTACTATAATATGCAAATTTCTGTTATGGAACCAATAAATCCTAAAAAATAAAAAAAAAATCAATATTCAAAGAGCAAATTAAGTTCTTCTTTTTTAAAGATTTTTTTTCAGGTACTCAATGCAAATCAAAATATTCATTTTTAGTATCGCAATTTTACTAATGGAAATGAACGTCCTTGGGCCACTTAAGTATTTATTTGCTGTTTGGATGTTAGTATTTTTTTGTTGTTGATATTTAGTCTATTCCATCAATGTATTGCTAATATTTTGACGTTTTGAGCTTCCATTAATTAAAACTATATTCATTTTTATCGCGTGATGAAATTAGTAATTTTAAGAGATGTTGGGTAAACGAAATTCAAATCTTTCAAAGAAATGTAAGAAAACTAGGGCTATGAAAATAGCCAAAACCTAGGAGACAAATCCTCAATATTGTATATACGGATATATTAAACTGAAAATACTCCTTACAAACTGAATATTTTTACTGCTTTATCAATTCAGTGAAGTAGTTGTGGAACGTAAATAGATTTTTGTTATTTTATTGCAACATTTATTACTACTATTACTAATAAAAATAGCTCTTAAATAAACTGTATGGTCGTATTGACCTGGTGACAAGAACTTCTTTACGTCTCCGGAATCAGTCCCTTTCGTAGCCTCTTAACGTAACCCAGTAATCCTACCGGACATAGAGGACCCACAGTTCAACACGGAATCAGAACAAAGTGAGCATTCTGGCGTAATTCACATCACACACCAACCTATGCCAGAGGTGAAGGTCGAGCTAGGGACCTTTGAAAATACTCGCCAATACTGGAATTCAAGCTGGGGACTTTTCCATCTCCAGTTGGACGTCCTAACCACTGAGCAACCAGACCTCTCAAGAAAATCTTATATTACAACACTTTTCAACACGGACGAAGTCGCGGGTAACTGCTAGTATTGTATATTTGCAAGAAGTCCTCCACACTGTCATCTTCAAATCATGGTTTCCCACTGCTTCTTTCAATTTTTAAAAAGTGAAAATCACATGTCAGGTTTGTAAGGAGGATGGTCAGGTATTGTACAATTCATTTTCTCCTTTTTTGCTTGAGTGAGAATTGCAATGTGGTTTGAGCGTTCTCATGGAGAAGAACCACATTTCTAATTGGCTGTCACGCCTTTTTCAGCAATCAGCAGGCTTAACCTCATCCAAAATTTGCAGTATTATGCTGCATGTCCATGCAAAAAATCAGTATGCAAAATCGTTGTCTCGAACGTCAAATGCGAAGGCGCTAGTGTTTCCCACTAATATCAGTATATTGGTACCCAAAATCAGTATCTGAAAAAATACAAACCCAGATAACCACAATTTGTGTAGCAGTTTGGCACAAGCATAAAACTCACAAAGATGAAATGAATAGCATGTGTACTTAAGTATAAAAATATTGAGAATTATGAAACCCAGGGCCACATTTAGGCTTTGCGGGCCCCTAGGCTATATTTGTGGTGCAGGCCCCCCCTGTCAGCAGTGGATTGTCCAACCGGGGGCAGCCTCTGGCTATCCATACTTAAATTCGAAATTCGGACCAAAAAATTTATGGGCGACTTTCTTTTTGCTCTACTTGCAGGCCCACGCAGGGGCCCGGGTTGTGGTGCGGGCCCCTAGGCTACAGCCTATGTAGCCTGTGCTTAAATGCGGCCGTGATGAAACCCCATCATTATGTTTGCCCCATCAGATGTGAAACCCATTAAATTATAATTTTATAAATAACTAGCATTTACCCGCTGCTTCGCAGGCGCAGAACTTGGCGTGTGTAGAAATTTGTGTGGTCTGCCTCTTTCTGAAACTGGTACTAACCTTTTGAAATTCGGAACAAGTTCTTCCACAAAATGTCCTCTTCACATTTTGCACTCTCCTTTTTCTGAAAAATCGACACATATTAAATTAAAAATGCCGAAATATGAGTACAAAACCGCGTGATATTACCAGCAGTGTAAAATTGACACAAAAATTATCGGTACCTAAACAGTCTCGTTTTGTCATAAAAGTCTTGGATAGGTTAAAATTTGGCCTGGACCACGAGGAAAAAGTTTACGGGAAATTCGTTCTGTGGCATCCATCTCTGAAATTGGGCATTTGTTTACAATGGAAGCAATGGTTTGTCTCTGATCACTTGTATCGATTCTAAGATGGCAATTGTTGTACTACATCTCGTACAAATATTTTCTGTTTGTTAATTTAGTGCAACTTTTTACACCAAAGGAAAGCAGACACAACAAGGAAACAATACAATAATGGTTTTAACCAACATTTCAAGACGTTTTATTAATTTTGCAGCGCCAGCGGCATCTAATAGCTGGGTGTCGCTCTCATATTTTGGAATTTTTAATTTAAATTTTGGTAACTTTGCCGAAAAAAGAGGGTGCAAAACGTGAAGAGAACATTATAACTAATCATTTAATCCAAATTTCAAATGATTAGTACCAGTAGTAGGTAGCCTCCCCCCCTCCCCCTAAGAAATGCCGGGTCTATTGGAAATCGCGATTCCGCTACAACAACATTAAATAATATCATTGTAATGCTGCTGTAGTCAGTTGCAAGACGTATCATTTCCAAGCAGTAATGCTGTTGTAATACAGCCTGGACAGTTATTTTCAACCAGAATTTAGGTTGTATGAGATTTCGTAATTCCCATATGCCGTTATTAATAACGTGTATTTTTTCTTAATCACGTCTATACAACAACCCACATTTCGAGCCATTTTCCTTCGCCGTATCTAAAAACTGAAGTAGTTAGATAGAAATGTAGCCTGGACCATAAACAAATTTCACCAAAGCCATCTGAAAATACACTCTGGACAAACACATAGATGTTTTGTTTTTGGGAGTAGCTTACTTCGCAATACACATCATCATTAACATGGCATTCATTAAAACTGCTTATTAATTAACAATAATTGAATTTCTCATGCCATATGTTTTTGCAAGAACATTCTGGGTCAGGCTATATTTCAACCTATGGCCCTTACAAAATCAAATATTTCAGATTCACCTAAAAACATTAAATGTTTCACTAACTACATTTTTGGACAATACTACCATTTCTGAGCCACCGAAATTTGGTAAATTTAATGGTTGTTTCTTATATATCTCAATGGGACAAATCAAAAGCAAAGCATAAACTTTTCTGATATATTGCTTAATTATCTAGATATCGAATGTTAAAAATCATTTGTAGGTACAGTTCCTTGTTCTTTTGGTGATGTTTTTCTTCTGGTCCAGGCCATATTTCAACCCTACGGCCACAGCTCATAAGATTACAAAACACCTATTGTGCATGTTCACCGTGTAGTTCCTAGTCCAAATTTGTTTTCTGGCCCAAGCAGCATGTCAACCTAATCACCTCAATTTTGAGATACAATATCTCGAGAACTAAGAGAAGTATCAAAAAATGGTATTCTTTACTTTTGAATTGTCTCGTCGAGTTGCAGAATAATTCATCACCAAATATGGCATTGGTGAAATTTTTCCTGTCCACTTTTCAACCTAACCACCTCAAGTGTGGCACACGATACCTCGAGAACTGAGTGAGTCAAAAAAAAAAAAAAAAAAAAATCTTTACTTTCGATTTGTCTCATCGAGATCTATTCGAATCAATCATAAAATTTATCAAATTTCAGTAGCTCGGATATCGTAGGATCTCCTGATTTGGGTAATAATAACATTGTCTATTTTAGGAGCATAAATTATATCAATCAATTTCTTAATACACCATTTTGAACTGCAACAGGGCTAAAACACTCGCAATAATAAATCCACTGTATCGTAATGTAAAGTTAGTGGTTGTGGTTAGGTTGAAATGCGGCCTGGATTTCACAATCAAATTGCAGCGGTAATAAAACCCTTTAATATACATATTAAGCAATAAGTTACTTACCGTAAAATTCTTTTATTCTTATTGTATATTTAATATATTATGTAGCAGTTTGAATAACTAATTCTGAAAATCGAATAATTACAGCCAAAGACAAATATTGTATAAAACAGTTCAAAGATTAGTATATTCAGTAAATTAAATATTAGTAATGATCTTTATGTTTGATTCAAGCATTCCGTTTATTTACTGCAGTCCAGAAAACTGAAAAACTAAATATTCAAAGTAAAAATATTAAACAGAAACATTAGTTAAGCTATGTGAATTTTCATTAGATTTATGTGAAAGTAGTGCCTGTCTGAATCTGAAAGTGCATAATGATCCGTAGCTCACAATTTTCATATTGAAAGATTTTAATTTTTTTTAATTGTTTGCTCCTTCCCATGGTACATATAAGTCATTAGCTATTTTCCCAGATTTTGACTGGCACCATTAGCTCTAAAAACGTGAAAATCACATCCAAATTGCTGCGGTACTTATTGCGCGATACCCGTTACAGTAAAGAGACAAACGCAGCTTGCTTACAGATATATAATAGTATAGATTCTGTCAAAATCAAGTTTTTTGTGAATTTTATTTATTTTATACCCCAGATGCGTTTCGCCCCTGTGGTGTAGGTCATCATCAGTGGATATCTAGTGTCAATCTTCACATGATGGTCTGGAACAGCACTTCATACGCTTTATCAGTACTGTTAATTAAAGTTCCGGTTGAACATTATTTCACCAGTTGTTTGCACACCACACTTGTTGTTAAGTCAACATTTTCTGCTGATTTACGCATGTGTTCCACACGGCTTGTTTTGTAAACTTGTTTTGTAAACAAAACAAGTTGTGTGGAACACATGTGTAAATCAGCAGAAAATGTTCACTATAACAACAAGTGTTGCATGCAAATGACTGGTGAAGTAATGCTCAGCTGGAACTTTAATGAACAGTACTGAAAAAGTGTATGAAGTGGTTCCCAACCGGCATCTGAGGATTACCACTATATCTCCACTGATGATGTCCTACACCACATTGGGGAATAAAATAAAATAAAATAAATTTCATAAAAAACAGTTTTTTTTAATGGAATTATATATGAAATTATTGTGAAAATATGGCCTATTACCATTGGATTATTTTTATATGGAATATCATTGCTTCTAGAAAGTTTACAATGTGTTCAAATAGCGATACTGCATTAGCAGCTTCTAATGGAATAAAAGCTGAAAACTGGAATAAGAGCTAAAAACAATCTTTGATGCTATGCTTTTTCACATATCTCACAACTAAGCACAATCGTTTGATTGTATTCCATTCCCTAATCGCTCATTGAAAAAATGAGTACAAAAATGAATCTGTTGTGGCCTTGATTTCTCTTATCTTATTATCGCAGTCATTCCTAGATACAAATCTTGCTGTGTTTGCTGTCATTCTGAAATAAGTCAGTTGTGAAATTTTCAGTTAGCTTCTGTCGAGAGCAACGCCTTCAGTGTTCCAGGCCTACCTAACCGAACTCCTTCAACATTGCACTTATACCTGTCATGGTATCCTTCTTTGGATAATTTGTATATCAGGTTTTTGAGTTTTAGTCACAGTAAACAACAATAACTTTGTGATTTTATTTTCTTTAAAGAAACAGAAAGTGCATGTTAAGAACGGTTTTTCTTGACACCGTCTTTTCCTGATGTAATATTAATATCTTTATTACAACTCTTAGGATAGGCATAGTTTGCATAGTTTAAGATTTTGTGCAGCTATCCTGAATATACTTCTTCCCATTCTTTCCTATGAAATTTTAGATTTTTTTTCTTTTTTCTTTTTACATATGTGTTGATGACATTTTGGGTTATTAACTCTGAGAAAGTTTCTTATCTAAGTGCTGAAAACTAATGAACAAATAAAATCTGAATTCTCCTTTATATAGACAAATGAATTGGCTCAGGAATCCCCTTAAAAAAGTAGGGCACAATGATATTCCCCAAAATATATCGGGAACATTCCACAATATATATCTACTTGTAATCGATAGAGGAATTCACTGTAAAAGATAAACAAAAAGGATTGCATACTTTAAAATGTAAAATCCGCAAAAAAAAAAAACAGTAAAATTTTCTTGTATTCTCATAAATCGTGGAAAAAGGGTTACATTTTGGTAGGACAGACCCCACATCCTTAGAAATATTGAAAAATAGGTGGGTTCGTGACCACTGGTACAAAATGCTACAAGGGGACTACCTTATTTTTCTTTAGACACTCCATACTTGCTTATTTTGAATCTGGTGCATAATTTCACAGGTTTTGATACAATTAAAAAATGCATCCCTTCATCCAAAAACTGTGTCGAGAGTCGTTCATACGAGGGAGACTAAAACTGTAATATATAAGCAAAAGTGCGCACCAGTGGTCTGTAAGTTGGTACATCTTTTTGAAAGAATGTGCCGGATGGCCCCACAGGTAGCAGCACAGTAAAGATGTGCAAGTGCCAGCACAGGAGCAGTATAAAGATAGCAATCCCACTAGCAATATACACCAGAGAAGAACAGCGTTTGGTGATTAATGTTTTGCGAAGTGAAGGTGTAAAACCTAAAGACATTTATCACAGAATGAAGGTACAGTATGGGAATGCCTGTTTGTCACAGCAGCAAGTGTATGACTAGTGTAGGAAATTTGCAAATGATGTAACATCTGTAGCTGATGGTTCGCGTCTGGACCAGGCACATCGTGTCATAACTCCCAAGACTATAGCTGCAATTGAAGCCATCATATTGGAAAACTGCTGAGTGACATTAGCTAACACAGCGACTGCTGTAGACATTAGCCATGGTTCAGCACATCACATAATTCATGATGTGCATGTTGGGTACCCTGGCAGATCACTCTAGAATTGAAGCAGCAACATGTTGATGCATGTGAAGAACTTCTGCAGTGATGGGCGATGGTATACCTTCCTCGCACTAATAGTTACCAGAGCAGCAGCATGTTGATGCATGTGAAGAACTTCTGCGGTGATGTGCGATGGTATGCCTTCCTTGCACGAATAGTCACCAGAGACGTAACCTGTGTCCATTACCATTAGCCTGAAATGAAGAGAGTGAGCAAAGAATGGTGCCATTCAATATCACCAAAACTAAAGAAGTTTCATTACAGCCATTTGCAGGGTAGGTTATGCTGACCATCTTTTCAGATGAAGGCATCTTCTTGAAACATTACATGGGGACCATTGCTACCAGTAACACATACACAGACCTCCTCAAACATCATCTTCAGCCTGCTATTAGAACAAAATGATGTGAATTGCTATTTACAGGTGTTCTTATGCAAATGATAATGCATAGACCCATCCATACAGCTCATGCAACAGTTGCAACAATCGCAGAAATGCAGTTTGTACATCTGCCTCATCCGCCGTACTCTGCCGATCTTACCCTGAGTGATTCCCATATGTTTGGATCCCTAAAAGAGGCACTTTTTTTGATGAAATTTCAATACGATGATGAGGTGGCACGCAGGTAGTTTTGTTGTCTCCCAAAAGAATTTTTTTGGATAATAGAAACAAAGATACTGCCATGAGGCATTGAAAATAAGATAAGAATTTTTTGATTTAGGAAATCAGGAACTTCGGAAGTGTTGGCTGACATCATTGACCTCGTAGGAGACTATATTTAAAAATGATACGTCTTGTGTATGTGCACAATACATAAAATGAAAGAAAAAATAATAATTAAGATTTTCATTTGATTCTCCCTCAAAGATGTGTAAATGTACCAACTTCTGACCCACAGTCAAAAGACCCATCAGGCAGACACTTTGCGGAACTTTATGTCCTTTGTGATGATGGCTTGAGTGCTGTCAAAACTTATACCAACCTCACAAAAAATTTCCAAAACAATCAAATGTGGGTCAATAAAGTCTCAAATTAAGCGTATGTTCTACTCTGTAATGTTTCCCCATGGACGACTATCATGGCTCTAATTTTTTAGCTCTTCATGGCCTTTCAGGAATATCAGGACAATCATTCTTCCCACTCCTGACATCCCCATCAATTACATGAAGCGTGTGACCACTCAAAACCATTATTGTGTGCTCAATAAAAGAAGCCTCATTTATGATATACTTGGTGTAACAGGTGAAAAACCAAATTATATCCTTTTTACAGATTGCACAAGCATAGAAATTAAAAGTACTCCAGATGTTTCAACTGAACATATTTAATATTATTCCTTTGGCCATATTAATAATTGGTTCAGAGCTAATAGCTTGTCTTCAAACTCTGATAAAACTCAATGTATGCAATTCAGTACATCACACAGATTAGAACCAAACATAAATATAAAAATTTCTTGGCCAGTCCATCAAGAAGTGAAGGGTGTGGAATTTGTAGGATTGTTTATTGATCATAATTTTAGTTGGCAGGATCACATCTAAGTTAAAGCAATTGGGTACAGCAACATTTGCAAATCATTTAATTTCAGCTATTGCTAATCTTGATATAAAGAAACTAGTTACTTTGCCTGTTTTTACTCCTTAATGACATTTGCAATAATTTTGCAATTCCACTCATAAGGACAAGGGAGCATCTATAAACCACGGAGCTCCATTTTAACCTCCTGTGAGGCACCCCCCCCCCCCACCCCACTGCCCACGTAGCATGTAGCTTTCTCCCATATTGATTCCAGAAGACATCTTGTATGGGTTTCTCTTGTCAGACTATCGTAAATTATATATGGAGATAATTAAATGACGAATATAAATATCCACAAGGATGTTGTGTGTTCTGTACCTCAATTTAACTGTGACAAATAATATGAATGAAAAGCTATGTGGCCTGGTTCGGAACACCCCCCCCCCTTTTCCACATAGCTCTCCAGTCAACCCCCCCCCCCCCCAGATCGAACCACGTAGTTTACGGACGCTCCCCAAAGCGTTTAGAGCTTAGAAATGAATAATAAGAGATATGCTTTTGATCTTCATGCAGACAGCTTAGGAATTTTAACATTTATATCAATATTTACCACTAGTTATTCTCTATTTGAAATAAATAATAAACTACACAATTATGGCATCAGATTTAAAGATAATTTTCATATGGATTGCAAGTCATTTGTTCAATAAAGGGTTAGATATTTGGGACACATATCTTCAACAAGCTCCTAACACGTCTTAAGTGTTTGGCAGATTAAATTAGGGGAAAAATTAAAGTAATATTTAATTGGCAATTCCTTCTCCTTCATAGAAGAATTTCTTTCAAAGATATCTCAGAAACACATATGATGCAAAAACTAATTGATAGATTTTTACAAAAATATACACTTTGTTTGCATACATAACCTTTCACTTTATCCAGATTAATAACATACTTCTCAATAATGCAGAAGCCAAAACAGTCCAAAAACATAAATTTTGAAATTTTTGTCCTGTCAGTAAATCGCACAAAAAACTAAGGAACAGATATTAACAAAAATGCACATAATGATAGTTTTTGTCACCAGTTAAGGTATAGGATACTGTTTATTCATATTAGTAACTTTCCAATGAAATAGGTACAACATAAATAATTAAGAAATTTCCAGTGTCGTGCTGGGCCGTGATGTGAAAGCAAAATACATTGTTCTCTCATTGACATCTGGATGAGTGTTGATGATGGTGATGAGGGTGACAGCATGAGCAACTGACTCTACATGCTCTGACACATTATTAACATTGCTTTTGTTTCAGTTGGATGAAACATCTACTGCAATTCTACCTTCATCTTCACCACGACCTGCTCGGCGTGTTTTCACCTTTGGTTATTTTAGAGGTGAGACATACGGCTAGAGGAAAGCTGTGTACACCACACAATAGTGTGTACACATCTCTCCCCTTGCCTTATGTCTCAAATCTAACAATTTAATCTTTCAACAACATTTATAATGTCCGTATTATTTAATGTTCAGGACCCCTCTCTATATCTTTCATTTCATTACTAGCTGGTACCCACGACTTCGTTCGCATTTGTAAAGAATTTGGATTGATAACTACCGACATCTAACAACCATAGTGCATGATGGGAGACTCAATGCTATTACCACACAACAAATGCCAGTCATCTGCGCTATGTAGTTCAGGCAGCAAAGTAAAATTTACGGACACATAAGTCTTTGGATGAAACTCGGAAATATACTTGATCGACCACACTCCCTACGTTACCGAAATGCGGCCAACATTGTGAATGATGGGTGATTCTGTGTTACTACCACACACAAAGACAAGTGATCTGTGATAGATAGTTTTTGCTGAAAAGTGGTACACCAAGACACATGCGTCTTTGACAGAAATATGAAATTGCTGCAGGTCATCCACTTTCAACACCTATATCTCCCACACCCCCATAGCTACTAACATCTAACAACCATAGTGCACGACAGGAGACACGATTCTACTACCTCACCTCTATGCTATGTAGTTGTGGCAGAAATGTGACATATGCGGAGACACATGTCTTTGGTCGAAATACAAAAATATCCTTGATTGGCCACTTTCAACCACCATATCTCCCACAGTGCCAGAAATTCGGCCAATGTTGTGATTGAAATGTGACTCTGTTTTACTACCACACACAAACGCCAGTGATCTGTGATAGATAGTTTTTGCTGAAAAGTGATACACCAAGACACGTGTCTTTGGCAGAAATATGAAATTGCCGCAGGTCGACCACTTTCAACCCCCATATCTCCCACACCCTCATAGCTAACAACATCTAACAACCATAGTGCATGACAGGAGATACGATTCTACTACCAAACACAAACACAAATGGTCTATGCTATGTATTTGTGGCAGGAAAGAGAAGTATAAGGAGTCACAAATTTTTGGTTGAAATATGAAAACGCCCTGCATTGACCACTTTTAACCATCATATCTCCCACATCCCGAAAGATATCGGCATTTGGCCATTTTTGTGCACGACAGAAAACTCCATGCTACTTCCACACACAAAGACCAGTGACCTGTGATAGGTAGTGGTGGATAAAAAAGTGAAATATAGGAAAACACATGTCGATTTATATATATATATATATATATATATTGAACATTGGATAGGATAAAAAACCACCTTTAAAAATGTTCAATATATCCGCTTTTAGCGCCTTTGTTTCCTAACAATATATATATATATATATATATATATATATATATATATAAGATTTATCCATCTGCCTCAGGCTTCTAGCTCATAAATGAAATAAGTGTCATCCATCAGATTTGAACAAAAAATATATACCTTATTTAAAACTCTGTCGAATTATATTCTACAAGGGTTACATAGAAATAAAGGTGATCAAAAAAAAAGTTTCCCACCTTATTGTTTGGATTATCAGTGCTTAGAGCTACAGAACTAAGATAATTTTTTGTGGAAAGTAAGGATATGAGTGGATGTAACAGTTAATAGTTATGGATTTTTGTCACTGTGCCTGTTTCAAAAATACTATTACCAAGGAACTTGAGTTTTTTCCCAAAATATTGACTGTGTCCTGACATTTAAACCACTAAAATCTCTTGTGAGCAAAATGAAAAGACATTTTGATTTTACTTTGCCAATATTAATTAATTTAGAAAGATATTTTAAATTTGGCATGCTTTGGATTACCTTATTGCCTAGAATTATGTTGATTGTAACTCAATAACAGCATTAGCATCACCAGCGACAGTGAGGCACAAAGTTGAAGAGTAATAGAGCAAAAACTGCAGCCTGTGATTAGGACATTAAAATACGGAACAAGCCTCAAATCACCCTTGACTCGTTTTCCTTACTCACTGAGTTGAATGAAAATTGGATTGAGTCAGCCAGTCTTTGGGGGTTGACATCTATTTTGATATGTCAATAAAACTACTTGTTGGGAGGTAGGGGGTAGTAGAGAAGTACCAGTTACTCTGGCCTTCATATTTTTTTTTAACCATTTTAAGTGTTGGACAGAAATTGATGTATATATTGGTTTATGTAAGGTTCAAAATATGACTGACTTTCTGCTCTTGTTTTGCAGAATCTGAAAAACAATTATAATAAGGGCTGCATGGATGGATAACAGCAGACTTACTAAAAGAATTTTCAATCACTTCTACAGGAGTAAGAATGGCAACCAATGCATACAACGAGTAAAGAAAGATATGATACAGATTGGAATAAGAGAAGATATAATACAAGACAGAGCAGCTTTCAGAAGATTGGTACAATATTTCAAGAGTTTTCAGGAAAAGGATAGGAGGAAAGAGATTATCATCTGGACCCAAGAAAGGAGGAAACAGCAAAGTGAAAGTATGAAGAACTATTGGAAAAGAAGCATTGAGATAAATGCACCAGATTACTTTTTGTGGTCCTTAGATGGCTAAAATCTAAGAGAAGAAGGGCTCACTATAACATATTTTGCATTGTTTCTTAATTTTAAAGGGAATAAAATGTACTGCATAATGATTTGAACAAAATACATTATCAGTTGCCATAGCTTATGTTGGAGATTCCCTCCACCTTAACACAGAAGGCATGTAAGTTAAATTTTGTAGGTCTTTAATCATTCTGAAAATTATTAGGACTGGATAAAAGAAAAATGGGCTTCTTTTGGAGATGTAGGAAGCAAAGTAAAAAGTTGGAGTGCAATAAGGGTAGATATTAAGGTTTAAAAACTTAGAAAACTCTCATTGTTGCTGAATCTTTGGCTTTGTCATGAATTGGTTTCAACACTAGATCTAGGATTTAAAGATTCCATTATTACAGTGACTGATAAAACTAAGAGTGGTTGGAAGGAAAATTTGCGACTGCACAAATAAATCTTTTATCAACCTGAACTGATGGTCTTGCGTAAAAAAGACACGTAAATAGAAGCATCCTATCTGGTAGTTTTCCTCCTGATCTTTCACACTTCTCACTGCCCATCATTTGGTGGCTCATACCAATGGGCATTGTGAATAGAGTCTTCTGTAGTGGCCTGTGATGATGTGCCTTGATCCATCACCAGTGGGCAACTTGAAAGGCACTCTTAGTGTAACGGGGTTGCCAGCTGAGCAGTGAGACATACAGTGTTTGGAGCTGAGGAGTGCACCCTTTTCTCTCCTGCTCTCCTGCTGTCCTTTGTGCGGGGGGATTGTCACTTTATTTTATTTCCATCTGTACTCTCCTGTTGTTGATTTGTGCTTAATTAATATGGAGTGATCAAAGGAAGTCATTTTGTAGTTTTTGAGTGCATCTGAAAATAAACCAGCTATATAGATCACCAGTTGGTACTGGTGATCTATATATCTATATATCTTTAAAATGGCAACAATGTGCATCGTGCAGGTAGTTGAATTGAAAGTTAAGGATGGTAACATATCAATTAAAGAAGAAAATAGACAACTTAATGTCAACAAATAAGATGTTATGAAGTAAAATTAAAGAATCATTGAAGCTGGGCATTGGTGCAGGCAATATTTATAAGGTTGACTGAACATTTTGCAATGTCATGTTCACATTTTTGGATAATGTATATAAATGGGGGTTGGGGGGGGGGGGTAGTGACGATATCAACCAGTATCTTTTCTTCTGTTTTTCTCTTTGATTAGTAACATCTCCTCTTCATGGCAAGCAGGCGGAAGAGGCACCATTGTACAACATTGGTTCCCAACGGCTGTGAAACCAGAAGAGGTTCCTAGCCAGACGGACTGGCTAAAAAGGCGCTTCACCTTCTTCTGTGCGTGTTGCGGCAGTCCGTTGCAGTTTTCGGTTATTGATGCTGCACGTCCCATGCTATATGTGCCGCAGCGGATGGTTCCAAAATCATAGTGTGGGGGTCACTTCCTGGCAAGTTGAGATCCACCTTAAACAAAGTCACGCCTGTGGCACTCTCTCTTGCAAGTCCAACGGCGATGGGATAAAGATAACGGTGGCAGGTTTTGAGTGAAATGGGAGCTGCTAGTCTTGACCTGCACATTGGCGGCAGATGTGTGATGGTCGCCTTCCTGAGACCCTGTGATCTACTCAGGAATCCGGTGCTGCATCTGTGTCTGGGCAGGCCTATTCAGGAACACCGCTGCCCACCCTGAATGGGGAAGGCTCTAGAAAATGTGAGCTAAACATCGGAAGATCACTTTTGAACCTGGCTGGGAAACCGCACCCAGCAGGTCACTCCTTTTTGCGGTCGAAAAACTTCAAAAACTACAAAAAACCATTATTATTGGCACATGGAATGTAAGGACTTTACTGGACCTGAATGATAATCATGACAGACCCGAAAGAAGAACTGCTCTCATCACCCATGAGCTAGCCAGACTAAATATTGATATTGCTGCTCTGAGCGAAACCAGACTCTCAGGTGAAGGAAAAATCAGCGAAGCTACTTCAGGATACACCATCTTCTGGAAAGGAAAAGGGGAAGGAGAACGCCGGATTCATGGGGTTGGATTTGCAGTGAAAACAAAACTGGTAAGCGAACATCGACTTGGTCCCATTGCTATCAGCGAACGGCTCATGACTCTCCGTATACCACTCTCAGGGGACAATTACATTACTTTCATCTCCGCATATGCTCCCACTTTAATGGATGATGAAGATGCAAAGAACAAGTTTTATTGCCAACTGAATGAAACTCTCACCAACATACCTACCAGTGATAAGCTGCTACTACTCGGTGACTTCAATGCTAGAGGGGGAAGAGACAACCAACTATGGGAAAAGGTTATAGGTAAACAAGGTGTAGGGGACTGCAATGCAAATGGACTGCTGCTTCTCTCTGTGTGTGCTGAACATGAACTCTTCATTACAAATACTCAATTCCGCCTACCAAACCGCTTCAAGGACTACATGGATGCATCCACGATCCAAGCATTGGCATCTCATTGATTATGTTATCACCCGACAATGTGATAAAAAAGATGTTCTCATCACTAAGACAGCAAGGAACATTGATGACTGCTGGACAGACCATAGACTTCTCGTGAGCCGCCTGAGACTCTCAATAAGTAAAAAATCACGCTCCTTCCACATGAACCCCTCCAAGAGGAAATATAATACTTTAAAACTCCGCATCGATACTGTTACCTCAAAATATCAAGATGACATTTTAGAACAACTGTCCAACAATCCAATCAATACAAGGAATGTGGAATCAGAATGGACCACCCTTCGAAACATCATCACGAAATCTGCAGAGAAAATAATTGGCTACGAGAATAAAAAAAGGCCAGATTGGTTTGATGACAATAATGAACAAATTTTGACCCTCATCAGTGCGAAACGTGAAGCCTATCAACTTCTTGTTCAAGATCCAACTTCTGTGACGAAGAAAACCCGCTTTCAGGCCCTTAAGCGGAAATGTCAGACAGAAATAAGGGAAATCAAGAATAACTGGTGGCAACAGAAAGCAAAGGAACACCAAACTCTATCAGACGCTAGGGATCTTAAAATTTTTTATGCAGGAATTAAAGAGCTATATGGACCTACTCGCAGCTCATCTGGCTCACTAAAAGCAGCTGATAACACTACCATTCTTACCGAGAGCCAGGACATCTTGAAGCGCTGGAAAGAACACTATAACTCTCTTTTGAACCGTAGCTCTATTGCTGCAGACGATTTCCTTAGGAATATGCCGCAGCACCCTCCACAACCTTGGATGTCAGTCCCGCCAACTTTCCAGGAGTTTTGCAAAGCACTGAATAGCCTGAATCCAGGTAGAGCTCCTGGACCAGACAATATTCCTTTAGAACTGATTCGAAGTGGGGGATTACCATTGAAACCAGGATTTTCCAACTCATTCTTCTCATGTGGGGAAACCCGGGAGGTGCCTCAGGACACGAAGGATGCTAACATAGTCACCATCTTCAAAAAAGGGGATCGAAGTATCTGCAACAATTATCGTGGTATCTCTCTTCTATCTATAGCAGGAAAGACTTTTGCTAGAATACTGCTGAATCGCCTTAAAATTATGTCAGAGAGAGTACTTCCAGAATCTCAATGTGGATTCCGTGCCTCGAGAGGCACCACAGACATGATCTTCTGTGCTAGACAACTTCAAGAGAAGTGCAGAGAACAACAAAAGCCTCTCTTTCTGGTATTCTATGATCTAGAGAAAGCTTTTGACACCGTGCCTAGATCTGCAACATTTTCTGGGATTGATTAGAGCACTCCACGATGGTATGGTTGGTCAAGTCCTTTATCAGAACGACGCCTCTGAAAAGTTCCCTATCACAAATGGTCTGAAACAAGGTTGTGTACTTGCACCAACACTTTTTGCCCTGTATTTGGCAGCAATGCTCTACGAAACGTCATCTACCCCCAACACAGGCATGGAGATCAGATACCGGTTTGACGGAGGACTATTTAATCCAGCAAGACTCCGCTCATCAAGATTAACTTTCCTCACCCAGGTAACAGAACTGCAGTATGCAGATGACAACACCTCTCCAGCATATACTCCTCAGCAGATACAACAGTCCGTAAACTACTTCAAGGACGCATATGACCGTTTTGGCCTGACCATCAACACCCGAAAAACTAAAGTGCTAGCGCAACCTGCCCCTGGAGCTACACTCCCAGACTTTGATGTTACCATCTCCGGCACAGCCCTTGAGCAAGTAGATAGCTTCTCCTACCTTGGAAGCATTCTCTCTACACCAGTGTTTGCCAACCTTTTTTGGGTCATGTCCCACTTTTAAAATTTTTTTGCCCCCCCATACCTAATTTTTAATTAAAAAAATATTTTGCTAACATCAAACGAAAGTATACCTAATAATTATTTACAGCACTGTTTTAAGAATTGCTTTTTTGCTATATTTTGTATCTATATCTAGCATTGCATTTAAATAAACCAAAGAGAAAGCGGTAAAGTCGTATCAAGTCAATTTCTAAATTGCCCCCCTGTGGGGCGTGGGCCCCACGTTGGGAAACACTGCTCTACACAGTGCACAGCAGAGAAGGATGTAGAAAACAGAATTCGTGCAGCACACATAGCCTTTGGACGACTTACTCAGCGAGTGTTCCTAAACAAATATCTTAATTTAAGCACCAAGCTGATGGTCTACCAAGCTGTAGTTGTCTCCACGTTGCTGTATGGGTGTGAGACATGGACACTCTACCGGCGAGATATTAAGAAAATGGAGCGATTTCACCAGCTAAAACTTCGCTCTATAATGAATATTAAATGGGACGACTATGTGTCCAACATTAGAGTCTTGGAAAGAGCTCAAATGTATAGCATTGAAGCCCTCATCATCAGCCACCAACTTAGATGGGTTGGACACGTTCAACGTATGAGCAACAGTAGACTCCCTCGCCAACTTTTATACGGTGAGCTCAGCACTGGCAGCAGACCTCGTGGTGCCCATAAGAAATGCTACAAAGATCAGTTCAAGAAGACCCTGAAGAAAACTAATATAGACCTTGCCACCTGGGACAGCCTCACAAAAGACCGCGTTCTATGGCGCAAAACTACCTCCGCAGCAGTGGCACGTTTCGAAGAGGAGCGGCGAAGTCTGGCAGCTGAATCCCGTTTAAGGCGGAAAGGCCGACAAACCCTACCGCGCCAGCCACCCACATTTGGGTGCAGTGTGTGCGGACGACTGTTCTATGCAAGAATCGGCCTGATCAGCCACCAGCGCACACACAAATAAACATGCAAGAGAGCAACATAAACTCGGAAACGAGTATGGCCGACGACGACGACGACGACGACGAGTAAACAGCACTCGCCGAATAACCTAAAAGTGGTTGCAGAAACAGCAACACTTTCTTTTTCACATGGAATATTTGAATGTTAGCTGAAGTGACACTAGGCAACTTGTCGAATGAACCGGCTGCCTGAGGGGGCACAGGATCGCCTGTGGCATGTGCTAACTCGTAAAGTTTGTCACAGTCCAGTGCAGCCAACAAAATCATGTGCCTTGGCAAGCCACCTTAACTGAGACTCATCTTAATAATCTTTAATTGCACTAAACACTGCTTAATAGGAATCTTTTAATTCAAAGTAGCATATATTCTGAGTACTCTGTAACCCACATCTTCCTATTCATACCTCAGTTTTTTTATTTCCCCAATTCTTTCAAATTTTCATATAAATTACAACATAAAAATCGTGAGTCATATTTTACTCATTTATAACTTTCAACATTTACTTTCTCTCATGAATGTTTGTTTGATACTTCTTGAAAATATTGGGGTATACAACATTTTGGATTGTGTATTTTGTGTGGTTTCTGAAATCATTATTTTTCAATCCCTTGAATACATTTGTTTCCTTATCTGCATCCTTTTCTTTGTTTTTGTATATATATATATATATATATATATATAAGTGTGTGTGTGTCGTTTGCTTCTGTCCTTTTTTTTTTTTTTTTTTTTTTTTTTTTTTTTTTTTTTTTTTTTTAAAGAAAAAAGATCCTTTGATATATTTCTCCACTTTTCTTCACTTTACATGAATCATTGTGTCCTAAATTTTACATCAGTGATGTTAATTCCCTTCCCCCCTTCCCCCCTTCCCCCCTCCTCCCCCCTCCTCCCCCCTGCTCTAATTTTTAGCTCATGAAAATTCCTACCTCATTGTAACTTTCCTGCATATTGCACTTCTTTCTATTGTATCTTCACTCCAGAAGAAATTCTTACTGTCTAAAGTTGCTTTCATTAAGTGATGATTTCTTTTCCTGTTTAACACAAACACACTATCATATTGTGTGCACCTGTCTTCCTCATTTGTGGATTTTCTGTATTGTTTTTTTACTTACAATCGTGATTTATTAGTAGCGGGAATGATAATTCCAGGAAGTTCACGAGGTCCTCACTACGACACTGAGCGGGATGGAACTTCAGCAGGAAGGGGATACCGAGGTTACAACAGGGGCAGGGGTCGAGCATTGCATGGTGAGTCCAGAATTTCATTTGTTCTTTGAAAGAATTTGAAGTTGAGTGTGTTTTTTCATCATCACATTTAGTTGCGATATTTTTTTCTCATACATACAAACATAATACATAGAAACATATGTAGCATTTTCAAACTAGCATTATAGAGACAATATATGTGGATGATAACTCATTTCAATCAGACAGCTGCAGTATTTATAAAGGCAAACCAGAGACCCAAAACAAACAAGGTATCACAATGCTGGACAACTTTCAAGTTAACATAAAATCTAACTGAATCTGTTATAAATTTTATGACACCCTCAGAATCTTACTTTTCGTTTTCATAACATTAAACAAAGGCTATGTGATATTACTGCATTTGAATTTTTGGTAAACATTAGATTTTGAGTCATAAAAGACAACACTAAATCATGAAAAACGCCTCGTGCAGAGCTTCAATACACAGGTTGGCAAAGAAGGGTAATATGAAACAAATTCCTCACCACTCAACCCCCCTACCGAAGTTTATGCATCTTCTTGATATCATTACATTTAGAAGCTTGGTAAAATCGTTTTTGTAGCTTAAACGAAGATATTTCCAGCTTGCGCCAAGGAATTTCGTTCCATTTATACCTAACTTTTGTTGGCTCATAACACCCCCCCTCCCCTCGCCCCACCCACCCACCAAGACTGGAGAAGGACTCATCACCTATTCAGCATTTCATTTCAACCTTAAACTAATGACCACTTATTTTGAAAAATTACCAATGAGTAAGATAACCTGCTCTTCATCCAATTCAGAATTAGGCTCTTGTGATCTGAATCATGTAGTCATTACCAAACTGAATCATAAATAAATTATGGAATTAATAATCAGAAAAGAATTATACATAGACTCAGACCTCTTTTTTTAGAGCCTGAAACAAAATTTCAACCCAGCCAACTGAAACCTAAATGTAAAATAGTTCCTAAAATAGACGTAAAAGTTTTATGAAAAGTTATCAAAAGAAAAATGGAGAGAGATTGTTATGAGAGAAGTAGTAGTAGAAATATTAAAATAAATGGGCAACCAAAAAGAGAATTGAATGAGACTTTTTCTGAAGTGATAGAATGATATAGATGAAGTGGTGAGGGGGGGGGGGGGGTGGATGGGGAGGCAACTGGAATCATGGAACCAGTTCACAGAACTCAGAAAACAGAAATTCAAAATCATCAGAGAAGTGCAAATATGATAGGAAACAACTGGAGGAAATAGACACAGATTTTAGGAGGAAAAACACTTAAAACATTTATAAAACATTGAGGGAAGTATTGACAGGGTACAAGCCCCTACAGCATTCAACGGGGAAATTGATTACCAACAACAAAGACTGTGCTGCTAGCCAAATACTTCAAAGGAGCTTCTAAACTGTGGACTTCTATCACAATGTGTTCACACAAATGCTTTGAAAGAACCCACCTTCACAACCACGAACAGCTGAAAGGATAGAAGAAGACCAGCTGATAAACAACAAATCAATAGATGTGGAAACAGGAGAAAAAGGGGAGGATCAATCCACATAAAAACTTATCGAAGAATGCTGGGAAACATACATCATACCGAATGACTGTACTGTATTTTTAGATTCCAAACACTTTATCAGTTGTCAAAAATTAATGTTGATTATAATGCAAAAGAGACAGCTTTTAGCCATGCAAATAACAAAGAGTACATAATATAAACTTATCACTCTCCATATTTATGCAGAAACAAGTAGGGCCATTTGGTAAGGGATGTGTGTGTACACCAAGGCTTACCAAATTACTGGCTCAGGCTTGGAGATGGGTGAAGGGATAAAATGATGCTAAGTAATAACTTTGAAAAGGAAAAAAAATATACACAATGATTAAACAAGGAAGCAATATTAAAATAAAACGCCCAAAAATATTTTTAAAAAATTGATCCTATCTTTTATTCTGTTACTTTTTCTTGTCATGTCTGGTTCACATGTTTTACCACTTTATTTATACCATAATTTCTGTTGTCCAGTTTATTTACTTCTGGAGCCAGATCATAATCTGACAACATTCCATGTGTACTGCTTTTAGTTATATATGTTCTTTCTATTTGCTGTATATTTTTGTGTTCTTTCATCAGTAGCTTTCACATATTTACAATTAGGAATATCTTGCCTTTAGCTGCTTAAATTCTCATAGAATTTCTGTTTCGGTAGTCAGTTTTTTATAAATGTTTCTGCCCCATAGCTACATGATCTTTTTTTCTTTCTTTCTTTTCTTTCATTTTTCTTTGCTCATTCCATTGCCATGTAATTTGTTTTCAGTGTTTCATTTATATAGATATTCTTTCATTTTTTTTCTTAATTTTATCTTCTTTCAATATTAACTTACAAGTATTTATTTATCTTTTGTAACACCTTACCTGTGTCCATTTATATTCTCAGAGAATTTCATTCTTGCTACTTTACTGTAAATATGATTGCTGTCACAAGCCTACACAGTCTTTTTGTATTTTTTTGTCTACACTCGCTGTTATCGGCATTGTAAGTTTTTCTATTCTGTCTTCAGTTTCCAATCATTCAGTTCACATCATTGTTATGTTTCCTGAATGGGTATATCAGTTGGTTATTGTTCCCCTTTAGTGTCCTATAATTGTATTTCATATGCCACTATTTTTGAGTTAAAGAATTTATTTTCACTTTTTTGTGTTTTTCCTAAAATGTCACATTTAGAAACTCCACCTTACCAATCTACATTCACACACATTGTTCCTTCAATCCTCTCTCTTTCTGAATATTCCTTAGACCGAATTTACAATAAAACTTCTGAATTTACCATTTTTCATGCCTTCCATTTCTCACAATCCCTTCCACTCACCCAGCTGGTGCTACAGAATCATATTTAAAAGGCTAATCAACATTATATCCAGCTTACTCCCTTCATAAAATCTTGTGCCTTTCATCCCCTCATCTCATCCATCATGCTCAGCAGATCTCGTCACAATGCAACCACATGCAAGCGTAGTACACTCAAAAACAATTATGTAGTCTTTCAACTACACTTAAAAGCTGTTTAACTTTATTCCTGTCCTTGCCCTATCAACACTCCACCCCTGTACATCATGCACCAAATCTCACCATTTTTTCTCAAAAATCTATGCCTTGCCCACCTTCTGAATCTCACCCACTCTAGAGCTCTATCACTCATCCTACAAGCCTCTGCCCCACTTTAAGATAAAGATCAACAGTTCATGATAAACCTTTCCTCCACTCCTTTTTCAGAACTCGAACTGTCATTTAGACCAGGGGTCTCACATTTATTTAATCTCAAACTTTGACCATGCCACGTTGGTCAGGGCCCCAGTAAAGTTCTATGGTTCTTTCCATTGGCAATAATACTTTGCTTTCACTGTGTAGAGCGATAATTGACACAATGTGACTAAAACTCCATCCTTTTTACCAGAAGACAATTCCTTCCTTCAATTCCAGAAGTTCCTCAGTTCAGCTTCGTCTTCACCCTCTTTCTTAAAATCGATTCTGCATTCCAATAACCTCAGCACCACAAAGACTTGAGCCATGAGAAATTTCCAAAAACCATAATATCATCATATTTTCAGCCAACAAGGGCTCAACCACCAAAGTCACGGACCACAGTAGCTATGAGGCTGAAAACCTTATGCAGCTTTCTGATACCAACTTTACTGTACATGCACTATAGATCCCGTATTCTTCGTCTGCCAAGAGGTACAAGCTTTCCTTGACCTACAGGCCCCTTTATAAGGGCTCTCTTTCCCACTCCATTTTCTTTCTTACTCCTCAGATTCTCCTTACTCCCACCCTGTCCCTTCTTCACAAAATCCTCAAGGCTGGCATTCTGGATGACTGTATTTACAGCAAATGTATCACTCACTGAATGGATTTATTTAGTAAATAAGCATCTCCAACCTGACCCTATGCTTTCTTGAATGTCTGTCTGTCCACAGTCCACATTCGTCTATTTCCAGAGTTTTTCCTTGTTTTCAGTGACGTAAATTTTCTTGAAACAAACTTTCCTTGCAGTCAGATTCTGAGTGTCCTGGAACACTTCTATACATCTGTTACCCTCACGGCCTTCTCAGTACATCCTTTCTTACCTATTTGGCTCCAAAAACTTCTTCTCCCATAAATTCTGAAGTGGGTACACAGCACTGCCAGAACCCCAGTCTATCTTAACCTATTCCCATTTATTCCTGTGTCATCACGAAGAACATTTACTGAGTCACATCCCATTCAAAATCACTGTGTGGTTAGATACTTAGATGCTATATTTATGATATGCAGCCGCAGTGAAAAACAACTTTTCAGTTCCCTTAACAATAGACATTCTATTAACTTCATCTGGACTTACATCATGCTTCTTGATGTACAACAGGGTGCCCTTTACATTTCTGTTCACATCAAGTTCACTGATTTGAAACAATTTCAACAATTTTACATTTGCCATCGTTTCAAAACCAAACATTATCTGTGCTACAGCCTCACCATTCATGACAGACTTACCAGTCCTGATGAAAAATTTCTTTCTTGGTACTCCTAAAACCTTTAACCAGCTCTCATATCCTCATGGTACCCCACTTTTCTTGTACAGAAGCAAATATCTCGTGCTGTCACCCACCCTACACGTAACTACTATCATTCTGCAGCTCTAAACACCAACCATAGCTCTGTATTTGTCACCCAGTTCTCCTCTGGTCTTGATTCTATTAATCAAAACCTGTGATGTGAACACGATTTCCTAGACTCCTACAGTAAAATATAAACCATTCGCCCCACAATTCCCCTCCCCCCCTCAACACTTGTTTTAGCAGACCACTTAATCTCAAGAAAAACTTGGTTAACAAATACTCCTATCCAGTTTTTCCAAAACCATGATATGGATCCTTTACAAGCAACAGACCTCATTGCAAAACATGCAGCATACATCTGGAAACTACAATTTATACCAATCTGAAAACGTGCGTGTATCACTACATACATAATGTACCAACTAACCTGCCTCTGTGCCTCCGCTGCATCAGTTCCTGGATAACCATTACTTATAATGATCTCCTAACTGGAATCTATATGTGTGACCATAGCTATCCAATTACATCCGTGTCCCAACTCCCACAGTGAGAGTGGACAGTTTTTTCTGGGAAAATACCATTGTGTCTGAACATCATAGATGGGAAGTAGCTTACCTAAATATCTTGGATTCCAGACATCCAGCTGGCCACAATCTTGGATAAGAACCTGCCCATACATCCTACCAATTAATATTTTTTGTTAATTTTAATTTTATATATATATATATATTAATTTTTGCTATTTTTATTCTATTATTGCTTCCTTATTTTTTTAACATCATTAAATGTCTACTATAGAGTTCCGATATTGCCTGATATATGTTTTTGTTTTCTACAATTAACAATAGTTGACATTATTTTACATCTACAACACCCTTCCTCTGCTCAAATTTCAAGCCAGTCATGTAGTTAGCTTTGGTGTGGACACACCTTCTTTATCAAATGGCCCATTCCTCTCTGCAAGGCTAAGT
Source organism: Vandiemenella viatica (assembly GCA_031002005.1). Lineage (NCBI taxonomy): Eukaryota > Metazoa > Arthropoda > Insecta > Orthoptera > Morabidae > Vandiemenella > Vandiemenella viatica. The sequence goes on from JARYHS010008075.1 coordinate 134,080,220, forward strand.
TTTTTTTATCCAAAATGTCCCCGGACCTGGTTGATAAAGTTTATTGAAACTATGTATAACATTTCTCCAGCAACACACAGAATTTGATATTGGCACCATGCTCTAAAGATGACATTTCACAGTCTGATGAAGGGAAGAAACTACATCCAAAATATCTTGCACCACACACAAAATCAACTACAACTGCCTGCTGCATTAGCACAGCACTTTCCTCAGTAGGGTTGCCAATATCCTAAACAAAAATTTCTCTTTCGCCAAACAACTGCTTGACTGTACACGACAATTCCGGTAACTTTTTGACCCTACCTCATATTACACAATTGATGTAAGAATGAAGATTTTTGCAGTTTTGTACACAAATAAACTGTTCTCAGACTTAAAGCCACATAAAAATGTCACATTTATGGGCCGTTTCAAGAGAATCTATCTCTGTCCTCGTTTTCAACCAACTATACAACTGTTTTCTTTGATGGTACTGTGGCAATGATGGAAGACAATAGGCAACCTAGTGCGATGACGTCATCCACACTTCTGCTCCTTACCAATGCATACCTGCTTCAACAATTTGACAGCTGGTTTCCAGGCCACACTGAGCTGATATCCAGTGTCCCTGTTGACTAAAGAATCAGACGTTCTGATTTCAACAGCTTCTGTTATGCTGTCCAAAAAATCTAAGACATGGGCTAAAATTCTTCTTTCTACAAATTTAAGAGTATGTCCCTCTTGGACACCATGTGCGGCCACTGCTGATTTATCTTCCTGGCCCAGGTGAACATTTCTTGCATGCTACACACACCACTGCACAATACACCATTGTGTTTGTCCAATATAATCATGGCTACATTGACATGGTATGTATTAAACTCCAGGAGTTTGTAATCGTAGGTCATCCTTAATACTGACAACGAAGTTTAGAATTTTTGCTGGTAATCTGAAAATTGTCTTAACTCTGTGTTGAGTCAACAGTCTACCTATTTTAGAACTTAGTACACCCACCAATGGAAGAAAGGCAAGGCCCTTGGTATCCATGCAATCTTTCTGTCAGTCTTCCTTCTTCCTAAATGTGCAACTAATCTGCTCCTGGTTATAACCATTGTTCAACAAAGTTCTGCAGAGTTAGTCCAATTCATCCACAAGGCTATCTTCATCATGCACCCTCCATGCTCTGTTTACCAGGGCAGTTAAATCAATGTTGAGTTGCGCAGGATGGTGTCAGCTGTTGACGTTTAAATAAAAGTCAGTATGGATACGCTTATGATAAACAGAATGTCTAAGTGAATTGTCAGCAACCAACACAGCAACAAACAGCAGTCAACCATTCCATGGTGAACTGAATAATTTGATGGACAAAATCCAAATGTGCCCAGAATTGGTCAAGGCTGTGTTTACCTTGTGACCAAATGACAAAAGTATAATCAACATAACTGTAGAAACATTTTAGCTTTAATGGAGTATTGTTAATTGGTGGTCAAAACTATGTAGAAACCTGAGCAATGGTTGCAGGGCAGTGTGCAGTTGGCAGTAGTTAGGGTGGGGGGATGGAACAGAGGGGGGGGGGGTTAGGGGGGGGAGATACCAATCGAAACTATTAATAAAACTTTAGATTATGATTGTGTGTTTTAAAATAAGCTTAGGGAATGTTTACAGAGAAGGAATCAATTTTTTTTTATTATAATAATAATTAGAATCTGTTGGGATGAATGGGATTCACAAAAAATATGCTGGTCAGATTTTGATGGAGTCTCACTTAATGTACATGCTGCAGTTCTGCAGGTAAAATTGGGTATGTTTCATTTTGAAGTGAAGTGCGAATGGTGAAAAATTTAAGATAAAATTGTTCACAACTTAGTATCATTTTTTGGATGAATATGATTCATGCAAAAACTTCCACTTGAATTTTGATGGCCTTTAAAGAATGTATAGCCCATAGTATTGGTGGTGAATTAGAGTATGTTTAATTTTGATGTATAGATGGAAAGCTGACCAATTAACATAAATATCCCCACAAATTTACATTCACTTTTCAGAGAATGTGATTCAAGTAGAAACTACTGGTCAGATTGAGTTACTTCTTGGTTTCAAAATGTTTATCATAAGAGTGACATTGTATTATTATTAGGAGGAATTAAGTTACTTATTTTCTCTAGCTCATAATCTGATTTTAAACTTTGACATAACTGGTTTAAGAGAGAGGTCTCTACATTTACAGTTGTCCAAATGAAGATGCAGACAACAGCTAGTTGAAAATAAATGGAAAATATGATCATAGCAACAAACAATAATTCCTTCTCATTTCTTGCCCCCAGTCCTTTCCTGCCTCTAATGATCTTGACATCGACAAAAAGAAAAAAATCACATTGAGATTTATGCAGTTATGTCACATACAAACTAACAAATAAATATTGGCTACATACTAAAAAATAGAGGAATGACCCTGTTTTTTCCCATCTTTCTTCCCTCTCCTTCTCAATTTATGTTGTTTGAGTTTTTATAATGGAACAATTAAATTAGTAGACCATTGTCTATTTTTCAACCTGTTGGTGTTACATCAAGACATAAGTTTCCAGTCTGTGTTTTTTGTTAAAATCCTTTCATTAGTTTTTATGTGATGCATGAACAGACAGACAAAAATTACACATTTATTTATTTTTGGCAATACTGTCTTGAGAAACGTACATTTCAGTTACTCTTTTTGAAATAAATTTACCGAGCATCATGCGTGAACGGTTAACGTTCTGGCTTTGTATTCGGAAGGACGCGGGTTCGAATCTCCGTCCAGGCATTCAGATTTGGGTTTTCCATGGTTTCCCAAAATCACTCCAGGCGAATGCTTCCTTCAGGCTATGGCCGAATTCCTTCCCATTCCTTGTCCCTAGTCCTATCCCGCCTCTAATAACCTTAGCCATCGACGACGCGTAAAGCCATAAGTAAAAAAAAATTAATAATTCATGTGCAAGACAAAGTGTTTCTACAATTTTGTTAAATAGTATAGATAAATAATAGTTTTGCTAGTTTCCAGTTGGATGCCTGACATCAGGAATATGGTGGCCTATTTACCATGTGTCGAGTTCAGAAAGAGTTGTAGTTCCTAGAAAAAGCACCACTGTGAAACAGTTGTTGAGCTTGTTGGGAGTAGCGATAACTAGCATGGACTGACATTGGAAGATCAAGGTTGTCAGTGTAAACTGTTTGCCTGTGGCTGTTAATTCTGTTGGACAGTGGTGAGACTTATGCAAGAACATATGCATTGATGGCAGGCAATTTGGTAAATGAGGTGTACAATACTTCAAGTGGCATGTCATATAATAGGAAAAGTTTTACCTGTGGTAGCATTAGAATATATAGTGGTGGCCAGATGAAAGAAGCATGTATTGAAGTGAGATCTGTGGTAATGTAGTAATTGGGGAGTATAAGAAGATGCAGGGGTGGATCCAGGATTTTGGTTTGGGAGGGGCTTCAGCGGACTTTGGTCGGGGGGGGGGGGGCTTGGCTTCAGTGGATTTTGGTGGTAGGCTTGCCTTTAGTGGATTTTGGCTTGAGTCGAACAAAGTTGCTATTTATAGTCTCCTCGGGCGTCAAATCCGTAGAGCTAATAAAAAAAGGTCTCCAAAATTACAATGTCAGATATGGACCTAGATACTTTTAGGGGGAGGGCTTGAGCCCCCCACCGAGCGTGGTGGTGTAACGGTTAGCGTTCTGGCCTCGCATTCGGGAGGACGGCGGTTCGAATCCCCGTCCGGGCATCCAGATTTGGGTTTTCCATGGTTTCCCCAAATCACTCCAGGTGAATGCCGGGATGCTTCCTTCAAAAGGCCATGGCCGAATTCCTTCCCATTCCTTGCCCCCCATCCTTTCGCATCTCTAAAGACCTAGTTGTTATAGGAGACGTTAAGTAGTTAAAAAAAATTGAGCCCCCCCCCCTGGATCCGCCCCTGAGAAGATGTGTATTTGTGGAGCAAAACATTTTTTAGATTCAGTGGTTTGCTGAATTATGTGGGACAGGTGGGGTGTCAGGAGGGATATAGAATGATGCTTTTTTTGGGAATTGTACACATTACGCGTAAGAAACATGGAAAGTGATACTCACGGTGATGGATTGATTAATGGTTTTGGGACCATGAGAGAACCAGTTGGTGAATATGGGGATTTGATTAGTTGCTGGGTTTGCAGGGAAGGATTTGGTTAATAGACTAGGAATGAACTGGGTGATGACTATGGGGCTGTGGTCATTTTTTGGGGGTGTAAAATGGGAGTTGTTCTGTAAATGGCAGCTAATAGCATGAGAGATTTGGTTGTGTTAATAATCAGAGTAGAAGTAGTGGGAAATGAGTTAAGCTTTGGGATTATGTGGAAAGTGATTCTTAGTCAGAAAATGTCATGCCTGGTAAGACTGTAAGATAGGAAACATTTGGTGTGTAAAGGATGGTAACTTTCAGCTTGTGAGTGGTATATTGTTGTAGGGAAATGTCCACTTCAGGGTGTTGTTGTTGTTCTTGTGTGTGTGTGTGTGTGTGTGTGTGTGTGTGTGTGTGTGTGTGTGTGTGTGTGTGTGTAAAAGCCTAGGTGAAGTTGATGAAATGGATATTTTTAAGGGAACTGAGAAGATTTTGGTTGAGGAGGTGGTTTTCATCGTGAGTCCAGATCATAAACATATCCTTGTATGTAAATATGAGTAATGCAGACACGTTAAGCTGTTTTACTTTTGGAGGAATGGTTGTTCCAGGATGCTCAGGAATAGATTTGCATGGGTATCCATGGTAGTATCTTGGGAAGAAGCTGCAGGTTTGTTGTTTATATATGATGAAGCAGAGAAGAACTGTGACTTATCACAGCTGGTGGCAGGGCTGCATAGAAACAGTTGAAATATGAACAAGGAACATATAGAAAGTTTTAATGTTAAACCTTTGTTCAGCAGTGGAAATTTGAATTGTATACAAAACTACTGAATATAATTACATGGGGGTACCCAACAAAACCAAACTTTTTGTTTTTTTATTCATGTATATAATTTTTTGAGAAGATACAATCAATATCCTTCTAAGTACTCTCCATTGGAACTAATACACTGTCCAATCTTTTATTTCATTGTTACAAACATTTTACACCCCTTTTCATAGGTGCCTGACAATATCCTCAACTTTTTTTCCACCTCATCTACCTTGGAAAAACATTTTCCTTTCATGTCTCTTTACATTCAAGGGAATAAAAAGAAGTTGCAGGGCATAAGGTCGTGAATAAAGGGGCAAGGACAGGGGTCATGGTTTTTTTACAACAACAGGAGCACAGAGAGGACTGTGTGAACAGGGTCGTTGTTGTGATGGAAATACCAGTCATCCGACTACCACAAATCAAGCCTTTTCATTGCTCATTGTTGCACAGTCTTTTGAAAACATCTGCGTAAAAGGTGTGGTTATCTGTCTGACTCCGTAGAAGAAACTCCGAATGGACAAGTCCTCACACATCGATAAAACAAATGAGCATTGTCTTGATGTTTGATTTCACTTGTCTTGCTATTTTGGTGTGATATGAGCTTCGAATCTGCAATTGGCTTGATTGTTGCTACAATTCAGCACAGTAGCACTAGGATTTGTCACCTATTAATGCCTTGGGGGAAAAAAAGTTTGGATTATTTTGGAGCCCTCCCTTCAAAGAACAGAATGCTTCCAAGCAATCTTGGTTTGGCTGTGCAGTCAGCAGCTGAGGCACAAATTTGGCAGATATCCTTTTATACAAAATATCCAATTAAAATGTGCTGAACTGAGCTCCAAGTCATTCCAGACAGCTCTACAACTTCTTTGATTGTATGTCATAGTTCTTTAAGTATGGTTTTGTGACTTTCTGTGACATTTTAATTGGTTTGGGATGTTAAAGGCGGTCCAGAACGAACTTTGTCATTAATTGACATTTCATGTGTAACTGAAAAATTACCCAAACACTTGGGTTTTCCCCATAACATCATTGTTGTCTGCCATTTTCAACATTTGAATAGTTTCTGTGGCAGTTTTTCGAAGCAGGAAACATAACTTCACCACGTACTGTTCACGAGAATAAGTCAAAGCAAAAATGATGAGCACAAAAAACAGTGGTCACATAAAATTAAGACCGCCAATCAAACCTTCTCTTGTGACTACAATTGTTACACTGACTCATAGACGGAAGGACTACGTGGTTTAATAGCAAGTTAACTTCAGTATTTTTTTCTCCTTACAGGTTATAGAGGAGGACATTTACATCATCAGCCACCACCACCAGGTTTAGGTAGAAGTGTCCACAATGGTAATCAGACAGGGTATGTATGAGAATATAAGAAGTTTTTCAGATTTTTTATAAAAATATATGAAATATTTAACAGAAATGATATCTAATTTCAGCTCTTATTAATATTGCTGAATGTTGGCTCTCTAAACACACCATTAATTTTACTGTTGCCTCTTTAGGGAAAGATGTTCAAACAAGAATTATTTCAACATAAAATGTGTTATTAAGATAATGTGATGAAATTACAGATGGTAGTGTTTTTCAATAGTTGTCTTTCTGAAGGAGTAATTGCTTTATTTAACACCCCTCCCCCCCAAAAAAAAAAAAAACTCATCAATATGATTGTAAAATTGTGTCAGTGCGAAAAAACATACATAAATATGTAATATACTGCTTTCCTACATTACTGGAATCTTTCAGGAAGTACCTCTGTAAGCAAAATGTAGTTTGGTCATTTTGTTCTCTACTGGCATAAATAAGGCCCTTTCAAGCAAGATTTGCATCATTGGAAACACACAGGAATTTTAAGGAGCCATGACAGGAAGATAATGGGGATAACAAATCAGAGGGGTGCTGGTGCTGCCAGGAAAATTGTTTGAGAATAATAGGAAGATAAAATTATTTCACTGTAGCTGGATATACCACATACCTTACTGCAACTTTTTCTTGCTACAGCAAAAAATCAGTTGGTGGGGAAGCTTTATTCAGGCATTTGAAATTAATCTGCACCTCCCTTTCCAGGCAACAGCTACTGTGTTCTTTCCCCACAGCAAAAATTAAAGTATTCTACACCATGCAGCCACACATCCATTTCTGTTGGTTATAAATGTGTCAAGTATGTAACTAATGAAGTGTTGAACCTCCATTTGATTTTATTACAGTATCTGATCCTCAAGGTAAAGTGTCCACTAAGTGGTGATGAAAAACCTGTACTTTCAGGAATACTTGGTGTGTGATAATTAACCATGTTTGTGTGTCATGTAACTGGTGATTCAAGCTCTTTGTAGTGGTATTCTGTTTTTTTTTGTTGTTTTTTCATGTCAGCCCTTCATGTGGACCATTTAAATGCATCTACCTGATTTTCTTGAAACCATTACACAGTTTAGTTTAAATTATGTATGAACAAAGGGATTGTCACCATGATACAGAAAAGTGCATATCTCATATTTTTATCAAAGTATAGGAAGCTTGTAATTGCTTAAAATAATGAGAATATAATGTAATGAAATCAATGACAGTAATCAATATACTAGTGAACTGTAGCCTTCATTCCATTAAATTCCAAGAATTCTGTCAGGAAATTAACTGAAGATCTAATTATTAATCCAAAAAAGTTCCAGTCGTATATCAAAGTAGCAAGATGCTTCTGTAATATTGTGGCATGATTTGTGAAAATGGGGACTTATCAGAAACTAGTATAGGGAAAACCTAAATTTTGGGTAATATTTATAACAAAGCTTTCACAACAAAAAACGTATAGAAGGTCCTGAAATTTATCAGTTGTACTGTCAAAATATGAAGGATCTTATTCTTGATGTTGAGGAAATAACTAAACTGCTATGGAATGTAAGAAGTAATAAGGCTCCCAGAATAGATGGTATTCCCATTCGATTCTACTGTAGGTATTCAAAGGAAATTGTGCTGTATTTGATGAAATTACCTCCTCGGATCATGGAAATATTTCAGCTGAGTGGAAGATGGCTATTACGAGGGTGAGTCAAATGAAAACCTTAAATTTGTAATAAAAAAATCGAAATTTCGTGCCGTTATCCTGTAAGTTGGTAAGCGTGCTACAAGCAGCGTGCTGAATGGCCTATAGGTGGCAGCAGAGTGCAGATGCACAAATACCGTCACAGTATCGGTATAAAGATGGCTGCCCCACTTGAGACTTGCACCAGGGAAGAACAGCGTTCTGTTATTTGGTTTTTGAGTAGTGAAGGTGTGAAACCGATTGAAATTCATCGAAGAATGAAGGTTCAGTACAGTGATGCATTTTTGTCACAGCAGCAAGTCTACGAATGGAGTAGGAAGTTCGCAAATGGTGTGATGCTCTTCGTCCAGGTCAGGCTCAACGAGTTGTGACTCCGCAGAACATTGCAGCAGTTGAAGCCATAGTGATGGAAAACCGCCGAGTGACACTGAAGGACATTGCAGCATGTTTAAAGATAAGTCATGGTTCAGCACACCACATTGTGCATGATGTGCTCCAGTTTCACAAAGTGTCTGCAAGATGGGTGCCTCGGCAGCTGACTCCTGAAATGAGAGAACGACGTGTTGATGCTTGTGAAGAACTTCTTCGGCGCTTTGAACGAGAAGGTGATGGCTTCCTTGCAAGAATTGTTACTGGGGACAAAACCTGGATTCACTTCCACCAACGGAAAACGAAGAGAGCGAGCAAGGAATGTCTCCATTCCTCATCACCAAAACCAAAGAAGTTGCGAACAGAACTATCAGCAGGAAAGGTTATGCTGACTCTCTTTTGGATAGAAAAAGGCATCATTTTGGAGCATTACATGTCTAGATAGACCACTGTCACCAGTGCATTATATACAGATCTCCTAAAAAATAATCTTCGGCCTGCAATCAAATCAAAGTGATGTGCATTGCTGTCATCAGGTGTCCTTTTGCAACATGACAATGCAAGGCCCCACACTGCCCGTACAACAGTTGCAACAATCACAGACCTGCATTCTGAGTGTCTTCCTCATCCACCATACTCACCAGACCTTGCCCCAAGTGATTTCCATATGTTTGGACCACTCAAAGAAGCAATGGGAGGAAAGAAGTTCCATTCTGATGAAGAGGTACGCCACGCGGTGCATGAGTGGTTGCGTGGACTACCAAAAGAATTTGTTTCTAAAGGAATTTATGCACGTTGTAAGCGCTGGAGAACTTGCATTGAACGTGGGGGAGATTATGTTGAAAAGTGATACAGCTTTGTACCACTTCTGCACAATAAATAATATTTAAAAAAAATATTTAAGATTTTCATTTGACTCACCCTCGTGTAAGTCCAAGGGTTAAGATTGTAAATGTTTAACGATCCCCAATATTATATGCTAACCTTATTAATCTAAATATTTTACAGAAGTGTAGATCATATTTTCTGTTCAAATCTCATCCATTTTTTGGATGAAGGGGAGCTGTAAAACAGATTAAGAAAAGGCTGATGCTGTGAGAAACAACTTGCACTTTTAAGGCAAAAGAATGAAGGAAGGATACGGAAATACGACCCAACACTTACCACAGATGAAGGCGGCTGGGAATGACGAACACCAAGAAAAAAGAATAAATACAAGAAACATGCAATATTTCGGCGTATAGCCTTATTCTTACAAAAGTGAGACACTAGTGATGATCCGATACAAGTAAATATGAGTAAGTACTCGATACTTTGTTTCGATACCGAATACCTTTTGTATTTGAATTAATTCATTGGTATCGGAAGAAAAGTACTTGTATGGAATCGAAAGTATCAAAATGCACCCGGTGTTAAATTCTATATGCATCATCCTTGCTGGGCCACTCAGTCGCGCCTGCGAAACTAATTTCCGCTGACGTCAAGTTGGTAGCATTGAAAAACCAACAAAATCAGTCTTAGAATAGGCAATCTAATCTCAAAGAATTTTTTTTAGGTCTCTATTTCATTGTAGTAAAGTTTTACTTGGCACGTATTTCACTATTCAAAAACTAAAAGGTATGGTTCATAAGCAACTACAGTAAGTAGCCCACGTGAATCGAAAGAAGAAGCTGCTTCAGCTAGCATTTCACAGGAATATCACTCCAGGAAACATCACAAAGAAAAAGAAAATGCACCGTAGTGACAAAGTCTCTCTCTACTTGTCAAACACTGTAATGTCTCTAAAAAGCAATCCATTTACAGAATGGTAAGAAATGAAACTTATTTTTCCTTGTCTGTATAAATACGCACAACAGCAACGTCAGTATTGAGTGAATATTTGTTTTCTAATGCGGGTGTAACAATGACAAACAAAAGAAACAATCTGTCCCCAAAATATTTAGAACAATTGCTTTTTTTAGGGACTTTTATTGTTTAAAAGTGCTAAAACTATAATAAATAAATATATAAAGATAAGACAAAACCTTCAAAGTATGCTTACAATGTGAGATTTGTTATAATTTTAATAAATAAATTAACATGTTTACTGAGTGTTACTTGATTTTATTACACTAGGCAAATAAAATAAATAATTTGGCAACATGTCACATATTTTTTTTATATTTCGACATTAAGAAAAGTATCGATATGAGTAAGTATCGATACTTTAATGGTATTGGAACATCACTAGGTGGAGCCAGACGTGTACATGATGACAGCCAACATAAATGGTAGGGGAGGGGGGGAAGCGCAAATACTAGATCGATAATTGATAATGCTGAAGGTATATTATCATTGAAAGTAGTAGAACTATACTCTGAGAGTTGACAAGTATACCATTATAAGGAAAGCCCAATAACTTATAAAAAGAGGCAAAAAACCGTGGATAAATTTTATATTCCTAATTTTTTAAAAAGATCTTTAGGTAATTTTGTAGGGTTGGCAGCACTATTTCAAATAGCAAGTATCAATCCAAACAATGGGGAATGGGAATTCCTTCTCGCGCAACCTAGTCTCTTTGGGAAATCCCCGTTCATAAAGAAAATTTCAGTCAATTTTGCCAATATTTTCATAATTTTTTTTCCTACTGAACCAGAAAAATATAGTAGATTTTAAACTAAGATAAGTACTTAGAATAAACTCTAAAATAGTTATTTTAAACGACAACTGCCTTACAAATTTGAGATTTAGTAGTTGTGAAAAAAAACGTGTTCCAGAAAAAAACATGTTTTTTTTCAAAGTTTTTTTTCATGTTTTTTTTCAAGCCAGAAAAAAAAAACCGTTTTTTTACAACACTAGGTGAGATTTATGGAAACTGAGGCCTGGAGGATGTCTGGTGTTCAGGATATTCTGAAAGGCTATATGCCGAAATATTATGCATTTCTTGTGTTTGTTCTTTTTTGTGTTTGTCCTTCCCAGCTGCCTTCATCTGTGGTAAGTGTTGGGTCATATATCTCTATCCTTCCTTAGTTATATATACAATCTTTCACACCATCTCAATAACATTTCGTGTGACAATGTCCTTAGTTGGTTTCCCTGTGATGATGAAGTTTATGCTTGCCTAGGATTTTATATATAAAGATTCTAAATCCTGGAAGTTAAAACAGATAAGGATTAAAACTTGTAGCAACAAAGGGGTGGAACTATGGGAAGGTCCTATGGCTGATAGGAAGTAATTATTATTACAAAAAAGAAGAGGGATAACTGCTGTTATGATATTTAATGTTTTTTGAAATCTATTCAGCCAGATATCCTTGTAAAACCCTTCAAAATGTAAATTAGTATTAAAACCTAGTTCTATGTTAGGTCTCATAATTTTTATAATTTCTTGTTGGCACTACAGTTTCCCGTTTTATTCATTTTGAAGGACTATAGAGGACCCTCTGGAAGCGTTTCAGAGAATGCTGAAAGAAAAGGATGACAGAGACCGAAAATTGAAGAGAACAAGGCGACCATCTCGGTCAAGATCCCGTAGCTATACTCCACGTTCCCGCAGTGCTAGCACTCGCAGTTATACTCGCTCTCGTTCCCATTCACGGACACCACGATCTCCACGATCTCGGACACCACGTTCCCTTACTCCGCGCTCACGCACTCCGAGAAAAAGATCCAGGACGAGAACGAGGTCACGCAGCAGATCTCGCTCATTCACCATTAGCAGGTAAGTGATACTGGTTCTTTTTTTAGTGATAGTGATTTTGTAGATGAAAATATTGTTTTCTTCTGAAAACTTTTATCTGATTTATTATTTTTTCTTCAGTTGATAATGTAATTCAGTTAAGTTTCTTGTAATATTGCACGGGCATGTCTTGTTGCTGTAGGGCTGTGCTAAGAATTATCTAACTATGTTTATTTCCTAATTTCATCCAAAGTGTTCTAGTATTTAGTAGTTTCCCTATGGACATTAGTTTGGATGATTAAGTTATTATGCCAGGAGGTGTATATTTGAATGCAGCATTTTCTGTTTGTTAATAATATTTAGTGATTTAATCCAGTACAGAGAAGTACTTCTTGATAATGCATGAAAACTTGTGCTCTTAAAACTTTCTTTTTGTGTGATCTTAAATTAAATTTCTATCAAGTAAATGATATTTTGTTTAACTCTTTGTGCAGTGTCTTTTATCTTTATTTTCCTCTTTTATTACTGAGTCTTCCATGAAGTGATGATAAAAGCTTCTTTCTTGATGTTGGATGCAACTGTTAATTTGCAGTAATTCAACTTTTTTTTTTTTTTTTAAGGGAATAAGGCAATAAGATTACTAAAACCTGTAGCTGCTTTGCTGACACAGAGCAAAATTTTAGTTTAAGCAGCTGCAGTAATAGTTTGTTACACTATTTTCTGGTAACTTTAATACAGAATGCAATTGAATTTTTTTTATACAAAAATAAGTGGTGTGTTTGTGGTATCTTGTAAAACTATTCAGAAATCAATAATGCTAAATTTAACTGAAAAAATATATAAAAAAATATTGCTGCAGGAAGTAGCACAGAGAATACAATGAACTGCAAAAATATTTAAAAGAGTCTTAGTAAATGACTTGCTTCATTCATTAACTGCTCTAGATACCAGAGTGCTATTCTGTAAATTGTGTACCAGCCTGTCGCTCCACTTTGTGGACTAGATATTTGTTGATTTGTTTTTCTACTAATTTTTCATGCAATTATTTTTCATGAAATAAGTGTTAGATTATTTTGATAAATGTCAACTACGTCATCTATTACTCAGGAAGACACGTATCGTAGCGGACTTTTTTTTTAACAGAGTATATTTTACATGTAATAGCTTTGTACAATAATAGTGTCCTTTGTGCTATTAAAATATTACTTTAACTGTAAGAATGGAGACTTTACCAGGTTATGATTGCAATAAATTCTTAATGGTGTACCACTAAATTATGTTGTAATACACACTATTTCGATGACTAGGTCTACCATCCTCTTGAGGTGCAAAACATCTGTAATAGTTTGCTGACTGACAGATAATCATCATCGTTAGAGATACTGTAGTCATCAAAATATTATGTTTTCACAACATAATTCAGTAAGAGTTCATTGCATTAGGTTAACTGTTATGATTTCCATCATTACTTTCATCAGTGTCAGTGTTAATTATACAGAATACATCCTAATATTTTGCTGTCAGAACATTGTCACTTGGTTTAGTCTGATGGAAGATGCTGTAGTTTTGTGTAATATTGATTATACATTCTGATAACTACATTGTTGTTAGTTTTCCAATTATGGTATTCTGCACCTTAGGAGTAGTCAAATTTCAATTGCTGCACTGCAGAGAGTCATCATTCTTCCAGTAGCTCTGACCATTTAAACATTTTAGCTGGCAAGTTCCATTTAAAGGGAGTTTTGTGACTGGCTGCATAACATTGATACATTTGTTTTATTAATTTTAATTGTGAAGGAGCTAACACTCCAGCGGCAATTCCCCTAGTCATCTGATTACCCCCTTTTAAATTTTATTTTATAATTGGTGTTTTAAATTAACCCCCCATTTACTTTTATGATTTACTAATTTTTAATTCCTTAAGTGGTTTAGGCAGATTATGTCATGTTTCTGTCATGCCAGTTGTTATCGATTTGCTTCTCTTAGCTTGAAAGTGGCAATTTTATACCTTGTTTAGTTAAATTAAAATTTTACTGGGTAACTTCCTTAAAAATTAAAAACAATAATAATAAAATTGCATGTTAATTGTACTAGTGGTTCTATAGTTGTAAGTTTACTAATGGGTAGCTGCATTGTAAAATGCTTATTAACTAAAATAGACATATTGAGCTGCATTTTTCATTATTTTGTTCCGTGTTTCTTTTCTTATTTTTTAAATGAAAGTTTAATGTTCTCAAAACTTTCAATCTGTGATGCTGATGTGTGTGTGTAGTGGCTTACGCAATGTTTGCTAACAAAGTTTCATATTATGCAGGTTATTACCGAAATTGACACGTAAATATCTGGCTTATCTAATGTAGTTAAAAATACACTAAAATTTTATGAAACAATGGACCTGGAAACGACAGAGGAAAGAAAACTGCATTCAATTTTGATTGGTGGTTCTTGAGTTGAAATTGTTTTTCTATGCAGACAGATTGAGAAATGTTGGATTTTGTAATATGTAGGGATACATTATTATTGCCTTGGTGGCGGGTATTAAAATATAAATAAAGAAACTCCTGATAATGGTCGTTTCTCTTAAGTGTGATATAGTCAAAACTAAAAAAAATCATAGTAATTTCTGTTGCTCAAAGATCACTCATTAACAAAGAATATTATGGTTAGAGAGAAAGACCATCTCTTAACATTGCAGAAGGCACTGAATTTGTTGCAAATCTCAAGTTGGCCTTGTGGTCTTTTTACATATAATAAGACGGTAGCCTGTATCTGTATTGCTATCTGTTTGGATAGGAGGGTTTCACTCGATAGCCGCTGGTTACATTTTGAAGGAGTTTGGAACATTTAGGACTGAGGAGTAAAGTTACTTTCTGATGTGAAACCAAAATGCTAAGAAATTTAAGATAAAAGTGTTTACAAATTAGTTAAATGTGATTTTTGAAAAAATTACTGCTCGGGTTTTGATAGCACATCCAGTGGTTGCGGGAGTAAAATAGAGAAGGTTATATTTTGATATGACAAGCAATAACGAGAAATATTGATATAAGTGTCCAGAAATTAGTGTCAATATTTATTTGAATGTGATTAATGCGAAAACTAGAAGTAGAAGTTTGATGGAGTTCTAATAATTGAGAGTATATGGCCTATGAGTGCAATAAAGTAAGTTTTATTTTGATGTGTCTTTGAAAATCTGAGAAATTAAAATAATGTTAACAATTTGAAGGTAAGTTAGTTCCCACAGAAAAAGTTTATCATGCTACCAGAGTTTGAGCAGAATTGTGCTAATTGAAGAATTAAATTATAGTTTCTCTCTCTCTTTACTTGCTGTTGATGTCTTCAGTGTGACATCAGTTTAAGAATCCATCCGTACACTAATAGCCCACAGAAATGAAGTTGTGGGCAACAGCTATTACTTAATGTACTTAATAATGGTAGTTTATTATCATGCTGAAAAAAATAGAGAAATAAAGAAATTGTTATGAAACAATGGATACTATGAACCATATGTTATGTCTAGTTGTATGGAAAGTATTTGGATTTTTTTTTAATACAGAAATGTTTTGGCATAACCAGAAGCTGTGCGATACTGTCACATTTGAAATTGCATGCTCAAGAGCAAGATTTTTTCATGAAATTAAATTTTATTGGAATATTTTACTTTGAAAACTACACTGCTACTCCAGTTAGTTTCTTAATGGTGTTAATGGTTCCAAAATGATGACTTTAGAAAATGAAGCACTATTTACAGAATGAGAAGTTTTCGGGCAGTAAGTCAAATGGATATGCCTAAAAAATAAGTAAAATGATTTTTATGGGGGGGGGGGGGGGGGGGGGCAAGATCAATTCTGATCAAAGTTCAAATTATTAAAATTCTTCAAAATAGCACCGTATGCCTCAACATATCAGCACTTTTGTCAGTTATATGGTATGATTCCTGTACGGTTTTGACATAACCTGCTTATCATGGCCCTTTGATGTTAAACAGCATTTCATAATGGTTGACATTCAATCTCATTTGGGACAAAATTCTATCACTCTTATCCTACACAATCCTACATCAATGTCATCCCAGGAAACAGTAATGCAATACTTACGAGCCAGAATTGTGTTACTGTTTCTTAGGATGACATTGATATAGGATTGTGCAAGATAAGAGTGATAGAATTTTTCAGCGGCGGCCAAGAATAATGATAAAGTGTGTACATTATTATTTTTATCTTTTGTATTACAAAAATTGTAATTGCTTTCCATTAAATTTTCATTTCATTGCAATGCTCTTGCATATGCAATGTATTTGCTGATTCTATTTTGTATGTATACAAATACCGTGGTTTTTTTTCATGGGAGCATTCAGAATTTAATTTTCCACGAAACAAACATGGATTCTCGAAATTCAATCCAAATGTTTTGAATGATTGACCTTGTGATTTGTTTATCATTATTGCAAATGAAAGTTTATTTGGAATATTCTGCTTGAATTGGAATGTTGCATATGCTGGTACTATTGATGGATGTGGTATTAGTACATCCTCCCCTTCGAATTTGGCAATTGTATTTTTTGCCTTGATTACATTGTTCAGTAATATTTTGATTGTCAATAAAATACCATTCCAAAGAGAGGAGTGAGTAAATGCATTCTGAGAAGAATGATAGGAACCTAGCCTTCAGATTAGTGGTGTGTTTTTGCAATCCAGATAAATCAAGTGAATTTAACAGATCAGTTGGATAATGTACTCCTTCATCTTGATGACAGTATCTGTTGATTTGTTTGTCGTGGTAACGTATGTTGAATGCTGTCATTAATAAAATTTACATTTGAAGTTATTATTATTATATATGTACAAAAAATTAAAAAATGCATAAATTGGCCCAGTAGTTTTTTTAGTCTAAAGCAGGCACACATACAGATATCACCTCTAATGTACGTGGACTAGCATTTATACCCCGCTTTGCATGCATGGACCCTGATGAGTGTAGAAATGCTTTGCCCTTTTCATTCTAGTTCTAAATATTAACATGGTGAAGCAAAACATGTAAATTTCATCTAAGAACTTACCCTTCTTTTAGTTATTACTTGAGATTCGATTTTTGCACTTGCGTCCAAAAGGTTTTTTTTTTTTTTACTTATATTTTAACACAATATAATATATGAATTATCAGAAAGTAAAGATTTGTGAAAAATTATCTGTAATGATCAAATATGGGTGTACAGAGAAGCAATTATTTCTTGGTAAGAAATTTGGTACATTCTTTCCTGAGAAAATACCTTTCCACAAAAATAGAAAGTGCAAATCAATGCAAATTAAATATACCTTACACAAAACGCCTCAAGAAATTTACATTGAGTCTGTAGTAGTCACAAGTGGTAAATTTCTTGTGGCATTTTGTCTATGATACATTTATTTTGCTTTGATCTTGTAACGTGAATGTTAAGATTCCAAATATGTAGGAGCTGCATAACAAACTATTTTGGTACAAGTGGCAGGCTAGCAGAGAGAGTGCTAGCCTGTAAGAAAGAACAATATAAATTGGTGATATTGAAGAATGGAAGTAGAGAGTGGAAAGACTTGCATAGAAAAGAATCTTTGTTGTTCTAAGTGAAGACGAAATTCATGATTGGTTAGAAAGGGGGCTTCCATTAATTACGTGAGGTCTTTTTCTGGAATTCCGGATCCCCCCTTCCCCCTCTGGTGAGACTTTGTGAGATTTTGTCGGGCCCCATCCCCCTTGCCCCCCTTTGAGATTTCGTCGGCACCCCACCCCCCACCCCCCTCTGGTGAGATTTTGTCAGATCTCCCCTCCCTGTAAAATGACGTGAGACCCACCCTCCTATGAAGGACCTCTCAACTTTTTCAACTTTTTGAGACCTTTTTTTTAGGTCTCATGCTCCCAAGGGCAGTTATACCCCCCCCCCCCCAAAGTCGGTTTTTACTCCCATTAAAAGAGACTTTTGCATCATTTTTAGACTTTTTTTAAGCTCTACCATCCTACAATAATTTCAAAACCTCATGTGAGATTTTGCTGGACCCCCCCCCCCCATTTCATCACACATAATTAATGGACACCCGCAAAGGGGGACATGTGTCAGGAAGACAGTTGACAATTGGCTCAGAGACCGAATAGGCAGGTCGCAATATTAAGTGTGAGTAGTCTGTGTAGAAGCACCCTACAGTCAGTAGTGAAATCAGTGTGGAAGCCATGTGGTGTACTAGCCATGCTGTGCCCATTTTAAACCGGTCTGGGATGTGTTAAAACTAAACAAAGTGACTTCAGAACTGATTGTGTACGATCATGTTGGTGACAACAGGAATAAATATTCCTAATTACAAACCTGCAAGCTTCAGGAGTGAGGTCCATTGCTAAGCACAAACTAAAATATGTGTCTGGTACCAGCCTGGAAAATATGAGGTGTAAAATAAACTGTTTTTGAAATTGTAGACCGAGTTGATGACAGTTATTTGTAGACTCCTTTAAAGACAAATTTATGTTAAGGGATGGCGGCCATAATTAACTTTTGAAACTGTGAGTAAGCATTTTTGTTTGTAAGACCAGTACAACATGAACATTATTCCACAGTCAAAATCTTACACCCATTCATGGAAAGAAGTAATGCAGTTACTTTAAACAATCTACTACGTATTTTTCCAGCAACTTTCAGATTTGAGATAGTGATTGTTGAAAGACAGTGGCGGAGTAGCGCCACAGTATATGCGTAACGGTATCTCAGCAGTGATTTGAGAGCAAGCACCTCTGCCAAATGAACGCTACACCACTACAATATGCTTTGACTGCAATACAGTCACCAAGCGGTAACGCTCTGACCTCACATTCGGAAAGATGTGGGTTCGAATCCCCATCCAGGCATCCAGATTTGAGTTTTCGATGGTTTTCCCAAATCATTCCAGGCAAATGCCAAGGTGCTTCCTTTTAAAAGGCCATGGACTAGTTCCTTCCCATTCCTTAACCTCCATCCTTTACCACCTGTAATGACCTCAACAAGGTGTAAAGCCATAAGCAAAAATGAAAAGAAAAATAAAGGATTTCAAAGCAAAATGAAATGAACCTTGGACAAAATGCCATAAGAAATTTACCATTTATGATTGTGTCTAGAATACAGTCTCATATGGTAAATTTCTTGTGGCGTTTGCCTAAGATACATTTCATTTTGCTTTGATATGCTTTATTTTGTCTGCAATACAGTCACTGAGCTTGGTGAATGAGCGGTAACTCTGTGGCATCACATTCGGAAAGATGCAGGTTTGAATCCCCATCTCTGCATCCAGAATTGGGTTTTCCGTGGTTTTCACAAATCATTCAATGTGGATACGAGAATGCTTTCTTTAAAAAGGCCATGGCTGAACTCCTTCCCATTCCTTGACCCCATCGTTTACCCCCTCCAATGTCCTTGACAAGGTGTAAAGCCATAAGCAAAAAAGAAAAGGAGAAAAAAAAGACAATTACATTACAGTCAGTGGTAATTTCTAAACAGTCTTTGGTGCCAATCATAGCACCCATAGCAATGAATGTACGAATGAAAAATCAGTGGCACTTTGTAGTGATACTATATGGATATACTCCATTATAATAAATCTGATGCAGCAGCCAAGTTTTCATCAAAATCAATGCACCTACTACAAAACAACAATACCTGAGAGAATTTTCCATTTTGGTCCAGGCTGGATTCCAACCTAACCACCAGTAAATTGCCGCCAAAAAAAATCAAGCTAGCTTAAATTATTCCTGAAAACTAAATTCCTCATGCTGTATGCTGAAACAAAGTTTGTGATTCTAGCCCAGGCTGCAAATACACCTAACCAACTGTGTCAACATGATCTGAGCATTTGAAAACATGTAAAATGTGGTGAATAGTGAAATGTATTATAGCAGCAGTTTCACACATACATATTTCATGCTATCTTCCTACAGTTAGGGAGTATGCCACTAAAATAAATTATTTTCCACATTTTGCATACTTAATGGTACAATAAATTCGGCTCATGGTGTTCCAGTTTAATAAAAAAAAATTGAATTTACAAGTGTAAATGTAAATATGCTTCCTAACTTCAATAATAAGAAGAATTCATGGCTGATGAAAAATATATTTTCAGGTGTTCCCGCTTGTGGAATCGGTTTACGTTTTTTGTGCCAACCATAAAAAAAAACCTTGATAATGCTTTGAAGAAAAACAAACTATAATTTCAGTAAGTTTCCTCAAAATAAATCTGTAATTTCAATAGAAACAAAATAAAGTACACAGAAAAAAATATACATATTTTTTCGGGGAGCGGGGATTGAACCCATGCCTTTCATATATAAGCAACGGCTTAGAACACACAACTACTTAGCTGCCTAATGTTCACATATATCAACCAATTTAAGTTTTTTTTTTTTTTTACTCTAAGTGTGTTGTAAATGAAGGTTGCACGAGGAAACACTATTAGAGTGAAATACTTGAACTGTAATACTATAAATCCATGTTGATCATTCTGAAGATTTATATAACCAAAGTCAAAATAATTTGGAATCCAGAGAGTAGTAGCGTGACCTTTTGTCAGTTTTTATTGAAAGGAGAACCCATCTGAAAAACAGAGTGATCTGTGCACATATTTCTTGCTCTGTTCATCAGTGCATTTAAATTGTAAACTATTTTTGCCAATTCATATCAAACTTGCAGAAACATGCAGCTTGAGGTATATATATAACGAGTGGCTGCGTGGATCGCAAGGCTCGCGTGAGTTCAGCTAATTACTTCTTTTAGCTTGACATAGGGGTTAACCCAAAATATTGTATTTTCTGTGTTTGTGTATTATTTTGTGTTGCTGCTGCCCTTCCTTCAACTTTGGTTAGTGCTGGGTGTATTTTATCTTTGTATGAATAGCGAGTTTGGTGGTTTGTAGTAGGTTGAAAGAAGAACCAGTTCTTTTGTATTAGTATCTTTCTCATTTTATGTGATATATACTATCCTGCAACCCTCTGTTTTGATACAAACACCTGACACTATCCCAAACCGGAACCTGAAGTGTCACAATCCTTACGGGAATACTTCCAAGTTGAACAAAACACACACAGTATATCCATATCTCTACCAGTAACAATAAATCATTATCGATGCCAGCGAAGCTTAGTGACTTGACTCTGAACTGTCTCATGTATTTTACCTTGATAGTTAATACTTTTCTCTATTAAGGGTCGAATTCTGAAAAAAATCCTTTCTTAAAATATGATCTTATGAAAGTGGTGAATTTAATCTTATAAACATACCTCATATATCGATTTTGGTTGGGTGCCAGGGAGATAAATGGCTCATCAGAAAAGAAGAGAAATAATGGCACCATCACCCTTTAAAGGTCGAATTCTGAAAAATTCTTTACTTAAAATGTGATCTTACCAAGGCGGACATCGTAATCTTTAAAATGATACCCTATTTATTGATTTTGTTTAGGTATGAAAGGAATGGCTCGTGGGGAACGGGGAGGGGAATTAGAAATGGTATATATGGTTAAGATATAAATTCTGCTATTGACCCGGTCACTATCCAACAGTACTGATGGAAAATTAATTTAATGAATGTCAATTCACATAATGAATCAAAAGATGAAAGGTTTGTTGGAAATACAGATCACTGTTTTTGATAGTTCTTTTTTAAACATTGTTGGAAGTAACTAGTCAGCCAACATCTGAATACGGTGCTAAGGTCATGAGTAGTCGTTAATGCTCATTTTTGACCAAATGAGACTTCAAGACAGTGGAGCTAAACGTTTGGGTTAGGAGACTTTGGAATGTTATTACTTGAGGAAATGATAGGATGATATAAAGTTTGTAGACACACATGTTAGGATACTTGTGATGGGATAGAACACAATTTAATACTTGTGCAAAACAGCTACTTCTAAATTCGTTA
The DNA here is from genome assembly GCA_031002005.1 of Vandiemenella viatica. Classification (NCBI taxonomy): domain Eukaryota; kingdom Metazoa; phylum Arthropoda; class Insecta; order Orthoptera; family Morabidae; genus Vandiemenella; species Vandiemenella viatica. The sequence goes on from JARYHS010008075.1 coordinate 134,102,117, forward strand.
CTCGAGTCAATCAAAAATCTGTTTGTTTTAACCCTTTCCTCCCTGATGGTACTTATTAGTACCAATTTATTTACCACCATACAATTTAACAATACCAGTGTCCACTGCATTGTTAGGCCTGCTGATCTATTGTTGTACAATTAGGCCAGACAATGACAACATTTATTTTTAAATTCTGCGCGAAATTTCCGAGAAATTAATTTTCTAAGTTGGGGCTTGACAGCATATTAACAAGATTAACAAGTGCTACATTACAATGTATTTTTTTATGACAATTGACTTCGTAAGTGTCGATTTCTGTTATTACTTTTTTAGTTTGAACATTTAACCATATATATTTTACCTATAAAATATGTTTTTCTACTTTCTTTTCTAATTAATCGAGAAAAACCGACTAGGACTTATAAGACCTACTTATAAGACTTCTGGTTTGTTTTATGAAAATTATTGGTCAATAGATTTAGCAAGTATACAATTGGTTTTATTATTCTTTTATATATCTTCAGATGGATATTTTTAAGAAATACGCTTTAATTGAAGCTCTTCTCTTATAAGTTTATAATTTATCAAGGCAAAAATGAAGAAATGACTGGAAAGTTCTCAGATTACACATTAGGTCAAAGTGTGGTCTTAGAATTGACTGAAAAAATGGAGCAATGACAATGTTATCTAGTTTTATAATTATTTTTCATCTGTTTCATTATTAAAAAAAACCTGAAACAACTTTCGTTTGTTGGAGAATCAGGCCCTACTGCAAGGGACTTTCTAACAATCTGCTTATGGCAAACTAAAAAGAGGAGTGAACCATAAATTTTCAAACCTAGATATTGGCTACTGGAAATGGAAGGATAAAAAGGTCATACATTAGTATAAAATTTTCATGGCAACAGGGAAACTCCACTACACTGGTTGGGGTCCATGGCAACATCAACAGATGGGCCCTCTCTCAGGTTTGATTGGTGACCTGGTGGATCTTGGGCCAGAGGGCCTCTCTGGCCGGTCATCGGGGGGCTACTTCCGGCATGGCATTGGGTCCCTTGGCATTTTGCCCATCCTGCCACCCTGTTGTTACATCACTGGTTATATGCAAAGAAAAAGATGGATTGAAGTCGATAATTTCATGCTCAGGAGTCGTCGAGGACTACAGTCTATTCATGTGTGGGGTTGATACTGCTGATCAGCTGATGGCTTTGTGCAATGCTGACAGAAAATTGCCGAAATCATGGCACAGATTGTTTTGGGGAATTCTGGATGTTGTATTTGTCAATGCCTATAACATAAATGGTTTGATATTTGAAAAAAATCTGTAAAAAATTTCAGTAGATCCATTGCACAGGGTATGTGACTATGAAGGATATCTGTATGAAGATGTGAAGTATGTAGTAAAAAGAAGATACTGTCAAAACATCATTGCAAGTGTTCCACTGCAATGTCTTTTTGTGTCTGAATGAGCAAAAAGAATTGGTTTGTTGAATATCATGAAGGGAACATTTCATACCAATATGAATATAATTGACTAGACGACCCGTGCGAAAATTTCGCGAATAAAATGCGATCAATAGTGAGTTTGAATGCTTGTAATATAATGAAAAGTAGAACCGTAATTTTGTAGCAATTTTTTTTTCTTTTAGTGTAATAGGTATGCATCAAAATACTCGCAACATATAACGAAACAGTTAGGAAATTTTAAAACCCCTCTGTATTTATAACAAACTGTCACTGACCTTAACAGAATAAAACCAACCTGAACAAAATGCACTCAACATCTCTGAAATATTTATTGCTGTGCGAATAGAATTTTTACATTGGAATTGTGTAGCAAAACGACAGTGTTTTCGTAACAAAAAAAAAAGTTTATTGACATCTTTGTGATATCCGCTGCTGAATCTAGGGACTTGGCTCTGAAAAGTCTCATACGCGCTACCACTTTAAGCACGTAATTCCGGAAAATTCTTTTTTAATTTATGATTTTACCTAGCTGCAGACCTTAATTTTAAAACGATATGTCATTTATCGATTTCGGCTGGGTATCTAAGAAGATAAATGGCCTGTAATTAAAAAAAAAAGTTGTATAAATAATATTGATACTTTTGCCCTTTAAAGGTCGAATTCCACAAAATTAATTCTATAAAATATGGTGTGACCAAAGCAGCCACCTTGGTCTTTAAATGATAACTCATTTATCGACTTCGGTTAGTTATCAAGACAGGTAAAAAAATACAATTTTGAGAAACGATGATATTTTTGCCCCTTAAGGGTTGAATTTGGAAAAACTTTTTTCTTAAAGTATGATGTGACCATAGCGGATAATTTAATATTTAAATCGACACCTCATTTATTGATTTCGATTAGGTATCAAGGGAAATGAATAGCTAGTGACAGAAAAATTTGTTGTAAAAATATTAACACTTTTGCCCTCTAAGGTTAGAATTTTTTTTAAAACAAAATTCTTAAAATGTGGTAACGGAACCGAAGACATTACGAAGACCTCAATCTTTTAAATGATACCTCGTTTATCAATATTGTTTAATTGTCAGTGGAGATAAATAGCTCAAGATACAAAAAACACATTTTAGAAAAATTGGCATTTTTGCCCTCTAAGGTTCGAATTACGAAAAATTCTATTCTTAAAATAAAATTTTACCACGGCGGAGACCTTATTCTTTAATATGATATCTCATTTATCTATATCGGTTAGATATCAAGGGAGATAAATAGCTCGTGACACAAAAATGCATTGTAGATCCATTTATACTTTTTCCCTTTAAGGGTTTAATTCCAAAAACTAGTCCTAAAATATGATGTTACCAAAGCTGAGACAATATCCCTCATAATCTTACGTGATTTATCGATTTTGGATAGATATCCAGGGATATAAGTAGCTCGAGACACAAAAAACGCATTTTAGAAAAATTGAAATTTTTGCCCTTTAAGGGTCGAATTTCGAAACATTCCTTCCTTAAAATATAATGTTACCACGGCGGAGACCTTATTCTTTAATACAATACCTCATTTATCTATATCGGTTAGATATTAAGGGAGATAAATCGCTCGTGACACAAAAATGTGTTATAGAAAAGTTTATAGTTTTCCACTTTAAGGGTTGAATTCCAAAAACATTCTTTCTTAATATATGATGTCACAAAACTGAGACATTACTTCTCATAATTCTACCTCATTTATCGATTTTGGTTGGATACCTAGAGAGATAACTAGCTGGAGATGAAAAAAACGCATTTTAGAAAAATTGAAATTTTTGCCCTTTAAGGGTTGAATTACGAAACATTCCTTCCTTAAAATATAATGTTACCACAGCGGAGACCTTATTCTTTAATATGATACCTCATTTATCTATATCGGTTACATATGAAGGGAGATAAATCGCCCGTGACACAAAAACGCATTGCAAAAATATTGATACTTTTGTCCTTTAAGGGTCGAATTCCGAAAAATTTCTTTCTTAATATATGACATCACCAAAGGGGAGATCTTACTCTTTAATATGATACTTCATTAAACTATTTCAGATAGGTATCCAGGGAGATAAATGACTCATAACACAGAAAACAGCATTTTAGAAATATTGACATTTTTGCCCTTTAAGTGTCGAATTCAGCACATTTCATTTCTTACAATATGATGTTACCAAAGTGGAGACCATATGCTTTAAAATGTCACCTCATTCATTGATTTCAGTTAAGTATTAAGGAAGATACAGGCTTGTGACAAAAAAATACCTTATTGTATTAATATATATGATTTCAGTTGCTATTTATGTAGATCCTGTGATACACAAATTCCCTGACGGTACTTATAAGTACTGGCTTAGTAATTAGCACTTAGAGATCCAAAAAATATTTGAAAAAAATAATTGTGTTTAATTTAAAGTACCTTTATACAAATGTATAATTGAAATTATAAATATACCTTCACTTCCAATAGCCGCTAGGGCAGGGTTAACAGGAATGTTCGTGGCTCACTGGTGTTTTTGACTTTGGGCTGTATTGTTATGTCGGTTGCTAAAAATGCATCTTAGGTAAATCTAGGAATGCAGGAATTATCTCTCAGTTTAATGCTTTTATCCATGTGTAGACATACAAAAGCTAATGGTAACTCTTTAAACATGCATTTTAACACTAAAAGACTTTGGCAGTGCCCTTTTGTCCTGCAGCATGTTGAGCCTTCTTTACTACACAACCCATGTACCTGAAGCTTGATGATTGACTTACTACTCATAACCAGAGATAATTGATCAGCTTTTACACAATCATGCTGTGGCATGAATTGCCTTTCTGCCAATCAAAATGTTCAGATTATGCTTACAATAGATTGATATCTGCTTGGAAAACCAAGTTGCTACCAAACTAGTTAAAATAATTACTGTTTCTGAGAAGAATCATTAAGGTTGATATGCAGTATATCTCCAAAATATGAAAAATAAATACTATTTATTACATGCCATCACAGGGTCTCTCATTTGAGGTGTTAATATAACTGCAATTTTATTTTAAATCATCCAAATTTCAGATAGTAATTTAAATGAACATTAGAGGGATGTTTGGTTTAAAAGAAAAGAATATCAGTGCAATTTTATCATGCAGCATTTAGATCGTTTAAACAGTTTGGTAATGCTACACAGTTGGCACATTTGAATTGTATTAAGAAAAAATTGTATTATTTCAGTATCACTTTCAAAAATTTTTCTATATGAAGCTTCAGCCACAAAATCTATAGATATATATTATGAAACTAGGGATTGGTCTTAGAATCTCTCTGAAATTTTAAATTAAAACCTTGAACACTATTGTAGTATTATGAATGTCGATAGTTTATTTGCTTTAGGAGGTATGACTGAGACATCTGTAAGTAGATAAATAGCAGAGTTCTTAAAAACCCTTAAAAGCAATTTTGCATTGAGAAAAAACATAATCAGCTAAATAAGTTATAAATGGTAAAGCTTTCTTCCACTTTTCGATAGACTTAGATAAACGACACCATGAAAAGAAATTGGGCTTTAATATGGAAGTAATATATGCTTATATAGAAGCAATTTTAATGTTTTTTAATGATAATCTTTCTAGCAAAAGTGTTTTAAAATTGATTTTTGAGATAAAGTAACATGAAATCTGGAGGAATCTTATTATTTATTGCATACAGAATAATACATTGGAACAGTGCAAGATATCTTGTTGCTTTTTTATTATTATTATTATTTTGAAGATACTTTTATGTTTAAAATAATATACTCCATTTTAAAATATGTGTTCAACCTTTTTTTGCTGCAGCCTTCTGAAATATATATATTTAAATTCAAAACTACTAATCCCAAAAATTTTTGATTTTTACTGTTGATCAATACCATTCAATACTGCATTCCCTTAAGATTGACAGGGTTTAGAAACAATATAAATTTTTGCCATACATTTTATCAGTTTCTGTTACATAGTAGTCATATATTGGGCTCATGAAAACAAAATCTAGTCTTCGACATGGCATTTTAATTTAAAAAAACACACACACACATATAAAAACACATTACAAGCAAAAGTTCCAAAACTACCACTTGCTGTATACTCTGCTTAGAACTGAAGTTAGAAATTCAGTGAACTAAAAATTTGGGTGCGCAGACTTCCATGGTTATTGTTGATGTTATCTTGGTTATCTGGGTCGAACTGCGTCAATTAATCAAAACCTAATGTTTCGGCCATCTTTTTTTGGCCTTCTTCAGAGGACTGTCCTCTGTAGAAAGCCACAAAATGATGGCCAAAACTTTAGATTTTGATAAATTGATGTGGTTCAACCTGGGCAACCAAAGATAACAACTAAAAATTTGATGAAATGTATTAGTATCTTCCTTTGACTTGAGTGATGCCTTCTTATTAAACCAATAGGAATTTTAGTATCATGATCTTTAAAACATTGTTAATTAGAAGTGATCAGTGCTTATGGTATTGCTGTCTTGCAGCTGGAAATCTATATCTACAGCCGGTCCGTGTGGGAGCATAAAATTCATGATGACCTCATTTAACTCACAACTTATATCTATGATCTCTACAATCCACCAGTCACAGTCCTCTATACAGGTCAGAAACATCCCTCTTTGTAAATTTTGAATCTGAATATTTTCCTTTCATTTCAGAGATCTTGGTTGGAATTCAGCTTCACATGGCGTTTATTCTTTCTTGCTGTTTAAAGTTTGTGTAATATAGGTTAATTCATCTGAGAGTCCACACATGTTTTCTGAATTCCTTTTGTAGGGCCATTTTTTTTGGATCATTCTTTTATTTTCTGCTTGTGGAATTCTTCAACTTCCTCTTTTGGTAACAGGATGAGGGCTGTTGATGTGTATGACTTCAACACTCTTGTTAAATCCTATGCATTTTGAATTGCCTCTGTACCTGGACTGTGAAGATTATGTTTTGTAGAGCAAGGCTCCTACACCATCACAAGGCCCTTGCCCATGTCCAATACTACTGTATACCCATTCCACTGGCACAAGTGACTTGTTTACTTGAAACAGTTGGTAATAATTTTTGACGTGAAATAATGATGATCTTTTCTGGCTGTGGTTGCAGTGTTTGTGGAATTTTACGTATTGCCAGCAGTGAATGTGCTGAATCATGTCCTCTGTCATCACTTGTAACTGCATCTCTAGTTTTCTTATTTTGAAAATATGTGACTCCTCTGAAAATTGAAATTTGGTCATCACTCCAGTGAGTGTCAGGGTGTCAGGGATTGAAATAAGTTACCAAGAGAAATGACAAATAATTTACCAAAAAAGTTGAAAGAATTTAAAGTTAAAATTTGTAGAGGTAAGATGTAGGTGGGCTCAGGAAAAGGAAAAGATGGGTGTATAGGGAAATTTCCATCAGATCATGGGCTCCATTGTGATTTTAACTAAATATTATTTATATTTTTTTTTCTGTTGATAAATACCATTCAGTACTATATTTCCTGTGAAGGAGAACTTCCTCTTTTGAGTTAAATAAGTTTTAGAAACATTTAAAAAATTCGGAGAATTGTTTACTATTTCCGTAAAATTCTCTGAATTTTTATCTATATAGACCTGAACAACTGTCCTGCCTCACTGAGACCGCACTCTCTGGCATTAAATCACCTCCAGTGCTGTCACACTTTTCAAGGAGGAACAGAGTCAGGCAATTTTTTAAATATCTTACACTGTTACAGAGATAGTGTACTTCAAAAAAAATTTTATCAAAAATTGCCGTTGAGAAATGGGTCTCAGACTGCCTTCTTTGGTGGACTGTATCTTGGATGAGGAGTTTTAACAAAAGTATGCAAGTATCATACTTTTAACTATATTCATATCAAAATTTTAAATAGAAAATCAAAACTTGAACACTTATAATAGTAATTGTTATATACTGCATATGAGACAACTGTAGAAAAGCAGGAGTGATGGGAGTGGAGCCCTACTGCAGATTTAGACTTTGTGGATGCCTAGTACCCAGTGTGTGTTGGTATGCTGGTAGGGATCATTCTGATAACACAAGCTGTGAAACAAGGATAAAGACGTTACCTTTGTTTGTTGTGGCATATGCCGCAAACGGATGCTTATGATTTTTAATGAATAATGTTTGCCTGTGGTTGGTGGTGAGATTAATGTAGAAGGCAGGACATTTTTTTTTGCAAGTAAGCTTGTAAAGGACATGAGTAGTTTTACAACTACTGTGCCCCACAGTAGGAAGTACAGTGGCAGGATTAATATAGATGTTGGTGACTGAGTACATATTACCTGTCTTATAACATGGACTGTTGCAAAGAAAGGTCTTGGGTAATTGTATTATTTAACATGGACACTGATGCTTATGTACGGAGAGTTGACCTGAGGTTAGGGTGTCTACTGAAACAAGTTTTGGAAAGGATCTAGGGAGACAAAATCTCATTTTAGGGCAAGATCAAAGAAAATCATAGCCCTGTTGAAGGATATGGCTGATGAATTCAAGGCCTGGGAATTACTGTGTGACAAGACTGGATTATGACTCATCTTAATTGAGATGAACATTTCTTTAAGATACACTGACAAAAGCTCACACTGCAACCATTTGCATTTTCTTTTCTTTTTTGACTGTTTATTTAATTCTTCAGTTTTTTACATTAAAATAAGCAGAGCTTGTGACCCAATCAAAATAATAATCTGAAAATGAATAGTTCATTTGGGCATTGCCTTTATCAACTCACATTTTACCAACACCAAAGAACTTCCTACTTCATAGGACATAATCAGTGGCGTGTTCCGTTTGTAAATGCAGAAATGAAAGCACTTCCTAAACAAATACTTGTGAATTAGAAAATATAAATCTGTTCTTAAGTTTAATTATTTTAAATTCGTATTTACTTGGATTCAGTGAATTTTTTAAGGAGACGTCTTCAATCACAGAAGTTCAGACAGTATGAAATTTAAGGTTCCACACGATACATTTGTTCTCAATGTGTGGGTCGTACTTTCTGAGAAGTTGGAAAAAAGTAAAATGGTGATTATACATCAACTAGCTTTATAGCCTATCAGAAATTACAGGTTGAATGCAGTGCTTCTTTGCAGTTGCTTAAATAAATAGAATTGTTATTCAATAATGCTCGTAACACTGATTTTGTAATGTACATTTTCAGTTGTAGTTTATATTACCATTAATTTTAAACTTCATTTATATTGCTGAGTTAGTGATGACAACAATATGGAACCAATGAAATTAAAAATGAATTGGGAATCATAAAACCTTATACTATACTGCATAAATTCTAAAACTAATTAAAATGCATGGTAAACGAGCCAGAGGAAGACCAAGAGATGGATGGCTGAAAGGAGTGGAGGAAGGTGTACGGAAGAGAGGAGAGGACTGGAACAAAGTGGTTACAGAGAGGTGGTGGGATGAAAGACACAAACGGAGAGGCTTGTGCATAAAGCAGACCCGGCCAGAGGCTGGAAACTGTTGAGGATGATGATGATGATAAATTCTAAAACTAGATCCATTATGTCTTTAAAAAAGCACGTCATTTGTCATTTTGAACCAGGCTGTATTTCAACCAAAACACAACCACTGCTATTTTTTTTTTTTTTTTTTTTTTTTTGCGCTGTCGTCAGTCTTTTGACTGATTTGATGCAATCCTCCATCCCTTCCTATCCTGTCCTAATCTCTTCATTTCTACATACCCCTAATATTACCGTTTGCAAATCATAAGTTCTGTAACATGCCCATTAGTTCATTTATTGTATGAATCGTGACCACTTGGAACTACTTACAGGAGGCTGAAATAATAACATCAGTAATATTGTGTCAGTGAAAGCAAAGTAAATTAAAAATAATTCTTAGCAAATTTATGTGTAATAAGATTATTTTAATCTACACAAATTTCTATTTTAAAACAGAATTAATTGATCAAATCAACATATCATCATCATATACTGCATATTATTTCTATAAGGTGTTTTTGTGTCACAAGCCATTATCTCCCTTCATACTTAACTGAAATCAACAAATGAGGTGTCATATTAAAGATTATGGTCGCCACTTTGGTCAAATCATATTTTTAAAAGGATTTTTTTTTTCCGGAATTTGACCCTTAAAGGGCAAAAATTTTAATATTTCTAAAATGCAGTTTTTTGCATTATGCGTCATTTATCACCCTGTATACCTATCTGAATTCGTTTAATGCAGAATCATTTTAAAGATTAAGATCTCCGCTTTGGTGACATCATATATTAAGACCGGAATTTTTCGGAATTCGACCCTTAAAGGGCAAAAGTATTAATATTTCTGCAAAGAGTTTTTGTGTCACGAGCCATTTATCTCCCTTCCTATCTAACCGATATAGATAAATGAGGTATCATATTAAAGATTAATGTCTACACCGTGGTAACATCATATTTTAAGAAAGGAATTTTTCTGAATTCTCCCCTTAAAGGGCAAAAATGTCAATATTTATAAAATGCTATTTTTGTGTTACAAGTAATTTATCTCCCTGGATACTTGACCAAAATTATTTAATGAAGTGTTATTTTAAAGATTATATCTCCGCTTTGGTGCCATCATATATTAAGACAGGATTTTTTCGGAATTCGACCCTTAAAGGGCAAAAGTATTAACATTTCTGCCACGCGTTTTTGTGTCACAAGCCATTTATCTCCCTTCATATCTAACCGATATAGATCAATGAGGTATCATATTAAAGATTAAGGTCTCCGCCATGGTAACATTATATTTTAAGAAAGGAATTTTTTGTAATTCGACCCTTTAAGGGCAAAAATGTCAATATTTATAAAAAAAATTCGTTTTTTGTGTCTGGAGCCTTTTATCTCCCAGGATATCTAACCAAAATCGATAAATGAAGTAGGATTATAAAGAGTAGTGTCTCATCTTTGGTGACATCATATATAGAAAGAATTTTTTTTGCAACTCAACCCTTAAAGGGAAAAATACCAATGGTTCTACAACGCATTTTTGTGTCATGAGCTACTTATCTTCCTTCATATCTAACTGATAAAGTTAAATGGAGTACCATATTAAAGATTAAGGTCTCTGCCGTGGTAACATTATATTTTAAGAAAGGAATCTTTAGTAATTCAACCCATAAAGGCAAAAATATCAATATTTCTAAAATGCTTTTTTTTTGTGTCTCGAGCCATTTATCTCCTTGGCTATCTAACCAAAATCAATAACTGAACTAGGATTGTGAAGATTAATGTCTCCACTTTGGTAAAATCATTTATCAAGAAAGAAATTTTTTGGAATTCAACCCTTAAAGGGAAAAAGTATCAATGGTACTTGAACACATTTTTTTGTCACTAGTAATTTATCTCCATTAATATATAACTGAAATAGATAAATGAGGTTTCATTCTAAAGATTAAGGTCTCCGCTGTGGTCAAATTTATATTTTAAGAATGGAATTTTCTGAATTGAACCCAGGGCAAATACATCAGTATTTCTAAATTGCGTTTTTTGTCTCTCCGGTCATTTATCTCCCTTGATAATTAAACAAGATTGGTAAACTAGGTATCATTTAAAGTTCGACCCTAAAAAGGAAAAAGTATTAATATTTCTACAATGCATTTTTCTGTCACAAGCCAATTATCTCCCTTGATACCTAACCAAAATTGATAAATGAGGTGTCATTTTACAGACCAAGGTGTCTGCTTTGGTCACATCATATTTGATAAAAGACATTTTTTGAATTAAAAAGTATTAATATTATTCGTACAATGTGTGTGTGTGTGTGTGTGTGTGTGTGTGTGTGTGTGTGTGGTTTTTTTTTTTTTTTTTTAAATTACGATTCATTTATCTCCTTCGATATGTAACCGAAATTGATAAATGACATATAGCTTTAAAGATTAAGGTATCCAATTAGGTAAAATCATAAATTAAAAAAGAATTTTAAGAAATTTGATGCTTAAAGTGGTGCGCGTATGAGACTGTTCAAAGCCAAGTCCCTGGATTGCAGCAGTAAATTTTACAGCGATTTCAGTGAACTGTTTGTTTTTTTAATAAAAAAAAAGTAGCTTTCACATATTTTTTTTTGTTACGGAAACATTTTTGGTTTGCTTTATAATTGCAATGTAAACATTTTACTCGCACAGTAACACATATCACAGTGATGTTAATATGCTGTGTGCATTTTGTTCAGCTTGGTTGTATTCTGTTAAGGTCAGTGACATACATAAACTGTGTTTTAAATTTTTCCATTTCGTAATATGTTGTAAGTATTTTACACCTATTACTCTAAACAAAATAAATATTTTCTACAAAAGTGCGTTTCTACTTTTCATTATATTGCAAGCATTCAACCTCACTATTCATCCAATTTGATTCGCGAAATTTTCGTACAGGTTGTCTATTTACAATAAAACCAATTTCCAAAAAGCAATTAAGTTCACTATTTTAGAGGATAAATATTATTGAAATATGTTTTTGTAATATAACATTTATATTATTATATTGCAATATTGGCGGCCGTGTTGATCAGGCAGTAGGGTGTGTGATTATGGCCCAGACGACCAGGGTTCGATCCCCTACAAAGTCAACAATTTTTTCTCGAAGTGGAACATCTAGAACATCCCCAAGTGCCCACTCAGCCTGCTATCAAATGAGTACTATGGGGGAAACTCGTCTTTAAGGTAAAGAAAAAGGGCCAGACCTTGTCCCTGACTACAACACATTTACTCTAGTGCCTATGGTCATGAAATGGTAATGCAGAGCTCTACCTCCACTAATTCTACAGGAATACAGCTTGAAAGCTGTGAAAACCCACTGCCTTTACCTTACCTATATTACAATATTGATTATTTTTACTATTATTATTAGTACCCGGATTATATGCATTTCCATATTAAATCCATTTTCACCTGTTATTGCATATGTGATGATGCATATTTTTGCTATATTTACAATATTTTTCAGTGGTGTAGGTAGTTAATAAATAAAATCTTATGTTGTAGCCTGCAAAAACTACTAACAACACTGGTCTTAGTTTACGACGACTCGCAGAAGAACTACTACCCACATTTGGGAATGTAAATAAACTGATTTCAACAAAGAAAGCGTTTCATAAGGCACGTTCTTGTAATAATGCCTATTAAAAAATTCCCAAATGTGCCTTTACCTCCAGAACCAATGGAATCTTGATGGGCGACATGGGTTGATGTACTCTTTTACAATTATCATTTCAAGGCCAATAAAGGTGTAGTAAAATGACTCTGACAGTTTGTCAGTACATGGAAGCATTTAACAATTCTAGTATTAAAACAATAGCTGCCTTTAGCATTAATTTTTCCCAGATACATGCAAGGATTAAAAAGCTTGAAATTCAAGGTTTGACGTTGACTGAATATATTCAGTTAATGAATTTAATCTGCATTGCCAGAGGTATTCCTGTGTATACTTAAAGTGAAGCTTGAAAATATTTTGGACAATAATCCTGGTTTTCAACCATTATGTCAAATTGATAGTTTAGTAACGAGACGGGTTAACTTTTTCCAGAAACAATGACTGCTAACACAGCACCCAATTTCAAATACTGCCCAGTTACATCAGCGAATGTGGAACGGTCTATATCCACTTTTGAGAGATCAAAGAAACAATCTTAGACTACTATTGAATATTTGGAACAGTACCAGATTGTTTACGTTTACAAAAGCAAAAATAAAATAATTGTTAACTATCCAATTTATAAATATGTTATTCAACTATTTACTAATTGCATACTCATTTTGAAATAAAAATCAGAAAATTATTTTTATATTATATAATGTTGCATATTTTGGCACTTTTTATGCATATTTTAAGAATTTTTCATGAATATTTCCAACTATATGTTTTGCATATAATCCAGTCTCTAGTTATTATCATCATTGAAGAAAAGTCTTGTACTGTAACACACTTCCAAGTTGATAAGCACCTTGGAATTGTCTTGTGTGCTCTACTGTTGTCAGTTAATGATGATTTCCTTTAATTGCTTCACCTTGCAATTCACAGGTTACTGTTGTTAGTCAGGATGTGGATTTACCTTCCACCAAAGGTTAATGACTACTGCTTTGAATGGTTTAAATAGTTCTATGAAATGAAAACACCGATGAATCACTTTTCAACTCACTTTTATTTCGTTGAAAGCTTCACAAAATGTTACATGTGGATAAAGCACTAGACTTGTCGAAAGATACCAAAGCACAAATACATTTTGATACAACAACTGAATGTCATAATGTCTGAATGGAAATTTGTTTCAAAAAGATTTATTGCAATGTACACCTCTGATATGGATGCCAAAACTGTAACATTTAGTTTTTTGTCTGTCTGTCTGCACATCACAAAATACTAATGGACTAATTTTAACAAAGCTGAACACACTGATAGCTTATGTCATATGTCAGAATACTTTTTATTCAGATTACTTACATAGTTCTTGATGATACAGAAACCAAAACTGTCAATATGCAAATTTCTGTCCACACATAATCCATAAACGAGTAGACCAATTTCAATGTAACTTTACATAACAGTCGCGCAAATATGAAACTGGAATTTTTTCATAAAAAATACACCTTTATTGTATAAAAATGGTACAAAGTACCTTATTTGAAATATTGTCCATTGCTTGATATATATTTGTCCCATCTCTCTGAAAATTTATGAATGCCACCTCTTTTGATGCAGACCAGTCATTGAGCCATTTTTATACATTTTCATAAGAAGTAAAGCACTGCTCAGTGAGTGCGAGTCCCATCAATGTAAAGAGAGAGTTATCGGATGGAGCTTAGTCAAGTGAGTAAGCGTCATGTATCAGTATCTCCAACTAAGCGCTTCAATCATTTTTTTGACCGGTTTTGCTATATGTGATGGTGCGTTGTCATGGAGCAAAATCAACTTTGTGTTGCCTTTTCTGGTATTCTGGTCATTTTTCCTGCAATGCTTGATTCAAATTAATCATTTGCTTTCAATAAAGTTCAGTATTAACAGTTTTACCAGGTTTTAAGTAGCTCATAATAGATCACACCATTTTGATCTCACCAAACACAGAGCAGTGTCTTCCTTCCACAGTGATTTGGCTCTGATGTTGATGTTGATGGTTCAGCTGGAGTTACCCATGATCTTTTACACTTGGGGTTCTTGAAATATATCCACTTTTCATCACCTGTCACAATTCGATGGAGAAATGACTTTCTTTTATACCTGGCGAGCAGTATTTCACAAGTGGTTTTTCATTCTTCTTGCTGTCTGTCAGTCAGTTCATGTGGAACCCATTTTCCCATCTTATGGATCTTTCCCATCGCTTTTAAACGTATGGAGACAGTTTCCCGTGTTACTTTTAATTGGTCTGTGAGTTGTTCTTGCATTTGGACATCATCCTCATCCAACAATGCTTGAAATTCGCTGTCCTGAAACTTCTTTGGAGGTCTTCCACTGTCTTCGTTTCTCGTGTCAAAATCACCACTTTTGAATTTTTTAAACCACTCAAACCACTGTGATTTACCGAGAGCATGCTCACCGTAAGCTTCGACAAGCATTTGATGCCCTTCTGCAGCAGTTTCCTATAAGTGGTAACAGAAAATCAATGATGTCCGCAAATTGTAGTTTTGAGGCTCAAAACTTGACATGTTCAACATTATTGAAAACTACACTGTCGTATGAAACTTGTTGTGGGTTGAAAATGGCTGTCAGATGTCAAACAAAGAAAATCGTGATAATGATGTAATCTGAGGGTAACTGAATTGATATCTAGAGTCATCTATTGGCAAATTCCGGTTCCATATTTACACAACTGGTAGTGAGAGATTATGCTGTGGATTAATACACAGGGCAATTTGATTTAGAGGGCAAATCGATAAATTTTGTAATTTTTGTTTGCGTGAATGTGCACAGATCAAGCCGAAGGTAAATAACAAATTCCAAAGAAACTACACCTAGTGATAGCTTATGCCATCCAAATAAATAAACACCTTTCTCAAAAATGGGATATTTGTTTTAATTACATACAATGCTTTGAGAATTAATAGACATGCTAAATAAGTTCTTATAGATAGATCTATGCAGCAAAGTGGTTATTTTACACACATGTATATATAAATTAGGATAGGGGAATCTTAGATTATGATCGTGCGGTGTGAACACACAAAAAAGACAAGAACAGAAATGACAGTAATTTTTTGGTCTGTGTCATTTGTGTTCTTGTTTTTTATGTATTCATGCCACTCAACCATCATCTAAGGTAAGTGGCGATTCATTTCCCTATCGTAATTTATAATTCCTTTTTGCTACTTAGCACTGTTATAGGATTTTACTTTTGTATATATGGAAATAGTTCAGTAGCTTGCCACCAGTTGGCATCATTAGCCTTTTGTTGACAGTGAATGTGTATTTAAATTGTACAAACTCCAATAGATTGGCTTTGTGATTCAGTTCAGGATTATATATAATCTGTACATATGGTAAAACAATTTTTTTTAACGATTTTGGCTCGCTGTTTATGACCTACAGAAAAGAAATAAAGTTTCTAAATTGATGTCTGCTGGTTTGGATGAAATAGATTCACTTAAACACCACTGGCTGTATTTGGTGGGTTTTTGATTAATGTTCAGCATCTGGTCTGAGTATATTTTATTTGGATATTAAGTCTGAAATCTGAGAATTTTAAGATAAAAGTGTGCACAAATTAGTATCAGTGTTTCATTGAATGGGATTCACAGAAGGACTACTATTTGGATTTACATAATTCTTGCAGTAATGATGCTTTTCATGATTTCAGCATATAAATGGCATTGCACAATGCAGATTGTATAAGTAACACTGGCACTGCGTTAACATTGACATGATCGGTTCAATTTTTTAGTTAACAGTCCATGTAAACAAAGTTGTTGGCAACAGGTAGTAGTTCATAGAAACAAAACTTAATCAATCTCTGTACACGTATATTTCTTTGGTAGCTGAGTGACTTAACAGGAGAAATCTCAAATTCCACTTGGACAAATGTCATTGCAATGTTAGTTGCTTGTTAATTACATTGTTTTAGTTATGTGTCAAATCCCTTTGGCTGCTATAATATATATTTTCCTTTGCAAGGAATCAGTTGTCATATTTGAATCCAACTTCTTTAAATTGTGCATCATATACCCTAAATGAAAGAGCAGAATCATGGTCAAAAGTAAATAGTTGTGTCACTTGTGAGTTATAAACTGTTGCATGTATATACATATATCCTCTTAATGCCATTACTGGATTATTGTGTTAGTTATAGCTACTGTTTTAATTTTATAGTCTTGTCATGGTGACCTTGATTGGTGTAAAACTTCCTGATTTATATATTTTATGTTGTGACATTCCACTGCTCGAGTAAATACATATGTTTTGCACATTATTGCATCTGTTTGATGGGTAATGGTTTCAAGAAAAAAATTATAACTTGGCTGTTTTTGTATACTTGCAGCAACTGTTCTGTAGCTGTCAAAATTTCTTTTTTAATAAAAACATTAAATGAATTTTATTTGTGGCTTTAATTATCTGTCTTCTTGAATTTGTTTATCTTATTTAATAAATAAATTTATGTTAGTTTTTTTTTATTTTATTTTTTTTTGCACCTTTAACAATTTATCTGCATTGATTACTTGTGCAGATTTTTTCCATGAATTTTTTCCCTACAATCTGTGTTGATCGTTTCATGTATTTTAGTTGTATAATAGTTATTGGCAGTGTTTGGAATAGTTCTATTATGAAATCACAACTTCTGGTGCTACATTTCTAGTGTTGTGAGTTTATCATATATGACGGTTGGGCCTAAGGAAAATTTGATCATATTCATATTTTTCTCCTTCCTTCCAATATCCATGAGTCTGCAATATATCTGTATTACTAACCATGCCCATAGTGATACTATAAAACTTTGTTCAGAGAAATGTCATTTAGTTGTAATGAATGTATGTGTTTTTACACGTAATTTACTTTGAAGCAAATTTTGTTGTCTTTCTGTAGTATGATGACAAAGATGGGGAATTTTACTTCCATAGTTTTATGATGTGTTACGCAGATCACATACAACTCTTAATTTTCCTGTAATTAATAACCTTTCTTTTGACAGAAATGTTAATTGAATTATTGTATTCTACTGAAAAAAATCAGCATTATTTTTTAAATAAATTGGTTATTATTATTATTATTTTATTACAGTTGAAACACAACCAGAAGTAATGATATCCCACTTCTGTTTTTTTTTTTAAAGTGATTTATCTTAAACTTTTTGTTTCTTAACACACTAATAAAATTCATAACGGCATTAAGAGTGGTTATGGTTTTGGGTATCAGTAGCACTATAATGAGGTTTAATATGCAGTTCTGTTCCAACTGCTGGATATTGTGTATATATAGATAAGATGTTTATTATAAATATGGTCTGTAATAGTTAACCATTAATATTTTCTGATTAGTTACATAAACAATTAAGCATTATGATGAACGGGAAAGAAAGTGGTTGTCGATATTGTTGGTTACAGTTTCTTTAACCTGTTGCTGTGATTTGAAACTATCAAGTATCTTCTTTATACTAATACATGTCAGGCTTATCTGTTAGCAAATAACTTCCTGTGTTGTAGCACAAAGGTTCAGAATCCTTGGGAATTTTAAAATTTTGATTGTTTTATATCATGATTTGTTTGGGTATGTTCAGATTGCTGTGAAATAGGAATTTGAATAAAAGTGAAATAACCACCTGGCATTAGTAACAGTTACACAGTGAATCATCTTAATCTATTATATGTTATATGGTTCTCTGCAATCTTTTCATCTTCTGATAATTTTGAACCAATAAAACTAGTGATCAAGTGAATAAAATAGAAAACTGATGATAAACAGTTTGAAATGATATGTATGGACCACTACCAAAAACTTACAAATGTAAAATAAATTTACATTACTGATACAACTGCTGAAGCAGACATGTGTATTAATGTATCCAAGGTTTCATGTTCATTCTCCAGTGTTAAAAAATCTATAATTTATACTTAGTAAATTGTGAAATTAATAATATATTATGAGATTTATATTTACTCTATATTACCAACCAGCCAGATATATAGCCAGTAGTTACATTTGTGTTATGAAATCATATCAGTAGTGGGGACAAACTACATTGGACTGCGTAGTTATTTTTCCTTAGTTATTATAACATTGTATAGGAGATTTCCTTCTTGCATCTGATATGTTGTAGTATGAGATTAGTTTTTGTTAGTGACACGTTAATTCGTCATTCTTAAAGGTAATCAGATGAAGTTGTTGATGTGTTTGTACTTTGTTCAATGATGTTTAAGATCTGTTTTTATGATTAACAACTCCAGACTACCTTAAGGATTTCGAAGCAGTGCCAGATCTAGGTATTCGTGTTTGGAGGCAGCAAATTTAGGTCCCGGTGACTTTTTTTTAGCTCCACTATTACCCCGGGTGGCAACATTGAGCGATAACTGGGGTGGCGATAACGGGAAAATTATTTAATTTTCAAAGGAGTGGCAATCTGACAGTTTTTTCCCTGGTTCAGAAAATCCTCGATCCGCCACTGTTTCTAATTTATGATTACTCACCACAACTCTGCACTAAATATTACAGACCTGATGTCATTAAAAGTTTCTTGTGATATTGGTTACATTGTCAAAACAAACAAGCAAGTTATTACTAGATGTTGCCTGGTCTAGAGAATCCATAATGAGAACTGGCATGAGATTTTCTTGAGCAGTAAAATATTACAACATATCATAAAAATTTTCTATAATCGTATGGTTATATTTGTTCATTAAATTAGGTAATTTTTCTTGTGTTTTAATACTTTAAAATCTAAACTGATCTAGCAATTTCTAGTAAATAATATTAGTAATAGCTAGTAGAAATCCTACTGTAAGATCAAGAATGTTGTAACACACTTTAAATAAATAAAATTAATTGACAAACTGCCTTGGTATTAATAAAAATTATGCCTTGCTATATTGAGAATGAATTTGGGCAAGAGAACCTAAATTGTAAATTTCATATGTGTTATGAAATAAAGTAAATATTTTGTACGCTTGTTGAAAATATTGATGGTAAGTGATAAGGAGCTAATCAACACTGTCAAACTCTTTTGTTCCATGTGTAATTTTACATGAGATGATATGTGAAAATACAGTGATCAGAAAGTGGCAGTTTAATTTTTTCTGTTTGTCAAATGGAAGTAAGTGTTAATGGACCAAATGTGATATAGATTTAAAATACAGAGTCTTGTCTGCAACAATTTTGGAAACAAAGTGTGGCAAGAGGCATCGAGTTAAATAAGGTAAAGACACAGTTGTTACAGGTTAATCATTTGGTAGAACTATTTTGCTTGGAAACAAAGTAGAAGCAATAATGTGCTGCTTTTAGGTGTGTATATGCCTCTTGTTTCTCGTAGTTAAATTACGTTTGTTTGAGAGAATGTAGTTTGAAAGTCAAGTTTCATTTAAAGCAAGAGCTTCGGCAGTTAATTTTTGTGTCTTTATGGCATATTTTAGTATTGAAATTGAGATAATATAAGTGCTAGAATCATTTTCATGTATTATCAAATGTATTAATTTATACAGGTCTCGTTCTCGTTCATTTTCCCGCTCACCTACACCAAGGATACATTCTCCACGTGAGAGAGAGTTTTCTCCTCGTAGAAGAGGATCATCTCGTTACCGTACACCAACTCGGTCCCCACCAAGGTTAGTAAATTAGCTTTTGAATGTTAATTGGCATGATAAATCAAGCTTTTACCTACCCGACGTCTGCCCTATAAATGTTACGTTATTGACACATCAGTCCTCTTATTTCATGTATGGAAAAAGCTGTAATACTTTAACATCCTCAAGACCCAGTTAATGTGTAGAGTGTTAATCCTATGTCAAATAAGGGTCAATTTACTGTATTTTAATTTGGATGGTTTTTCAAAATCAGATTTTAATTTTTGTACACCAAGTAATTGTTTGATACAAATCTTTGGGAAATTGAGATATAGCAGAATGCATAATACAATATTTACTTATTTGTTTCTTTTTATTTGATAAACTCCTTTCTTAGTAATTATAAGATCTGCAGTCGGCAGGATTTTTTAATTTTAAGAATTAAGTAATTGTTTCATGTAGTCCTTTATGTTTTTGGGTTATGATACATCATTTATTTAATTATTTCATTTTATTTAGAAACCATATTGTGACCAAGAACATTGAACATGTAAAGTTTTGATGGCATGAAATAACAACTCTCAAGAATCACTTTCCAGTTACGTTTATTTTCACATGCGGTCTATAGTAACGTTATTGTCTCAATCCAAAGATACTATGTACAAACATACATAAATGTTTCAGCGATTAAACTCGCACACTTCAAATCATTGACTGACAACTCTCTCTGCTCGCCATCTTTGTGCACTTAAATAGACGCTTAGAAACATTCAGAATAAATCAAGGAGTGCCGACTGGTGTTCCTCAAATTCTGAGAATACTTTAACAATTAAATCCATACAAAAACAATCAGAATTAATGCAAAGTCACAATCATCGTGAAAACACATGAAAATGAAAATTAATGATATTTACAGGTATTTACATACAAAATCATCAACATAAGCCAGTCCAAACAGTTGAGAATTGTCCTCCAAACATCGTGGCTCATATCAACACTTACAGTTACAAACTTGTAATCAATGTTTCATGCATAATACTGTCCTTGAACAAATTACATGGTATTTGTAGTTTCTTTCCATAAAATCATGTTCATTTTCACAAAGTCACAATTAATAACATTAAAAAATTACAAATACCCAATTATTCAATTCCCAGCTTGCTATATATAATTCTTCAAATAGCAGTTCATACAAGGGATGGGCTGAGAGCTGTTATAAGATGAGAACTAGAAATTACCTTATACATATGTTTGTTATTTGTGTAGTGCATGATTATTTTATTAAAAAAATCCAAAACGTTTTGTATGTGAATGTCATACTCTCCTCTCAGTGGTTTAATGGAAAAGGTAGTTTTTTGAGGATATTTTAGCAGTTCTTACTAGTAAATTTGGCAGCACAGTTGATGAGTTTTAGTTAATAAATCTTGGTTAGTTGTAATTGATGGGGTACCTGAAGGGTATCAGTACTCACATTTTTATATTTATATCTTGTATCTCGTATCTCTTCCATATTTTGCTCTTGGTTTTAATTTATTTATGCAAATGAAATATTCTCAGAATTCCAATTATAAACTATTAAAATTTCAATCACAACACACCCATATATATATATTTAACATGAAATAATAGGAGCTAATTAGTGAATGGATTTACAAAAAAGGGATATTGAAATGAACCACCACTTACCTTACTTGATGGTAACTTGGGGTGAACACATAAATAAGCAAAAAACATAGGAAAAACAAATAATATTTCGAGACTTGGCTCTTCGTCAACAGGAGAAAATCATTGAGGGAGGGGGGTGTAGTAGACCGTTTCACAGAAGGTTCGTTAGTCAGGAACATGGTGGGGGTAAATTCAAGCAGAGGACAGGGAGAGGGGGACAGTGAATTGGAGCTAGTACCTGAGAATGAAAAATGTTACAAAAAGTGCAGAAAAATATATTAAAATGTTCATAACATAAATTTGAGAAAGTAAAAGTAAATAAGTAAACAAAATAAATTTGAAAAAATATAATGATGATAATAATAATACAAGAATCTGTGTAGTTAAACATCACCTCTGGTATGTGATGGTTCTATGTACTGTAGACAGTGGGCATGGAGGCAAGTAGAGTATAGAGGGAAGGAAAAGTACTAATTGAGTATTATCTCAAATTGAGACCAGAAGGTTGCCTTGTGCCTAGTTTGTATAGGTAACAATGAAAGGAAAGAAATGCCAAGAGGCAGTATTTACATGGAAAAGAAAGGGGAAAAAACACCCAACACTCACCAGAGTTGAAGGGAGGAGGGCAACAGCAACATAAAACACAAACCATGAAAATACAATATTTCGGGTGAAAAACCCCTTTTCAAGTTAACAGAGGTGACTGGCCTTGCGAAAGACTTGGGTTCAACACAGCCACTCCCATTTCACCAAAAATATTGTATTTTCTTTGTTTGTATTTTCTTTGTTTGTGTGTTGTTTTGTGTTGCTGCTGCCCTCCTCCCTTCAACTTTGGTGAATGTTGGGTGTTTTTTCCCCTTTCTTTTCCCACACACACACACACACACACACACACACACAGAGGGATAGCGAAATGAGCCACTACTTACCTTAGTTGATGGTATCATGGGGTGAACACATAAATAAACACAAAAACAGAAAGAACAATGAATATTTTGGGACTTGGCCCTTTGTCAACAGGAGAAAATCAGGGAGGGAGGGTGGTGTAGGAGACCGTTTCACAGAATCCTACACCACCCTCCTTCCCTTATTTTCTCTTGTTGATGAAGGGCAAAGTCCCAAAATATTCATTGTTTTTCCTGTGTTTTGTGCTTATTTATGTGTTCGCCCCATGATACCATCATCTAAGGTAAGTGGTGGCTCATTTCGCTATCCTTTTTTTTTTTTTTTTTTTTTTTTTTTGTAAATCCATTAACTAATTTGCTCCTATTATTTCCTGGTAACTATATATATGTTACTTTCATTAAAAAAATAATAATGTGAAGCACTTAAATGTTATACATTTTAAATTTTTATCAATAATTTTGTTTTAAAAATGGTAAAGAAATTCTTTATAACTGAGCTGATTCCTTTCACAATACTAATATTTGGTATGGAAATCTACAACAGTAATGCTATTTAGCGATCCTCTACTCACTGGCCTACTTAGCTAAGTCACATTTTTAGTTTTAAATTTGCTTCCATGTATTACATTTATTGAAAGTTTACTTATTTTGATAAAGTAGGAAGAAAGTTAGTTGGTAGGTGTAAAAATTTTCGAACATGTGGATCTGCCTGTTACTTTCTTAACTGTTATATGATTTTGTTCATTATCTTTGAGTTCACAAAATAATGTAAAAATTCACTTAATTTATCTTCCATTCAAAACTGTTGTTTCTTATCATTATATTTCATTATGCCTACTGATTAAAATGTTCCCTTTACTTCACTGATACAACTCAGTCAGTCAAAGACTAATTTGAATACAATAGCATAGTATGTAATGCTGTTTTGATGTGATGTGGTACAGTTCAACTTTTAATATGCTATTTGCAAGTAAAGGCTTTAATTGAATATTGAGGTTATTAATCAGGTTTACAGTTAAATTCCTCATCACCACATTTAGAAAGTGTTAGTTAAATAGGGTATTCCAGAAGTTTTTGTTGAGAAAGCTAAACAATTGTACAAAAATAATGGGTTGCCTTCAAGTAGAAACTAGCATTTCAGGATGGTTTAGACAGTAAGGAAATTGTTTGCCTCCACTACTTTCGATAAGCATTATGGATAAAATTATAGAGCTGTTCAGAATGAGAGACTAGTGTTAATGCCACGGTTTTAGATTGTTATAATTTGGAGGAGAGTAAAGAAGAACTCCAACAACTGTCTGACTGGTGAAAAAATCAATTTAAAATAATTGATATGAAAACGGTGTTTGGCAGTCTGTAGGGAAAACACACCAGTTAAATTAAAATTAATACAGCATGAAATTCCAACTTTTACAAACATTAAATAACATGGAAACATTGTGTCAGCATATAATAGGCTAATACCAGAAATAAGCAATAGGATTAAAACAGCTGCAAAGTTCTATATCTCTGTTTCACATGCATCAAAAGTACCTTTATGTAAAACATACCTGCTTACATTCTAATCTAAGGATCAGAAGCTGCCTCACTGACTGGAATGGACAACAGCTGAGTGAAATAAAAACGACTCAAACAATTTTATGACATAATTAGTATGGCACCTTATAGACTGTATAAGACAAATTTTGAAAATTCAGTAACTGGAAAATGAGCCAAAGGATGTTCACAGGATAGTTTGATGAAACACGTTCAAAAGGATGTGGCTAGTCCCAGACCAGAGTGGGGGAAGGTAAGTAGAGAAGTAGAAGAGTAGTGACAAGGCATGAGAGTACAGAAGACATAAACTACAACATTCGGTCTGCTGGAGTGGGAAAATTGATGATGATGATGATGTGATCCAACCATACTTTATTACTGATTAAAAAAAGGAAATAAGTATTTCAAACATAAACAAGGGGTATATATATTCTGAAATATTCTTACAAAGGGAGTCTAGAGTTGATTAGATTTACACAATGTCTGTATGTTGCAAGCTGTATTAATAACACTAAGTATTATGTCTGGGCCTAGTAGTGTTGATGAGGCATAAAGCGCAAAAAATTTAGAAGAAAGAAAGAAAAGAATTAATGCATTATAAGTGCTAGTTTTCACTGTTTACAAAGCTATGTCTATAAAATGTAATCAGCATTTTAAAAAAATACTTCTGTCATATTGTCATCCCACATTTGTGTCTGAATCAGTGATGCAGTAGTGTAAATCGTTGGATGTAATATGAACAGACATAGCATTGAGAACTGATCCTTGTAGTACTCACGCAGTAATCGGCACGAATTCTGACTTAAAATGTTGCTGATATTTTGTTAAATGAGATGGGAACTAACCTACAAAAATTTCCTTCACCCCAAGTATCTGTCCCTTGAAATCTCACCAGTAAACCTATCACTCGTCTTTATTACAAATATACATTTATTTATTCAGGATTGCAGACAAGCAATGGGCACTTTATAGAGAAATATAATTAAAAATTATTATAAAAATACAAACCACCTTATATGATGGTAGGGTGGCATTAACACACATAATGGATACAAACACAAGAAACATCAGCAGTAGAACAAAGTAGAGGGTGGGTGCTGTAGGCAACAGCCTCAAATAGTGACCATTGAGCAAGGCACTTAGTGGGGGTAAGTTCAAACAGAGGATAGGTAGTGGAGGTACTGAATTAAAGGCAATACCCAAACATCACAAATTTAGTAAATGTGTACTCAAAACTAGTCATCAAATAAAGTAGTAAATATCAAATATAAAAATAAAAAACATGAACAGTAAGTAAGAGAAATATTAATTTAAGTGTCACCACTGATTAGCGATGGGCCAAGCTAGGTAGTGATGGTAGATGATGGGAGAGGAGAAAAAAATAGAAACAATCACCGTTTTTTTTTCTTAAGGTGATTGCCTGGTTTACAGTATATACTGGTTGGATAGTTCCCACCTTATGAGTTCAGAGGGGGTTTTGTTGTCTGGGAGGACTGATAGAACAGATGACGCGATGAAGCAAGGTCACAAGGGCAGCTATGGGCAGTCTGGATTCTGAGTGAATACTGTTTATCAGTAGCCATTCATTCTTATGTTGATTGATGGTCATATCTATGTAGGAAGCCAGGTGGTAGTTGCAGGCTGGTGTATTATATGGGAGGTTTCACTGGTGGCATTTTCTACTATATGAAAGCTTATTATTATTAATTGTGATAGATCAAAGTCTCAGTGCCAATTTTTCTACACACCTGTTAACGTTTATATATATATTTAACATTTGGATAGGAGAATAATTACTGCTTATCAAAGCAGGAAGATTGCTGCATCATAGACACATGGAATAAAGGTAAACCCATAGAGTGATGAAATTTCTGGGCTCATAACCCCTCTTCAACAGTAGAATGAGGTGGCTGTCATATGGAAGTTGGCAGCTCTTAAAATCCTTCTCACTCTGAAGCTTATTTGTTCATTAACTTCTTAGGTAATGTTTTCCAGTCCCTCACTCCCCTATATAAAAATGAAAAATTTCCCACTTCCTTATATCTAAAATTTATTGATAATTTACCATGGTCATCTCTTCTATATGCTGTTAATAGTTATCTAGGCCTCATAACCAATATATGCCTCATACATGCCTGCAATTGTCTTCATTCACTGGATTGGTGAAGGTGATGGAAGCATTATCCATATTACACGTCTTGCAACAAGGTCTGTTAGACGGGAAGGAGAGACAGACAGGACAGTCTCGTGGGATGAGCAAAACAGTGCTTATGGACTAGGAGTTGGCTGAGATTGGCAGGCCAACAGAAGCATGTTCTGGAAGGGACAGGAAAAATTTTGGTGAAGAGAGTTCTGATTTCAGTTCTGACTAGGAAGAAATCCTAGCCTTGCCGTAGGGTCTGATTGATGGGGTTTTCAGGCCTGGAAAGTATTGTGAGATCAGAATTTTAGAGCGTTTAGCATTGTTGATGGATTTTATTGGTTGTGATATTGCCAGAGGTAGTTCTATGTGAGTAAATCTCGTGGATAATTCGAGTATATCAGTGCTTGGTTGATGTTGTTGGATTAGTATGATAGACTGCTTGTCAGAGCATTAGTAATTGTCACTGATACTATGGCTGAAGGTTAGGGAGTGTTTGGTGTGATACAGGTGACAACTTGTAACGTAAACCTTTCGCATTTTCGTATCTTCTTCCCATTCAAGTTAGACGACATTTGCTGAGATATTTGCAAGCTCCTCAACGTATTACTGCAAGGGAGAGCCCGTCATAGATTTTGATAAACCATTTGGCCATGGTATCTTTGTCGATACACGAAATTTAATAGTAAAACACGAAACTTCAGTAGCTGATGGGAACAGATTGAAAAATTGATATAGCAAAAATCCACTTTCAATATTATTCACTAGGTATATAGTCAGTTTTTTCTCATGCTTTTACAATATTAACTCTTTGGTAAAAACTATTTCAAAATCATAAGAACAAATATACCAGCACTTTTTGTCATCTTTGTCTCAGGGGTGTTAATGCCAACAATCCAAATGTCCTGTGAGCATTATCACACACACACACACACACACACACACACACACACACACACACACACACACACACTAGCCGCCATATCTTGCGTCTACCACAGCTGAGGCAGTATAATCGAAACATTGAAAATCGTATTCTACCAACTTAAAACATTCAGTAGCTAAATTACAAACTACTCACTGTGGAACCTCACTTTACAGAACATGAGATACATAAAATACAGATATATAACTATATATATATATATTATATAAAAAGTTGATGACTGTTTCAGGTTTGTAGGTTTGATGTGGCTCGAGAAGCTTATGTAGCCGCTGGAGGAAAGTACTCTGTGTGTGTGTGGACAGCATCAAATGAACATTAGGGTATTACAATGTTAAGGTTGTATTAGTTATGTGACCAGCTCATGACAATATCATCTATGAACCTGAAGCACAAAATGAACATGATTTTAAAATATCTGCTCTAGGTACCACTTTACCTTTCATATAAGTAAACCTGTGCTTCAGGGCAACCTGGAATCCAGTCTCCATTTATTCAAGCCACAATTCACACTAGATCCCCAACTTCTTTCAAAAAACCAATTTCTTATCTACCAGTTTGGCTTTGTCCAGATTCATGAAATCCTTGGCTAACACCAGCAAGCTTACTTCAGTGAAAACTTGTGGCAAGCAACAGTTTTCTACTAAAACAAACTTAATCTTCTAGTGGATAAGAGCTCAACCACAGTTATTATGAATCACAGTGGCTGTGTGGCTGGTGCCCTTCGCCATTTATCTGATAGGAACTCTGCTGTCTCACACCTGCTGTCAGTGAAAATATTGAAGAATTCTTACATTTATAGTGCTCCTCTGAGATCTAACACTGTCACTTCTTTCTCCAAAAATTCCACATACCTCTACCTTATATCTGTTCCCAAAAATCCACAAGCCACTGGAGGTCTCATATTTTCTGCTTCTCTGCTTTGGTGGACCAGCAGCTACAACCCATAGTCAGTTAGCTCCCTCCTATATCCAGGATACCTACCACTTCCTCAACATTCTTGTACATTGACTTTCCTCATTGCCACAGTCTTAGTGCTATGGAACATTTCCTAGAGCAGCATCCACCTTCAGTTCCCTGGGTCACATTATAACTGCTACCGCTCCTTCTATGACCATATCTACCATCAAATCTGTGGTTCTTACACGAGTATCCAAATAACAACCTCTTCCTAGGTCACCAGGAAAAATCATTTTTAAACCAAGTCCATCTGAAAACCTTTTTATAGTGTAGATGATATTTTTATCACGTGGACATGTGAGGAAAGCAACGTTCTTACATTCCAACTTTAATTACTATAATACCATGAAGTTCACATATCCGACACACACACACACACACACACACACACACACACACACAGACAGAGGTTGCTTTCTTGGATATGAATGTCTCTATCTCTAGTAATTATTTCAGTTCCTCAGTCTACATCAAATCTACTAACCTACAACAGTACCTTCATTTTTTTATGTAAGAACAGAGATTTTTTTTAAATATTTGCACCCTTAACACACAACACGCTCTCTCCTGTAGAGTCTTGCTATTCTTGACAGTTGTAAATCATCTGATCAGCAGTTCCTTGCACAGAAGTCCAGCAGCATCTGCCAAGCACTGATATGTTGTAATTATCACTGAAATTTAGTTCAAAAACAACTATCTTCAGCCGTAACACAACTGTCAAAACCCATCAAACACCATAAACTCTCTGAAACTAA
Organism: Vandiemenella viatica; assembly: GCA_031002005.1. Lineage (NCBI taxonomy): Eukaryota > Metazoa > Arthropoda > Insecta > Orthoptera > Morabidae > Vandiemenella > Vandiemenella viatica. Next base: position 134,131,184 of record JARYHS010008075.1, read on the forward strand.
CCGTAGTCTAATTCTGTTCACACAGTACTTCCCAGGCCTCAAATCCGTCAGTTTGATCCTATGACAAGGCTTTGATTTTGTTAAAGCCTGACTTTAAATATGATCTGCCTTCCCCAAAATCCTGCCTGCCCTTTGCAGAATATGCTTCCGTTGATGATCCTTAGTCAAAGCACTGTTATCCTCGTCCTATGAGACAGTCCCATAGCGTCTTGTCTTCACATGTACAGATGTTGCAGGATGTGTAATGTACATCATGCTTCCACCACATTCACCAAATTAGTTACTGGTGAAAGCTCTCCCATGCAAGCTGTAAAATCTCCCATGTAATATACTAGTCAACCTGCAACTACTTATCAGCCACCTGCTTAGGTTTAACCACCAATCAAGAATCCATCAGAATGAATGGCCACAGACAAGCTGTATTAATTCAGAAACAAGACCACCCATTAATTACCCATGCCATATGCATGACCAATAATTTTAATTCTCGCTTCACTGCCTGTGCTACCTAGAGTCGTCGCAGATGATAGCAGCCGCTGTGAAATCAGGAGGTGGGAGTTAGCCAACCAGTTCATAGTGTGCATAAGGTTTCAAGATTTCTTCAATTTTTCTTTCTTTCTCTCCAGCTATCGTCTACCACCACAACCTAAATTAAACTACTGCTTTATTATTCAGGTTTATTTACTTTGTTATTATTATTTTTTATATTTGATATTTATTATTTCATTTGGTTTTCCTATCTGCTCTCTTTTTCCTGAGATGACTGGTTTTGATTATACATTTACCAACTTTGCAATGCTCAGGTATTCTCTCTAATTCACTACCTACACTTCCATCCTCTGTTTGACCTAACCTCCTCCATGTGCCTTGATGAATAGTCACTGTTTAAAGCAGTTGCCTACTGTGTCCATCCTCCACTTTGTTCTACTGTGTTGTTTCTTGTGCTTGTTATGTGTTTTCATGCCATCATCTAAAGTAAGTATTGGTTCATTTCTTTATCCTAATTTCTAATTCAATTATTTTTGTTACTTTTTACTCAGTCATAAAATTTTTTTAATTTTTTTTTCAGTTTATTTCACTTTGATTGACCATTAATGAGATTAAAATTATTATTTGTCAACTTCTTCCCTTGTCATTGCCATTCCCACTCTTCCTGCTTGATTAATTTTTGGTTTAATCATGTGATGAATCTTGGTGAGTACACATGTGTTACCCTTGCCATATGTCCTCTTCTATTCAAGATTAAAGTTTATACAGAAATATTGTAAACTGTGTTCAAATTTGTTTTGTTATGACTAGTGTTGTAAAAAAACGGTTTTTTTTCTGGCTTGAAAAAAAACATGAAAAAAAACTTTGAAAAAAAAACATGTTTTTTTTCTGGAACACGTTTTTTTTCACAACTACTAAATCTCAAATTTGTAAGGCAGTTATCGTTTAAAATGACTGTTTTAGAGTTTATTCTAAGTTCTTATCTTAGTTTAAAATCTACTATATTTTTCTGGTTCAGTAAGAAAAAAAAATTACGAAAATATTGGCAAAATTGACTGAAATTTTCTTTATGAATGGGGATTTCCCGAAAAGACTAGGTTGCGCGAAATGAATCCCCATTCCCCATTGTTTGGATTGATACTTGCTATTTGAAATAGTGCTGCCAGCCCTACAAAATTACTTACAGATCTTTTAAAAAAATCAGGAATTTAAAATTTATCCACGGTTTTTTGCCTTATTGGGCTTTCCTTATATTCGTATACTTGTTAACTCTCAGAGTATAGTGGTACTGACTCATTAAATTGTCAGTAAGGGAGCGTGCATAAACCACATAGCTCCATTTTGGCCTCCTGTGAACCCCACGTAGCCCTACGTGGCTTTTGCCCTCCTCCCCCCCCCCCCTCACTCCCCCTTCACAAAGCACGTAGCTTTCTTCCGTTTTGATTCCAGAAGACATTTTGTACTGTTTTCTCTTGTCAGACTATTGTAAATTACATACGGATATAATTAACTGAGGGAAATAAATACTCACATGCTGTTATGAGTTCAGTTCCTCATTTTAACTGTGAAAAATGTTACGAAAGGAAAGTTACGTGGCCTGGCTCGGAACCCCCCCCCCCCTCTCCCCACGTAGCCCAGCGTAGCCTTCCCTCTGGACCGATTCACGTAGTTTGTGCACGGTCCCTAATTATGAATCGTTTCCTTGCAACCGTTGGTGTAAACAAACGATTGAAAAGAAATAAAGCTCCTATTTTGTATGATAATAAATTTTAATTCAAACTTAAAAGACCATAATACAGAACTATAGGTGCAGTCTTTATGCACAGTGTGTACTTTGCTCACAATTTAAAATTGCAATCTCAAAATCTTTAGCGCACAATACAAGAACAACCAGTAAAAGAAAATTTAACTATTTCTGAAGTGAGAGGAGACAGAAGAAGAGACAGAAAATTCCGACACCGACCGAACTAGTGTTGGTATTTCTGATACTAATGAATGTGGTACTGACATAGAGGATGAATAAAATTATGTTACCTATATAGATACACTTATGAATCATTATGTGAGACATTATATGATTCAGTAAGACTTAAAACACACTTGTAAAATGAAAGTTCCTTAAATAAAACTATAATTTATCAAATATATTGTTTTCTGAAAAAAAAAAAATTTAGAAAAAAAAACACGGGTGCTAGGTTTTTTTTCACGTTTTTTTTCACAAAGCTGAAAAAAAAACATTTTGTTTTTTTTCAGTTTGCAACACTAGTTATGACTTTCCTATTTTCATCTGTGGGGAGAGATTGGTTATTTTCCCTATCCTTCCATATTGTTATTATTATTATTTTGAAGCTTATGATTACATCCTTCCATTTTATGCATAAACAGTTTCAGTGTTTTGATATCTTCAACAAAAATTGTGCCAAAATTCTTTTATTTACACCTCAGGAAGGAATAAAAAACTACTGCACATTCTATTAGCATTCTGGTTGTCAATAAAGAGCTCATAAACTTTGTTAGCATAAGTTCTCCAAACATTGATTTGTCATAAGCTCAATGATGGTACACCTATTACACCTAATAATTAATGTAGATCAAGTTGTTTAAGAAATTAATATGCACATAAAGAAGATTCATCTGTGGAAATTATGAGGTCTGTCACAAAAGTATCTGACCTTCCTTTATATTTTCCCACTGGTATTATTCTGCATCATCAGACTGGTGGTATCCTTGGAAGTAGTTGCCATTTGATTTAAGAATTTGCTCCCAATGGCCTTCCCACTTTTGGAAGCAGTCTTGGAACTTGTCTTATTGCCTTTAGAGAGTGCATTGTGTTAGTTTTGAGTGTTTCTTTGTCATCGAATCAGTGTCCTTTCAGTGACATTTTTAATCTTGTGAACAGCCAAAAGTCACAGGGAGCTATGACAGTAGTGTACGGAGGCTGACGGTTCGATGCATGTGCTGGCACATTATCATCATGAAGAAGGCAGTCACCGCATGAACAAAGCTGATGCCATATTCTTCTAATTGTGTCATGCAAATGTTTCAAGATAATATTCTCTGTTAATTGTCTGACCTTTATGAGCATATTTGGTATGCACAATACTCTCATAAAAACAACTGGCAACGACTTGACATTGTCGAAAATTGCACTTACTTGTTTCTTTTCGGGTTTTGCGCTGCGTTTCTTTGCTGATAACGCCAACGTTTCGGCCCCAACCTGGATCCTTCGTCAGGGCTTCTGCTTATCTGCTTATCTCGCCGTCTTGATACTTAATTCGATGTTTATTATCACCGGCAAAGATGATTTTGTTTATCCGCCAAAGAATATTTACTGTTCCAAAGAGGTTTATGTATTATGGAGCGATCTTGTAGTTGTTACGTGTTCATTTGCTAGCACACACTTCCACATTTGGCTTAAACCATAGCCGCCGTCTCTGTTGAAATTGTTAGGATTTTTATAAATTTCGATGGATTCCCTTATTTTCCGTTCTAAAAAATCTTTTGGCTTTGCTACGATCATAGTTTTATCCCACTGAATTTTGTGTCCTGCTTCTACTTGCTGTTCCGCCACTGCCGATTTCGTGGTTTGTTCTAGTCTGGCGTGACGAAGATGTTCTTTCACCCTAACGGATACTGCTCGGCATGTCTCACCTATGTATACCTGACCACAATCGCAGGGAATCTTATACACACCACTCGATTGTAATGGCGCTCTACGATCTTTCGCTGACCTTAAAATGCTTCTAACCTTATTTTTACTGGTGAAGATAGGTAGGACATTGATTTTGGCCAGCACTTTACTTATCCTCTCAGTGACTCCCTTTACAAATGGGAGAAGAGCCTTCTTCTTTTGTTCCATTTCTTTTTTGTGGTCGTCCTTATGCTGTCTGCATTTCAAAGCACGGCTTATCATCTGACTACTATATCCATTCTGTTGCAGGGCCCAATTAAGATGTTTCTTTTCTTCCCTTATATGATCAGAATCTGCGATTCTCTCCGCCCTATAAAATAAACTATTGATCAGTGCTCTTTTTTGAGCAGGGTGATGATGGGACGTAGCATTTAAATAGCGGTCAGTATGTGTAGCTTTTCTGTAGACAGTGCTAGAAGCTAGCAGTGTACAACTGCAATATTATACAGACAAGAAAATAAATTTAAAATAGGTACATGGCGACCGTACACACAAGAAATCAGTGCACATTTGAAACTTATTTATTTTATCGTTAAACTTACTCCTCGCTACAAAAGCAAGTTTCCAGACACTTCTTCTCCTCAGATTGCAGGTTTCTGTACAATTAAAGGTAGGAAAAATAGAATATAATAACGTTATTTTTTAATCCAGATTAATACTTCAATACAATTCATGCGCCATCACTCGTGTCAGCGATACTCCTACAATGCCTCGTCAGAGAGCTTATATTAACACTGTTAGTTCTGTGAAATTAAATAAATTACACTAAAAGGCATTATGCCTGTTCTATTACACTCCCACCGATGGAACCAGGCGGAAGTTGGCATTGACAAAGCCCTGACTTCCGTCGCCAGGTAACCCTTAAACTAATATTGACATGATTATACATATCAGACAATATGAAATGACATATCAGACAATATTAAATGACTCATGACTCATAAAATACAAAAGTTTTGTCTGGCAGCCGCTCGACTACTCTTATGTTAATAACAACAATTTTTAACATTATTGCACAAACCTTAAAGTCACATACAAATGGAGAAAAAATACAATGGAACATTAAATCAAACCAAAAAAAAAAAAAAACAAAGAAGAAGACAATCAGATACCATTCTTTGAACAAAGGTTGATATTGATCTTCATAGTCACTTTTTTTTTTTTTCATTGTCCCCCAAAACCCAAATGCACACCTTGCCACAGGGCTACAATGGTTAACACTTCACCTACGAAACACAACATGACATGAGTTATTGTTATATTTATTTTCTTCCAATTGGTCCTATTATCTTTGCCTATGTCGAACTTCTGTTTGTAAGTTTAAAAAAATCAAAATACCTCCTTTTGGACTCTAATGGCCTCAGAAAAGTGAGAAACGTGGAGGATTTGTCTGCATACAAGTGCACTTTCAATCAGTGCTTGACCCCGCACTCCCATTCAATTCGACACTTTTATAAGGTTTTAGAGAAACCACATTGAAAAGACTAAGACAACAGCGTTCTTTCTGAATCTGAACATATAATTCGAAGATTATTCCCTTAAATATCACACTGCAACGTGTAATATTAGTTCATGATCCACCTATTCTTACGGAAAGACCAGCAACTGCTAGTTCTGTGGAATACTTAAGTTGAAGTTAATCTCGGTATTTTTAAAACCCATACTGTAACGCACAATATTCATACCTCTACATGATCTAGTAATACTGATTCTCAATATCCGTTGCTTAATGCAGCTCAAAACATTTATTGCCTAATCTACCCTGTCTACACCAAGTATCCTTGTGATTTATCTTAAACAAAGAAAAAGCCTACGGAGAAATATTAAAACTAAACAAACTTACAAGAAACAAGACTTAATAGAACAGGCATAATGCCTTTAGTGTAATTTATTTAATTTCACAGAACTAACAGTGTTAATATAAGCTCTCTGACGAGGCATTGTAGGAGTATCACTGACACAAGTGATGGCGCATGAATTGTATTGAAGTATTAGTCTAGATTAAAAATAACGTTATTATTTACGATTTTTTCCTACCTTTAATTGTACAGAAACCTGCAGTCTGAGGAGACGAAGTGTTTGAAAACTTGCTTCTGTAGTGAGGAGCAAGTTTAACGATAAAATAAATAATTTTCAAATGAGCACGGATTTCTTGTGTGTACAACTGCAATATTATACAGACAAGAAAATAAATTTAAAATAGCTACACATACTGACCGCTATTTAAATGCTACGTCCCATCATCACCCTGCTCAAAAAAGAGCACTGATCAATAGTTTATTTTATAGGGCGGAGAGAATCGCAGATTCTGATCATATAAGGGAAGAAAAGAAACATCTTAATTGGGCCCTGCGACAGAATGGATATAGTAGTCAGATGATAAGCCGTGCTTTGAAATGCAGACAGCATAAGGACGACCACAAAAAAGAAATGGAACAAAAGAAGAAGGCTCTTCTCCCATATGTAAAGGGAGTCACTGAGAGGATAAGTAAAGTGCTGGCCAAAATCAATGTCCTACCTATCTTCACCAGTAAAAATAAGGTTAGAAGCATTTTAAGGTCAGCGAAAGATCGTAGAGCGCCATTACAATCGAGTGGTGTGTATAAGATTCCCTGCGATTGTGGTCAGGTATACATAGGTGAGACATGCCGAGCAGTATCCGTTAGGGTGAAAGAACATCTTCGTCACGCCAGACTAGAACAAACCACGAAATCGGCAGTGGCGGAACACCAAGTAGAAGCAGGACACAAAATTCAGTGGGATAAAACTATGATCGTAGCAAAGCCAAAAGATTTTTTAGAACGGAAAATAAGGGAATCCATCGAAATTTATAAAAATCCTAACAATTTCAACAGAGACGGCGGCTATGGTTTAAGCCAAATGTGGAAGTGTGTGCTAGCAAATGAACACGTAACAACTACAAGATCGCTCCATAATACATAAACCTCTTTGGAACAGTAAATATTCTTTGGCGGATAAACAAAATCATCTTTGCCGGTGATAATAAACATCGAATTAAGTATCAAGACGGCGAGATAAGCAGATAAGCAGAAGCCCTGACGAAGGCTCCAGGTTGGGGCCGAAACGTTGGCGTTATCAGCAAAGAAACGCAGCGCAAAACCCGAAAAGAAACAAGTAAGTGCAATTTTCGATAATGACGCCTGCGAAAAGTGTGAAATTTTATATGACTTGACATTGCTCCGACTTTGGTGTGCTTGGCTCCGATGTTAGCTTCCACTGCAAAGATTGTTGTTTTGTTTTGGGATCATAATGATAAACCCACTATTCATCACCAGTTATAATCTTTTTAATCAGATTTTCATCATTGTTGAACATTTCCCAATTGTTCTGAGTGATTTCAATGCGAAGGTTTTTCTACTTCATCGTTAGTAATTTCACACACAAATCATTTGCAAACTTTCAGTTAAAATCTTCCTAACATTAGTTTTTGGTATTCCACATTATAGTTCTCACAAAGTTGACGATCTTCATTGATTACATGTCGCACGTGTTCCATATTATCTGGTGTTTTTTTCATCAGAGGCTGCCCAAAGTGTGGGATACTATCAACAAATGTGTGGCTATCTTTGAACTGCTTATACCACTCTTTTATTTGTGTTTTGCTTAAATACTTGTCCTCAAATGCTGTCTTAATTATTTTGACTGTCTCCGCATAACTCTTTTCAAGTTTAAAACAAAACTCAATGCAAATTTGTTGCTCAGATCTTTCCATCATTTTTTACGATAGCAAGATGCAACTTTACCCAGATTATGGCACTAAAATTGTCAGGAGTGAAGATATGAAGGAAGGTCAGATACTTTTGTTACAGACCTTGTACTGTTCTTCAGTCATAACATACATTTCTGCTGTGATTGTCAATCATTTTTCAGCATCTTATCTGAAGAAAAAAAATTGGGTTTTGTACTTTTCGGATTCATCTTTGTTTATAGTGTCTATATTATCATTACTTTGGGCTTGACACCATGATAAATTGGAAAATTGACTGTATAGAAGACAGATCAGTTTGTCTTCCTTTTCTGTTGTAACATAATTTGATCCCCTCTCTGGAAAATTATAAACATTTCTTATATCTTTAAAGACGCTTCTCCACAAATGAATTTGACTTTTTAATTGAACTCCTGAATTCAATAATTTATTCCCTTTTACATTAAAGATTCATTCATAAAATATCAGGTACTTCAATCTCATTTTGAAATTAATTGTGTTCAAAGATTATAAGTTTTTCACATGCTGTTCAGATTTTGAATTGTGTTATAGAGCACTTGCGTTTTTTATCATATTTTGGCATGAGGATCTGCACTCATTTTGGAATGAACTGTACATGTTAATGTTTTCTTCTGATGTTCTCTCTTGTACTAAATATTATCATTTGACATTTGTGTGTTGTTCCTTAATTAGTATTGTCAATTCGCTTTATTATACAGTATAAATTTGTTCTCTCAGAATTTTCAAAAATATTTTTATTTTGTAACATGTTATAATTAGTTTTGATATGGAAAGTAGTTGACACAGTGACAGCCACACACAGAAGGAAAGTGCCCCTTATATCTTATAATTTATTCTAAAGTTGCCTGTTTAATGCACTTCACTAAGGTTATTGTATTTTTTGAACTATCACCATACCATTTGATGGGTCAATGTGTTGCATTTGAAGGATTAGTATCAGCAACTCTGCCAAAATATGGATTGTTACCTCATAGTTATGATTGGTTTTCAGAGGAATATTTCATGTAGGAAACTATATATTTATGAAAAGTTATTGCACTATTGAATGCAATTTTCTCTTCGTTATGATTTTGTGTGTGTGTGAGAGGGGAGGGGGGTAGCTGAGAGGAGGGGATGTAGGGAATCTTGATAATGTATTGTAGTTGGTAAACTCATTTGTTATTGTTACTAGGTACCAAAGACCATTCAAAGATGTTCGCTCCGATTATGAGGCAACCCCGTTTTATGAAGCTGAATACCAGTATGGCACTAGTGGCAACAGAGCACGTGGAGGTCGATTCGGTCAACGGAAGGACTACAACAAAGACTATTATGATCAGAACTACAGCAGGTATCTAGTGAAATCTCTGCCATGTTATTGTTTGGTTTCAATCTTTCACTCTCGGGTTGAAGGAATGTTTTGTGTAGCATCAAGTTCTATAATGTTAACTTGTGGAGGTTAAGAAAAATTTTCTTTTCCTTCCTGATTTTTCTGTTTACAACAGTTTTTATTTATGCTTCTGTTGTGTGCCTGTGATGTTTTCTGTTTACAATCATAGTCAGAATTTGTAGTGGAAAAATTTTCTTAGACATTTAAAGTTGTTCGTGGAAATGAATACTGTCAGGATACACAGGAATAGATTTTTATCCACAGAAAGTAATTCATTAATACCAATAATTTGAAGCCATTCTTCTGTATCCCAACCTTTATATTATTTCCTGCCAGTTAGACTTGTATATCAAATTTGCAATGAGAATATTATCTTTAATGTAACAAGTAGATGAACATTACCTAGGCTCGACTACTAAAACAGTGAGTGCAACAGTTCATTTGGTTAGTATTTATCTGTTGCTAGAAACTTCTTTACTGTACTATCACATAAGAAGTCAGTTATGTATCAGTTACAGATTTTGAATCTGTCATGCTTTCTGTATTCATGTTCATTCCTCAGCAAATATCTTGCCACCGGTTATAAAATTAGTAATTCATTATGTATTATTCATAATCTTGAAAGTAAAAAGCCTACAGGTCTTTTACAGCTAATGTTTTTTTCATCAAGTATAGTCTCTCTAAGGTTTGTTAATATTAAGTCAAATGGAGAGATTTTGATACATGACATTTTAGAATTCACTGAGAAATTTCTTTTATGTTACCAAATTTTTAACTTTCCAATAACAAAATTGTTCATTATTGTCTTGACGATTAGCTCATAACAAGGCATTCCTTTGGCTGTGAGCTCTTGGATTTGTATATAGTTTATAACTGTTGTAAAGGCATTCCTTTGGCTGTGAGCTCTTGAATGTGTACATATTTTATAACTGAAGTAAAGTAATGAAAATATTTAGTATTTTCATAGTAATGGTGTTGTTAATGCATTATTGAGTTAAGCTGTAAATACTGTATTATACCAAATTTTCAAACTCACAATTTGTTAAACTTACTATGAATATGGCTTTAATTGAAAGAGTTGTTTATGGAATAGTCACCATAATACATTCTTTGACTCATTTATGCAAATTTGATACAGCAACTGTACCATTTCCATAATGTATACTGGCTGGTTATTTCTCGTTCTGTGTTACTTTTGCCAACTGCTAAAAACTGCAATGCCGTAAAAAATGGACATTCATTTTGGGAGCTTAAAACTTTTAAGAATTTATTGTGTAAATTGAAAATACTATTTAAAAAAAAATCCATAATAATAATATTGCATATATTAGGGCTATAAAAGTATAGCTTTTGTTATTGGGGGAGATGCAGCATTTTGCAATCCTTTCGCTGTGTGGTTTGTTTTCTTACTTTCTTTTCTTTTTTTGTCTCAACACATTTTCAATTTTCATATCTTCTTTCTACATGTTCAAAAATAAGCATACTTCCCTAAATGTTAGACAATAATTACAACACTTAAAAATGAAATTGTTAATAAGAACAAGGTAGGTTAAAGGAACTAGAATACCACCACCACCCCTCCACAACACACACACAAAAAAAAAAAAAATTATGTAAACAGATGTTAAACAACAGTGCACATATATTTACCATTCAACCTTTAAAGAGACATGTTTCTTCCTACTCTGTTCTAATTAATATTATCATTCAGAAGTACAACTAACTTAAAGAAAGTAGATTTTAGTTTTTATTTGAGAAATGTTTAAGTTGAAACTTATCATTGTGTGTTGGGATTTTCACATAATGTGTTAGTTGTTAAAGTGAGTATCTTAAATACCTGAGAGGGGGAAAAAATGGGGAAGCAGAGACAGAAACGGCAAAGTGAAAAGTGTGTGCTTTGAAGTTGCATTATTAAGTAAGATATTACTTGTCACAGTTATTAAGGATCTGAATGTCAGATATAAACATTTACTTTCTCTTGGTTTAAAATAAGTTCATTAATTTTCAAAGATAAGTATTTACAGCATGCTGGATTGTGCTATGTATTTTATTTTTTTTCTTTATTTTTTTTTTCCATTTGAATTGTAGGTTTCATAATGTACATCTGTGACCCTTAAATACAATTCAATGTGAAAAATAAAGTTCTTTTTTTGTTTTGTTAAACGTTTAATTAATTCACTTAATTGAAAAAGCTCACATGTCAATTTTTCTTCTGTTACTAAAGTGTAAAGATGTTACCATTGTCTAATAATATTTTTGTTTATCTTATTTGTAATGTCTTTATGTTACAAACAACAGTTAGATGATACTCTTTAACTGTGACCAGTGTTAAAGACAGTGGCTACTTTGAACAGTGGTAGACAGAAATTGAACACGGCTATTATAATATAAAATTGAATAAGCTTCAAATTAATACTATAAATGTTGCCATGGTGTGTTATGTCCTGTTTTTCCACCCTTAAATAAAATGTACACAATTGTGTTGTTAATTATTAGCAAGGCAGTAGTTTAGTGATTTTTTTTCAGAGAAAGATTAAGTCTCTTTTTTATGTATAACTTGATTTCCAGAAAGTACAAAATATAATGTCCTTATAATTGTGTTTAAAATATCTTCCACAATTTTTGCACTTCTACTTAATATTAACAATATATGAACAGTATCTGGATACTCTCTTCATAATTTAAATGAATGTGAAGAAACAATCAAATAGCATTCTCTTCATGCTTTATTGCCAGATGTAATGAATATTTTTTTATATAAAAGTTGAAGGATGTGTAAAATATATTAGTTGTTTGAAAAATTATAAACTATGTTTATCAAGAGGTATAGATTAAATTTAAGCATGATAATATATTTTTAGAAAATTAATATTTTTAATGTTCTAATGTGACTATCATACTAACAACCTTTGAGATAACTATGAAAATTTTTTTACTGCATCTGATTGTATTAATCAAGCTCCATATAAATGTTGATGAGGTGGGCTTTTAAAATGAAATGTTAAAGAATTTACCATTTTAAAAAAGTATGATTTTAGATTTCAGTTGCAAGCATTATTCTTGAGGCGATAAAATCATTTTACGTTTTTCGACTGTTTTTTGTTTGTGTTGTAATGTAGCACCTTTCTGGGCTCTTATAGACGTTCCTTTAACTGAAATAGGAACTAGATGTTTGTAAGCATATGAAATTTAGAGATATAGTGTGAAATAATTCATAAATGGAAAAAAATATGTGGGGTGTGAAATAACAGCCAAAGAATTTAAGATAAAATGAAATTCATTAAATGAGAAAGGTGGTGTGTATGGAAATTGCCACCAGGGCATACATGTTCCAATGATATTAAGTTAACTAAACATGAGGTACTGAGAAACAGTTAAATCAGTGTTTGCAAATGTCATTTGTTTGTAATATTTTCATTGGTTCAATGTTGCTAGGAAACTGAACCTACAACCATTAGGTTAGTTTATCACATGAGTTAAATCTGCAACAATAATTCAGTAAGTGGTAAGAAGAAAGCTTTGATGTACTGACTATAATTTACTATGTTCTTATTCTCATATTAATGAGAGTGTTGGAAGTGTAGATATTTATGGGTATCTTAGTTACAGAAAAATAAAGCATCACTTCCACAATTTAAACTTATGATGGTGAAGAAATACAAAACATATTGATTAGGGCGTTGTGTGATCGATATTGCAGCACAGTTTTTAATGGCTGGGTATTTTTGTTTTCTTGGTAATGTAATTTCTATGCTCATAACTGATAATGGTTTCCTGTTCTATCTGAGATTTTATTTCAGTGACACTGTATTTTACTGTAGTGAATTTCTGTCAACTTATTGGTATAGAAATAAGCTTTATTTCACATTAAATAAAATGTAAATTATTGTATGCATGTTGGAATAGTATAGTATAGGAAATAGAAACATGTAATGGTGGTTTGAAGAATTCCTGGTTTCATTCCTATATCGGTGTGCTATTGGCAGACACATAATTTTATGAAAGTTCTTTGATCATCACTCATTACAAATTAATGTAAGTTCTGTATGACGTTTACTAAATTTTTGTGACATTGCATCTCAGAACAGTGTATTGAATGCATTAAAGCTGATGAGAAGTTTTCTGGCCACTTTTTGGAACAGTTTAACTTTATAGTGACTAGATGCCCACTGAGAAAATTTCGTGAATACAGTGAACAGTAAGGTTTGTTGTTTGTAATAGAATGAAAGAATAACCGTCTCATTTGTGTCAATTGTTTATTTGTTTAGTGTAATATGTACGTAACAAAAGGTGACGCCAGTGAAGTAGTTTATTAATATCTCTGTGATATGTGATACTGCTATCCAGCAGCTTGGCTCTGAACTGTCTCATACCCACAAGTTTCACAGTTATTACTTGTGTACCTCAGGGGTCAAATTCAAAAAAAAAAAAAAAAAAAAAAAAAAAAAAAAAAAAAAAAAAAAAAAAAAATAGTGTTCTTAATTTACAATGTTGCCTGGAGAGATTAATCTTTAAAATGATACCTCATTTATCTATTTCAGTTAGATATCAAGGCAGATAGATGACTTGTGATAGAAAAATTCGTTATGGAAATATTGATCCTTTTGTCCTTTATGGGTCAAATTCTGAAAAATCCCTTTCTTAAAATGTGATGTGACCAAAGCGAAAACCTCATTTCTCGATGTTAGTTATCAAGGGAGGTAGATGGTTCATGACAAAAAATACATTTGAAAATAATGATACTTTTGCCATTTAATAATCAAATTCCAAAAAAATCCTTTCTTAAAACATGATGTGACGAAAGTGGAGCTGTTAATCTTTAAAATGATACTTCATTTATCTATATCGGTTAGATACCAAGGGAGGTGCATTGCTTGTGACACAAAATGCATTTTAAAAATTTTGTACTTTTGCCCTTTAAGGGTCGAATTCCAAAAAGTTCCTTTCTTAATATATAATAATAATTCCGTGTGGTCATAATGACCTGGTGACACGGTTTCAGCTGGCCATGCATTCCGCCCATCGTAGTCGCCTTCACCTAGCCCGGCAATCCTGCTGGGTACAGGGGACTGTTAGGCGACAAGGCTGCACGGGGGATATGGAACACCTTCACCTGAACTATGAACAATTAAGTTTGTGACCATGTATAGCCCTCTGGTACCTATAATATAACATAGATCGGCCGCCACGTATTCGTAAACCCCAAATGCGTAGGGTAAAGAAGATAGTCATTTAACACAATTTGAGAATAACACAGTACTTATATTATTGCAAAAGTTCACTGGTACATTGTCGGTACCAGATATCTGAATAAAGCATCAAACAACAGTTTCTTTGACGATTGCAGATTAAGTACAATTCTACGAGAAGACAAAAACTCACAAAGTCCCCCTAACGTTAGTGAGTATTACGGCATGTTAGAACTTGCCTAAACCGCTACCCTAATTTGTGCCACTAACTAGCGCCGAGTTGTGCGATCACTTTCCGGTGTAAGAATGAGACAATCTGTGCTTGCTGCAAGGTCTTTTATAGACTTCTCAGAGCCTATAATGTCAGCAAATTTTTCTTTAATTAATATCTCCAGAAGTACTAAATAGTTTAACTTGAGATTTTTACAGTGACTTTCTATAGTCATATTCTATCTATTTTAATTTAATTTGACATTCAAAGTGTTTCTATAATCTTAAAATTGAAGTAATCACGTGACCAACTTGGCGGAATTTTTACGCGCTCCATCAACAATTCGTGACAGTCTAACTTCAAAAACTTAATTACCAGACAAATACTTAAACTTTTTACCAAAACCATTATATATTCATAATCGTCTCAATTTGGGCTATCTACTGATATAAATTTCAAATTAATATTCCTTTTAATTAAAAAGTTCATTTTTTTCTCTTAATTAAAACTGCTAATTAAACTTTGCCAAATTATTTAATTTTACTACCAAAATATCGGGAACAATGCTGACTACAGCTGGTAATAAAAGATCAGTTGTAGCTTTACGCGATCCAAAGATATTTCAAATCTTAGATTTTTACTTTTCTGATCGCGTGTTTCAAAACGTGAACTAACCGGAATATCTCTTAAAATAAACATTTTGCGATATGATAAATTCACTTTAAAATGATTTTTATGGTGAATCCTCACTGTGGGAAAGGTTACAGGAAAATTCCTTCAAGTTGACAATTACTCTTCTGGAAATTTCTAAGTTCAGCATAAGCAACTTTACAATTGATCTAGAGAATATTTTACCACTGGGAATAGCTAGTGGGAGTGCTTTTGGTGAACTAGAAGGTACTTTGCAGGACCTACAGTTTAACGTGAAATCCGAACCATGGAAGCGTTCAGACAGAATACGGGTTAACAGTTTTATTTTGGTCCTTTTGATTTTCCTGGTCACTCAATATGGATAATGTTGATGTCACTTGCTTCTATAAACAATCATAAAGGTGATATAATGGTTAAAACGTCAATAACTGGTTTTAATCTTCCAAAATCAAAGAATTAAAAAAATGTAAAGTGACTGATTTTCAAGATGTGGTACAAATACGGGTTACTCATGAAAAAAAGAGAAATTTGTCTCCTAATAAAGTAAAGAACGCCAAATTTTGTTTAAAAAATTTGATAACTTGATATTTAACAATCAACTCACTCCCTTTTTTCTTTCTTTACTTGCAGAAGTTAACAGATATATTTCATTTTCCATTCCAGCAAATTCAGGCTCTGCCCACCTTCACACTGAACCCACTCTTCGAATCTGACATCTGTCTGTGGACCTTCTCCTCTACTTTATTTATCGATTTTGGCTAGGTATCCAGGGAGATGGCTTGTGACATATAAAACTGCATTTTAGGAATATTGACATTTTTGCTCTTTAAGGGTCAAATTTTGGAAAAGTTACTTTCTTAAAATATGATGTGACCAAAGCGGTTACTTTAACCTTTAAAATGATATCTTATTTATCGATTTCAGCAAAGTATTAAGGGAGATAATGGCTTTCGACAAAAAAAAAAAAAAAAAAAAAAAACAAAAAAAAAAAAAAAAAAAAAAAAAAAAAAAAAAAAAACTTTTAGAAATTATATACATATATGGTTAAGAGTTGGTGTAATAATTTAACATAAATTTGTAGATTTTAGGATGAAACAAAATTTTATAGATATTTAATTAATATTACTAACTTCTGATGAGTAACAAATGTAACATTTCCATTTCAAAAATATATTTGCAAGATTATTTGTGCATTCAGAAGTATGTGAATCAATTTAGAAATAGGTAATAAACTGAAATCGTTTGGATGTCATAATTTAACATGGGTATGAAGCATTGTCAAAATTTAAGGATAAAGTTTTATAAACAATCCAATTATATATGGATGTTATTCAACTCTAAATCTTGAGCTTTTGATCACATAATACCTCACTCTGCAAAATTTTGTATACTTTTGACTTTGATTTCATTCCTTCAGTTTGAATAGCTAATGCTGCTTGATCTGCTTGAAGCATTTGAATTTAAGTAGAACTGCTATCATATTTTCATCTTATACCAGATACGTTTTCAGAGAATATCAAGATAATGCAGATATATTACTCACAATAAGAAGACATTGTAGCTGCAGCATCATTAGAAATACTTGGTACTTTATTGCTTTTATTTGCAAGGATAAGCACTTTTATTGGCTAGGTCAAGTGTTCATTGTGGGAGAGAGGGCAGAGTGTTTACTTCATTCATTGTAGGCATCATAATCATACAAAAAGAAAACATGCTCATATTGTGAATAGTTGTTCCAAGTGTCCATATAAAACCTCCCCAATTTCGAAGTACAGTGGTTTGTACCATACTGTAAAGCGCCTCAAAGTTTTGCACAAAAAATCAATGAACTTCTTCATGTGCTCCTTTTGTAGCCTTCAGAATGTCTAAGCAATACTCCATCTCAGCCCCTGTACACCCAGGCATGTCTTGAGTGATGGAATCAATTGCATACACAATTCTTCTGTGAAGATTTCCAATATCATGTAGGGGTGAGACATACACAATGTCTTTCACATAACTTTACAGGAAAAAATACAGACGGGTTATGTCGAGATCACGGTGGCCACTGGATCTATCCACAGTTGTGGAAACTTCTGTCCAAGAACTCACAAAAATTTAAACTCCAGAGCAGTGGTGTACCATCCTGCTGAAAGATTACATTTTGCTTCAGAGGTTGAAGCTGAGGAACAGGAAATTGCTCCAGGCTAATGTTCACTTAATAAAGGAAAGGGCCAACAAATCTGTCTTTCATTAGAGCACACGACATATTTAACTGTGAATTACCTGTAACATGTTTCCTAAAACAATGAGTGTTTTCAGAACCCCAGTTGTCAACATTGTGCCAATTAAGGTTCCCACTTATGAGGAATGTTGCTTCATTGTTGAAAACAACATTCCCCAGGTAGTTGTAATTCTCCTCGCTCAAATTCAGCATTTCAGTAGCAAATCTTTGGAATAGTTGGTTATCATTTTGCTGTAGTGCTTGCATAATTTAAATTTTGTGTGCATATGAATGAAGTCGTTTGTGCAACACCTTGTGAGCTGTGGGATGTTCAGCTCTCGTGATACTAGTAAAATGGTCTTTGATGGGCTTCTCTAGAAGGCATCTCTGATCTCTTCTACTGAAGCATCAGATATGTGTTTCCTACTAGAACCTGATTTCTTGTTAACACTCCCAATGGGTAGAAATTTGCTATATCAATCCTTATTTGCCTTCAACCTACCAAACACGCATCAGAAATTTCTTTTGACAGCAATTGGTGCTGATGTTTCAGCATACCACACCACTTCGTTTTTGTTAATTATTCATTACTCGAAACAAAATTAAAGCATTAACTTAGGAAATATTACAGAAAAAACTTTTTGAGTTTATGTACAGGATGGTGCATATATCAGGGAGGTTTTGTGTGGACACCCTATATAATTCGTCATGTTTTGATCAAGTTGTAAGCTCCTAATTTTATTCAAAAGGGTACATGAAGCTTATAAAAAACCCAGTTAGGATTTCACCATCAACATGCATGGTGTGCAGTATAAATCAGTGTTTTACTTGTTTGTAAATCATAGAAAAATAACATGAAGTATAATCTGATGAGTATTATTGAGGCAGGTGTATGAAGAGTCAAGGAAAAAAGGGGGGGGGAGAAATCTATCATCAGATTTTTAGCACTGCTATGGTTACCCATATAGCTTTCATCAAACACTACAATTTTTCTTAACCATCTCATTTGGTCATTCTCAGTTCAAGTGTCTCTAAAGGCTCTTGAGTGGCTCAGATCCATAGATGAAATTTTTATGATACTAGACGATCCATGCAAAAATTTTGGTAATAAAATACGATGAATATTGAGGTTGAATGCTTGTAATATAATGAAAAGTAGAACTGCGCTTTTATAGGCAAATATCTATTTGTTTAGTTTAATAGGTACGCATCAAAATATTTACAACATATTACGAAACAGGAAAATTTAAAACATACTGTATGTACAAAAAATTGTCACTGACGTTAACAGAATACAACCAACCTGAACAAAATGCACACAGCATATCAGCACCTCTGTAATATTATAAGGTAACCTAAAAATTTTGTAACTGCGTGGCAAAATTTGTTCTCAGAACTGCAAGTTATATTGAATAGCATTGCATTTCATTTTTAAAGTCAGTTACTAAGTTAATTCAAGCTAGAAATCAGATTTTTACAGTTTTGAAAAGCTAGTATTTGCTGTTGCATCATCTTGAAACAGCGTCTACTTTAAAAATTCATAATAAATCAAAGAAAATAAGTAGCAAGCTCAAATTTTCTCAGTAATCATTTTGGAATATGTAGAATCGTTTAAAGCCCCTTTCAGATTGATAGCTGTAATATTTTAGGAAATATTAAATGGTTAAATTCTATTTTTGTTGACGAATTTTATTTCATCCCTATGAAAATAGTAATATCAAATGAAAGAGTAGTAAATTAGAAGTAAAATAAAAGTTATTTCAGCTTCATAGCTGCCAAATTGTGGAAGTTATTAACAAGTTTTGGAATTTCAGAAAATATTTTTTTACGGCCGAACTATTGAAGCTACAAATTTTTTTATCAGGATCAAAATTAACACTTTTTAATCAACATAACTGCTGTCAAAATTTCAGATTGATTATCAGATTAATTTTAAGTCACCAAGGTCATAAGTGATGAAATCTTTAAGCTTGAGACCCGACATTTTAGCAGATCATGAGACTATTTTTGTGGGAAACCGGAAGGCATTGTGTTCCTACGGATTTTTCTATATATTTCAGCCCTAGTTTTTCCTCATGGTCAGTCTGTTACAAGTCGCTTGAGCATAACCACGATCTGTGGCGCGTCGTTTTGACGCAATTCTACGATTTAAAGTGCATGTGGACACTGGCCTGTCTTGCAGAATTAGTTAGGGCGTGACTATGTTATCTTGTGGCATGACGTAGACACTGGCCAGTCTTTTACAAGTTGTTCGAGCAAGCATAATGCAGCTCTGAGGCGGAATTTTATGCCATGTGGCGCGACGGTATAACTTAAGTAATGGTCATTGGCAGACATGTTGGATTTTCAGGGGAAGTGACAAAATTTTATCATTTTCCATGCATTAGTGAGTATTATTTTGAACAATGGGGTTTGGTCTGGCTCGATCGTGTTAATCATACCTGCAAATAAAATTCTTTGAAGACGATTTTTGATGCGAATTTAGTTTTAAAATTGAAGAACATAGTGATCATCTGTCAGCATTTACCAGTGACTGTTTCCTAATTTGGGCTTTAATCAAATTAGGTGGCGGCCGAGTTAATGTTGCAAAGCACAGATTAAATTTATCCAAGGCATAATCACGGTTACAGTTGAGACTGAAGGTTTTGCACTAACTCCAGTGGAACTTTTGTTCTCACAATATGTGTTGCTGTGTGAATAAAACGTTTGCATTGGAGTTGTTTTGCAACACAAAAATGTTTTGGTAACAGAAAAAAATATCCGAAAAGCTACTTACTGTACAAAAAACAGTTTATTGACATCTCTGTGATATCTGCTGCTGCAATCTAAGGACTTGGCTCTGAACTGTCTCATACGCAAGACCTTTTTGAATATAAAATTCCGAAAAATTCTTTCTGAATTTATGATTTTACTTCATTGCTGCTCTTAATCTTTAAAACGATATGTCATTTATTGGTTTCAGTTGGGTATTGAAGGTAGCGATGTAACGGATATCTGCATCCGCATCCGCAAGTGCAAAACTTTCGCATGAATTCCTACATCCGCAACCGCAATTTTTAATGCGGATGTATTGCGGATGTTTTTTTTTTTTCATTGCAAAATAGGTATATTATTCTTTTCTCTTTATTCGAGATTCTGCCCATCGTAGCTTAGCTAACAAAAAAGTGATTGTTTTCTGACGATCTTGCAATAAAAGTAACAATGAACTAAATGGTGTTGTTACCTAAGCCACGAATTTAATAGTTTAAACTTGCATGTAAAGCAAAGTTCAGGCTACAATAGACAGCACCGAACCCGCACTGTCACCGACCGACACTTTTCTTATTGTTGTCGCTCACTCGAATGAAGGGACTTCAAATGACACCGCACCGTGTGTCGGCAGTCATTAGTTGGATCTAATTTTTGACTGCGGACCGGTGTCGTGCTGGTCAATATGGAGAATTGTATACAAAGAGTTCAGAAATTTCTGGTCCTTTACGACTAAATGTTGTTTTAGCGTTACTCTTTAGAAAAGCGTCCATTTTCTCAGCCTTACTTTAGGTTCATCAGATATTCGTAAAATGTAGATATAGTCCTTGCATGTTCACATTAACAAATGAAATTGCCAGACGTGAAGGTCGATTTTAAGGCTTGTAAAAATTGCATCAGAGACCCGGATTTTGAACTGGGAACCTTCCATACCCGAATCACACGCCGCACGCATCTGAATTTAGAAGTACTGAAAAATATGTATTTAATCATATAAAAGAACATTTGTGTTTTGAAATAACAAAAATAAATGCTACAGAAAAAAAGTATGTTGATTTTATTTTGGTTGAATATTTATTTGTAATTACATCCAGATTTGACTCTTGACTCAGATGGATACGGCGTACGATTGGGGTACTGAAAGTCCTTTGTTCAAATCCTTGTCTCAGCTGCAATTTTCATGTGTCTTAAAATTGACAGTCACCTCTGGCAAAGCTTTGATTTTGTTAATCGTAAGTTGCGGGGACGCTCTGTGGTTCGAATTTCACGTTAATCTGTTGGTCTCGTTGTAAAAATAGGGGATAAGATAGAGGTACACTTCGCAGCTGATAAGAAACTCTGTGACTGAAATTTTTAGATCACACGAAATTGTTATTAATTTACATAATATTTGCAGTTTGTATTTAAATTAAAATGTATAATAATCTTATTATTTTTTGTTGAAAAAATATTGAGTGAATCGAAAGGAACCTGTAACTGCTTTCATGGATCATCAAGAGTTCTTTTATTGAAAATTGGAACTGGTAGGTCCTACAATTTGTACTGCGAATGGGCCACTGGAGCGGTGGGAAGGTGGGTCGCGAGCACGGAACTGTGCGTGATGAGTAGGCGACAACTGCCTAGCCTCGCATTCGGAAGGGCAGCGGTTCGAATCCCCGTCATGGCATCCAGATTTCCAAGGCTTCCCCAAATCACTCCAGGTGAATGCTTCCATTAAAAGACCATAGCCGAATTCCTTCACATTCCAAACCCCGATCTTTTCACGCCTCTAATGACCTTGACGAGGCGTATAGTTATAACACAAAAAAAAGCGAGCGTGGAGATGAGCGGTGTCGTGGCCTTGTGTCCGACGCTTGAATTAGTGTATCCCAGCCACGAACTCCGCAAAGTTCATATGATAAAGACTGGTTTTTAGACGCGTACGTAATTATTTAAATAATTTAATTCATTTGTGAAATCATCCCACATTTTTTGTTGTTGAAAGATCAGGCAAAAATAAACCAATATGGCAGTATAATATGCAAATATAATTTAATTATGAATAAAGATATTTGATAAAATATTAAAATCTTAATAATTATAAATTTGTTTTTCCACATCCGCATCCGCTTCCGCAAAACACCCGCATCCGCGGATGTCAAGCTCTGAACATCCGCATCTGCAAATGCATCCGCAAAGATGACATCCGCAACAACCCTAATCGAAGGAGATAAATTGGTCATAATAATATTAAAAGAAAAAACATATTGCAGAAATAATATTGATACTTTAATCCTTTAAGGGTCGAATTCCAAAAAATTCATTTTAAAAAATATGGTCTGACAAAAGCGGACGCCTTTGTCTTTAAAATAATACCTCGTTTATCGATTTTGGTTAGGCGTCAAGCGAGGTAAAAAAAAAAAAAAATCTTTTTAGAAGTGCAGAAATTTTTGTCCCTTAAGGGTTGAACTTGGAGAAAGTTTTTTTTCTTTAAATATGATGTGACCAATGCGGATACTTTAATGTTTAAAACGATAAGGGTCTAAGTTTGAAAAATTCCTTTCTTAAAATATGGTCTAACGAAACCAAGGACCTTATGAAGACCTCAGTCTTTAAAATGATATCTCATTTATTAATTTTGTTTAATTAGCAAGGGAGAAAAATGACTTACGACACACACACACAAAATTCATTTTAGAAATACTGATATTTTTGTCCTTAAAGGGTTTAATTCAGAAAAAAAATCCATTCTTAAAATATGATGTGACCACAGTAGAGCCCTTAATCTTTAGAATGATACCTCATTTATCTATTTCGGTTAGGTATTAATCGAGATAAATGGCTCGTTAAACAAAAATGGGTTGTAGAATCATTAATGCTTTTTCCCTTTAAGGGTTGAATTACAAAAACAGAAAACAACAAATATCTTTCTTAATATTGGACTCTTCATAATCCTACTTCATTTATTGATTTCAGTTAGTTATCCAGGGAGATAAATTCTTTGATACACAAAAAACGCATTTTAGAAATATTGACATTTTTGCCATTTAAGTTTCTATTTACAAAATATTCCTTTCTTAAAATATAATGTGACCACGGCAGAAATCATAATCATTAATATGATACATCATTTATCTATTTCGGTTAGATATCAAGGGAGATGCATGACACAAAAACGCGTGTAGAATTATTAATACTTTTTCCCTTTAAGGGCTGTCTTATGAATAATTCCTTTTTTAAAATATGGTTAGACCAAAGCAGAGACCTTAATTTCTATAATAATACTTCATTTCTCGATTTTGGTTAGACATCAAGGGAGAGAAAAAGTAATGGAAATAATGGTAATTTTACCCTTTAAGGGTGAATTCCTAACAATTCCTTTCTTAAAATATAATGTGACCATGGTGGAAAACTTAATCTTTAAAATGATATATCATTTATCTGTATCGGTTAGATATGACAGGAGATAAAGGACTCGTGACAGAAAAACGCATTGCAGAAATATTTATACTTTTGCCCTTTAAGGGTCGAATTCCAAAATATTCCTGTCTTAACATAAGATGTTACCGAAGTGGAGATCTTAATCTTTAAAATGACACTTCATTAAACTATTTCAGATAGGTATGACTCGTAACATAAAAAAAAAACAGCCTTTTAGAAATATTGACATTTTAGCCCTATAAGGGTCGAATTCCAAAAAGTTCCTTTCTGAAAATATGATGTGAACAAAGTGGAGACCGTAAGCTTTAAAATGACACCATTCATTGGTTTTGATTAAGTATGAAGGGAGATAATGGATTGTGACAAAAACACCTTTTAGAAATAATAAATATGATAGGCATGTGGAGGAGATCCTTTTCAGTTTTCTGACTTTATCACTGCTACCATACTCTGAACTTAGTTATTCTATTCTCATACCCCTGTCACGTTCCTAGATGTTGATTTAAACCCCTCAAATTGGCACTTCAAACTTAATATTCGACAGTAACTGCATGTAAGCTAATTATATTTAATAAATATCTGACTGTCTATTTTCATTCTGTTAACTGCTATCATAGACTAGTTCAAACATTTTGCAGACTCCATGGTAGGTTTACTAGTCAGCTTCTGGAATTTCGTACAAGTTTAGAATACAGTGAAAAATTTTGTTTATTTCATTGTTGATATTCTCTTAAACACAAATAATTACACAGTTGAATGAAATCATCTTCACTCAGTACTGTCAATGCAGGCTGCCCATGTTTGTCTGCTCCATATATGCAGGTTACACTACTCTGAAGTTCGCATACGACTAGCTCAAAAAATTGTTTGTATGACTGTTCTGGCTTGCTCTATGTTTCTATAAGTGGAAGATTATGGTTCTCTTACATACACTTTGACAGCTGTCACCAATTTCTTGCCAAAAGCTCACTAGGTGGTGTTGCAAGCTATAAAAATTGCCATCTTACAAGTTATTCCAACAATATTACTCAAGATTTATTATCATGCAGTTATCAAATAACTGTGGTACGTAAAATAACTTTTTTATGCTGCTTCCACCATACACTTGCAAACATCAGTCACACTGCAGTTTTGTCACACAATACTCCCCAGGCAATGAACTTCAGCTGTATCTTGCTACAAGTTTATGATATCCTTCTGACCTTCATTGAAATGAGAGTTCTCCTCCCCAAGACCTTCTACATTACCTTCAGAACTTCCTTCAGATAATTTCATATTCAGTAAGAAAATCCATGTGCCATTCAATTTGTACAGACCACACTCTAAGACTTGCACTGTTGACCCAGAAACCACCACCACCTTCGCTAATCCCACTTCCATCATAAGGTTTATCACCTGTGAACTCCTCATAGTATTTACCAGTTTACTTGCAGAAAATCTCTCTTTTTATATATGCGTCTGCCTAGCACTAGGCTATCCATTGATAAGACTGGAAGCAGTATTCACCCCAAAATCGTAAATCTCTTATTTGGGGGACATGGCATCCAGCACAATGACAATAAATGTAATTCTTGTATCACATTTCATGTTATCAGGTTCCCCTTTTTTCTATTTTCTCCATTATTTCCTTTTCATACATAACATACTGAAATTTATGTTCAAGTTTCATTTTTGATTATGTTTTATTTTTCCATCATCATCCTTGACATTTTTTGAGCCTGTGGCAAGGTTTAGTGAGAACACTTCTGCCTCAGTGTTGTTATGCCCCCCAAAATTTTTCAAATTTAAAATTATACATTTGCTTTGTCGTCCTTTCATCACTCATTCTCTTCATGAGTCCACTACAGTTTTGTTCTGTAGAGGTTCCTCTTTAACTGCTTTTTTCTCATGCTCATTCTGCAACTCATCCAGTCTCATTGCACTGATCTTACACTTCAGAAACTTTATTTCTGTAGCATTAATCCTGCTAATATCTTCCTTTTTTTTTCAGTGCTTCTGAACCAGATGTCAGTATTGGTATAAAGCCGATCTTTTGACATTCTTGAAAAATTCTTGTGCGCTTCTACCTCTTTCAGTTATTAACAACCAGCTTCTCCCATCTCTTCTGCTATACTTGACAGACATTTGAACTCTTCTACAACCTAGTCTCATCTCTTTCCTTGCTGTCATCTTGTTGTTCCTTATTTGAATTTCCTCCATCATTCTCACCTTACTCTCACAAGGTAACTGCCATGAAACAATGAATTATTATATACACTCTGAGCCCAAATTTTTCACTCCTGATAAGGTGTTTAACTCGAAATATTTCTGTACTGATCCATGTTTGTAATACCCCCTTTACAAAAGTTTTACATCAGTCTCTTTTCCTATGTACATAAGGAAGGATAGGAAAATAAGACTTAACACGTATCTCAGATGATGGTGACTTGATTCACCAAGTGTACATTGGTGTGTGCACATCTGACCCCTATAAGTGTCTTACCTACTTGCAAGAAAAGGTTTGGCACAGAAATAATGTATTAATTATATTTATCGTTTTTGTGTTCATCGATTCACCTTCATCTGTGGTAGGTATTTGGTCTTATTTCCCTATCATTCTTTAGTTTAATTGCCTTAAAGGATTTTACTGCTCATTGTTTGGTGCTATAAGGCAGATACATTAAACATTTGGTTAGGAGAATAACCACCGTTCAAAAAGCTGAAGAATTTTTGGGTTCATATCCCTAATTGAAGAAGTTTCAATGCCCTGTGTATGTATGTGTTCTTCTGTGCCACAGCAATATTCCGCTTTGGTATGCCATGGTTATTCTCCTGTCCAAAATGGTAATATATACATATTTATTTGTTATTTGCTAACTAATACATTTTACAGTGGATAGGAAAATAAAATTCATCACCACCAATAACATTTGCTGGGAAAGACAAACACAAAAAAGATGAACTCATGTAACACAATTAATAATAAAGCTCCAACAGCCGTTTTATAGCAAGGGTTGTCAGAGATTTCCTTGAAACCACATTCTATAAAATCCACAAATGGGAATAAGCTTACCAACATATCCTTGTGAGATCCTTCCAGTAGACCCAGCACTTACTATTTGTTCACATTTTAGGGACCTTTTATTTTTAATAATATTTATATCCTCTTGCGTAATTTACTTTGGTGATGCTCCCCTACTTCCAACAATTGTATGTCTCCAGAATTATTAATCATAGATTGTAGTCTTGCCCCCCACCCCCTCCCTCCACCATCACTTCTGAGGTCCAAGCTATTCACGAAGCCAAGCGTTTTTGCTTGTCTTTTTTGTGTTTGTCTTTCCCAGACACCATCATCTATGTTAAGTGTTGGATTTTATTTCCCTATCCTTCACACACACACACACACACACACACACACACACACACACACACACACACACACACACACACACACACACAGAGAGAGAGAGAGACCTGAAACCCTCGTTATTTGTATTACCTTTAAGATGTCAGATTTTTTACTGAAATATTGTAAATTGTGTTCATCATGGCCTCCCTCACTTCATCTGTGGCAAGTTAGTTTTCTTCCATATCCTTCCTTGCTTTATATGGGTATTGTGTGATCACATCTGACCTTATAAAGAGTCTCATCTACTTGCAAGAATAAGGTTCAATACCAAACTATTTTGTTACATGTGCACATCTTGATTTTGCTCTTCAATCCCAGCCCCTGTCATCAATGGTAAGTGTTGGGTTCAGTTTTCCCTTCCTTCCTAGTTTTATGTATTTATACCAGTAAGTTTAGGGAAAGTAAATCTGTCACTTGATGGAGAAGAGTAAGGAGGGCTATGATGAAGACATAAACAGAAACTTTACAATATCCTTCTCATTACTATTCAAATCCCTCACTTCTTAAAACTGCCCCTTTCCCCCTTTTTTCATCATCCAGTTCCTTACTGGACTTGAGTGCATAAACTTAATCCTTCACCATAGGTTCAACTCTCTACATTACTGCTCCGAAATGCTCATTCTTTCCCATAAAATCCTGCCCATAGCCCAAGGCACAGCCTTCAGCAGACCATCCAATCTTAGTGCACAAATATTAACCTCATAATTCTCCAAACCTGCCATATGGATATGAGTAGTAAGCACATGGATCTGTGCAGTATGCTCATGACTGTACCTTTCTACTCCAGATTGACCACAGAGGGAACTTTTCACATCTTTGGACATGTCCAATGCACTATACACACCTGATGTATCAACTAATCTACCTTTATTGTACCAGTTCATATATAGGTCTCTCTACTAATTGCCTTTCCCTCAGAATGAATTGCCACAGGCAAACAGTTTATATTACCAACTTAAACCATCCAGTAGCAGCCTGTGCCAGTTCACACAATCTGAACGGCTTAAAAACTGTTTCACTGTGATTGCCCAGAAAACACCCTCCAAACTCCACACATGGAGACTGTCTTAACTATATATCCTTGTTATCAGGAATCCTCATGGCCTCGACATCCATTAAGACCCAGCACCATCATTTCCCCAAATCACTATAGGCGAATGCCAGGATGCTTCCTTCAAAAATGCAATGACCGAATTCCTTCCTGTTAATAGTTCCCAGTCCTTTCCTGCCTCTAATGATCTCGAGGTCAATGAGGCGAAAAACCATAAGAAAAAAGGACCCAGCATTTATTTATATATATATTGAACATTAGGATAGGTTAAAAAACCACCGCTTACCAAAGAAGGGGATTCCTGCGGCGTTGGTACACGAAAAAAACACAAACGCACAAAGAAAAGAATTTTCGAGCATGGCTCTTCCTCAGTAGAAGTGAGACGGTGGCACGCAAGCGGCCAGAGTTGGCTGCTGGCCACTTGCGTGCAGCCATCTCACTTCTACTGAGGAAAAGCCATGCTAGAAAATTCTTTT
Source organism: Vandiemenella viatica (assembly GCA_031002005.1). NCBI lineage: Eukaryota > Metazoa > Arthropoda > Insecta > Orthoptera > Morabidae > Vandiemenella > Vandiemenella viatica. The sequence continues at coordinate 134,159,818 of JARYHS010008075.1, forward strand.
CTTTGTGTGTTCATGTTTTTTGCGTGTACCAACGTCGCAATAATCCCCTTCTTTGGTAAGAGTTGGTTTTTTATCCTATCCTAATGTTCAATATATCCACTTTTAGTGCCTTTGTTTCCTAACAATCTATACATATGTATGTGTGTGTGTGTGTATATATAATTGGATAAAGGAAACAAAGAAACTGCCGCGAGGCACTGAAAATAAGATAGGATAGGGAAAATAAACAGTTACCCGTCACTTACCACAGATGAAGGCAGGAGGGCGAGACACGAAAAACACAAAAACAAATGAATTGCACAATATTTTGACTTTAGTCTTAGTCATGTGAGAGGCGAGACATCTTTCCCCCTGCCATATGTCTCGCCTATCCTATATTTGTGTGTATATATATATATATATATATATATATATATGATTGATAAATCTTAATTTTAATGTTATCTTTCTTATATTCATATTTACTTTATCTTACATTAAGTACTTTCACAATGTTTTTTTCCAAGTTAATATTTCTCCATGACATTCAGTATTAGCTCACCTCCCTCCATTGTCACCTCTTATTTTGTTCTACTGGATGTCCACTCGCATGGTGAGCATGAATGTTACCTCATTGATTCTTCTCATTGTACATCTCACCCTGACATTTTGATAGGAGGATAAACACTGCTTACCAAAGCTGAGGATTACTGCAGCATTGAAACACAGAAAACAAGTACAAAAATAGTGCGTTGTAATTTTCAGGATCATATGCCTTCTTTAGTAATAAGATTGAGATAGCTATCTGATAGAGGCTGGATACTAATAGAAGGTGTGCGTTGTTGGCGGGCAGCTCATGCTCGGGGAAAATAAACGTGGTGGAAAATGAAGATGGCAGTTGAAAGGCGTAAACCGAAAAATTGTGAACCATGGCACAGAGCAAGTCATGGACACACGGAAGAATTCAGCAGAAAATATTAACCCATAAAATTCTCTTTTATATATGTATATATAATAATAATAAACAAAAAACACACACACACACACAAAGATATAGCACACTGCTCAAAGATTAGCTGTAATGAGTGATAGTTCTGTAGGAAGAGATGTAGGTTATGGGGAATGGGTGGAAAAGAATGAAGATTACTGACATTAAATTAAGACCAGGCCACTGTGTGGTGCCCAGTTTATACTGATAAGCCAGTTTGCACCTTGCGAGTCCAGAGATGCTGATTTTGTCTGAGAGGTTATGGTTCTGGGTAAATACCATTTCTTTATGTTTGTTCGTTCTAATGAACAGTGAATTCGTGGTATAACCTATGTTTGAGGCTGGGCAATGTTTGCAGGTAAATTGATATATTATGTGGGAGGGTTCTCACATGTCACGAATCCTATGATGGTGAAGCTGTCCATGGTTACTGGGTTAGTGAAGGTGGATATAACGTATACGATGATTAATCTCCCTTCTGCATTTAACATTTCCAACAATATTGTTTTTGTTACTTACCAACATCTTGTACTTAATCTTTTCTATAATAATGAGTAAAAAATCTGCATGAAATATTGTGTTTGTTTTGTTTTGTTTGTGATTGTGTAGTGTTTTTGACACCACAGGCCTCCTTTCTTTAACTTTTTTACTTTCTTTTTCCTTCCTAAACCAAAGTAATTCTTAAAAGTAAATGGGAAAAAATTACTTTTAATACAAATAACTTTTGATTAATAATATTTATAGTAAAAAATAATTTAATATTGGCATGACGAATATACATGGGTAGACATTTATATTCCAATGAAGATCATTCCATCACTCTACGTCACATGTTAATTAAAGACAACTGATTTGAAACTAGAAAATCTTGCCAAAAAAAAAATCAGGATAAAGTACCCACTACCCAGTTGTAAGCTGCAAAAGGCATTGGAAGACTACAATAGATCTAATATTAACAAGGATTGGGAAACTAAATCCATAAGAAGTATTATCCTTTTCGTTATTGTTGTGACAGATCAAGACAGTCTGACATACTTTGCAATCAGTACTGTTAGAAAAACAAATGTGAAGTTGGAGTGGGACTTACTGGAAATCATTTTAATAATAGTAGTATGAAGGAAAATAAATAAAACCAGAAGTACGTGGAGAAATGCAGATAAAATAGAGGATTCAAACATTCAAATTGTTAGAAACTGGAGAAATTGCTTTGAGTGAATAAAATTCTGAAGAAGTAATATTTAAAAAAGAAAAGAAATAAAATGGTTCAACTGCTTGAAAAGTATGTAGTATGGCGAGAATTTGGAGTAATAAATACAAAGATTTGCTGTGGTGCAGAGAGAACAGAAAATATGCCTAATATCTATAAATTAATTTTTTAAGGGGCCTAGATGAAGTTATCATGAAATATGAAGTTTGACTTGTAATTGGTAATCATCACTTTTTGCCAACAAATATAAGTTTCTTCCGACATTCTGTAAATTTATTTAATATTAAAATTGAAATAGGCTATCATTTAGGTTTTTTTTTTGGTCAATCTAATAAGCATCATTTTAGCAACAGGAGGATGTGGTTTTTGAGAGGAATGAACCAAGAGAAAATGTCAAAATACCACATAAAACATATTAAAATTATATATACATTTTTTAAAATAGAGCAGATTTATGTCTTGAAAAATCTGTGTAGTTTTAAACATTTCAGATAGTGGGTGGAATGGTAGACTGGAGATGAGAGGCTATCATTGTATCACAGCTCTAAGAAAAGCAGTATGATATTTAGAAACATTTGATAAAAACTTGAAATAATACGTGTTGTTGGGATGACTGTGTAAAAGAGTGAATAAAGACATACCTTTGACTTTTTAAATATTGAAAATACCTTTGGTATCATACGTAGGCAAAAAAACCATAATTGTGAAAACATTCAAAAGCTCCACCATGGCCGTTGAAAAATTTGTAAACAAATATTTGTTCACGAATCAGAGTGGTATATATGAAGTTGTAACACAAGCCACTACATTGTGACTGTTTCATCCAGCATTGTAATGAACAAAATAATTAAAATGGTAAAGGAAATCAATATATTGCTTATGCAGGTTAGGCTGTTCACCATGTCAATAGTAAGGTAACCAAATGGAGATCAAAAAAATCACAAGTCCAGATACTAGTTCTGTCAAAAACTTTATGTTAAGTACCACAAGAATATTACAGATAAAAGCAACTGTTATTGTATCTTTGACTTTAGGTAAAAACATTTTATTTTAGTCTCCCTCTTTCCCCTTTACCATTGACATTTCATTCAACAGGTAAAAACATGCATAAACCTGGAAAAAATAAACCATTCATAAAATTTGGGCAGTGTGTTCTCAAAAGAAAATCAGTGCTTTGTAAACATGGTACATTCTTGGCACTGATATATGGAACAAAATTAAAAAAATAAGAATTTAAAAAATGTAAGGAGAGAGCAATCTGGTAGTTCAGTGGTTAAGGCATCTGACTGGAGATTGAAAGATCCTCAGTTCGAATCCATGTCTTGACGGGGATTTTCGTAATCACTAGGGTACATCTACATCGCAACAGACTTCAGCTGATTGTTAATTCTGCTGAATACGGCCAATATCAGCCAAATAAACAAAAGTATGCGTTCCGGTTACAAAATGACTGACCTACTTGCCCAAACTCTGCCAGGTTCTGCTGACTTCTTTCACCGACCAAACAATTTTGTTTCATTTAGCGGAACGAGTTTGTCTTCTGTCATTCGTGCATTTGTATTTGGCCATAGTGCCGTATTGAAATCAAAGAGTAGAAATGTATTTTCATGTTTAAATGGACATTATGACTTGTTCTGATATTTCAGTAAATTACATAAATTATTTACTAGAACATATTCTTTTTTTTCATACCACACCTCATAAATTTTCTATTTCAGTTGACAGCAGACCAGACCTATATTGATGATTTTATATACACAGATAATATTTTAAAAATATATAAGTATGAAACTGAAAATAAACATGTAAATCAAATGAACCATATCCCTTGGGGTCACAGATAGGGTTGCAATCCGTACTATAGTATAGAATAATGTTCTTTGTTTTCCATATGTGTACTTTATAATCTACAAAAGTAATAAAGTACGTTAAAATAGGTTTTTTTCCTGACTCACGTTATCACCTCACTGTTTGTTCTCTGAGCACAAAAATAATATCCAAATGCATTCTTAACAAACCATAACTAATTCTTTGGAACACTGTACTGGATTGAGAAATTTTCATGTTTCTGGATGCAGTCACAATGAAATGGCAAATGTCAGTTACTTCACACTTGACGTATTTGTTTTGTTTGAGGTTACTTTTAATTCACTCGATATTTTTAATTAGTAAAGAAGGTGATCATTCTATATTTTAGTTTAAATACAGACCGCATTAACAAATCAAACCTTTGCCAGAAGTGAAGGCCTGTAAAAATGGCAACCAAGACTGGGATTTGAACCGGGGACCTTTTGTACCCCAACCACACGCCATAAACATCTGAGACAAGTTTAGAAGTAATGCGAAATATGCATTAAAACATAATAACATAAACGTACTTTTTGTGTACAATATACTTTATTTTTGTTACCTCAAAAGACAAACATATTTTTATTATTCCATTAAAACGAGGATTTCTACCTTTGTCACGGCATTTGATGGATGATAAAACAAAATTATACAAATGTTGTATAATGACACAATCTCTCTTTTGCAATCATCTGATAAATGTGATGCTGAAGGAAAAAGACACTTTTTTTTAAGTCAATCGATATCAGAAAAAAATCATTTGGTCATAAAGGAGTTGAAATTTCATCTCCAAATCCATCAACCGGAAACCAGACCACAGCATCAGAACGGCGGGGTGTTGCTCGGCGCACAGTGTCATTTTGAACTAACTTTAATGGAGCAAGCACCAAAATGCCTGAAGTAGAGGCCATTGTAGCCACTTCAGTTGACAGAATCGGTAGGTAGAGTTCAGTTGGATGTTCAGCAGAGTGAAAATTCATCTGAAGTCACCTCTGGCAGTAAGCCAGAACACTCCATGGTTTGGATTCCACATTAAACTGTGGGCCCCACAAAGTCTAATAAACTTAGTTGTAACATAGATGTGTATACATCCAAAGCAAATTCAAGCCAAATGAAGGCTTTACATGGATGTAGTTGGCTCAAACGAACATACATACAAAATAAGGAGAATTTTATGAAAATTTTCATTTAATATAAGAGAATTTAAGCAATAGTGCATCAAGCAAATAGCCATGAAGAGATATTTATGTGGAACGTTTGTGTGAGAGCACCAGCAGTAAAAATTTTTTTCAATAAACACAAAAATAAAGTTTTTGGCTGTGGCCTCATACATGAAACAGAAACATGTGACTGAGCTCACCCAGGACCAACACAACCTCTTGAGTGTTTTTTTTGATAAAGTTGCCCTAATCTCTTCTTTCTTCCTTTTATTAAAAAAAAAAAAAAAAAAAAAGATATGTAGCAGGTTGTAGAATTATCTCTGCTGAAATGACGTTTATCATATTTGAAACATCCTAATATCAATTCATTATTAATGTTGCGGATGGTAGGGAAAGTTGACATATCACTATACATGAAGGCAGGCGGGAAGTGACTAGTATAAGAAAGTATGAACATATTTCCAACCTTTTTGTTAAAACCTTAATCCTGTACTGTGGAATCATATCGTAATGAAATCAGATCTGTACACTCAAAGGTTTAGCACAAGACTGGGTCGACTGTTGACAACAGAGGGGAGGCTGTGATGGCATGAGAGGGAGGGGGAGTGTATAACATAAACTATTGATAATTATGGAAGTGTAATATCATTTGAGTTGGCAGAACAAACAAATGCTATTAAAATACAGAAAAAAGTTACTAAAGGTAAAAGATGGAAAATCGGGTAGGGGGAGAATGGTTGACAAATAAATGGGTTTACTGCTAGGGTCTTATCAGAGGAATATTGCTTGATATGCAGCACTGTCATGGGTACCACCTCTACCAGCCTATTCCTGGGTCATCTGGAGGAACAATTCTTGAACAACATACAACTCGAACTCTTCATGTGTGCACTGTGCTTTCTGGACTCCTATGCTTAACTGTAGTTATGCTCTCTTGCCCTGTTTGTTTGTACTTATTTGTCAAATATAGCTTTGATTTTAAAAAAAGGTGCAGGTGCAACCTCCTTATGCTTCATCATCATACATAATTTGGTTAAAATGTTGTATGCAAAGTGAGCTGGAAGTCCACGGCTGAAACTGTGTGGAACACCTAGTTGAAGTGTGAGTGGAGACTTTCCCGGCATACTGATGCAGTAAAATCCTCTTGGGTGTCCAACCGGATTGTGTTGCGTAAACACTACTTTTCGACAGCTAGCTCTGCTGTCTTGATCAGGTGTCAGGTCTCTTTTCTAAGATCTTGTATCCTTGAATGACATAATATTCTATAGTGAAGATTTTTTTAGAAATTGAGCACTGAGAAAGTCTCTATACTCATAAGTAATTTTGACCCTTAAAATGAACCTTGAAATTAGTCGCAACAACAAACCATTTTTATTACCTTCATGATAATCCAACATCAGCAAGAAGTATCACCTAAAATAGGGTTTGAGAATAGAACAGAAGTGATAAACAGAAAACAGAAATATGAATGTCGTTTAGCTGTTATTCATTGGGCTATACATCTTGAAAATGTCCAATATGTGTATTTCAATAAAGAAACTTCACGAACCAGAGCATTAACAGCATAAAAATCAACATTGAATATATATATATTTGGTAGGAAAGAGAGTAAAAGACTGCAATAAATTACCGAGGGAAGTGATAAACAATTTACCAAAACACTCAATGAGTCTAGGGTATAAGTTTGTGAAATGGAGAAGTATGTTATCTACATTTATAATGTAATAGTAATTGGGTGCTACTTGACTTTGTTTATGTGATATTTTTAAAATCTAGTTTTATTGAAACATTACATTACAAGATTAAAGTTTTCATAATATAGTCTACATATGAATATTCTGGTCAAGCGAATGGGCATATTGGCATTATCAAAATCGCTCACCAGGAAGAAGTCCATCTAGATATGCTCCGAAGTGGCATTTGTACCTCGTTGATTTTTTATTGTGAGACACAACATATTGAACATTGAAGTTAGTGGCAAAATATATAGAAGTTAGACTCTGATGCCACCTATTGGAATGTAACATAACTTAAAACCTTACTACCTCAATAACTTATGTGGTGAAAATGGCCTCTAATAGATCAAGTGATTTGTTGCTCAGGCACAGAGGATTCTAAATATGAAGATAAACATCCAGGGTTCAAGAATAAATCTTCATCAAACACCACTCTAAAATTTATCTTCACTTAGTTAATATCTTCATTTTTTAAAATAAATATCTTCATATTTTAGTTTATTTTTTAGATGTGAGTGTGGGATGTTATTATTCATTTATCTAATTTCAGAACTTTGTAGTTCAATCAATAATGTTCTATAGTTATCATATTTGGAAGTTATAAATATAGTTTAGTTAAAGTTTTATTTGCAGAAAAATTATGCCAATGATTTCAAAATGTTCTTTCTGTAAACTCTTGTTGGCACAGGTTTAGAGTGATATTTTTTGAACAACTTTTATAATCTGACCACTACTATTCTTTTGTTGACTAGATTTCAAAATGATCTTTCTGTAAACTCTTGTTGCCACAGGTTTAGAATGTTATTTTTTGAACAACTTTTATAATCTTGATCACTCTTTTGTAGACTATACATAAACCAGATATTAGAATAATGTACCTGTGTTAATGATAGGAGTAACTGCACTAACTTAAAATTTTCATCATTATTTACAGAATTTTACTGGTACTTTTATTGCACTGTTTCAATGAGATTGACATAATTCTGTCCAATCTGATTCAGATTTTCTTTCTTGTAGTGGTTTATTGTCCATTGCTGCTGCTTCTTCTATTGTTTAAAATAGGTACAACAGTTGAATAATAGAAATAAAAAAAAAAGGGGTAGGAGAAGTAAACCATTCACTTAATAAGTATGAAGGTAGTGTCAGTTCAGTAGAAAATGCCCAAGTTGTACACAATCCACAATATTTTCGGTTAACCATTAGCATCAAAAGGAAAAACAAGTGATATAGCAAGGGTGATGAATGTGCAAATTCTCAATCGATCAATGACAGTAGTAGGTGCTGATCGTTATTTTATTCACATAGCGGAGACTTTTTGTATGTGTGTAGCCTCTGCTATTATTTTTTGGAAATGACTATTCTTCTTGTTTAATATATCAGCTTAAAGCATTTCCTTCTCTTTATAATGGCTGATATAAATTAGTTTTGGTTTGAGTTCTACAGCTCTGTTTTAATTAGACCTTTGCACTTTATATATATGCCTCAAATCTATTACCAAACATTTTTCGTTTCTATTCCCATTTGCAAATTCACATTTATTTTCCCTTACACCTGTTTATGTATGCTTGATTTTGAAATATGAAAAATCCTGTAGAGTGATGTAAATGATACAAATATTACATCTATTCTTTCATTGTTGTATAATGAGATAATATCTCCCCCTTACGTCCATGGTTTTTAGAATGTTTACAGAATTGTTTTGGTAAATATTGAAATGTTTCCATATTTGTGTCGCAGTAACAGATGTTTCATGAAATAATAACATAACAAAAATTCATATACAGCTTACTTTCTTTTGAGAAAGTTGGTGTTTTCTTATGGATATAGATCTTCTTTATGACGTTTGCAAAACTCAGTTGCAAAAATGTATGTTTATTATTATTTCTTGTATATATATATATATATATATATATATATATATATATATATATATATATTTACTATGATATGACTCATATTATGTGTATATGTATCAACAATGACATGTTTCACATCCCAGAGGTACTCCCTCAGCAGGGATCCATGGAACAAGATTGATAAATAAATAAATAAAAGTGGTATTCACTATTAAGATGGTGCTAAGCACTGGGGAAATAGGGGAGGTTAGAGATCACCAGTCACATGATTCTCTTTGTAATTGAAAGAATCTACCAGTGAAAATTTCTTCTCACCTCAGATTTTTATTATTCACTCTAATATTCAGTTTTATTGTCTTTCACATTTATTGCTTGCATCTGATTTTAACATGTCTTGTTTCCTCTTTTTATTTTCATTAAAACAGTTTGTAGTGCCAGTGTTTTTTTACTTCTCTGAATTGTTAAGCTATGTTAGAACAGTGCTTGGGCCTAGATGACTTAATGAGCCATCTAAGTAATAAAGCTCTGTTTGACACTGATAATTTAAATAAAAGTGACCAGTGTGTATTTTGAATTGGCACAATTTTTCATTCTTCATTTTATATTTAGTTAGATATTCAGGTGATATTTGTTGTTGTTTTAAATCACTGTTTGGAAATGTTCTCATTTATGTCACATTTTAAGCTTCCTACTATTGGCTTTGCAGAAGTTTGTCATTTTAACAGCAGCTTTTACATGGTTTCAAGTAAGAGTCTGAATTTTTTTAAACCCATTAAAAGTTTAGAAGATTTCATTCTAATGAATTAAGACAAGGATAAAAAATGTGAATTCATCACTTGTAACAGCCTACAACAGGAGAGCTTGATGACAATTTTTTGTTTTTGGCTTTCGCCTAATCAGCGTCGAAATCATTAGAAGTGGGGAAGAATGGTGTTAGGGGCCATAGACATTTGAAGGAACCATCCTGGCCTTTGCGTAGATTGATTTTGATAAACCATGAAAAACTGAAATCTAGATAGCCAAACTGTGAGTCAAACCTGCGTCCTCCTGAATATTATGGCAGATCATTACTGCTTCGTGTGCTGAAAAAAATAAAGACGGACACAATTTGTTCAAAGCATTTCATCCTCCCTCAAATTTGAACACTTTTCTGTGGTACTGTATTTTAATTTGTTATTTTCCAAACTTAACACTTTCTACTTTTGGCAAGATTATCATCTGGTGGCATGAGATTGAATCTAGTACCTAACAGTACCAGCTGTTCTCCCTGATGAATTCTCATCTCCTTCCAAAAAAACCATTACTTCCCCTTGTTTTTTGTAGACTCTTTTGCTTCATCTAGTTGTCATCATCTTTCCTTAACTCAAGTTTGCTTTTCAGCAGCCTTAGTGTCCATTGGAAATCTGTTTAAAAACTGCAGTACTATGACTCTCCAGCTGAAAAGAGCTTAGACACTGTACATATGGTGCCCAGTGATCGTGAGACTGGGGCCCTCCCACTTCTCTCATGGGTGACGTTCCGCAGGCAACCATCTCCCCCCCTCCCCCCGTTTTTAACACTTGATTCTTTCTATAGTCCATTCCAATATGTAGCACAATAAACCTTCAGATCATGAGTCCTAAAAATATCCTAGTCCACACATACCAGTCTCCTGAGACCACTAATTCATTCCAAATCTCCTTCCTTTGTAACTGACTCTTCTAAAAAATTTACTCCTGCCAACTATGTACAATGTGTTCTGAAACCACCTATGGTGGATTGTTGCTAATCATTGGACATGCTGATACATATGCCTCTAGGCTTTTGTATTGGCCTTATTATCAATTTGAATCAGAATGAATTGTCGCAGTTAGGTGTTTTACATACAGAACCTGTATACTCTTGGTGTCCATACCAGTTCTCACAACTCAAGTATCCTCAACAACTGTTTCACATTAAAAAGTAATGTGATTGTTCCATGACACGTCTAAAATGTGTATTTGGAAAATGTCCTATTAACATAAGCTGGGTACCAGACATTGTACTGTCTTAATATTCTTCCTCTTAACTTCCTTTTTGTTAATTCCATCACAGCGGATTTGTTTACTTATTATTCTGCCTTATTTTATGTATGAAAATAAGATAGGATAGGGAAAAATAACCCGTCACATACCATAGATGAAAGCAGGAGGGCGAGATGAACATGTAAAAACACAAAAAAACAGATTACACAATATTTCGGTGAGAAACCATATTAATGTGAGAGGCGAGACATATGGCGGTGGAAAAGACGTGATAAAAACCTGTCCCGCCACATGAATGAAACAAAGGCGGAAACAAGGGGTGGGGATGGAAGTGCCAGGGGTGGGGGGATTATGTGAACAGCGATAGAAGTGGAACAAGATAATTCTTTGCGGCGCCTGTTTAAAAATTATTATTGAAAGCATTATTAAAAAAAAAAATTATTTTATTTTGGATTAGTTATAGGGGTTAATAAATGAAGGTATATATATAAAACTAAGGAAGGATAGGGAAATATGACCCAACACTTACCACAGATGAAGGCGGCTGGGACGACGAACAAAAAACAAACACAAGTTTTGCGCTTCTCTTGTGTTTTTTGTTTTGTTTTTTGTTCGTCGTCCCAGCCGCCTTCATCTGTGGTAAGTGTTGGGTCATATTTCCCTATCCTTCCTTAGTTTTATTGCCTTAAAGCTTTTTCCTGCTCATTGTTGTTACAAAGGTATATATACACAGACGGGAAAAAAAATCCCAACACCAAGAAAAAATTATTGTAGAGTAATGAAATTTGGACAATGCATTTGTCAAGTTAACATGTTTAATTGATTAAATTTTCAAGATCACAGGTTAATTTAAGCTCAAGAAAATGCATTTCAAATGTGAAATACTGTTAAATTAATAGCCGGTGTAACCTCCAGAATTTTGAATGCAAGCCTGCAAACGTGAATGCATTGTGTCATACAGGTTTCGAATGTCACTTTGTGGTATGGAGTTCCATGCTTGTTGTACTTGTGCTGTCAATACTGGGACGGTCAGTGCTGGCTGTGGATGATGCTGGAGTTGTCGTCCAATGATATCCCATACGTGTTCAATTGGAGACAGATCTGGTGATCTCGCAGGCCAAGGTAACATGTCGACACTCTGTAGAGCACGTTGCGAGACAACAGCGGTATGAGGGCGAGCGTTATCCTGTTGAAAAACTCCCCCTTGAATGCTGTTCATGAATGGCAGCACTACAGGTTGAATTACCAGACTGACGTACAAATTTGCAGTCAGTGTGTTTGGTATAACCACAAGAGTGCTCCTGCTGTCATAGGAAATTGCTCCCCAGACCATGACTCCAGGTGTAGGTCCAGTGTGTCTAGGCCGCAGACAGTTTGGTTGCAGGCGTTCCCCTGGCCTCCTTCTGACCAACACTCGGCCATCACTGGCACCAAGGCAGAACCTGCTTTCATCAGAAAACACAACAGATCTCCACTCCGTCCTCCAATGAGCTCTGGCTTGACACCACTGGAGTCGCAAACGGCGATGGCTTGTAGTCAGTGGAATGCACGCTACAGGGCGCCTGGCTCGGAGCTGTCCTTGAAGTAACCGATTTCTAACAGTTCGTTGTGTCACTGTGGTACCAACTGCAGCTCGAATTTCTGTAGTGCTGCCATTCATGAACAGCATTCAAGGGGGAGTTTTTCAACAGGATAACGCTCGCCCTCATACCGCTGTTGTCTCGCAACGTGCTCTACAGAGTGTCGACATGTTACCTTGGCCTGCGAGATCACCAGATCTGTCTCCAATTGAACACGTATGGGATATCATTGGACGACAACTCCAGCATCATCCACAGCCAGCACTGACCGTCCCAGTATTGACAGCACAAGTACAACAAGCATGGAACTCCATACCACAAAGTGACATTCGAAACCTGTATGACACAATGCATTCACGTTTGCAGGCTTGCATTCAAAATTCTGGAGGTTACACCGGCTATTAATTTAACAGTATTTCACATTTGAAATGCATTTTCTTGAGCTTAAATTAACCTGTGATCTTGAAAATTTAATCAATTAAACATGTTAACTTGACAAATGCATTGTCCAAATTTCATTACTGTACAATAATTTTTTCTTGGTGTTGGGATTTTTTTTTCCGTCTGTGTATATATATACACACACACAACATAAAAATAATAATAAATAAAGAAAAAAATATATAAAATAATAAAATATATATATGTACAAAGTTAGTAAGTGACAGGTTTAATGTAGGTTTAGGCCAGTGGTGTGTCTGGTGTCAAGGATATGTTGGTAGGCTAGTTCCCATCTGCGGAATTCTGAAGGAGTGGTGGTGTTCGGAAAAAAACTGTAACAGCTCTTATTTGAAACAGGTGTTAAGTTGAATGAAGGAACGCCGCAGCAACAAAAACTATACGTAAAAATTACAACACCTGTTTCACTATTAGAGCTGTTAAAGTTTTTCTAAACACCACCACCCCTTCAGAACTCCGCAGATGGGAACTAGCCTACCAACATATCCTTGACAGCAGACACACCCCTGGCCTAAACCTATGTTAAACCTGTCACTTACTAACTTTGTGAATATATATATATATATATTATTTGATTATCTTTTATATTTTTTCTTAATTTATATATATATTTCTCACCTTTATTTATTCACCGCTATAACTGATCCAAATCAAAATAAAATGTTTAATAATATTTGCAATAATTTTTAAACAGGACCGCAAAGATTATCTTATTCCACTTCTATCGCTGTTCAACCTTATCCCCCCCACCCCTGGCACTTCCACCCCCACCCTGTGTTTCCGCCCTTGTTTCATTCATGTGGCAGGTCAGGTTGTGATCACATCTTTCCCCCCCGCCATATGTCTCGCCTCTCACATTAATATGGTTTCTCACCGAAATATTGTGCAATTTGTTTGTTTTTGTGTTTTTTATGTGCTAATCTCGCCCTCCTGCCTTCATCTGTGATAAGTGACGGGCTATTTTTTCCTATCCTATCTTATTTTTAGTGCCCAACAGCAGTTTCTTTGTTTCCATTATCCATTTATTTTATGTATGTCGATATTTTTACATTTCCGTGGTTTGGATTCCACGTTAAACTGTAGGTCCCAGAGGAAAGGAACTGGCCGTCCTACCTCTGATACAATGGCTTAGTATGCCTCCTTCGGGAGGATCCAACTAACCTTCGGGTTGTGGACTAAGTTAAGTTTTATTTTTACATTAATAATGGTTCAGTAATTACTCACTGTTTTCTCGGGTCCCATTTTTTTAATCTTTTGTTTTGTATTTTTCTTAGACTACTCCATGGCAAGCTTGTCCTTTCTTCACTATATAACTGAATTTTTTCTTAAGTTTCATGATGGTGGTGTTAGTGTCATGGACCCGGCATTAGGGAGAACATGCTATACTAATGATGCAGTATACTTTGTTAGTGGTACCAGTATAACAAGTGCCATGCATCCTATGTACTCTTTCACATTATTGACGGCTCACTTAAAATACTGTTTATATGTTGCGTCTGTCTTAAATATTGTCATTGCAGCCTCCTTACCATTAGTTTTTATAAGTGGTTGGTTTACTTTCTCCATCCTTGCTTGAATCCGTATTGCCAGGATGCCGCCTACAAAAGACCATGGCTGAATTTCTTCCCATTCCTTACCCCCAGTCCTTTCCCCCCTCTGATGACCTCAACATCGACGAGGTGTAAAGCAATAAGAAAAAAATGAATCCGTATCTCCTGCAATACTGTTTCCTGTCAGATTATTATGCTCATTTGATATACATGGTTCAGTGATTTGTTAATATATTTTCATAAATTTGCATTTGGTTCAGACTGAAGAAGGTTGACACTGTTAATGTTATCAGATCCAACATTGGTTACCAAAGCTAATTGATGTAAAGCAGAGTATGGTGTTATTTACTGAACTTGAGTGATTTTTATGAAATATTTGTACAAAAAATTCCTCCTAAATATACAGACTCTTAGCAAGTGAACCACGGGTTATAGGAAAATCATTATCTATACAATTTAATAAAGTTTGGTAAAAGGTTAGACATATATGGTATCTTGAATCCCAAGTATATGGAAGTTGTTACACCTGGTGTTGGTTTTCTTTTTTTGTTCTAGTTTGATTTGTCATATCCTGTTTTAGTTCCTATGTTCTTTTCTTTTAGGGCTTTACACTTGTCAATGTCAAGGTCATTAAATTTCATTGGGGGCAAGGAATAGATGGCCTTTTGAGGTAACCATCCCTGCATTTGCCTAGAGTGATTTCAGGAAACCATTCAAAACCAAAATTTGGATGGCCAGATGGGGTTGAAACCTCGGTGCTA
Organism: Vandiemenella viatica; assembly: GCA_031002005.1. Taxonomy (NCBI): domain Eukaryota; kingdom Metazoa; phylum Arthropoda; class Insecta; order Orthoptera; family Morabidae; genus Vandiemenella; species Vandiemenella viatica. The sequence goes on from JARYHS010008075.1 coordinate 134,174,945, forward strand.
CTGAATGCAAGGCCAGAACATTACTGCTTACCCACTACACTTGGTTTGTCACTATGGTTAATGGTTATATGTCTTCTAGTAGGTTAACTGGCCACTTCATGTTATGTATATGAACTGTCAAGCCTTGTCGAGGTATGATTTGGTTATTTGACTCTCGCCCATTATGGAAGAATTTCTTTGCAGTTGTTTAGAATCCATCCTGAACTGAACTTATGCAGGTCAGCCACTCTTTGTTTCCTAATGTAGATTTGAATGGGAACCTGATTGCATGGTTTTTCATCATCTGTCATCTTTTCGAGTATGTTATAGTGGCTTACCCTCACACCACTGCCGCACACTCATGGAAAGGCCTAGATCTGGCCGTGATGTTGATTAAGAATAGGGTACATCTGCATTCATATCTGCAATTCACAAATGCCATAGGTGGCAGAGAGTGCTTCACACCAAAATTAATATACTGTGCATTCCAATGCCAAATTGCAGGAGGGTAAAAAGTATATATATATAAGCATCAGTGCAGCATCTTATTCCCTAATATTAACCATTTTTAATTGTGACCTAAATAGGTTGGTGGATGAAGTATTACACCACATTTGTAACTGAAAGAAGATACTCTCATATTCATCAATAAATTCAAACAAAACCTATGTTGTCTCTCTGCCAGACAATCCCAACTCTCTTTAGGTATCAATTCAGTGATGCTTTCATAAGGACTGTGGCAAGATGTCATTAATCAAGTGGTTTTATTATGTCTATCAATCCTTTGCAATACAGATCCCAAACTCCACAATAGTAATCCAACTGTGGTTTCACGAGAGTTTTGTAGCCAATATTCTTTGTACAAACTTAACAATTCCTCAAAGTATGACCTATGAATCACAATTTAGAATTAGCTTTGCCAGTTATGTGCAGGTCCCATTTCAGGTTACTTTGCACTATTATGCCCAAATGCTTCAAGGAATTAACTATGTGAATAGCAGAGTTGTTCACTTCGTAATCATGAACAAACAGCTTCTCATTAGCTCATTACCCTTCACTTTTTGTAAGTTGCCATTCATAGCACCATTTCGAAGTGACATCCAAGTTCCACTGAATTTCTATGCAATCGGCTGAGCACCTTACTGAACTGTAGATAATTGCTTCATCAGTGGCAGTCGCAGTCGCAAGTTGTCTCCGATATCATTTATAAAAGTTAAGGAAAGAAGTAGTCGTATCACACTAGCTTGAGGAATGGCCAAAGTAACATTTAGGTAGAACAGACATCACTGTCAACAATGAAAAACTGCAACTGACTAGTTAGAAAATCTCATATCCATTCTGATCTGATCTGATCTGATTTACCTTACACAATTGTATGGTACAGAGTTGAAAACTTTCTGAAAATCCAAGAAAATTGCTTCAACTTGTGAAACTGCATCAATAACTTTACATCATTCCAAAATAGGGCTGACTGGGTCTCACATGATCTGTTCTTATGAAATCCCTGCTGGTTTAATATAAGTAATTGTCTAGAAACTCCATAATGTAATACTTTATAATATGCTTCAGAACTCTACTGCAAAGAAATGTTAGAGATATGGGCTGATAATTTCTAGGACCCCTCTGATCTGCTTGCTTAAACATGGGAATTACTTGGTGAATTTTCCAGCCAGAAGGTACTTTTTCTCTTCTAAGGATTTACAGTATATATCAACAAAAATGGTTCTTTTTCCATCACATACTCTGAAAATACTCTTGATGGGCTACCATTTGGACTTGGCACTTCCCCCCCCCCCTACCCCTCCCAACTTCAGGAGCTTCGATTGCTTTACAATACTTGCACTATCTGTATGTAAGGAATCCATTTCTAATTCATGATATGGAAAATTGGGCATGTTTTCAATATTTTCGTTAGTGAATGACTTTTTTAAAATTTATTCTCAACTATGGGTAGCCTTGTCACAATGAGCCTAACTTCATCTTGTATTAACACTCTCATATTGTTGTTGCAACAACTGACTTTTTTTTTACGCATGACCAAAATTGCTTGGGATTTTAGCAGAGGTTCTTGGAAAGAAAGTTGCAATGGAAGCCAGTAAAGTCCTCACACATCTCATTTTTGACATCCATTCTTTTCTCATCTATGCTAAGTCACGTCAGTACTTTGTCCTCATCTGCTTGAGTAATCTTTTAACTACATGTGTGTACCAAGAGAGATCATTCACTTCCTTGATTGTCTGTTTCCGTAAAGATATGTTCATAGCATCCGTGACTATTCAGATAAATCGATGCCACATCTCTTCAACAGTGAATCTTGCAACTTTGAAAGTATTAAGATTATCCCTCACATACATTGCAAAACACTCTTTTGAGACCTTTTTGAATCTGTAATTGAACTTTTTTTTGTTCTATTTGTGTTCAGTTATTAATTTAACTGTAGCAATTACCACTATGTGATCACTTATTCTTCTGGCAGTAGACATATCAGTGAATAATTTAGTCCTGTTTGTAACAAGAAGATATAAAATGTTTTCATTCCCATTGGTTTAGTGACGAGTTGCTCAAGAAGATTATCAAAGAGCAGACTGAGAGTGATTTCACAGATTATTTTAACCCTGCCACCAGTAATATGAATATAATTAGTCCAATTGATATATGGTAAGTTGAAGTCACCTAGAATTATTGTATGATATGGAAACTGATTAGCTATATTACATACACTGTTTCTTAATGCCTTGGCAACAGTTGTGTCTGCATTTGGTAGATGGCAGAAGGTGCCTATCACAAATTTTGTCTTAGCTATGTTCAGCTTAATCCATATGATTTTGCAGAACATATCAATGTCGATTTATTACATGAGACTTATTTACTAACAGATAAATACACCACCTCCATGGGAATGCAAAACTATCCTTATAAAAAATATTCATGCTGTTATTAAAAATTTCTACAGAACTTATATCTGGTTTTACGCAACTTACAGTACCTATTGCGATATCTGCTTCTGTGCTGCTGACACTTTCTAGCTCAGGCTGCTTTTTACAAACACTTCTACATTTAACTATGAGAACTATCGGCTGCTGAGATTCTCTTAAGCTACTCCTAATGTGGAGTGTTTTACTTTTTTGGGTTTCCGTAAATTTGTTTCAAGTTCTGAGTCATCCTCTCTCGTCCCAAAAATTTCCCAATTTACTCCACACTATCTCTGCTACCCATATTGCCGACTTGTGTGTAGTGAACACCTGATCTATGGAAGGGAACCTTACATGACTCAATCCTAGGGCAGCCAACCTCATCACAGAAATGCCATAGTCTCGTATATGGCCCCTCAGCACAGCTCTGAATCAGATTGTAGTTTGCCTTTATTATTATTTATTTATTCATTGTGGCCAACTAGGACCACATTAAGCCTTTGTGCATTTGGCAGCGAGTTTCTTCTTCTTTTGCGCCCAGAACTCCTTCATTCGTTTTGAATGCTCATGTTTGCACTCCTCTGTCCAGAGTGTACCGCCTCTTCCGTTGGAGTGTTCGTCTCGGCTTGTCCCACTTGTCATTAACTTCTTCCGAAATATATCTCTGTTGAAAGCATCTTCTGGTTCTAGCCCCATCAAATCCAGATCTTCTTTAATATTTACGAACCAGGGCATTACAGTTTTTCGTCTGGAATCAAATAAATTAAAGATATTTTTGTTAGTCTGTTCTCCTCCAACCGTTTGAGGTGGCCTTAGAATCGAGCCCGTCTTTTGCGGATTATTTCAGTGATTTTCTCTATTTTGCTGTAGACTTCTTTGCTGGATTTCTTTTGATGGATGCCATTCTCAAAGTTGGAACCCAGAATTCTTTTAATAATGTTTCTCTCTTTTTTTCTCCAGTTCTCTCAGAAGTCCTTTATCGGCATTCAGGAACAAGGTTTCAGCTGCATACAAAACTACTGATTTCGGAACAGTGTCATAATGACGTATTTTAGTATTTTGTGAAAGACATTTTTTATTGTAGACCTCTTGTGAAGTTTGGTAGGCTATTTCTAGTTTGCGAATCCTTTCCCGAATAGCTTCTTTGTCCAATCCATTTTTCATAATGATCTCACCAAGGTACTTAAATTTTTCCACTTGATTAATGTCTCCGTATTTGGTTTGAAGTTTTGTTGGCGCATCCTTGATGTTAGTAATTAATTTCGTTTTCTCAAAAGATATCTGTAAACCGGTTTGATCAGCAATTTCCTTCAGCAAATCAATTTGGATTCTAGCAGTTTCTAAGTCACCTGATACGATAGTGATGTCATCGGCAAAAGCCAGAATGTCTGTTGTGATCCCTTTAAATTTAGTTCCTATTCTTGATGGGCTGTAATCAATTTCCCTTAACTTTGCTCGCCAGGTCCGAATGATCTTTTCGAGAACACAGTTAAAAAGTAGAGGAGACAGAACTTCACCTTGCCTGACTCCAGTTGTGACTTCAAAAGGGTCTGACAGACATCCTAAAAACTTAACTTTTGATTTTGTGTTTGTTAGTGTGGATCTAATTATAGCCAATAATTTTTGGTCAACTCCAAATTCATTAAGCATGTTCAGAAGCACTTCCCGATATATCGAGACATAAGCTTGCTTAAAGACCACATAAACTGACACATATTGCTTTGACCTGAGCGTATAGTATCTGATGATTGTCTTGAGGTTATGGATCTGTTCCGCTGTTGAGCGATTTTTTCTGAAGCCCCCTTGATATTCACCTATTTGCTGCCCAACTTGAGATTCTAATCTCTCCAGGATGGCAACTGAGAGAATTTTGTATGTTACCGGAAGCAAGTAAATTCCTCTGAAGCTGTCAGCAATCTTCCTACTGCCTTTTGTGTGCAACAGGTGGATCAAAGCTGTTTTCCAATCTTCGGGTACAATTTCCTCATTCCAAATTTCTTCTATTTGCTTTTGCAAGATTTCTATTGATTCTTCAGGGGCATATTTCCATAACTCTGCAGTTATGGAGTCTTCTCATGGTGCCTTATTGTTTTTGAGTCTGGTGATGTGGCGCTTGATTTCATTTTTGTCATGTGGCAAGGATACCGGGTATCTGAATAAGGGTTCCTCTGTCTTAATAGGATTTACGGGCTTATCACAGTTAAGTAGACTTTTAAAATGGTCAGGAAGGATACTACAGCTTTCTTCATTTGATGTGGCCAGTGTGCCATTGTTCCTTTGGAAGCACAGTGACGGCGGTTTGTATCCTACGAGTTTTCTTTTGATTGTTTTGTAGTACTCTCTAATTTAGTTTTTCTTACAATTCTGTTCTATGTTTACAATAAGAGATTTTTCATAACTACATTTCTTGGCTCGGATCACTAGCTGTTTGAGCCCGTTGGGTTTTGTAGGTTTCCCAGTCGGTTTCTCATTTAGTTGAGTAGTATTTTTCCATGCTTGTAGTCTTTTTTGAGTACCAATTCACAGTTGTCATTCCACCAGGCGTGTTTTTTCTTTCTTTTCATTTCTGCGAGTTCCTTTGCTGCCTCAATCAGGTGACATTTTGTGTTGTTGAAGTTGAAATCTCCTGAAACTCCTTGATTTTTTGCTTGAGTTTATCATTGTTGAAACGGGTGATCTGTTTGGGTGTCTTCCTATTGTTTGCAGGAATGGGTTTGAACTTGATTATTGATGTATAATGATCTGAGTCTACATTTATCCTCTTTTTTTTACTTTAACTTTCATAATCTCAGGGCTATTTTTTCTGGAGATAGCAATGTGATCTATTTGGAACTCTCCAATGGCTTGGACTGGAGATCACCATGTTGTTTTCTTCCTTGGCAAATGACGAAAGTGTGTCGACATGACCTGCAGACTATTATTTTCGCAATGGGAGACTAATCTCTTACCTTTTTTTTTTTTTTGTGAGCGGGTTAATATCCAATAAGTTTCTGGTATTTCTTTTCTCGCCCGAGTTGTGCGTTGAAATCCGCCAAAAGAATTTTTACATGGTGCTTGGAAATCTTGGCTAGCTTTTCATCTAGTAGATCCCAAAATATTAATATTAATTGTGAAGGGACTGCATCCTCCCCATGTCTGTTTGTTGTGTTATCATTTTTCCATGTCAGATTTTTATGTATTTTGACGCCAGGTATGTCGTTGTATCCATCTACTCTATACTTACCCATGGCTCAATGTTATTAGGCAGCAATATGGCACTAAAGAGAATTGACCTCATGCTTCTCTTGTACAGGGAAGTATTTTCAGCATATAATGCTGCCTGTACTTGATCTCTTCCCACTATATCGTGTAGTGTAGATGTTATATTTTACAGTCATGGAGCCCTCTTGGATGTCTGCTGCAATGGTTTTAACTGCAAAAATTCCGTCACCCAATACCACACAGAAGGTGCAGTTTGCACGGTAATTTTTGACCAGTCCAACGTGTGACAGTTCTGATTAAGGATTGCAATCCCGCAGTGTTTTCAATCACGCGTGATCCGCGTGGGATTTGTGCAAACAGTTTTTAACGCTTTTATTTAAAACATAGTTACTTAAAACATTAATAAATTAAATAATAATTAAATTAATAAATCAATTTTAATGTTAAATGATAAAAATTAATAGTTAACAATATTTTAATTCGCAAAATGATATTAAAACTTTTTAGCATGTCTTAAGTACATTTTGTGGTTTTAAATTTTTGTTTTTTAATCTAAACCAATTTTTAAATAAATAATAAAAAATGGAAAATATTCTGTGTTAGGTCATATTATGTGCCTTACAATACATCACATGAATTTAAAAACATGGTTTGCTTAGTGGCCAAGTTACCAGAGGTTTTTTTTTTTCTTTTTTTTTTCCTTTTAAATTCTAAATAAACGTTCCATAACACCGAGAGAAAGCATTCCATTTCACAAAGTGAAGTGAATATACTCTGTAAAGTGTAGACTTGGCTCAGAACAAGATCTCATAACTTTTTGTCACTGCACAAGCACGAGACTTGGCCCTTTTTTTTTTTACAAAAATTGTTTTGTGGGATTCATTATTATATCTCCTGATTCCTTGATTGATCTTACAGTTGATTCAATGTTATTAAATGTATCTAAACACTTAAATTGTCAAGTATTTCAATTTTAAATATGTGGCCTAACGACGTTTTAAGAGTGGAAATGACTACTTTTTAGTAAGAAAGGAGACTTTCTCGGCGAATGATTGAAGTGAAGTTTTCATAGGTTGTATCTCCGGAAAAACACGAGATTTCACATGCAAGGGAGACGGCGGAGGCAGCAGTCGTAGTATGGTGTTCCTACAACACAATTCGTCAATACACCCTTGAAAACTTCATTATAACTTTTTTTGCCTTTAGTCGAAATAATGACAAGGAGAAGAGGTATTAATCTATAGCCTGAGCGGCACATGTAAACAGAGGGCTTTCGTCAAAGAAACACATTGAGGCAGCGGCCAAAACAGCAAGAGTCAAAAGATATACAATTGTCTTTTGATAGCTGCTAAATAAATAGGTATGCAATTAAAATTAAGATAACATTAGTTTGCTATCAACGAATAATCAAATTTTCAGCCGCAAAAAAGGAAATTGTCACAATAAGTTTATCTTCAAATACATAAAATGGGAATAATGAAACAGTGGATAAAATGCTGTAACTTTGTAGTTCAGATAACGTTTGCAACACATAAAAAATAATTATATAGTTACAAAATCGTACTAAATACGCAATATAACTCAAATTACAGAAATGTGTACTCAAAAATGAATACATAAAAGTGTATCTATTTACTTACGAATGACGAAGGTTGACAAAAACAAACGTTTGTTCACACGCGCCAAATGCCAACTGGAAGGGTATAGGCAAACAGTGCAATACATCTGATAGAGACCGAGTGGGGCAGGGAGTCATGCACTGACACGCGTTTTATCCGCATTTTGCAGATTGTGGATCCGCTTAATTTTGTGTGGGATCTGCCAGACTGTGTAATGATGCGGGATCCCGCTTTGCTGGATTGCAATCCCTAGTTCTGATGCTACACTGAATCAGATACAAAGGACACATCAAGTAGAACAGTCCCAAAAAAATTCCAATGTGTCTTAGGCACTACGGGAATATTCTGTGAGTTGAAGATGGTGCTGTTGGGTCAAAGGTTCGTTTGGAAAAGAAATTGTTTGTTGTACAGAAGTGTATGTCCTTCAATTATTCTGGAGGTAACTACTTTTGAAGATATCACTAGTAGAAGTGTTATTAGGTGAAAAAGAGACTTTGCCTTTTCCTGCTTATGTCTACATGTTTGCATACTGTGGGGAATATGCTGGTGTGCACTATATAATAGAAGGTGGAGACTAGGAAATTTACTGGTGCGGGTGGTATCTGTTGTAACAGGCGTCCCACAATTCGTTTTTTAGTTACTTTTCTGATGTTGATATGTTCAAGGATGCTGTCACGACTTTTGCTGTGGTTTGCTATGATGTTGTGATTATTTAGTTTATTGGCCCCGACAAAAAGTTGGAGTCACAATTCTATGTGGTCAGAATGTTCATTGTCTTTTAATTTGTCTACATGCTTGAAATTACTTTGAAAAATCTATGCAATGATATTCACTTTCAGTCGTAACTTGCAGATAACCTTAACTTCATGGACAAGAGATGAATTTTTTTTGTGAGCATTGGTCCACTTGACTTTCCATGCAGAGCCATTTTGTGTTTGTATGAATGATATGGTCAAGCTGATATTGTTCAATAGCTGCTTTAGTTTCCCACTGAATATGGATAACATTACAGTTGGTGTGTGTCTCTGATATAATTATAACAGATCATACACTGACTGTATGTGAGAAAAGATTTTACATTCTTATGATTGACATTTGATGTTTGTGTAACTTCATCCATATGGAATTTTAGATTTCTGCTGTTAATTCACTGATAAACTATCAAAGAAAAAAAATACAAAAGCAGCCTTCTATTTGTCTCTCTCCCTCCCTTTCTTTCTTTAATCTCTTCCTTTCCTATTGAGTTTTGGTTTATGTAAATGTTTCTAAGTATTAGTACTCTTAATTTGTTTCCACCATCACTTGAAAATAACAATACTTCAGAAAGTTTTATGTCAGTTACTGGGATAAAAAGAATTTTATTTGTTAATAACTGTTATCTTAAACTATTACTATGCACAGTTTTCTTGAGATTTGTTCTGTAGCTTTTATGTCTTGTGTGGACAGATTAGTAGACATTGTTGCTCTGTATACTATTCCACAACAAGCTATTTTTGCTTCTGTGACTTCTTGGAAAACAGTTATCTGTTTATGCTGAACCATAGTTTTATTGTATTTTATTCTTTGTAGTGAGCATTACTGTATGCATTTTGCATATTTTAGTGTATTCAAACAATGATTTATATTTATTAACTCCTTATTGATCCCTTTAATTTTTTATTTGTACCTGCTGGCAGCTATACAACCATGGCCACGTATGGAAGCACATACTTCAGTCTTTCTAACCTTTATACTTGAAATCCAGTTTTGCAATATTTTGGAAGAAATAACATGATTTATAACTTATGATACAATAGCTATATAAAATCTATAAATGACATATATTATTTCCATTACACTTCATTTTGTTATATATTTGATTTATATTAAATTTAAATATTTTAATAGCCACCCCAACATTCCATAATCAAAGCAGTTTGGGGGTGTCCATTAATTACGTGAGATGATTTTCCGGAATTCCGGACACCCCTCCCCTCTCTCTGCTGAGATTTGGAGAGATCTGGTCGGATCCCCCCTCCCCCTAATATGACATGAAATTTTGATGGCCCTGCACTAATTGACCTCGCAATTTTTTTAGTTCTCCTTTTTCTGAGGGCAGTTATTATCCCCTCCCCCCCCCCCAAGGTTACTTTCCACGTCGATTGTAGACCCTTTAGCCCTCCCCCTCCCCCCGTAATGTTAAAATCAGTGTTGTTTGTAGACATTTTATTTTTAAGCTTGACTGTCCTTCAAGAATTTCAAAACCTCACCTGAGATTTCCGTCGACCCTCCCTCCCCCTTGGTGAGATTTGGTAAGATTTTGACGGACCTCGCCATTTCACCTCATGTAATTAATGGATGCCCCCCCTTTCAAAACTGAAACAAATTTAGAATTCAGGAGAATCATTTTGATTGAACAACCAAGTAAGAAATTGGTATTAAATGTAATAAATCAGATTTTGATTTTAGACATTTTACTATACGAATAATATTTATAGCCATTGCTTGAATGGGTTTAAGATTGTGGAACTGATATGACAATTTTTTTCTTCTTCTTCTCCGTATTTTCTCTCTCTTTTGTTTTTAAGAAAATAATAAAAGACACGGAATTCATTTCCTTAGCTCTTCTGACATCATTTTAACTTTACATCTTATTAAGATTTTGATAGAGTTCAACAGATCATATCGTACAGTGTCATTAACTCCCTACTTAAGATTATTAACAACATAATTGAGGAAGAAAAAAAAATTCATTACTTTTTTTGAAACTAGAAGTGCTCTGATCTGCTGGGAGGTTAAAAAAAAATTAACATAAAGCTAAACATTTTGTAATAAAAGTACACTTCAGCTGGCTGATTTTAAAGGTGATATTCTTATCTTTATAATGTGATTAAAATGATCTTTATAAACAGTAGTGAATTATGTACAAAGTAATTTTTGCTCTCCAAGTGATGATACAAAATTTTTCTGTCAGTACTTTGCAGCCATTTTCTATATAAGGGACCAAAACATTACTAATGTGATGTGTTGTTTACTTGCTTGCTTTTTGATAAGTACTTTAATGTATTACTAGAATTGCTTTGAAGTTGTTATTTTTTAAGTTACTTAAAAATTTTCCAGAAAAAAAAAAGTTGGATATAACTTCTTTCTGTTGAATGCACATATCACACTGATTTGATTGTCAACAAAATCTTAATGATGTAATAGACTGACTAATTTGTTGGGACTTCAAAACTGTTATTACTATTTTCCATGTGTTTCATTTTATCGTAATTGTTCTATGAGAAACATATATGTAAATAATGAAGTTAAAACTGTTTTTATTTCAAGAGTTTAGTGAAATAATAATTTTCAGTTTTGTAAATGAAGTAGTGTTGTCAAAATTTCTACCTTTTAAAACAGTATTATTTTTATTTTATGTGTATTCAGAATTATGCTTTTGAGTTGAAACAGTAGGATATTTGTGATTTGTTGTACCCGTTTTTCTAGAAAATTTGTTTATGGTGGTATCTTACAGGACAATTACATACTAATAAATTTTTTTGATATGCTTATGTATGTTTTTATGCATAAATTATCTTCACCCTTTGATAATGTAATGTCCTGATTTAAGTTTCACAGTACTAAAATAAATAATCAGAAATTCTTACAACCTTTAAAAATATAAATATACCATAAATAATCTGACTTATTGCGGCTAAAACAAAACTGTTTTGCTCACAGGACGGCTCAAATGTATTTGTTAGTATTGTGAAACCGCATACAACTACTATCCGAAATCTTACACACATTATTTGTTAAATAAAATCCTGCTTTCACCCACGAGTGTCATATCTTTTTATGTTTGTACATCATCAATATATTTCTCTTCAAAATGGTTTTGTGAATTGTCCAATTTACAGTTTTTTTTCCATTAATGAATAAGAGAGCATTTAATGCTAATATTTGTTTTGTATTGATTAAAATGCACTCTTAAATATGAATATTTGTCTACTTTCTTCAAAACCAAACCATATAATGAAAAGGTTTTTTCTGTGTTATGCAAATATTATTTATTTATTTTGAAAATAGTAAGGAAGTATTATTATGTGTCTATGATTTTTGTATATATTTTTAATTGATTACTGAAACAGTTTATTGCTTCTCCTGTTGCTGCCTTCAACTTTGGTGAGTGATGAGTCATTTTCCCTTTCCTTGTGATTTAAAATATATTACTGTGAACATTCATGACAAAGTATAGTTAGTTGAAGCTGAATTACCCAGTTCCGATATAATGGTACTACAAGCATATGAAAGCTGACAATTATTTTTCATGTCAAATGTAGCTCATTTGTATTAAAACATAATAACATCAAACAGTTATGTCAATGTACAGTGTTAGCCTAAATGATTCATCAGGTTTCAAAACACTGTGTACTGAAAAATATATGACCTACAAAGATGACTGATACACGAAAACATACATAAACTCGCCAAGTTTTTGGTACATACTATAAATGTTCAATGTGTGCGCTCTTAGCCACCTGGCACATATTCAAACAGTAATCCAGTTCCGTTCATATGTTTGATAGCATGTTTCTATCAATATCCGTCGCAGCAGCAGTGATCCATTCCTATAATTCTTGCAGTGTTGTTGGCATTGGGAATTAGTGTGTCCATTATTTTTCAAAGTAAAAATTTTGTAACGCATAGGTCCTATTTTTTTTATTTTTCATTTTATCCTAGAACATTCAAACATAAATTTTTATGCCATTCAGAACCTGTGCTGACTTGCATCAATTCCCATTTATATAAGTTATGCGAGAGTAGTGGCTCGCGCTCACCTTAATTGTTACTGTCTTTACAGTTCTTGAATAGGTATCACATATTGTTTTGTTCTAATAGAAGGGTTTAGGATTACAAAGTGCTAGAAAGAGCACATTTTTATTAGGAGAAGCAAACTACCAAATTGCAGGAGTTTTATCAGTTTTATTTTTTAATATCTACGAAGGCAAATTACCTATAAGTGAAAGCCCTAATGTCACTGTACATGAGTGCATTATATTGTGGAGAATATTATGGAGACAGTTGAAAATTAATGCAAGCAAATCTCTGTATGTTTATAAGCAGAGGGAAGGGGATTTGCAATGTGAATTGGATACTGTTTTGGTATTGCACACACTTACGCCCTCGAAAGGATGTAAACAAAGGAGGGTAAAATCTTCTTGCAGTGACAGAGAGAGCCACAGAGACCAGGTTGCTTGATGTGTGTGAATGTAAAACTACCTGAAAAAGAAGAAATGATTAGACAAATGAAAATAAATGAAGAGGAAACAACTTAAATATACGTGGTCCAGCTAGCTGAAGAACTCAGCGACACATCTTCTAGTTCTGAAGAATATCAGGAAGATCATTTAACAAACCCACCTGAAATAATTCATTCAGGAACTGCTTCAAAGTGCAGAAGAAAAAAAATATCATTACTTCTAAATTAATAGCTGCCTTGGATAGATGCCAGTTAAGTGTAAGAGTTTCAGTTTACATTCTTCAAGTTATTGTGGAGGCACTTGGACTTAGAATTTACGATTTTTCTTTATACAAGTGATGAAGTAGTGAGAAGAAGCTACAATAACCGATTTTCAAATGATGTGTCCCAAGTCGTGACCATTCAGTGGGATGACAAGTTGTTGCCTGGTCTGGGCGTAAGAAGTTCCAAAGAAGAACAATTGCCAATCTGTCTCATAATTATATTTCGTAATAGGGAACATCTTCTTGTGATAAAGACTAACGTAAAATTGTTCTGAATGCTCTGAATAAGTGATAAAGTGCAGATAATGAGATGTGACACAATAGCATCTAACATAGGTCACCTTAATGGTGCCTGGATACTTCTGGAGCAAATGTTCGAAAGAAAGTTGTTACTTTTTGCATGACGGCATCAAATTGATATAAACAATCAGTAAAAACATTTCAATGACACACAAATTGAGCAGTTGTTACATTTCTATTTGTCTGAATTAAAAAAAAAAAAAATCCTTCATGAGAGACTACTACAAAGAACTAATTGAGCTATGAATTATATTTTTGGATGTAGATAGTGGCAAAGAACTGTAAATAAGGTATCATCGTGCTGTGCATCATGTGTGATATTTGGCAACAGCCATTTATTCACTCAAGACAGATTTCCTAAGTTAAAATGAACAAGAAACGCAAAATGGTACGTAATTTAAAAAGGTAGAATACAACCGATTTTGTAGAAAGGTGCACTTCTTTAATGGCAGAAATATCTGGCTCTATTTTGTATGTAAAATTGGCTATCTTGTGTGTACATTGTACATTATTTTGTATCTTTCGCAACTTGATTAGTGCTTACCTATATTTTGTTTTAGGAAAAACCACGATGCATTTATTCCGCGAAGAGCAAACATTTGTTTTCTCAATTGAAAATTTAAAGCAGTGTTCTTCAGGAAGCTTTCTTCATTAGAAAAACTGCGGTTTTTGTACAGGCTAAAATTAACGCCTTTTATGTGAAAGAGCTGTAAAATTAATGTGGGAGTTTCATGTTTTAATTACAGCCGATGAAGAATGGAAACAATTTTCATGTAAAAACATTGAAAATTGTACCCGCATCATAAAAAAAGAGATCCTAAAAAGAAAATACCCTTATAATTTTAATACTTCTGTCTTATTAAAAAAAATTAAGTATTATCTTTTGTTTTATGGATTTCATCGTTAACCCAGAACTACACAAAATTTGAATGATGTACTATATTTAAAATAAGCATTTTTTGTAAAATTTCGGGTCTACTCGGCGTGGGTTAACGTCATTGTAGGAGGATAAAATTTCTTATATAAGTAAGCTACAGTGATTTAAAAAGAATTAGAGGGTATGAATTTGAATATCAAAAAAAAATATTTTTTTTAGCTCTTATAAGGGACACCCTATTGGGGATACATGAACTTTGTCCTTCACATAACCCCTAAAGAAGACATTAGTGAGGTCAGATCTGGCAACAGAGGAACATCACTCATACCAGTGTGCTCTATCCACTAATGTGGCAGTTCACTCTTAGACATTTGTATTCCAGTGAAGTGGATCCCCATCCTGTTGTAGTGTAAAAGTGGAGGGTTCAGTAGTCAGTTGTGTAAACAACCACACCTGCAACATATCCAGGTACACAGATCCTGTCTCTGTCTGCTCGATGAAGAAAAAGGGCCCTTACAGCTTTCTCTTTGATATGGCACAGAGGATATTCACTTTTGGTGAATCCCTTTCCAGCTCCACAGAGGCATTCAGCAATTCAGTACCCCACACGCTCAATTGTGATGATTCACTTTTACAGACAGATGAAAAGTCACCTTGTTGCTGAATACAAAGTTCCTCACCAAGTCCTCATTATTTTCCGTAGCTTCTAGCATTCGGGTACAAAAATTTAGGTCAGGTGTTGTTCCAACTGCACATGGTAGGGTTTGAAATGCAAAATATTCCACACCATTTTCTGTGGAATGCCCAGTTCATGGCTGGCATGAATGGTTGATTTTTGTGGACTACACATACAGCTCTCTTTCTTAGGTGCTCCACGGTTTCCTCTGAGACATGTGGTCATCCTGTGCTGGTCTGCTTACACAGACAACATGTCATGAAACTGGTGAAACCAACGTAAAATGCTTTGGTGACTAGGTGCAGCTTATTTTTGGACGAATGAACGCTGCACATTCGTAACCAAAGAACACATCTAATATCCTTACACACAAAACTCTTCTCCTGAGTTCCTCCATCTTGTCCACTGCTGCCATCTACCATGCATGCCAGACTCCAAGTGGACTTTTAAACTTGGTGAATTTATGTATCTTTTCATGCAACACTCGTCTTTGTAGGTCATATACTTTTCAGTATAGTGTTTTGGAACCCGATGAATCATTTAGGTTAACCCTGTATATTTTCAACAGTTATGAAACTAAAATTTGCTAAAGTGCTAACTACATTTGCAAAATGGGACAAAGAGGTGAAGCCTATTAAACATCACGATACACAGTATATAAAGAAGCAATTTTAATTAACCTAATGCCACTCATATAGATTAACTAACAAAGTGGAACTACTGTAAAATTGATAACTCTTATTCTGTTTTTCACTGAGTAAACTCTGTGGTTGTCCTTTGTAGTGGAAAGGTATGAAAAGAGTACTTATGTTCGAGTTTAAGCCTAACTTCATTGTACCATTCATTCTAGTTCTGTAAGAGAAGTTTCTTATATGGACGCAATATCTGGTGCATTCTTCTTCATTTGTTGCACAGAATTAAAGGAACCTCACTGCATGCTACCAAACAACTCATCACTATTTCACTCAGTTCAGTATCAGTCCCATGCATCGTAAGGAAATATAAACAGTGTGTTATTGCTGTTCTTCTTGTTATTTTTGCTTCAGTTTTGGCATCGAGAAAGTGATGTTTTGTAAATATTTGCCAAAAATATATTTATGTCTTCTTCTTTTATTCTTCTTCTTCCTGTCCAGTGTTATGCCTGGTGGCCTGTTACTATCTCAGTCCATCTTCTTGTTAGTCTTCCTAGCCAGCTCTACCAGTAGCCAATCGAATTCAGTAACAATACAGTGCTTGTCGTGGTTGCACGAGTGTTAATTGTTTGCTGTGGCTGATATTCCTGTCTCTGTTAATAATATTAAAAGCACTGCTGAAATGCATAATATTATTTTTATTGTCTTTAAAAAACAGTAATATTAGGAGAAGTAGTGTAATTACTATACTTTCTTCCTCTCTCTACATCGCTCGTCTCCTGCTGGAAATGCGGCAATATCGTATACCCTGTGTCCCTATTTCTGTCTCTCTCTCCACCACCCACCTTTGTTTGTGATGCGCTCTATAGAATACCTGTGAATTAGTCATTTTTTTGTCGCATAATGTTTTCTAAAGTGTAACTAAGGTTGTGTCCAAGGGCTAGTACCTGCTCTATGGGTGTGTTTTCAATTGAAATTTTGGTTCTATTTTTATATTTTCCTGTGAAGGCCATAACTTTGATTTTATTTACGGAAATATCCATCTTTTTTACTGTCTTATAGGTTGTATGTAAATCTCTGCAAATTATCTTCAAATTCTGCATAAAGTATGTCGCCATCGGCAAACAGTAATGTCTTTAGATTGATCTGTCTGTCTATCTTGATTCTTCATTGCAATTTTTCCTCCATTAGCTAATGAATCTTATATATATATATAAAGGATAGCGAAATGGTGGTACTTACCTTAGATGATGGTATCTTGGGCTGAACACATAAATAAGCACAAAACACAGGAAATACAATGAATATTTCGAGACTTCACCCTTCGTCAATGGGAGAACATCACGGAGGGAGGGTGGTGCAGGATAGGACCAAGTCCTAAAATATTCATTGTTTTTCCTGTGTTTTGTACTTATTTACATGTTCA
The DNA here is from genome assembly GCA_031002005.1 of Vandiemenella viatica. Classification (NCBI taxonomy): domain Eukaryota; kingdom Metazoa; phylum Arthropoda; class Insecta; order Orthoptera; family Morabidae; genus Vandiemenella; species Vandiemenella viatica. The sequence continues at coordinate 134,192,054 of JARYHS010008075.1, forward strand.
CTCCATGATACCATAATCTAAGGTAAGTGGTGATTCATTTCGCTATCCTTTTTTGGAAATCCATTTGCTAATTAGCTCATATTATTTCCTGGTAACTATTAGCTGTGGGGGTGTGGAAAATGTGGTGGTTATAGGTAGTTGATGTAGGGCATTTTCATATTTCGACCATTGACTTGTGTGTCCGTATACTTCTATTTCCTGCCACAACTACATGACACAGTCCATTGGTGTTCATGTGTTGTATTAGCATCGAGTCTCCCATGTTAATAACTGTGGGGGAGTTTGGAAGTGGTCGACATATGGCCTTTTCGCTTTTTGATCAAAGACTTGTGTGTCCCTATGTTTTACTTTTTAGCCAAACCTCTCTAGTGCAGATCACTGGTGTTTATGTGTGGTATTAGCATACATTCACCGATCGTGCACAACATTGCCAGAATTTCAGTAGATGTGGGGGTGTGGGAGATATGGTGGTTGAAAGTGGTCGACTAAGGATATTTTCGTATTTTGCTTTGCAGCCATAGATACCCTGTGCAGATCACTGATGTTTGTGTGAGAAGCCGATTTTGCAAATATATATGTATAAGGTGGAGTCATAATAGCCAAAGTTTAAAAATAAATGTTTCACAGTTCATTCTGGATGCTGCTGCATAAGAAGGAAATTTGGAATACAAGTTATTATCTCGAGAACTATTCGTATATGACATGTAGGAACTACATGATTTGTAGGAATGGATCTGATCATAATAAACAGTGAGAGAACATCAATTTTTACTACACCTCTGAGCCTCCTAATTATGAAAATTTCTTGTGTGCTATAGGTGATATAAATACCTCAACCAAAAGAAACTGATTCCAAATTTAATATATTTTTTATTTTTTAACTCTTCATACTTTGACTGTGGTATTGCAGTGTTTGACACACACACACACACAGACACACACACACACACACACACACACACACACACACACACACAAACACAATGTCATGTGAACATTGTGTTGAGATGATACACAGACGGAAAAAAAAATCCCAACACCAAGAAAAAATTATTGTAGAGTAATGAAATTTGGACAATGCATTTGTCAAGTTAACATGTTTAATTGATTAAATTTTCAAGATCACAGGTTAATTTAAGCTCAAGAAAATGCATTTCAAATGTGAAATACTGTTAAATTAATAGCCGGTGTAACCTCCAGAATTTTGAATGCAAGCCTGCAAACGTGAATGCATTGTGTCATACAGGTTTCGAATGTCACTTTGTGGTATGGAGTTCCATGCTTGTTGTACTTGTGCTGTCAATACTGGGACGGTCAGTGCTGGCTGTGGATGATGCTGGAGTTGTCGTCCAATGATATCCCATACGTGTTCAATTGGAGACAGATCTGGTGATCTCGCAGGCCAAGGTAACATGTCGACACTCTGTAGAGCACGTTGCGAGACAACAGCGGTATGAGGGCGAGCGTTATCCTGTTGAAAAACTCCCCCTTGAATGCTGTTCATGAATGGCAGCACTACAGGTTGAATTACCAGACTGACGTACAAATTTGCAGTCAGTGTGTTTGGTATAACCACAAGAGTGCTCCTGCTGTCATAGGAAATTGCTCCCCAGACCATGACTCCAGGTGTAGGTCCAGTGTGTCTAGGCCGCAGAAAGTTTGGTTGCAGGCGTTCCCCTGGCCTCCTTCTGACCAACACTGGAGATCTGTTGTGTTTTCTGATGAAAGCAGGTTCTGCCTTGGTGCCAGTGATGGCCGAGTGTTGGTCAGAAGGAGGCCAGGGGAACGCCTGCAACCAAACTGTCTGCGGCCTAGACACACTGGACCTACACCTGGAGTCATGGTCTGGGGAGCAATTTCCTATGACAGCAGGAGCACTCTTGTGGTTATACCAAACACACTGACTGCAAATTTGTACGTCAGTCTGGTAATTCAACCTGTAGTGCTGCCATTCATGAACAGCATTCAAGGGGGAGTTTTTCAACAGGATAACGCTCGCCCTCATACCGCTGTTGTCTCGCAACGTCCTCTACAGAGTGTCGACATGTTACCTTGGCCTGCGAGATCACCAGATCTGTCTCCAATTGAACACGTATGGGATATCATTGGACGACAACTCCAGCATCATCCACAGCCAGCACTGACCGTCCCAGTATTGACAGCACAAGTACAACAAGCATGGAACTCCATACCACAAAGTGACATTCGAAACCTGTATGACACAATGCATTCACGTTTGCAGGCTTGCATTCAAAATTCTGGAGGTTACACCGGCTATTAATTTAACAGTATTTCACATTTGAAATGCATTTTCTTGAGCTTAAATTAACCTGTGATCTTGAAAATTTAATCAATTAAACATGTTAACTTGACAAATGCATTGTCCAAATTTCATTACTCTACAATAATTTTTTCTTGGTGTTGGGATTTTTTTTTCCGTCTGTGTATTTAAATTAGGTCTACAGATTCTAAAGCTTCGACCAGAGGCTATTATTGAGATGATAAACAGCAAAATAATGACCTTTATTTTCAAAGCTTCTCCTCTCACGTGAAAGGAGAGAATGGTATGAACTAAATGAATGAACGGTATTTCAAAGGATTTTTAGACTGTTCTAGCACATGAATATAAATTTTACTATGTGGAAACCTGGTAGTGATATTGCAAAATACAAAATTGATTGATTTCACCTGGATATAAATTTCTCTCTATGATGTTCAAATAAAATAGTATGTAGAATTGTTGCACCAGAATTATTAAATTATCTTCAAATAATTCCATAGGTAAATGTATCTTTTAGGTGATGTAAAAATACATTGTTTTTAAATCGTTTCCTGAAATTTTTGTTATCAGCAGTCAGTTATTTATAGTTTTAATATTTTTATAAACTGTGAATAAAAGTTCGTTGATTGAGAATTCGGTTAGTTCACTAATTTGTAAATCAAGAAAATTTGCCCAGTAGTGACTAGAAAAAGGTTTATATCTATCTTATTATTTGTACTTACTGGTCTGGTGGCTCATAGGTTAAGGCATCTGACTGGAGACAGAAAGTCTCCAGTTCGAATCACAGTTGTGACTGGCATTTTCAAAGGCCCTTCAACAGACCTTCATCACTGGCACAGCTTGCCGTGTAATGTGAAGTACACCAGACTGCTGCCATGGTTAGGATTCCACATTAAACTATACGTCCCCTCTATGGCTAACAACCTTACTTGTAACTTGGCCCTAGTCAACTCAAATGAATGTATATATGTACTGGTATATCCTACAGATTCTAGTTGTACTGCAGAGCAGCTGAACTACTATTTTCAATTCTACTTGGCTTCTGGAATCGTCGCTTGACAGCAATGCCATTTCAGTGATACATTAATGTTGAATTCCTGTTCACATTTATAGCAAACTATTCGTAACTTTGCGCACGTGGTCTGTTAATGTGGTGACATCTCTCTTTAGCTGATGCCGATTATGTCACATTGCCAGCAAGGGCAGAGAGAGAGAGAGAGAGAGAGAAAAGACTGTAACTGAATTCCTCCAAATAGCACGATACCACACATTCACTGAAATCACCTTAAACATTTCAACTATTAGAAATCACCTGGCTTTAAATAGATATTAATTTGTGCAACCATTTATCTTAATTTCTCAATTGTCCAATGTTGCATAAATATAAAATGTGCCGCATGTGCTCATGAGTTTTGGCATTCTCTGGAACTCCATCGAAATGATATCTATGGATTTTTTGAGAAATGCCTTCAATGAATCACAAATACTAATTTTCTAGCATTTTTATTTTAATTTCTCACTGTTTAGACATTACATGGCAATGAAATACACCGTATTTTACTCATGGGACCATTGACTGTATATTATTTGATGCCCCATCAAAATCTGACCAGTATTTTTGTGTAAATCATGTTAAACTAATTTTAACTAAGGAAAATGGAAGCGTCTTCTAGGCAATATAAATAATAAAGAAAATCATTCACATACCAAAGTTGACGGCTGCGATGAGAGAAAACGCATAAGGCAGACACAAATACAATATTTCGGTATTAATCTTCTTCGTGTAATTGAGAAATGAGCCATTTGAATCCGGACATGTGTGCACACAGAACCTTTAGTCATTGGGTAACGTTCTGTGTACACACACATCTGGAACCAAATGGCTCACTTCTCTACTACACGAAGAAGGTTAATACCAAAATATTGTATTTGAGTGTTTGCCTTAAGTGTTTTCTCTCATTGCAGTTTTCAACTTTGCGATGGGCTAATTTCCCTTTCCTTTATTAATCAAGCTCAACTAAATTGGATAATAATTTGTGTGCAATTTTATCATAAATTTCAACTAAAAAAAGAGTTAATTATCTTAAACATACGATCTGCAAACCTGTTTTTTTTCTTTTCTTTCTTTACTTTTTTTCTCACAGACATTTCTGATGCGGTTGCATATCAATCTCTCCATAATTTTGCCTATCACTGATGTCAAACTAATCGGCCTGTAGTTCTCAGCCCTATGTGTCACCCCTCATTTATGAATTGTTACTACTATCAAACCTTTCCATCCCACTGGTAAGTAGCAAGAATACAGACTCCATGTAAATACGAGGGAGGATCAAATATAAATAGGCCTTTTTAAATTATGTGTCACTTAATGGCGTGAGGAGTCTAAAATGGTTTGGGCAGTAGAAGGGGCTCATGTGGAAGGCAGTAATAACGTTGCCATGTCAAGTGCTTCTTATTTTCAGCAGCAATGATGATGAGTGAGAAAGATATACACCCCACAGTTGCACAATGTGGTATTGTTAAGTTTCTTGTCCGAAAAAAAAGTAAATTTTGCTGAAATTTTGCTCCGTTTACTCCTACAGATTGGGAAAATAACCCTTTCATGGGTTCAGGTAAAACAGTGATGTAAAAAAATTAACAAACATGAAGAGTGTGTTGAAAATATTGCCCACCCGCACTGTCCCCACACCAGCATCACACTGCAGAACACAGATGCTGTGATCTGGGACTATATATGTGTTCTGCTTGTCGGTTTGCTTCAAGACCATTGATAAATTAATTCTACCTGTTGTTGTAATGGTTTTAGTCTAGTTTGAGTTGTCAGTTGGTCAAAAAAGGCATAGTATTCCGATCAGAAGTGTGTTACTTCTCCTGGATTGTGCCAGACAACACAATGCAGCAGAAAAACAAACTGGGTTTATCATGCACTGAGCTGTCCTAGATCATCCACCCTAAAGCCTGTTCAGACCTGTTGCCATGTGATTTCCATATGTTTGGTCCACCCAAAGAATCCCTTGGTGAACAGCGCTTCACATTAAATGAGGAAGTGCAGATGTTCCTGTGCAATTGGTTTGACATACGTCCTAAAACTTTTTATGATCCCAGATTAAAATATTACCTAATTATGAATATAAGGTGGGGAAATAATTGCTTCCTGAAGACTTGAAATGTAAATATCTTGGAATTACTTTTGATAACAAACTTAACTGGGCAGGACACATAGGACAGGTGGTAGGATAAGGTTTCAAAGTTCTGCACTTGTTGGAGAGAGTGATGAGGGGATATACGAGAGAAGTCAAGGAATTGGGTTACAAAACTTTGGTCAGACCATTGCTCGAATATGGTAGCGTAATATGGGACCCTCATTTTACGTATCAAATACAGGAGTTGGAGAGGGTGCAAAAAAGGGCTGCTAGATTTGTTTCTGGAAATTATCGCAGAATGCAATCAGTGACGGATATGATAAAAGGAGCTGGAATGGGATTCATTGCAAGACAGGAGGAGAATGAGGAGGGTCATGGGAGTGTACAGGGCATATACTGGTGATGAGGCATGGAAAAATATTGCTATAGGTATGAAAAGTAGTGCATGGAAGGGAAAAGATGACCATGACCAAAAGCTGGCACTCGATTTCAGGCACAAGGGTGTAGGAAGATTCTCTTTTTTAGGTAAGGGTGTTGGCGATTGGAATGAGTTACCAAGAGAAATGATGAATAATTTACTGAAAACTTTGAAAGAATTTAAAGATAAAATTTGTAGAGGGCAAATGTAGGTAGGTGCAGGATAGGGGGAAGATGGGTGTGTAGGGAAATTGCCACCGGAGCCTGTGCTCCTTTGCAATTAAATTACATTAAATTAAACCTCCTTCCCTTACTTAGGTATTTTCTATTCTCTGCTCCCTTGTGTTATTTATCTTATTTCCCTCCCATTTGACAGCTAGTAAATTTAAATACCCCTCCAGTAATGCTCATTCTACACTCACCTCGGAGTTTCTCTCCAAGAACCTCATCTTCATAATTAATTCTCGTTATACTGTAAGCAGCCAACACCCTGATTTTTGTTTTTGTTTTTACTGTCCCAAAAATCTACCCCTAGTAATGCCTGGTCATAATCTATTAACACTAGAGAACTGTAGTTATCTTTGTTAATCAGTATGAATAACCCTCCACCAGTTGCTTCTCTATTTCTGTGGTACACTCTGTAACGATCAGGAAAATCCTCCTTGTCTAATGTCCCTTCTTTTAACCAAGACTCTTCCCTATAATCACTTGTGGTTCGTGCATCTCTATTAAGTTTGCAAATTCTATCACTTTGTTGATTATACCACTTTTATTTTTGGCTTTGTGGTATTTTTAGTGTTAACCTTCGTCTTCCCAGTAGTTCCCTCATCCGTTATTATTTCAACAGCTTCATCTCTTACTACAGCATTTTCTTTTTTCCCATCATGCATCTACAATCAGTACCCCTTTGATCACTTATTTTTGTCCCCTCACAAGCAGCCCCTAATCTAAAAAGGCACAGTAGTTAAAGTAGTAACATATAATAAAAGTTTGAACTAGTGAAAAAGTGGTAGTATATTTAACGTGTGACTCAGATAGAGAGTACTAAATAATTTATGATTATTTGATGGAGGCAAAATTGCCACGGAAATGTAAACATCTGAGTAAATCAGTTAATAATAAGGTTTCAAAATATTTTCCTGTGTTGAAATTGGTATGCACCAGTAAGTATTATGTACAAAGTCTAAGCTGATTACTATGTTTTTGGTAAGGCCACATTTAGGTTGATAGCTTGACACGATGTTGCTGAAGTAGGATTTTGATCTTTATTTCATCCTAGCTTCGCTCTACAAAATTTGATTCGAGTGGTTTATATATTTCTTGGGTAGGCCTGGTATTAAATGCAGATATTTCAGCCATTCTGCTTTGGCCTTTTTCTAGGACTAACTGAATTGAGATATGTTTATCATGTACCACTAAAAACATCTCAGTGCAGTTCCATCATAATAGAAGGCTGGAGCAGATCGGCCAAAATGTCGACACTTCTTACCAGGATGTAGTGCCACCTGGGATGCATGGCTATTTGGCTGTGGAAGTCATTGCAATTTGGGTTAATTTTGAAGGGACATGGAAGTTGTAAAGACAGATGTTTTGCACTCGCAGATATTATACACTTTGACCCTGTGAACTTATCTAGCTTAAATATGAACTTTACCTATATTTCATCCTGTTTCAATTGAGTTTGAAAAGAGTTAGAAGCATTAACCTTGGACAGAAATGATGTTCTTACTGTACAGCTATAGTAAAAAGATGAAGGTCCTGGTCTCTTGATCCAATCTGGCTGAAATATGTACTTGAGCTGTAAAATGTGAAAATTTTTTGTTTTCTTGGAGTCATTTAGAAAAGCTAAAGCTAAAGATTTAGTACAGACAGAGCTTTGGTACAGACAGACATGGCATGATTGTTTTATAGATTATTATTAGAGCTGGTGGGATAGTGAAAAACCAGAGTTGTCTAAATCAGATTACTGTAAAAACCATTCTGTTAGCTAAATGATAAAGCTCCTTGGTTGAAAGGCTGAAACTGATGAAGAAAGTGGTTGGTATATGTCAGGCATAGGTTGGCTTGGGCGTGGGTGGGTATTGAGATAGTAATTGTGGACAGCTTATTGTAATCATGAGCAGCATGTTGGCAGGCAATATAGGTCAAAGGTCTGTTGCACTAGTTTCATTTCTAGATAGGGAAGTCAGGGAATGGACAAAGTCTCGTATCCTCCTCTCCTTGTCGTCGTAGTGAAAATATCTGCTTAATTATTTATTGTAATTTCTTCTAATGTTTTATTTCCTTTGCTATGAGAAAATAAGAAAACACAATTTCCGTTCCACATCATCCAGTTTCGCCAAAAAAAGCAATGAACTTATATGATTTAATTCCCTTTTTTATTATAATGTTATAACATCCTTAATCATCTGAATATGTACAGGTTCTTTTCCACAGCAACTTAAATTCAAAGTGAACATGACACGGTCTTCAACTAGCTTGTCTAGTCTAGATCTATCCTCTTCTGTTTATATATACGTTACCCTAGCTACCAATTTCACAGAGTAATTATTATAGTGGCCTGTTTACCACAAAAGCACACAAAAGAAGATGTTTTAAATTTAAATTAAATTCCTAATCATCTAAGTATCCTTTCCTTAATATTTTATTAATAATATCTTTATACTTTGAGTGTTAAAATTTCCCCCTCCCCCTCCCACCCCAACCCCTTCCACACCAAGTAAAAGTTGATTTACGATTGACAAATTTTAATTTTAAATTCCCTCAGAATTTTGATAAATTATTCATCATTTCACTTGGTAGTTTATTCCAATCCCTGACACCCTCACTTAAAAAAATTCTCACTGCCTTACACATGAAATCAAGTGCCAGCTTGTGCCCATGGTTATCTTTTCCCCTCCATTCACTGCAGCTAATTCTTCAAACAATATCCTTCCAAGTCCCATCAGCAACATACACCCTGTAAACTCCCAGTGTCGCAATTATGTAAGCGGTGGTCATGATTATGTGATACAGTGTAACTTAATGACTGAAAGGCTTGCAGGCTCATCCAAGTTCTGAAATTATTATACGGTTCACTTTACGGTTCACTCGAGATTTTATTCACAAACTACATACATGTTTCTCCATCATCACCAACAGTTAGTTAATTTACTTGACTGTGGATAAGGCGTATCGTACACAATGACAAATCCACCCCACACGTAAGTTCGACAATGCAACATACTTTACTATGACATTAATTACCAGTTGCTCTCAGTTCTTCCTGAAAAACTTGTCTAATTTACTAAGAAAACTGCATCACTTTGCTTTTTATAGCCCCTTTATACTTAACACTGAGAAACATTTTTTGCGTTATTCATACACTTGCCGGGCTAGTTCCTTGCCTCCGTTTCTCACATTAGTCAGCTGAAGACTGCCTACAACACTTACTTGACTGTCTCTATACTGTGCACTTTCATGCTTGACAATGCGTCTCAGAAAAACTAAGACTTTAAAAACTTTACTTGAATTATTTCTTTGGTTCTTTATACTTCAAAATGTTTTGTTAATTCAAAGTACTACCCCAAATACATTAAATTTACATCTGCCTCTCCTTTCCTTCTGCATAATGACTGATCTAATATTGTCTTTCCACAGAAACACTCTCTTCACCCTCCTCTTGTCTTCTAGTAACTATAAGTCTAGCCCCTTTATGTATCTCAAACTAATTATGGGCATAAAATGTAAGGAGGTATAGGGAATTTGTTATATAGGAATAAGCTTTGAGCCCATTAATGGTTTTTATCTGAGTGCATGGTGGTACACCTGCCAAGTTGAATCAATGGCATGTAAGGTACCCTGCCACTAGCCATTCCCAGCAATAACATAGTTTATAAACCGATTTTGGAGTCGTTTGTGTTGGACTTAGAAATTTCGTGAACAGTAATTGTCAACTTGAAGAAATTTCCCAGTGTATTCAATTCCACAGTGAAAACTCATCATTATATCAGGAAAAGTTTATTTTAAGAGATATTTTGGTTTGTTCATGTTTTGAAACACGCGATCTGGAAAATAAAAATTTAAGATTTCAAATATCTTTGAATTGAGTAAAGTTACAGCTGAACTTTTATTACAGGCTATAGTCAGCATTGTCCCAAGTATTTTCATAGTAAAATTAACTAATTTGTCAAAGATTAATTAGCAGTTTTAATTAAGAGAAAAAAATGAACTTTTTAACTAAAAGGAACACAATTGAGAAATTTATATCAGTATCAAATTCAGACGATTATGAATATATAATGGTTTTGGTAAAAAGTTTAAGCATTTGTCAGATGATTAGGTTTTTAAAAGTAGATTGTCGCTAATTGTTGTTGAAGTTCAAGAAAGTCCATCAAGTTCTTCATGTGAAAGACTTCAATCTTAAGCGTATATAAACCTTTTTGAATGCTAAATTAAAACAGATAGAACATGATCATATGAAGTCCTGGTATAAATTGCAAGTTGAACTATTTCGTACTTTGGGAGATATTAATTAAAGAAAAAAGTTACTGACCTCATAGGCCATGGCAAGCTTATAAAAGGCCATGCAGCCACCATGATTTGCCTCATTCTTTTGCTGGAAAGTGATTGCGTCACTTTGCGTTGGTTGCGGAGCGAACTGCTCCGAGCGGCAGCTGTTGCGACAAATTCCAACATGCTAGTACAATCGGGTACTTACTGAAGTTGGGGGACTTACGGAGTTTGTCTTCTCGTATGAATGTGCTGAACCTGTAATCTTCAATGAAACTGTTGTTCGATGCTTTATCAATGTATCTGGTACCGACAATGTACAAGTGAACTTTATCAAGAATATAAGTATTGTGTTACTCTGAAACTGTGTCAAGTGACTTTATTTCAATTACCCTTCACATTGGTGGTTTAATATGAATGCGTGGCGGCCGATTTCTTAAATATTTAAGGTACCAGTAGGCTACACCAGTCAAGAATTCAGCTGTTCAACCCCCAATGTACATTTAGGCCTGACAGGCGGTACTGCCTACCCTTTTCGTGAAGCAATTGGGGCCATTTTTATACCTCAATTTTTTTAGTCTTAATTTTCTCAAATTTCTATTATAAACTGTTTCTTAGCAAATGTATCCTTAGTTAGGATGTAATTTATATGCAAATTTCACCAATTTTGTTATACACTCCCTGACTGACCAATGATTATCAAAACTCTAAGATACTTCACGTAGTCATAGAATGCTGCAATTTGATACATAGATAATGTTTTATTCCCAGATTATGAGAAACGTCTGAAACTTGTAAATTTCCATTTTATCAACCCCATATCTCCTCCAGGCTGAAATCGCTTTCTACTCTAATAACTTTATATGGCTCAGATTTTCGTTATAGACAGATGTTTACTAAGTTTAATTAATGTGTTAAATTATTCTTCCTTTCTTTCCTTGCTTTGGAAGTTAGTGAAATAGAAAAAAAAAATAATAATTCAACCACCACATTCTATTATCAAAATTCCACTGTACTTCCCATGGTGCTAGGAACAAGTAATTTGGTACTTATATATGGTCTCATCCCTAAAACATAAGAAAAGTCTAATATTGGTGATTTTCTCCATATTTATTCAATTACAACCCCAAATGTGAAAAATTCTGGTTCATATTTGCAAGTGATTTTGATGGGGCTATATGCTCGAAATTTCTTTTATGTATAGAGATAAGCAAGTTTAACTAACATCTTAAATTTAACTTTGTTCCTATGCTTAGTTTGGAAGTTAGCCATTATTCACTTATGGTGGTAGTTAAATTGGCAGCTGGCATTGCTCGGTCATGGCACTTGCCCATTGTTTGCAGAAAGCATGGACACAGTGCCGGATCCAGGAATTTTCTGTGCTGGGGCAAAAACTGGGAGATTGCTGCCCCTTGGAACATTAGTTTGGCACCTCCATTGTCGCCGCCTAGGGCAGTAGTATACCATAGCCTGCTACCTGTTTAGACAGTTTAGTCCACATGTTGTAAGGACATAGACCGATACCGGGGTTGAGTATCGCCTAAGTGCCTTAACTTAAACTCTTGATAGCACTTCACTGTTCGATGAAAACTTACTGAATCTGTTAATTTGCTTTGACCATGTTGCCAGGATACTCAACTAGAATGCTACAGGTCGCCACAATATTTGAAGACCCCAAATATTGAAAAGGTATTACAACAGCTACAGAAATAAGACAGTTCACTTTCCCAAAAATTCTTCAAGATTATTTAAAATGAAATTCAAAGTTCAAACAGCATTCTTAAAGTTGATTAGGCAAATCGAACACTCGTTCCAAAAGTTTGCAGATTGTGGAGAGAAGTAAAGACCGACCGACCCCTGATGAAAATCACAAGTTCATGTTGATAAACAAATGCCACGCCCCAAAAGCCAAAAGTTCCATGATGGCCGACCTGGTGGTACCAACCTAAAACTGGAGCTGCCAACCTCACCAGCGCACACGCTTATAACATCTTGTCAGTACAACGTTCAAACCCGGAAAGCGTGGCGTCACCTCCCCATCCTCTGATTTATAACCTCGCTGACGTCAGAGCCAAAATACAACTTCCTACTAACACCTATACGATTTAGGTCGGAAATATCTCAGTAACTAACCAATTATGCGAAACTTTAGGTGTGACAGTGTTTATACTTATTTAATTGTGAAATAATGGATATTTAGTGATTAACTTTAAGCATCTGGTTTAAAAGATCTTAGCGTAGGAGTGAGTGAACTACTTTCCTACCCTGGGAATTACTATTGTTCTGGAGGCTTTTATTTCGTCATTTTATTAAAGCTACAATTTACACAA
>JARYHS010008075.1:134205715-134233315 GCA_031002005.1 Vandiemenella viatica
TGTATGTATGTGTTCTTCTGTGCCACAGCAATATTCCGCTTTGGTATGCCATGGTTATTCTCCTGTCCAAAATGGTAATATATACATATTTATTTGTTATTTGCTAACTAATACATTTTACAGTGGATAGGAAAATAAAATTCATCACCACCAATAACATTTGCTGGGAAAGACAAACACAAAAAAGATGAACTCATGTAACACAATTAATAATAAAGCACCAACAGCCGTTTTATAGCAAGGGTTGTCAGAGATTTCCTTGAAACCACATTCTATAAAATCCACAAATGGGAATAAGCTTACCAACATATCCTTGTGAGATCCTTCCAGTAGACCCAGCACTTACTATTTGTTCACATTTTAGGGACCTTTTATTTTTAATAATATTTATATCCTCTTGTGTAATTTACTTTGGTGATGCTCCCCTACTTCCAACAATTGTATGTCTCCAGAATTATTAATCATAGATGTAGTCTTGCCCCCCACCTCCCTCCCTCCACCATCACTTCTGAGGTCCAAGCTATTCACGAAGCCAAGCGTTTTTGCTTGTCTTTTTTTGTGTTTGTCTTTCCCAGACACCATCATCTATGTTAAGTGTTGGATTTTATTTCCCTATCCTTCACACACACACACACACACAGAGAGAGAGAGACCTGAAACCCTCGTTATTTGTATTACCTTTAAGATGTCAGATTTTTTACTGAATATTGTAAATTGTGTTCATCATGGCCTCCCTCACTTCATCTGTGGCAAGTTAGTTTTCTTCCATATCCTTCCTTGCTTTATATGGGTATTGTGTGATCACATCTGACCTTATAAAGAGTCTCATCTACTTGCAAGAATAAGGTTCAATACCAAACTATTTTGTTACATGTGCACATCTTGATTTTTCTCTTCAATCCCAGCCCCTGTCATCAATGGTAAGTGTTGGGTTCAGTTTTCCCTTCCTTCCTAGTTTTATGTATTTATACCAGTAAGTTTAGGGAAAGTAAATCTGTCACTTGATGGAGAAGAGTAAGGAGGGCTATGATGAAGACATAAACAGAAACTTTACAATATCCTTCTCATTACTATTCAAATCCCTCACTTCTTAAAACTGCCCCTTTCCCCCTTTTTTCATCATCCAGTTCCTTACTGGACTTGAGTGCATAAACTTAATCCTTCACCATAGGTTCAACTCTCTACATTACTGCTCCGAAATGCTCATTCTTTCCCATAAAATCCTGCCCATAGCCCAAGGCACAGCCTTCAGCAGACCATCCAATCTTAGTGCACAAATATTAACCTCATAATTCTCCAAACCTGCCATATGGATATGAGTAGTAAGCACATGGATCTGTGCAGTATGCTCATGACTGTACCTTTCTACTCCAGATTGACCACAGAGGGAACTTTTCACATCTTTGGACATGTCCAATGCACTATACACACCTGATGTATCAACTAATCTACCTTTATTGTACCAGTTCATATATAGGTCTCTCTACTAATTGCCTTTCCCTCAGAATGAATTGCCACAGGCAAACAGTTTATATTACCAACTTAAACCATCCAGTAGCAGCCTGTGCCAGTTCACACAATCTGAACGGCTTAAAAACTGTTTCACTGTGATTGCCCAGAAAACACCCTCCAAACTCCACACATGGAGACTGTCTTAACTATATATCCTTGTTATCAGGAATCCTCATGGCCTCGACATCCATTAAGACCCAGCACCATCATTTCCCCAAATCACTATAGGCGAATGCCAGGATGCTTCCTTCAAAAATGCAATGACCGAATTCCTTCCTGTTAATAGTTCCCAGTCCTTTCCTGCCTCTAATGACCTCGAGGTCAATGAGGCGAAAAACCATAAGAAAAAAGGACCCAGCATTTATTTATATATATATTGAACATTAGGATAGGTTAAAAAACCACCGCTTACCAAAGAAGGGGATTCCTGCGGCGTTGGTACACGAAAAAAACACAAACGCACAAAGAAAAGAATTTTCGAGCATGGCTCTTCCTCAGTAGAAGTGAGACGGTGGCACGCAAGCGACCAGAGTTGGCTGCTGGCCACTTGCGTGCAGCCATCTCACTTCTACTGAGGAAAAGCCATGCTAGAAAATTCTTTTCTTTGTGTGTTCATGTTTTTTGCGTGTACCAACGTCGCAATAATCCCCTTCTTTGGTAAGAGTTGGTTTTTTATCCTATCCTAATGTTCAATATATCCACTTTTAGTGCCTTTGTTTCCTAACAATCTATACATGTGTGTGTGTGTGTGTATATATAATTGGATAAAGGAAACAAAGAAACTGCCGCGAGGCACTGAAAATAAGATAGGATAGGGAAAATAAACAGTTACCCGTCACTTACCACAGATGAAGGCAGGAGGGCGAGACACGAAAAACACAAAAACAAATGAATTGCACAATATTTTGACTTTAGTCTTAGTCATGTGAGAGGCGAGACATCTTTCCCCCTGCCATATGTCTCGCCTATCCTATCTTATTTTGTATATATATATATATATATATATATGATTGATAAATCTTAATTTTAATGTTATCTTTCTTATATTCATATTTACTTTATCTTACATTAAGTACTTTCACAATGTTTTTTTTCCAAGTTAATATTTCTCCATGACATTCAGTATTAGCTCACCTCCCTCCATTGTCACCTCTTATTTTGTTCTACTGGATGTCCACTCGCATGGTGAGCATGAATGTTACCTCATTGATTCTTCTCATTGTACATCTCACCCTGACATTTTGATAGGAGGATAAACACTGCTTACCAAAGCTGAGGATTACTGCAGCATTGAAACACAGAAAACAAGTACAAAAATAGTGCGTTGTAATTTTCAGGATCATATGCCTTCTTTAGTAATAAGATTGAGATAGCTATCTGATAGAGGCTGGATACTAATAGAAGGTGTGCGTTGTTGGCGGGCAGCTCATGCTCGGGGAAAATAAACGTGGTGGAAAATGAAGATGGCAGTTGAAAGGCGTAAACCGAAAAATTGTGAACCATGGCACAGAGCAAGTCATGGACACACGGAAGAATTCAGCAGAAAATATTAACCCATAAAATTCTCTTTTATATATGTATATATAATTAAAAAAACCACACACACACAAAGATATAGCACACTGCTCAAAGATTAGCTGTAATGAGTGATAGTTCTGTAGGAAGAGATGTAGGTTATGGGGAATGGGTGGAAAAGAATGAAGATTACTGACATTAAATTAAGACCAGGCCACTGTGTGGTGCCCAGTTTATACTGATAAGCCAGTTTGCACCTTGCGAGTCCAGAGATGCTGATTTTGTCTGAGAGGTTATGGTTCTGGGTAAATACCATTTCTTTATGTTTGTTCGTTCTAATGAACAGTGAATTCGTGGTATAACCTATGTTTGAGGCTGGGCAATGTTTGCAGGTAAATTGATATATTATGTGGGAGGGTTCTCACATGTCACGAATCCTATGATGGTGAAGCTGTCCATGGTTACTGGGTTAGTGAAGGTGGATATAACGTATACGATGATTAATCTCCCTTCTGCATTTAACATTTCCAACAATATTGTTTTTGTTACTTACCAACATCTTGTACTTAATCTTTTCTATAATAATGAGTAAAAAATCTGCATGAAATATTGTGTTTGTTTTGTTTTGTTTGTGATTGTGTAGTGTTTTTTTGACACCACAGGCCTCCTTTCTTTAACTTTTTTACTTTCTTTTTCCTTCCTAAACCAAAGTAATTCTTAAAAGTAAATGGGAAAAAATTACTTTTAATACAAATAACTTTTGATTAATAATATTTATAGTAAAAAATAATTTAATATTGGCATGACGAATATACATGGGTAGACATTTATATTCCAATGAAGATCATTCCATCACTCTACGTCACATGTTAATTAAAGACAACTGATTTGAAACTAGAAAATCTTGCCAAAAAAAAAATCAGGATAAAGTACCCACTACCCAGTTGTAAGCTGCAAAAGGCATTGGAAGACTACAATAGATCTAATATTAACAAGGATTGGGAAACTAAATCCATAAGAAGTATTATCCTTTTCGTTATTGTTGTGACAGATCAAGACAGTCTGACATACTTTGCAATCAGTACTGTTAGAAAAACAAATGTGAAGTTGGAGTGGGACTTACTGGAAATCATTTTAATAATAGTAGTATGAAGGAAAATAAATAAAACCAGAAGTACGTGGAGAAATGCAGATAAAATAGAGGATTCAAACATTCAAATTGTTAGAAATCTGGAGAAATTGCTTTGAGTGAATAAAATTCTGAAGAAGTAATATTTAAAAAAGAAAAGAAATAAAATGGTTCAACTGCTTGAAAAGTATGTAGTATGGCGAGAATTTGGAGTAATAAATACAAAGATTTGCTGTGTGCAGAGAGAACAGAAAATATGCCTAATATCTATAAATTAATTTTTTAAGGGGCCTAGATGAAGTTATCATGAAATATGAAGTTTGACTTGTAATTGGTAATCATCACTTTTTGCCAACAAATATAAGTTTCTTCCGACATTCTGTAAATTTATTTAATATTAAATTGAAATAGGCTATCATTTAGGTTTTTTGGTCAATCTAATAAGCATCATTTTAGCAACAGGAGGATGTGGTTTTTGAGAGGAATGAACCAAGAGAAAATGTCAAAATACCACATAAAACATATTAAAATTATATACATTTTTTAAAAATGAGCAGATTTATGTCTTGAAAAATCTGTGTAGTTTTAAACATTTCAGATAGTGGGTGGAATGGTAGACTGGAGATGAGAGGCTATCATTGTATCACAGCTCTAAGAAAAGCAGTATGATATTTAGAAACATTTGATAAAAACTTGAAATAATACGTGTTGTTGGGATGACTGTGTAAAAGAGTGAATAAAGACATACCTTTGACTTTTTAAATATTGAAAATACCTTTGGTATCATACGTAGGCAAAAAAACCATAATTGTGAAAACATTCAAAAGCTCCACCATGGCCGTTGAAAAATTTGTAAACAAATATTTGTTCACGAATCAGAGTGGTATATATATGAAGTTGTAACACAAGCCACTACATTGTGACTGTTTCATCCAGCATTGTAATGAACAAAATAATTAAAATGGTAAAGGAAATCAATATATTGCTTATGCAGGTTAGGCTGTTCACCATGTCAATAGTAAGGTAACCAAATGGAGATCAAAAAAATCACAAGTCCAGATACTAGTTCTGTCAAAAACTTTATGTTAAGTACCACAAGAATATTACAGATAAAAGCAACTGTTATTGTATCTTTGACTTAGTAAAAAAACCTAAAGGAGTTGAGACTCACTTTAGGTAAAAACATTTTATTTTAGTCTCCCTCTTTCCCCTTTACCATTGACATTTCATTCAACAGGTAAAAACACTTATTGCATAAACCTGGAAAAAATAAACCATTCATTAAAATTTGGGAAGTGTGTTCTCAAAAGAAAATCAGTGCTTTGTAAACATGGTACATTCTTGGCACTGATATATGGAACAAAATTAAAAAAATAAGAATTTAAAAACTGTAAGGAGAGAGCAATCTGGTAGTTCAGTGGTTAAGGCATCTGACTGGAGATTGAAAGATCCTCAGTTCGAATCCATGTCTTGACGGGGATTTTCGTAATCACTAGGGTACATCTACATCGCAACAGACTTCAGCTGATTGTTAATTCTGCTGAATACGGCCAATATCAGCCAAATAAACAAAAGTATGCGTTCCGGTTACAAAATGACTGACCTACTTGCCCAAACTCTGCCAGGTTCTGCTGACTTCTTTCACCGACCAAACAATTTTGTTTCATTTAGCGGAACGAGTTTGTCTTGTGTCATTCGTGCATTTGTATTTGGCCATAGTGCCGTATTGAAATCAAAGAGTAGAAATGTATTTTCATGTTTAAATGGACATTATGACTTGTTCTGATATTTCAGTAAATTACATAAATTATTTACTAGAACATATTCTTTTTTTCATACCACACCTCATAAATTTTCTATTTCAGTTGACAGCAGACCAGACCTATATTGATGATTTTATATACACAGATAATATTTTAAAAATATATAAGTATGAAACTGAAAATAAACATGTAAATCAAATGAACCATATCCCTTGGGGTCACAGATAGGGTTGCAATCCGTACTATAGTATAGAATAATGTTCTTTGTTTTCCATATGTGTACTTTATAATCTACAAAAGTAATAAAGTACGTTAAAATAGGTTTTTTTCCTGACTCACGTTATCACCTCACTGTTTGTTCTCTGAGCACAAAAATAATATCCAAATGCATTCTTAACAAACCATAACTAATTCTTTGGAACACTGTACTGGATTGAGAAATTTTCATGTTTCTGGATGCAGTCACAATGAAATGGCAAATGTCAGTTACTTCACACTTGACGTATTTGTTTTGTTTGAGGTTACTTTTAATTCACTCGATATTTTTAATTAGTAAAGAAGGTGATCATTCTATATTTTAGTTTAAATACAGACCGCATTAACAAATCAAACCTTTGCCAGAAGTGAAGGCCTGTAAAAATGGCAACCAAGACTGGGATTTGAACTGGGGACCTTTTGTACCCCAACCACACGCCATAAACATCTGAGACATCAGACCAAGTTTAGAAGTAATGCGAAATATGCATTAAAACATAATAACATAAACGTACTTTTTGTGTACAATATACTTTATTTTTGTTACCTCAAAAGACAAACATATTTTTATTATTCCATTAAAACGAGGATTTCTACCTTTGTCACGGCATTTGATGGATGATAAAACAAAATTATACAAATGTTGTATAATGACACAATCTCTCTTTTGCAATCATCTGATAAATGTGATGCTGAAGGAAAAAGACACTTTTTTTAAGTCAATCGATATCAGAAAAAAATCATTTGGTCATAAAGGAGTTGAAATTTCAATCCATCAACCAGAAACCAGACCACAGCATCAGAACGGCGGGGTGTTGCACAGTGTTGCACAGTGTCATTTTGAACTAACTTTAATGGAGCAAGCACCAAAATGCCTGAAGTAGAGGCCATTGTAGCCACTTCAGTTGACAGAATCGGTAGGTAGAGTTCAGTTGGATGTTCAGCAGAGTGAAAATTCAGCTGAAGTCACCTCTGGCAGTAAGCCAGAACACTCCATGGTTTGGATTCCACATTAAACTGTGGGCCCCACAAAGTCTAATAAACTTAGTTGTAACATAGATGTGTATACATCCAAAGCAAATTCAAGCCAAATGAAGGCTTTACATGGATGTAGTTGGCTCAAACGAACATACATACAAAATAAGGAGAATTTTATGAAAATTTTCATTTAATATAAGAGAATTTAAGCTATAGTGCATCAAGCAAATAGCCATGAAGAGATATTTATGTGGAACGTTTGTGTGAGAGCACCAGCAGTAAATTATTTTTTCAATAAACACAAAAATAAAGTTTTTGGCTGTGGCCTCATACATGAAACAGAAACATGTGACTGAGCTCACCCAGGACCAACACAACCTCTTGAGTGTTTTTGTTTGATAAAGTTGCCCTAATCTTTCTTTCTTCCTTTTATTAAAAAAAAAAAAAAAAAAAAAGACATGTAGCAGGTTGTAGAATTATCTCTGCTGAAATGACGTTTATCATATTTGAAACATCCTAATATCAATTCATTATTAATGTTGCGGATGGTAGGGAAAGTTGACATATCACTATACATGAAGGCAGGCGGGAAGTGACTAGTATAAGAAAGTATGAACATATTTCCAACCTTTTTGTTAAAACCTTAATCCTGTACTGTGGAATCATATCGTAATGAAATCAGATCTGTACACTCAAAGGTTTAGCACAAGACTGGGTCGACTGTTGACAACAGAGGGGAGGCTGTGATGGCATGAGAGGGAGGGGGAGTGTATAACATAAACTATTGATAATTATGGAAGTGTAATATCATTTGAGTTGGCAGAACAAACAAATGCTATTAAAATACAGAAAAAAGTTACTAAAGGTAAAAGATGGAAAATCGGGTAGGGGGAGAATGGTTGACAAATAAATGGGTTTACTGCTAGGGTCTTATCAGAGGAATATTGTTTGATATGCAGCACTGTCATGGGTACCACCTCTACCAGCCTATTCCTGGGTCATCTGGAGGAACAATTCTTGAACAACATACAACTCGAACTCTTCATGTGTGCACTGTGCTTTCTGGACTCCTCTGCTTAACTGTAGTTATGCTCTCTTGCCCTGTTTGTTTGTACTTATTTGTCAAATATAGCTTTGATTTTTAAAAAAGGTGCAGGTGCAACCTCCTTATGCTTCATCATCATACATAATTTGGTTAAAATGTTGTATGCAAAGTGAGCTGGAAGTCCACGGCTGAAACTGTGTGGAACACCTAGTTGAAGTGTGAGTGGAGACTTTCCCGGCATACTGATGCAGTAAAATCCTCTTGGGTGTCCAACCGGATTGTGTTGCGTAAACACTACTTTTCGACAGCTAGCTCTGCTGTCTTGATCAGGTGTCAGGTCTCTTTTCTAAGATCTTGTATCCTTGAATGACATAATATTCTATAGTGAAGATTTTTTTTAGAAATTGAGCACTGAGAAAGTCTCTATACTCATAAGTAATTTTGCCCAGATGGCTAAAATGAACCTTGAAATTAGTCGCAACAACAAACCATTTTTATTACCTTCATGATAATCCAACATCAGCAAGAAGTATCACCTAAAATAGGGTTTGAGAATAGAACAGAAGTGATAAACAGAAAACAGAAATATGAATGTCGTTTAGCTGTTATTCATTGGGCTATACATCTTGAAAATGTCCAATATGTGTATTTCAATAAAGAAACTTCACGAACCAGAGCATTAACAGCATAAAAATCAACATTGAATATATATATATATATTTGGTAGGAAAGAGAGTAAAAGACTGCAATAAATTACCGAGGGAAGTGATAAACAATTTACCAAAACACTCAATGAGTCTAGGGTATAAGTTTGTGAAATGGAGAAGTATGTTATCTACATTTATAATGTAATAGTAATTGGGTGCTACTTGACTTTGTTTATGTGATATTTTTTAAATCTAGTTTTATTGAAACATTACATTACAAGATTAAAGTTTTCATAATATAGTCTACATATGAATATTCTCGTCAAGCGAATGGGCATATTGGCATTATCAAAATCGCTCACCAGGAAGAAGTCCATCTAGATATGCTCCGAAGTGGCATTTGTACCTCGTTGATTTTTTATTGTGAGACACAACATATTGAACATTGAAGTTAGTGGCAAAATATATAGAAGTTAGACTCTGATGCCACTTATTGGAATGAAACATAACTTAAAACCTTACTACCTCAATAACTTATGTGGTGAAAATGGCCTCTAATAGATCAAGTGATTTGTTGCTCAGGCACAGAGGATTCTAAATATGAAGATAAACATCCAGGGTTCAAGAATAAATCTTCATCAAACACCACTCTAAACTTTATCTTCACTTAGTTAATATCTTCATTTTTAAAAATAAATATCTTCATATTTTAGTTTATTTTTTAGATGTGAGTGTGGGATGTTATTATTCATTTATCTAATTTCAGAACTTTGTAGTTCAATCAATAATGTCTATAGTTATCATATTTGGAAGTTATAAATATAGTTTAGTTAAAGTTTTATTTGCAGAAAAATTATGCCAATGATTTCAAAATGTTCTTTCTGTAAACTCTTGTTGGCACAGGTTTAGAGTGATATTTTTTGAACAACTTTTATAATCTGACCACTACTATTCTTTTGTTGACTAGATTTCAAAATGATCTTTCTGTAAACTCTTGTTGCCACAGGTTTAGAATGTTATTTTTTGAACAACTTTTATAATCTTGATCACTCTTTTGTAGACTATACATAAACCAGATATTAGAATAATGTACCTGTGTTAATGATAGGAGTAACTGCACTAACTTAAAATTTTCATCATTATTTACAGAATTTTACTGGTACTTTTATTGCACTGTTTCAATGAGATTGACATAATTCTGTCCAATCTGATTCAGATTTTCTTTCTTGTAGTGGTTTATTGTCCATTGCTGCTGCTTCTTCTATTGTTTAAAATAGGTACAACAGTTGAATAATAGAAATAAAAAAAAGGGGTAGGAGAAGTAAACCATTCACTTAATAAGTATGAAGGTAGTGTCAGTTCAGTAGAAAATGCCCAAGTTGTACACAATCCACAATATTTTCGGTTAACCATTAGCATCAAAAGGAAAAACAAGTGATATAGCAAGGGTGATGAATGTGCAAATTCTCAATCGATCAATGACAGTAGTAGGTGCTGATCGTTATTTTATTCACATAGCGGAGACTTTTTGTATGTGTGTAGCCTCTGCTATTATTTTTGGGAAATGACTATTCTTCTTGTTTAATATATCAGCTTAAAGCATTTTCCTTCTCTTTATAATGGCTGATATAAATTAGTTTTGGTTTGAGTTCTACAGCTCTGTTTTAATTAGACCTTTGCACTTTATATATATGCCTCAAATCTATTACCAAACATTTTTCGTTTCTATTCCCATTTGCAAATTCACATTTATTTTCCCTTACACCTGTTTATGTATGCTTGATTTTGAAATATGAAAAATCCTGTAGAGTGATGTAAATGATACAAATACTACATCTATTCTTTCATTGTTGTATAATGAGATAATATCTCCCCCTTACGTCCATGGTTTTTAGAATGTTTACAGAATTGTTTTGGTAAATATTGAAATGTTTCCATATTTGTGTCCCAGTAACAGATGTTTCATGAAATAATAACATAACAAAAATTCATATACAGCTTACTTTCTTTCTTATGGATATAGATCTTCTTTATGACGTTTGCAAAACTCAGTTGCAAAAATGTATGTTTATTATTATTTCTTGTATTTGTAAAATATGTATGTATATATATATATATTAATAATATTATAATATAATATTATAATATAATATAATAATATAATTATATATATATATATATATATATATATATATATATATATATATATATATTTTATGTGTATATGTATCAACAATGACATGTTTCACATCCCAGAGGTACTCCCTCAGCAGGGATCCATGGAACAAGATTGATAAATAAATAAATAAAAGTGGTATTCACTATTAAGATGGTGCTAAGCACTGGGGAAATAGGGGAGGTTAGAGATCACCAGTCACATGATTCTCTTTGTAATTGAAAGAATCTACCAGTGAAAATTTCTTCTCACCTCAGATTTTTATTATTCACTCTAATATTCAGTTTTATTGTCTTTCACATTTATTGCTTGCATCTGATTTTAACATGTCTTGTTTCCTCTTTTTATTTTCATTAAAACAGTTTGTAGTGCCAGTGTTTTTTTTTACTTCTCTGAATTGTTAAGCTATGTTAGAACAGTGCTTGGGCCTAGATGACTTAATGAGCCATCTAAGTAATAAAGCTCTGTTTGACACTGATAATTTAAATAAAAGTGACCAGTGTGTATTTTGAATTGGCACAATTTTTCATTATTCATTTTATATTTAGTTAGATATTCAGGTGATATTTGTTGTTGTTTTAAATCACTGTTTGGAAATGTTCTCATTTATGTCATATTTTAAGCTACCTACTATTGGCTTTGCAGAAGTTTGTCATTTTAACAGCAGCTTTTACATGGTTTCAAGTAAGAGTCTGAATTTTTTTAAACCCATTAAAAGTTTAGAAGATTTCATTCTAATGAATTAAGACAAGGATAAAAAATGTGAATTCATCACTTGTAACAGCCTACAACAGGAGAGAGCTTGATGACAATTTTTTGTTTTTGGCTTTCGCCTAATCAGCGTCGAAATCATTAGAAGTGGGGAAGAATGGTGTTAGGGGCCATAGACATTTGAAGGAACCATCCTGGCCTTTGCGTAGATTGATTTTGATAAACCATGAAAAACTGAAATCTAGATAGCCAAACTGTGAGTCAAACCTGCGTCCTCCTGAATATTATGGCAGATCATTACTGCTTCGTGTGCTGAAAAAAATAAAGACAGACACAATTTGTTCAAAGCATTTCATCCTCCCTCAAATTTGAACACTTTTCTGTGGTACTGTATTTTAATTTGTTATTTTCCAAACTTAACACTTTCTACTTTTGGCAAGATTATCATCTGGTGGCATGAGATTGAATCTAGTACCTAACAGTACCAGCTGTTCTCCCTGATGAATTCTCATCTCCTTCCAAAAAAACCATTACTTCCCCTTGTTTTTTGTAGACTCTTTTGCTTCATCTAGTTGTCATCATCTTTCCTTAACTCAAGTTTGCTTTTCAGCAGCCTTAGTGTCCATTGGAAATCTGTTTAAAAACTGCAGTACTATGACTCTCCAGCTGAAAAGAGCTTAGACACTGTACATATGGTGCCCAGTGATCGTGAGACTGGGGCCCTCCCACTTCTCTCATGGGTGACGTTCCGCAGGCAACCATCTCCCCCCCTCCCCCCATTTTTAACACTTGATTCTTTCTATAGTCCATTCCAATATGTAGCACAATAAACCTTCAGATCATGAGTCCTAAAAATATCCTAGTCCACACATACCAGTCTCCTGAGACCACTAATTCATTCCAAATCTCCTTCCTTTGTAACTGACTCTTCTAAAAAATTTACTCCTGCCAACTATGTACAATGTGTTCTGAAACCACCTATGGTGGATTGTTGCTAATCATTGGACATGCTGATACATATGCCTCTAGGCTTTTGTATTGGCCTTATTATCAATTTGAATCAGAATGAATTGTCGCAGTTAGGTGTTTTACATACAGAACCTGTATACCCTTGGTGTCCATACCAGTTCTCACAACTCAAGTATCCTCAACAACTGTTTCACATTAAAAAGTAATGTGATTGTTCCATGACACGTCTAAAATGTGTATTTGGAAAATGTCCTATTAACATAAGCTGGGTACCAGACATTGTACTGTCTTAATATTCTTCCTCTTAACTTCCTTTTTGTTAATTCCATCACAGCGGATTTGTTTACTTATTATTCTGCCTTATTTTATGTATGAAAATAAGATAGGATAGGGAAAAATAACCCGTCACATACCATAGATGAAAGCAGGAGGGCGAGATGAACATGTAAAAGAACACAAAAACAGATTACACAATATTTCGGTGAGAAACCATATTAATGTGAGAGGCGAGACATATGGCGGTGGAAAAGACGTGATAAAAACCTGTCCCGCCACATGAATGAAACAAAGGCGGAAACAAGGGGTGGGGATGGAAGTGCCAGGGGTGGGGGGATTATGTGAACAGCGATAGAAGTGGAACAAGATAATCTTTTGCGGCGCCTGTTTAAAAATTATTATTGAAAGCATTATTAAAAAAAATTCAATTTTATTTTGATTTGGATTAGTTATAGGGGTTAATAAATGAAGGTATATATATAAAACTAAGGAAGGATAGGGAAATATGACCCAACACTTACCACAGATGAAGGCGGCTGGGACGACGAACAAAAAACAAACACAAGTTTTGCGCTTCTCTTGTGTTTTTTGTTTTGTTTTTTGTTCGTCGTCCCAGCCGCCTTCATCTGTGGTAAGTGTTGGGTCATATTTCCCTATCCTTCCTTAGTTTTATTGCCTTAAAGCTTTTTCCTGCTCATTGTTGTTACAAAGGTATATATATATATACACAACATAAAAATAATAATAAATAAAGAAAAAAATATATAAAATAATAAAATATATATATGTACAAAGTTAGTAAGTGACAGGTTTAACGTAGGTTTAGGCCAGTGGTGTGTCTGGTGTCAAGGATATGTTGGTAGGCTAGTTCCCATCTGCGGAATTCTGAAGGAGTGGTGGTGTTCGGAAAAAAACTGTAACAGCTCTTATTTGAAACAGGTGTTAAGTTGAATGAAGGAACGCCGCAGCAACAAAAACTGTACGTAAAAATTACAACACCTGTTTCACTATTAGAGCTGTTAAAGTTTTTCTAAACACCACCACCCCTTCAGAACTCCGCAGATGGGAACTAGCCTACCAACATATCCTTGACAGCAGACACACCCCTGGCCTAAACCTATGTTAAACCTGTCACTTACTAACTTTGTGAATATATATATATATATTATTTGATTATCTTTTATATTTTTTCTTAATTTATATATATATTTCTCACCTTTATTTATTCACCGCTATAACTGATCCAAATCAAAATAAAATTTTTAATAATATTTTCAATAATTTTTAAACAGGACCGCAAAGATTATCTTATTCCACTTCTATCGCTGTTCAACCTTATCCCCCCACCCCTGGCACTTCCACCCCCACCCTGTGTTTCCGCCCTTGTTTCATTCATGTGGCAGGTCAGGTTGTGATCACATCTTCCCCCCGCCATATGTCTCGCCTCTCACATTAATATGGTTTCTCACCGAAATATTGTGCAATTTGTTTGTTTTTGTGTTTTTTATGTGCTAATCTCGCCCTCCTGCCTTCATCTGTGATAAGTGACGGGCTATTTTTTCCTATCCTATCTTATTTTTAGTGCCCAACAGCAGTTTCTTTGTTTCCATTATCCATTTATTTTATGTATGTCGATATTTTTACATTTCCGTGGTTTGGATTCCACGTTAAACTGTAGGTCCCAGAGGAAAGGAACTGGCCGTCCTACCTCTGATACAATGGCTTAGTATGCCTCCTTCGGGAGGATCCAACTAACCTTCGGGTTGTGGACTAAGTTAAGTTTTATTTTTACATTAATAATGGTTCAGTTATTACTCACTGTTTTCTCGGGTCCCATTTTTTTAATCTTTTGTTTTGTATTTTTCTTAGACTACTCCATGGCAAGCTTGTCCTTTCTTCACTATATAACTGAATTTTTTCTTAAGTTTCATGATGGTGGTGTTAGTGTCATGGACCTGGCATTAGGGAGAACATGCTATACTAATGATACAGTATACTTTGTTAGTGGTACCAGTATAACAAGTGCCATGCATCCTATGTACTCTTTCACATTATTGACGGCTCACTTAAAATACTGTTTATACGTTGCGTCTGTCTTAAATATTGTCATTGCAGCCTCCTTACCATTAGTTTTTATAAGTGGTTGGTTTACTTTCTCCATCCTTGCTTGAATCCGTATTGCCAGGATGCCGCCTACAAAAGACCATGGCTGAATTTCTTCCCATTCCTTACCCCCAGTCCTTTCCCCCCTCTGATGACCTCAACATCGACGAGGTGTAAAGCAATAAGAAAAAAATGAATCCGTATCTCCTGCAATACTGTTTCCTGTCAGATTATTATGCTCATTGATATACATGGTTCAGTGATTTGTTAATATATTTTCATAAATTTGCATTTGGTTCAGACTGAAGAAGGTTGACACTGTTAATGTTATCAGATCCAACATTGGTTACCAAAGCTAATTGATGTAAAGCAGAGTATAGTGTTATTTACTGAACTTGAGTGATTTTTATGAAATATTTGTACAAAAAAATTCCTCCTAAATATACAGACTCTTAGCAAGTGAACCACGGGTTATAGGAAAATCATTATCTATACAATTTAATAAAGTTTGGTAAAAGGTTAGACATATATGGTATCTTGAATCCCAAGTATATGGAAGTTGTTACACCTGGTGTTGTTTTTCTTTTTTTGTTCTAGTTTGATTTGTCATATCCTGTTTTAGTTCCTATGTTCTTTTCTTTTAGGGCTTTACACTTGTCAATGTCAAGGTCATTAAATTTCATTGGGGGCAAGGAATAGATGGCCTTTTGAGGTAACCATCCCTGCATTTGCCTAGAGTGATTTCAGGAAACCATTCAAAACCAAAATTTGGATGGCCAGATGGGGTTGAAACCTCGGTGCTACTGAATGCAAGGCCAGAACATTACTGCTTACCCACTACACTTGGTTTGTCACTATGGTTAATGGTTATATGTCTTCTAGTAGGTTAACTGGCCACTTCATGTTATGTATATGAACTGTCAAGCCTTGTCGAGGTATGATTTGGTTATTTGACTCTCGCCCATTATGGAAGAATTTCTTTGCAGTTGTTTAGAATCCATCCTGAACTGAACTTATGCAGGTCAGCCACTCTTTGTTTCCTAATGTAGATTTGAATGGGAACCTGATTGCATGGTTTTTCATCATCTGTCATCTTTTCGAGTATGTTATAGTGGCTTACCCTCACACCACTGCCGCACACTCATGGAAAGGCCTAGATCTGGCCGTGATGTTGATTAAGAATAGGGTACATCTGCATTCATATCTGCAATTCACAAATGCCATAGGTGGCAGAGAGTGCTTCACACCAAAATTAATATACTGTGCATTCCAATGCCAAATTGCAGGAGGGTAAAAAGTATATATATATAAGCATCAGTGCAGCATCTTATTCCCTAATATTAACCATTTTTAATTGTGACCTAAATAGGTTGGTGGATGAAGTATTACACCACATTTGTAACTGAAAGAAGATACTCTCATATTCATCAATAAATTCAAACAAAACCTATGTTGTCTCTCTGCCAGACAATCCCAACTCTCTTTAGGTATCAATTCAGTGATGCTTTCATAAGGACTGTGGCAAGATGTCATTAATCAAGTGGTTTTATTATGTCTATCAATCCTTTGCAATACAGATCCCAAACTCCACAATAGTAATCCAACTGTGGTTTCACGAGAGTTTTGTAGCCAATATTCTTTGTACAAACTTAACAATTCCTCAAAGTATGACCTATGAATCACAATTTAGAATTAGCTTTGCCAGTTATGTGCAGGTCCCATTTCAGGTTACTTTGCACTATTATGCCCAAATGCTTCAAGGAATTAACTATGTGAATAGCAGAGTTGTTCACTTCGTAATCATGAACAAACAGCTTCTCATTAGCTCATTACCCTTCACTTTTTGTAAGTTGCCATTCATAGCACCATTTCGAAGTGACATCCAAGTTCCACTGAATTTCTATGCAATCGGCTGAGCACCTTACTGAACTGTAGATAATTGCTTCATCAGTGGCAGTCGCAGTCGCAAGTTGTCTCCGATATCATTTATAAAAGTTAAGGAAAGAAGTAGTCGTATCACACTAGCTTGAGGAATGGCCAAAGTAACATTTAGGTAGAACAGACATCACTGTCAACAATGAAAAACTGCAACTGACTAGTTAGAAAATCTCATATCCATTCTGATCTGATCTGATCTGATTTACCTTACACAATTGTATGGTACAGAGTTGAAAACTTTCTGAAAATCCAAGAAAATTGCTTCAACTTGTGAAACTGCATCAATAACTTTACATCATTCCAAAATAGGGCTGACTGGGTCTCACATGATCTGTTCTTATGAAATCCCTGCTGGTTTAATATAAGTAATTGTCTAGAAACTCCATAATGTAATACTTTATAATATGCTTCAGAACTCTACTGCAAAGAAATGTTAGAGATATGGGCTGATAATTTCTAGGACCCCTCTGATCTGCTTGCTTAAAAATGGGAATTACTTGGTGAATTTTCCAGCCAGAAGGTACTTTTTCTCTTCTAAGGATTTACAGTATATATCAACAAAAATGGTTCTTTTTCCATCACATACTCTGAAAATACTCTTGATGGGCTACCATTTGGACTTGGCACTTCCCCCCCCCCCTACCCCTCCCAACTTCAGGAGCTTCGATTGCTTTACAATACTTGCACTATCTGTATGTAAGGAATCCATTTCTAATTCATGATATGGAAAATTGGGCATGTTTTCAATATTTTCGTTAGTGAATGACTTTTTTAAAATTTATTCTCAACTATGGGTAGCCTTGTCACAATTGAGGCTAACTTCATCTTGTATTAACACTCTCATATTGTTGTTGCAACTACTGACTTTTTTTTTACGCATGACCAAAATTGCTTGGGATTTTAGCAGAGGTTCTTGGAAAGTAAGTTGCAATGGAAGCCAGTAAAGTCCTCACACATCTCATTTTTGACATCCATTCTTTTCTCATCTATGCTAAGTCACGTCAGTACTTTGTCCTCATCTGCTTGAGTAATCTTTTAACTACATGTGTGTACCAAGAGAGATCATTCACTTCCTTGATTGTCTGTTTCCGTAAAGATATGTTCATAGCATCTGTGACTATTCAGATAAATCGATGCCACATCTCTTCAACAGTGAATCTTGCAACTTTAAAAGTATTAAGATTATCCCTCACATACATTGCAAAACACTCTTTTGAGACCTTTTTGAATCTGTAATTGAACTTTTTTTTGTTCTATTTGTGTTCAGTTATTAATTTAACTGTAGCAATTACCACTATGTGATCACTTATTCTTCTGGCAGTAGACATATCAGTGAATAATTTAGTCCTGTTTGTAACAAGAAGATATAAAATGTTTTCATTCCCATTGGTTTAGTGACGAGCTGCTCAAGAAGATTATCAAAGAGCAGACTGAGAGTGATTTCACAGATTATTTTAACCCTGCCACCAGTAATATGAATATAATTAGTCCAATTGATATATGGTAAGTTGAAGTCACCTAGAATTATTGTATGATATGGAAACTGATTAGCTATATTACATACACTGTTTCTTAATGCCTTGGCAACAGTTGTGTCTGCATTTGGTAGATGGCAGAAGGTGCCTATCACAAATTTTGTCTTAGCTATGTTCAGCTTAATCCATATGATTTTGCAGAACATATCAATGTCGATTTATTACATGAGACTTATTTACTAACAGATAAATACACCACCTCCATGGGAATGCAAACTATCCTTATAAAAAATATTCATGCTGTTATTAAAAATTTCTACAGAACTTATATCTGGTTTTACGCAACTTACAGTACCTATTGCGATATCTGCTTCTGTGCTGCTGACACTTTCTAGCTCAGGCTGCTTTTTACAAACACTTCTACATTTAACTATGAGAACTATCGGCTGCTGAGATTCTCTTAAGCTACTCCTAATGTGTAGTGTTTTACTTTTTTGGGTTTCCGTAAATTTGTTTCAAGTTCTGAGTCATCCTCTCTCGTCCCAAAAATTTCCCAATTTACTCCACACTATCTCTGCTACCCATATTGCCGACTTGTGTGTAGTGAACACCTGATCTATGGAAGGGAACCTTACATGACTCAATCCTAGGGCAGCCAACCTCATCACAGAAATGCCATAGTCTCGTATATGGCCCCTCAGCACAGCTCTGAATCAGATTGTAGTTTGCCTTTATTATTATTTATTTACTAGCTGGTACCCACGACTTCGTTCGTGATTGTAAAGAATTCATATTGACAGCTATAGACATCTAACCACCCTAGTGCACGATGGGAGACTCGATACTATTACCACACACAAGTACCAGTCTTCTGCGCTATGTAGTTCCGGCAGCAAGGTAAAATTTACGGATACACTCAAGTCTTTGGATGAAACACGAAAATATTCATGATCGACCAATTTCAAACACCATATCTCACACACTCCCACAGTTACCGAATTTCGGCCAACGTTGTGATCGATGGGAGACTATGTGTTACTACCACACACAAACGCCAGTGATCTGCGATTGATAGTTTTCACTTAAAAGTGATACACCGTGACACATGCGTCTTTGGCAGAAATATGAAATTGCCGCAGGTCGACCATTTTCATCCCCCATATTTCCCACACCCCCATAGCTACAGACATCTAACAACCAAAGTGCACGACAACAGACACGATTCTACTAACACACATAAACACCAATGCTCCATGCTATGTAGTCGTGGTAGAAAAGTGAAATCTGCGGAGACACATGCCTTTCGTCGAAATACGAAAATATCCTTGGTCGGCCACTTACAACCACCATATCTACCACAGTACCACAGTTTCTGAAATTCGGCCGCTGTTGTGATCGAAAGGTGACTCTGTGCTACTACTACACAAAAACGCCAGATATCTGTGATCTATAGTTTTCGCAGAAAAGTGATACACCATGACACTTTTGTCTTTGGCAGAAGTATGAAACTGACACAGGTCGACCACTTTCAACCCTCACTTCTCCCACACCCCCATAGCTACCGACCTCTAACAACCATAGTGCACTACATGAGATACGATTCTACTACCAAACACAAACACCAATGCTCTATGCTAAGTAGTTGTGGCAGAAAAGTGACATATGCGGAGACAGTCGAAATGCGAAAATATCCTTGGTTGGCCACTTTCAACCACCATATCTACCACAGTACCACAGTTTCAGAAATTCGGCCGCTGTTGTGATCGAAAGGTGACTCTGTGCTACTACTACACACAAACGCCAGTTATCTGTGATCTATAGTTTTCACTGAAAAGTGATACACCATGACACTTTTGTCTTTGGCAGAAGTATGAAATTGCCACAGGTCGATCATTTTCAACCCCCATATATCCCACACCCCCATAGCTACCGAAATCTAACAACCATAGTGCACTACGTGAGATACGATTCTACTACCAAACACAAACACCAATGCTCTATGCTATGTAGTTGTGGCAGAAAAGTGACATATGCAGAGAGAGTCGAAATACGAACATATCCTTGGTCGGCCACTAACAACCACCATATCTACCACAGTACCACATTTTCTGAAATTCGGCCGCTGTTGTGATCTAAAGGTGACGCTGTGCTACTACTACACACAAACGCTAGTTATCTGTGATCTATAGTTTCGCTGAAAAGTGATACACCATGACACTTTTGTCTTTGGCAGAAGTATGAAACTGCCACAGGTCGACCACTTTCAACCCCCATTTCTCCCACACACCCATAGTTACCAACATTTAACAACCATAGTGCACTACATGAGATACGATTCTACTACCAAACACAAACACCAATGCTCTATGCTAGGTAGTTTGTGGCAGAAAAGTGACATTTGCAGAGAGAGTCGAAATACGAAAATATCCTTGGTCGGCCACTAACAACCACCATATCTACCACAGTACCAACATTTTCTGAAATTCGGGCCGCTGTGTGATCGAAAGGTGACTCTGTGCTACTACTACACACAAACGCTAGTTATCTGTGATCTATAGTTTTCGCTGAAAAGTGATACACCATGACACTTTTGTCTTTGGCAGAAGTATGAAACTGCCACAGGTCGACCACTTTCAACCCCCATTTCTCCCACACACCCATAGTTACCAACATTTAACAACCATAGTGCACTACATGAGATACGATTCTACTACCAAACACAAACACCAATGCTCTATGCTAAGGTATTTGTGGCAGAAAAGTGACCTATTGCGGAGACAGTCGAAATACGAAAATATCCTTGGTCGGCCACTAACAACCACCATATCTACCACAGTACCACAGTTTCTGAAATTCGGCCGCTGTTGTGATCGAAAGGTGACTCTGTGCTACTACTACACACAAACGCCAGTTATCTGTGATCTATAGTTTTCGCTGAAAAGTGATACACCTTGACACTTTTGTCTTTGGCAGAAGTATGAAATTGCCACAGGTCGATCCATTTCAACCCCCATATTCTCCATCACCCCCATAGCTACCGAAATCTAATCAACCATAGTGCACTACATGAGATACGATTCTACTACCAAACACAAACACCAATGCTCTATGCTATGTAGTTGTGGCAGAAAAGTGACATATGCGGAGACAGTCGAAATGCGAAAATATCCTTGGTCGGCCACTTACAACCACCATATCTACCACAGTACCACAGTTTCTGAAATTCGGGCCGCTGTTGGTGATCGAAAGGGGGACTCTGTGCTACTACTACACACAAACGCCAGTTATCTGTGATCTATAGTTTTCGCTGAAAAGTGATACACCATGACACTTTTGTCTTTGGCAGAAGTATGAAATTGCCACAGGTCGATCACTTTCACCCCCATATCTCCCCACCCCCATAGCTACAGACATCTAACAACCATAGTGCACGATAGGAAAGACGATTCTACTGCCAAACACAAACACCAATGCTCTATGCTATGTAGTTGTGGCAGAAAAGTGACATATGCGGAGACAGTCGAAATACGAAAATATCCTTGGTCGGCCACTTACAACCACCATATCTACCACAGTACCACAGTTTCTGAAATTCGGCCGCTGTTGTGATCGAAAGGTGACTCTGTGCTACTACTACACACAAACGCCAGTTATCTGCGATCTATAGTTTTCGCTGAAAAGTGATACACCATGACACTTTTGTCTTTGGCAGAAGTATGAAATTGCCACAGGTCGATCACTTTCAACCCCCATATCTCCCACACCCCCATAGCTACCGACTCTAACAACCATAGTGCACTACATGGATACGATTCTACTACCAAACACAAACACCAATGCTCTATGCTATGTAGTTGTGGCAGAAAAGTGACATATACGGAGACAGTCGAAATACGAAAATATCCTTGGTCGGCCACTTACAACCACCATATCTACCACAGTACCACAGTTTCTGAAATTCGGCCGCTGTTGTGATCGAAAGGTGACTCTGTGCTACTACTACACACAAACGCCAGTTATCTGTGATCTATAGTTTTCGCTGAAAAGTGATACACCATGACACTTTTGTCTTTGGCAGAAGTATGAAATTCCCACAGGTCGATCACTTTCAACCCCCTATCTCCCACACCCCCATAGCTACAGACATCTAACAACCATAGTGCACGATAGGAAAGACGATTCTACTGCCAAACACAAACACCAATGCTCTATGCTATGTAGTTGTGGCAGAAAAGTGACATATGCGGAGACAGTCGAAATACGAAAATATCCTTGGTCGGCCACTTACAACCACCATATCTACCACAGTACCACAGTTTCTGAAATTCGGCCGCTGTTGTGATCGAAAGGTGACTCTGTGCTACTACTACACACAAACGCCAGTTATCTGCGATCTATAGTTTTCGCTGAAAAGTGATACACCATGACACTTTTGTCTTTGGCAGAAGTATGAAATTGCCACAGGTCGATCACTTTCAACCCCCATATCTCCCACACCCCCATAGCTACCGACTTCTAACAACCATAGTGCACTACATTGGATACGATTCTACTACCAAATACAAACACCAATGCTCTATGCTATGTAGTTGTGGCAGAAAAGTGACATATGCGGAGACAGTCGAAATACGAAAATATCCTTGGTCGGCCACTTACAACCACCATATCTACCACAGTACCACAGTTTCTGAAATTCGGCCGCTGTTGTGATCGAAAGGTGACTCTATGCTACTACTACACACAAACGCCAGTTATCTGCGATCTATAGTTTTCGCTGAAAAGTGATACACCATGACACTTTTGTCTTTGGCAGAAGTATGAAATTGCCACAGGTCGATCACTTTCAACCCCCATATCTCCCACACCCCCATAGCTACCGACTTCTAACAACCATAGTGCACGACAGGAAAGACGATTCTACTACCACACACAAACACCAAAGGTCTATGGTATGTAGTTGTGGCAGGAAAGAGAAGTATACGGAGATACGAATTTTTGGTCGAAATATGAAAACGCCCTGCACTGACCAACTTTAATCATTATATCTCCCACATCCCCACAGCTATCGGCATTCGGCCAACGTTGTGCACGACAAAACTCCATGCTACTTCCACCCACAAACATCAGTGATCTGTGCTACGTAGTGGTGGCTGAAAAGTGAAATATAGGTAAAAACACGTCTATTTTTATATATATAAGATTCACTTTTCAGCCACCACTACCTTGCACAGATCACTGATGTTTGTTGGTGGAAGTAGCATGGAGTTTCCTGTCGTGCACAACGTTGGCCGAATGCCGATAGCTGTGGGGATGTGGGAGATATAATGATTAAAGTTGGTCAGTGCAGGGCGTTTTCATATTTCGACCAAAAATTCGTATCTCCGTATACTTCTCTTTCCTGCCACAACTACATAACATAGACCTTTGGTATTTGTGTGTGGTAGTAGAATCGTCTTTCCTGTCGTGCACTATGGTTGTTAGATGTCGGTAGCTATGGGGGTGTGAGATATGGGGGTTGAAAGTGGTCGACCTGTGGCAATTTCATACTTCTGCCAAAGACAAAAGTGTCATGGTGTATCACTTTTCAGCGAAAACTATAGATCACAGATAACTGGTGTTTGTGTGTAGTAGTAGCACAGAGTCACCTTTCGATCACAACAGCGGCCGATTTTCAGAAACTGTGGTACTGTGGTAGATATGGTGGTTGTAAGTGGCCGACCAAGGATATTTTCGTATTTCGACTGTCTCCGCATATGTCACTTTTCTGCCACAACTACATAGCATAGAGCATTGGTGTGTGTTTGGTAGTAGAATCGTATCTCATGTAGTGCACTATGGTTGTTAGATGTCGGTAGCTATGGGGGTGTGGGAGATATGGGGGTTGAAAGTGATCGACCTGTGGCAATTTCATACTTCTGCCAAAGACAAAAGTGTCATGGTGTATCACTTTTCAGCGAAAACTATAGATCACAGATAACTGGTTTGTGTGTAGTAGTAGCACAGAGTCACCTTTCGATCACAACAGCGGCCGATTTCAGAAACTGTGGTACTGTGGTAGATATGGTGGTTGTAAGTGGCCGACCAAGGATATTTTCGTATTTCGACTGTCTCCGCATATGTCACTTTTCTGCCACAACTACATAGCATAGAGCATTGGTGTTTGTGTTTGGTAGTAGAATCGTATCTCATGTAGTGCACTATGGTTGTTAGATGTCGGTAGCTATGGGGGTGTGGGAGATATGGGGGTTGAAAGTGATCGACCTGTGGCAATTTCATACTTCTGCCAAAGACAAAAGTGTCATGGTGTATCACTTTTCAGCGAAAACTATAGATCACAGATAACTGGCGTTTGTGTGTAGTAGTAGCACAGAGTCACCTTTCGATCACAACAGCGGCCGAATTTCAGAAACTGTGTACTGTGGTAGATATGGTGGTTGTAAGTGGCCGACCAAGGATATTTTCGTATTTCGACTGTCTCCGCATATGTCACTTTTCTGCCACAACTACATAGCATAGAGCATTGGTGTTTGTGTTTGGTAGTAGAATCGTATCTCATGTAGTGCACTATGGTTGTTAGATGTCGGTAGCTATGGGGGTGTGGGAGATATGGGGGTTGAAAGTGATCGACCTGTGGCAATTTCATACTTCTGCCAAAGACAAAAGTGTCATGGTGTATCACTTTTCAGCGAAAACTATAGATCACAGATAACTGGCGTTTGTGTGTAGTAGTAGCACAGAGTCACCTTTCGATCACAACAGCGGCCGAATTTCAGAAACTGTGGTACTGTGGTAGATATGGTGGTTGTAAGTGGCCGACCAAGGATATTTTCGTATTTCGACTGTCTCCGCATATGTCACTTTTCTGCCACAACTACATAGCATAGAGCATTGGTGTTTGTGTTTGGTAGTAGAATCGTATCTCATGTAGTGCACTATGGTTGTTAGATGTCGGTAGCTATGGGGGTGTGGGAGAAATGGGGGATAAAATGGTCGACCTGCGGCAATTTCATATTTCTGCCAAAGACGCATGTGTCACGTTGTATCACTTTTAAGTGAAAACTATCAATCGCAGATTACCGGCGTTTTTGTGTGGTAGTAACACAGAGTCACCCATCGATCACAACGTTGGCCGAAATTCGGTAACTGTGGGAGTGTGTGAGATATGGTGTTCGAAATTGGTCGATCATGAATATTTTCGTATTTCATCCAAAGACTTGTGTGTATCCGTAAATTTTACTTTGCTGCCGGAACTACATAGCGCAGAAGACTGGTATTTGTGTGTGGTAATAGTATCGAGTCTCCCATCGTGCACTATGGTGGTTAGATGTCTACAGCTGTCAATATGAATACTTTACAATCACGAACGAAGTTGTGGGTACCAGCTATTATATTATAAATGTGGAAGTAAGTTTCTGTCTTTTTGTTACGTTTTGACGACTAAATGGCTATATCAATATTGATGGAATTTAACAATGAAATAGTGTAGGAAGGACACAGGACATTTTTTCGGCATGAATAACAGTTTTAGTCACGAAATTTTAAGAACTTATCGAATGATGAAAGACAGACAGATTCGTGTGTTAGTCTGTAATGTTACGTTGGTTGCTCAGTCACGCAATCTGTTAGTGTTTGATTTATTAATAAATTTCGATAAGAAACAAAACTTATTATTTAGTATAGAAGTCAATTTGCTCTGCACTGTACTATTCATTTGTGTCTGTATAAAAGTTTCTGGCACCAATTTGTCTTCCTTTTTGACATGCCTTACGGACGTAAACCTGGCCTAAGGTGCAGGTCTAGAAGACAATGTGCTGCTATTAGATTATAAGATTCAGATGCTCATGTTGAATAAAGAAGAAAAAACCAAGCTGAAATAAAGCTGCCATCAGTTAACCCCCCCCCCCCCCCCACACACACACACACATCCCCGCACCTTCGCTTACTTTTCTGTTTTTAAATATGTTGTAAATTGATTCTCTTCATGAGACAGATTAGATGATAGGATGATATAATGATGGCTTTCCATCATATTATGTCGACTCGGTGTTGTTTGGGACAAATCTTACGTTACTAACAGTTTTCTATATCCAATTCTGGAATTGAAACTCCAAGTCCACGCGTACGAAGTCGCGGGTAACAGCTAGTTTTAAAATAAATTTGTACCTTGCTTAGAAAAAAGTAAATGTAAATGGACAATATTTACGCTGATGTTATTGAAATTATTACATTAAACAGTTATTTTTGGAGTCGGTGCCAGCTAGCACATCGCGAAAATCGAACTACTACTGAAAATTATTTGGTGTTCGAAGCGAAAGGGGGAGTATGAACAAAAATTCCGAATATTTTACAGCATGTAGAGAGGGAGATATTGTTATTGAGGGACACAGTTTAGGGAAACCATGGAGGAAAGAAATATATAGAGACGACGCAAGGGACCTTCACCACGCATTGAAGTGACGCCGGGAGGAGAGGAGTGGGGAGGCGTGGCCGCCATATTACCTATCCATACAGACACGGGGATTATGTACAATAACCTCAAGGGGACTCTAGGATAAACGTGACGCCGCAATCTGATGATGGATGATTATATAACTCGATGAGACAAATAAAAAATTAAGAATAAAATTTTTTGATCCTGCTTAGTTTTCGAGAGATTCTGTCTCAAATGTGAGACGTCTTTGGTTGAAATTCAGAAGCAAAAATTGGTAAATGTCAAATTTAATGATGGATTCGTATTTAGAAAGACGATACAAATAAAAAATAAATAATAAAAATTTTTGGTATCATGCCTAGTTCTCGAGACATACTGTCTTAAAAGTGATGTGTCTTGAGTTGAAATTCAGATGAAAAATTTCGCAAAAGACAAATTTGACGGTGGATTCTTATGTAACACGACGAAAAAAATTGAAGATAAAGAATAATTTTTTCGATATCTTGCTTATTTTTTGGGATATATTGTCTCCAAATTGATATGTATGGATAGGTAATATGGCCGCCGCCGCCACTGCGCATGTGCAGTATCAGCCGAGAGTTTAGAGGCGGCGTCACAGAATAAGCGGTATTTCGTCTCCATATATTTCTTTCCTCCATAAGGAAAACAAATTAGAC
>JARYHS010008075.1:134234315-134254932 GCA_031002005.1 Vandiemenella viatica
AAAATTATACATAAAATATGACACATAGTACTATTTTCAAAATCTTATATATATATAAAAATAGACGTGTTTTTTCCTATATTTCACTTTTCAGCCACCACTACCTAGCACAGATCACTGATGTTTGTGGGTGGAAGTAGCATGGAGTTTCCTGTCGTGCACAACGTTGGCCGAATGCCGATAGCTGTGGGGATGTGGGAGATATAATGATTAAAGTTGGTCAGTGCAGGGCGTTTTCATATTTCGACCAAAAATTCGTATCTCCGTATACTTCTCTTTCCTGCCACAACTACATAACATAGACTTTGGTGTTTGTGTGTGGTAGTAGAATCGTCTTTCCTGTCGTGCACTATGGTTGTTAGATGTCGGTAGCTATGGGGTGTGGGAGATATGGGGGTTGAAAGTGGTCGACCTGTGGCAATTTCATACTTCTGCCAAAGACAAAAGTGTCATGGTGTATCACTTTTCAGCGAAAACTATAGATCACAGATAACTGGCGTTTGTGTGTAGTAGTAGCACAGAGTCACCTTTCGATCACAACAGCGGCCGAATTTCAGAAACTGTGGTACTGTGGTAGATATGGTGGTTGTAAGTGGCCGACCAAGGATATTTTCGTATTTCGACTGTCTCCGCATATGTCACTTTTCTGCCACAACTACATAGCATAGAGCATGGTGTTTGGTAGTAGAATCGTATCTCATGTAGTGCACTATGGTTGTTAGATGTCGGTAGCTATGGGGTGTGGGAGAAATGGGGGTTGAAAGTGGTCGACCTGTGGCAGTTTCATACTTCTGCCAAAGACAAAAGTGTCATGGTGTATCACTTTTCAGCGAAAACTATAGATCACAGATAACTGGCGTTTGTGTGTAGTAGTAGCACAGAGTCACCTTTCGATCACAACAGCGGCCGAATTTCAGAAACTGTGGTACTGTGGTAGATATGGTGGTTGTAAGTGGCCGACCAAGGATATTTTCGTATTTCGACTGTCTCCGCATATGTCACTTTTCTGCCACAACTACATAGCATAGAGCATTGGTGTTTGTGTTTGGTAGTAGAATCGTATCTCATGTAGTGCACTATGGTTGTTAGATGTCGGTAGCTATGGGGGTGTGGGAGAAATGGGGGTTGAAAGTGGTCGACCTGTGGCAGTTTCATACTTCTGCCAAAGACAAAAGTGTCATGGTGTATCACTTTTCAGCGAAAACTATAGATCACAGATAACTGGCGTTTGTGTGTAGTAGTAGCACAGAGTCACCTTTCGATCACAACAGCGGCCGAATTTCAGAAACTGTGGTACTGTGGTAGATATGGTGGTTGTAAGTGGCCGACCAAGGATATTTTCGTATTTCGACTGTCTCCGCATATGTCACTTTTCTGCCACAACTACATAGCATAGAGCATTGGTGTTTGTGTTTGGTAGTAGAATCGTATCTCATGTAGTGCACTATGGTTGTTAGATGTCGGTAGCTATGGGGGTGTGGGAGAAATGGGGTTGAAAGTGGTCGACCTGTGGCAGTTTCATACTTCTGCCAAAGACAAAAGTGTCATGGTGTATCACTTTTCAGCGAAAACTATAGATCACAGATAACTGGCGTTTGTGTGTAGTAGTAGCACAGAGTCACCTTTCGATCACAACAGCGGCCGAATTTCAGAAACTGTGGTACTGTGGTAGATATGGTGGTTGTAAGTGGCCGACCAAGGATATTTTCGTATTTCGACTGTCTCCGCATATGTCACTTTTCTGCCACAACTACATAGCATGAGCATTGGTGTTTGAGTTTGGTAGTAGAATCGTATCTCATGTAGTGCACTATGGTTGATTAGATCGTCGGTAGACTATGGGGGTGTGGGAGAAATGGGGGTTGAAAGTGGTCGACCTGTGGCAGTTTCATACTTCTGCCAAAGACCAAAAGTGTCATGGTGTATAACTTTTCAGCGAAAACTATAGATCACAGATAACTGGCGTTTGTGTGTAAGTAGTAGCACAGAGTCACCTTTCGATCACAACAGCGGCCGAATTTCAGAAACTGTGGTACTGTGGTAGATATGGTGGTTGTAAGTGGCCGACCAAGGATATTTTCGTATTTCGACTGTCCTCCGTATATGTCACTTTTCTGCCACAACTACATAAGCATAGAGCATTGGTGTTTGAGTTTGGTAGTAGAATCGTATCTCATGTAGTGCACTATGGTTGTTTAGATGTCGGTAGCTATGGGGGTGTGGGAGAATATGGGGTTGAAATTGGTCGACCTGTGGCAGTTTCATACTTCTGCCAAAGACAAAAGTGTCATGGTGTATCACTTTTCAGCGAAAACTACAGATCACAGATAACTGGCGTTTGTGTGTAGTAGTAGCACAGAGTCACCTTTCGATCAACAACAGCGGCCGAATTTCAGAAACTGTGGTACTGTGGTAGATATAGTGTTTGTAGTGGCCGACCAAGGATAGTTTCGCATTTCGACTGTCTCCGCCATATGTCACTTTTCTGCCACAACTACATAGCATAGAGCATTGGTGTTTGCGTTTGGTAGTAGAATCGTATCTCATGTAGTGCACTATGGTTGTTAGATGTCGGTAGCTATGGGGGTGTGGGAGAAATATGGGTTGAAATTGGTCGACCTGTGGCAGTTTCATATTTCTGCCAAGACAAGAGTGTCATGGTGTATCACTTTTCAGCGAAAACTACAGATCACAGATAACTTGGCGTTTGTGTGTAGTAGTAGCACAGAGTCACCGTTCGATCACAACAGCGGCCGAATTTCAGAAACTGTGGTACTGTGGTAGATATAGTGGTTGTAAGTGGCCGACCAAGGATATTTTCGTATTTCGACTGTCTCCGCATATGTCACGTTTCTCCCACAACTACATAGCATAGAGCATTGGTGTTTGTGTTTGGTAGTAGAATCGTATCTCATGTAGTGCACTATGGTTGTTAGATGGCCGTAGCTATGAGGGGTGTGGGAGAAATGAGGGTTGAAAGTGATCGACCTGTGGCAATTTCATACTCCTCCCAAAGACAAAAGTGTCATGGTGTATCACTTTTCAGCGAAAACTATACATCACAGGTAACTAGCGTTCGTGTGTAGTAGTAGCACAGAGTCACTTTTCGATCACAACAGCGGCCGAATTTCAGAAACTGTGGTACTGTGGTAGATGTGGTGGTTGTAAGTGGGCGACCAAGGATATTTTCGTGTTTCGACTGTCCTCCGCATTTGTCACTTTTCTGCCACAACTACATAGCATAGAGCATTGGTGTTTGTGTTTGGTAGTAGTATCGTATCTCATGTAGTGTACTATGGTTGTTAGATGTCGGTAGCTATGGGGGTGTGGAGGGATATGGGGGATGAAAATGGTCGACCTGCAGCAATTTCATATTTCTGCGAAAGGCGCATGTGTCACGGTGTATCACTTTTAAGTGAAAACTATCAATTGCAGATCACTGGCTTTTGTGTGTGGTAGTAATACACAGTCTCCCATCGATCACAATGTTAACCAAAATTCGGTAACTGTGGGAGTGTGTGAGATATGGTGTTTGAAATTGGTCGTTCGTGAATATTTTCGTGTTTCATCCAAAGACTTGTGTGTATCCGTAAATTTTACCTTGCTGCCGGAACTACATAGCGCAGAAGACTGGTACTTGTGTGTGGTAATAGTATCGAGT
Source organism: Vandiemenella viatica (assembly GCA_031002005.1). Classification (NCBI taxonomy): domain Eukaryota; kingdom Metazoa; phylum Arthropoda; class Insecta; order Orthoptera; family Morabidae; genus Vandiemenella; species Vandiemenella viatica. The sequence continues at coordinate 134,237,977 of JARYHS010008075.1, forward strand.
CTCCCATCGTGCACTAGGGTGGTTAGATGTCTATAGCTGTCAATATGAATTCTTTACAATCACGAACGAAGTCGTGGGTACCAGCTAGTAAATAAATAATATTTGCATAACACAGAAAAAACCTTTTCATTCGATGGTTTGGTTTTTGAAGAAAGTAGGACAAATATTCATATTTAAGAGTGCATTTTAATCAATAGAAAACAAATATTAGCATTAAATGCTCTCTTATTCATTAATGGAAAAAAACTGTAAATTGGACAATTCACAAAACCATTTTGAAGAGAAATATATTGATGATGTACAAACATAAAAAGATAGGACACTCGTGGGTGAAAGCAGGATTTTATTTAACAAATAATGTGTGTAAGATTTCGGGATAGTAGTTGTATGCTGTTTTCACAATACTAACAAATACATTTGAGCCGTCCTGTGAGCAAAACAGTTTTGTTTTAGCCGCAATAAGTCAGATTATTTATGGTATATTTATATTTTTAAAGGTTGTAAGAATTTCTGATTATTTATTTTAGTACTGTGAAACTTAAATCAGGACATTACATTATCAAAGGGTGAAGATAATTTATGCATAAAAACATACATAAGCATATCAAAAAAATTTATTAGTTATGTAATTGTCCTGTAAGATACCACCATAAACAAATTTTCTAGAAAAAACGGGTACAACAAATCACAAATATCCTACTGTTTCAACTCAAAAGCATAATTCTGAATACACATAAAATAAAAATAATACTGTTTTAAAAGGTAGAAATTTTGACAACACTACTTCATTTACAAAAACTGAAAATTATTATTCACTAAACTCTTGAAATAAAAACAGTTTTAACTTCATTATTTACATATATGTTTCTCATAGAACAATTACGATAAAATGAAACACATGGAAAATAGTAATAACAGTTTTGAAGTCCCAACAAATTAGTCAGTCTATTACATCATTAAGATTTTGTTGACAATCAAATCAGTGTGATATGTGCATTCAACAGAAAGAAGTTATATCCCACTTTTTTTTTACTATTTTTTTTTTTCTGGAAAATTTTTAAGTAACTTAAAAAATAACAACTTCAAAGCAATTCTAGTAATACATTAAAGTACTTATCAAAAAGCAAGCAAGTAAACAACACATCACATTAGTAATGTTTTGGTCCCTTATATAGAAAATGGCTGCAAAGTACTGACAGAAAAATTTTGTATCATCACTTGGAGAGCAAAAATTACTTTGTACATAATTCACTACTGTTTATAAAGATCATTTTAATCACATTATAAAGATAAGAATATCACCTTTAAAATCAGCCAGCTGAAGTGTACTTTTATTACAAAATGTTTAGCTTTATGTTAATTTTTTTTTAACCTCCCAGCAGATCAGAGCACTTCTAGTTTCAAAAAAGTAATGAATTTTTTTCTTCCTCAATTATGTTGTTAATAATCTTAAGTAGGGAGTTAATGACACTGTACGATATGATCTGTTGAACTCTATCAAAATCTTAATAAGATGTAAAGTTAAAATGACGTCAGAAGAGCTAAGGAAATGAATTCCGTGTCTTTTATTATTTTCTTAAAAACAAAAGAGAGAGAAAATACGGAGAAGAAGAAGAAAAAAATTGTCATATCAGTTCCACAATCTTAAACCCATTCAAGCAATGGCTATAAATATTATTCGTATAGTAAAATGTCTAAAATCAAAATCTGATTTATTACATTTAATACCAATTTCTTACTTGGTTGTTGAATCAAAATGATTCTCCTGAATTCTAAATTTGTTTCAGTTTTGAAAGGGGGGGCATCCATTAATTACATGAGGTGAAATGGCGAGGTCCGTCAAAATCTTACCAAATCTCACCAAGGGGGAGGGAGGGTCGACGGAAATCTCAGGTGAGGTTTTGAAATTCTTGAAGGACAGTCAAGCTTAAAAATAAAATGTCTACAAACAACACTGATTTTAACATTACGGGGGGAGGGGGAGGGCTAAAGGGTCTACAATCGACGTGGAAAGTAACCTTGGGGGGGGGGGGGGGGGGAGGGGATAATAACTGCCCTCAGAAAAAGGAGAACTAAAAAAATTGCGAGGTCAATTAGTGCAGGGCCATCAAAATTTCATGTCATATTAGGGGGAGGGGGGATCCGACCAGATCTCTCCAAATCTCAGCAGAGAGAGGGGAGGGGTGTCCGGAATTCCGGAAAATCATCTCACGTAATTAATGGACACCCCCAAACTGCTTTGATTATGGAATGTTGGGGTGGCTATTAAAATATTTAAATTTAATATAAATCAAATACATAACAAAATGAAGTGTAATGGAAATAATATATGTCATTTATAGATTTTATATAGCTATTGTATCATAAGTTATAAATCATGTTATTTCTTCCAAAATATTGCAAAACTGGATTTCAAGTATAAAGGTTAGAAAGACTGAAGTATGTGCTTCCATACGTGGCCATGGTTGTATAGCTGCCAGCAGGTACAAATAAAAAATTAAAGGGATCAATAAGGAGTTAATAAATATAAATCATTGTTTGAATACACTAAAATATGCAAAAATGCATACAGTAATGCTCACTACAAAAAATAAAATACAATAAAACTATGGTTCAGCATAAACAGATAACTGTTTTCCAAGAAGTCACAGAAGCAAAATAGCTTGTTGTGGAATAGTATACAGAGCAACAATGTCTACTAATCTGTCCACACAAGACATAAAAGCTACAGAACAAATCTCAAGAAAACTGTGCATAGTAATAGTTTAAGATAACAGTTATTAACAAATAAAATTCTTTTTATCCCAGTAACTGACATAAAACTTTCTGAAGTATTGTTATTTTCAAGTGATGGTGGAAACAAATTAAGAGTACTAATACTTAGAAACATTTACATAAACCAAAACTCAATAGGAAAGGAAGAGATTAAAGAAAGAAAGGGAGGGAGAGAGACAAATAGAAGGCTGCTTTTGTATTTTTTTTTCTTTGATAGTTTATCAGTGAATTAACAGCAGAAATCTAAAATTCCATATGGATGAAGTTACACAAACATCAAATGTCAATCATAAGAATGTAAAATCTTTTCTCACATACAGTCAGTGTATGATCTGATCTGTTATAATTATATCAGAGACACACACCAACTGTAATGTTATCCATATTCAGTGGGAAACTAAGCAGCTATTGAACAATATCAGCTTTGACCATATCATTCATACAAACACAAAATGGCTCTGCATGGAAAGTCAAGTGGACCAATGCTCACAAAAAAAATTCATCTCTTGTCCATGAAGTTAAGGTTATCTGCAAGTTACGACTGAAAGTGAATATCATTGCATAGATTTTTCAAAGTAATTTCAAGCATGTAGACAAATTAAAAGACAATGAACATTCTGACCACATAGAATTGTGACTCCAACTTTTGTCGGGGCCAATAAACTAAATAATCACAACATCATAGCAAACCACAGCAAAAGTCGTGACAGCATCCTTGAACATATCAACATCAGAAAAGTAACTAAAAAACGAATTGTGGGACGCCTGTTACAACAGATACCACCCGCACCAGTAAATTTCCTAGTCTCCACCTTCTATTATATAGTGCACACCAGCATATTCCCCACAGTATGCAAACATGTAGACATAAGCAGGAAAAGGCAAAGTCTCTTTTTCACCTAATAACACTTCTACTAGTGATATCTTCAAAAGTAGTTACCTCCAGAATAATTGAAGGACATACACTTCTGTACAACAAACAATTTCTTTTCCAAACGAACCTTTGACCCAACAGCACCATCTTCAACTCACAGAATATTCCCGTAGTGCCTAAGACACATTGGAATTTTTTGGGACTGTTCTACTTGATGTGTCCTTTGTATCTGATTCAGTGTAGCATCAGAACTAGGGATTGCAATCCAGCAAAGCGGGATCCCGCATCATTACACAGTCTGGCAGATCCCACACAAAATTAAGCGGATCCACAATCTGCAAAATGCGGATAAAAACGCGTGTCAGTGCATGACTCCCTGCCCCACTCGGTCTCTATCAGATGTATTGCACTGTTTGCCTATACCCTTCCAGTTGGCATTTGGCGCGTGTGAACAAACGTTTGTTTTTGTCAACCTTCGTCATTCGTAAGTAAATAGATACACTTTTATGTATTCATTTTTGAGTACACATTTCTGTAATTTGAGTTATATTGCGTATTTAGTACGATTTTGTAACTATATAATTATTTTTTATGTGTTGCAAACGTTATCTGAACTACAAAGTTACAGCATTTTATCCACTGTTTCATTATTCCCATTTTATGTATTTGAAGATAAACTTATTGTGACAATTTCCTTTTTTGCGGCTGAAAATTTGATTATTCGTTGATAGCAAACTAATGTTATCTTAATTTTAATTGCATACCTATTTATTTAGCAGCTATCAAAAGACAATTGTATATCTTTTGACTCTTGCTGTTTTGGCCGCTGCCTCGATGTGTTTCTTTGACGAAAGCCCCCTGTTTACATGTGCCGCTCAGGCTATAGATTAATACCTCTTCTCCTTGTCATTATTTCGACTAAAGGCAAAAAAAGTTATAATGAAGTTTTCAAGGGTGTATTGACGAATTGTGTTGTAGGAACACCATACTACGACTGCTGCCTCCGCCGTCTCCCTTGCATGTGAAATCTCGTGTTTTTCCGGAGATACAACCTATGAAAACTTCACTTCAATAATTCGCCGAGAAAGTCTCCTTTCTTACTAAAAAGTAGTCATTTCCACTCTTAAAATGTCGTTAGGCCACATATTTAAAATTGAAATACTTGACAATTTAAGTGTTTAGATACATTTAATAACATTGAATCAACTGTAAGATCAATCAAGGAATCAGGAGATATAATAATGAATCCCACAAAACAATTTTTGTAAAAAAAAAAAAGGGCCAAGTCTCGTGCTTGTGCAGTGACAAAAAGTTATGAGATCTTGTTCTGAGCCAAGTCTACACTTTACAGAGTATATTCACTTCACTTTGTGAAATGGAATGCTTTCTCTCGGTGTTATGGAACGTTTATTTAGAATTTAAAAGGAAAAAAAAAAAAAAAAAAAAAAAAAAAAAAAACCTCTGGTAACTTGGCCACTAAGCAAACCATGTTTTTAAATTCATGTGATGTATTGTAAGGCACATAATATGACCTAACACAGAATATTTTCCATTTTTTATTATTTATTTAAAAATTGGTTTAGATTAAAAAAACAAAAATTTAAAACCACAAAATGTACTTAAGACATGCTAAAAAGTTTTAATATCATTTTGCGAATTAAAATATTGTTAACTATTAATTTTTATCATTTAACATTAAAATTGATTTATTAATTTAATTATTATTTAATTTATTAATGTTTTAAGTAACTATGTTTTAAATAAAAGCGTTAAAAACTGTTTGCACAAATCCCACGCGGATCACGCGTGATTGAAAACACTGCGGGATTGCAATCCTTAATCAGAACTGTCACACGTTGGACTGGTCAAAAATTACCGTGCAAACTGCACCTTCTGTGTGGTATTGGGTGACGGAATTTTTGCAGTTAAAACCATTGCAGCAGACATCCAAGAGGGCTCCATGACTGTAAAATATAACATCTACACTACACGATATAGTGGGAAGAGATCAAGTACAGGCAGCATTATATGCTGAAAATACTTCCCTGTACAAGAGAAGCATGAGGTCAATTCTCTTTAGTGCCATATTGCTGCCTAATAACATTGAGCCATGGGTAAGTATAGAGTAGATGGATACAACGACATACCTGGCGTCAAAATACATAAAAATCTGACATGGAAAAATGATAACACAACAAACAGACATGGGGAGGATGCAGTCCCTTCACAATTAATATTAATATTTTGGGATCTACTAGATGAAAAGCTAGCCAAGATTACCAAGCACCATGTAAAAATTCTTTTGGCGGATTTCAACGCACAACTCGGGAGAGAAAAGAAATACCAGAAACTTATTGGATATTAACCCGCTCACAAAAAAAAAAAAAAAAAGGTAAGAGATTAGTCTCCCATTGCGAAAATAATAGTCTGCAGGTCATGTCGACACACTTTCGTCATTTGCCAAGGAAGAAAACAACATGGTGATCTCCAGTCCAAGCCATTGGAGAGTTCCAAATAGATCACATTGCTATCTCCAGAAAAAATAGCCCTGAGATTATGAACGTTAAAGTAAAAAAAAGAGGATAAATGTAGACTCAGATCATTATACATCAATAATCAAGTTCAAACCCATTCCTGCAAACAATAGGAAGACACCCAAACAGATCACCCGTTTCAACAATGATAAACTCAAGCAAAAAATCAAGGAGTTTCAGGAGATTTCAACTTCAACAACACAAAATGTCACCTGATTGAGGCAGCAAAGGAACTCGCAGAAATGAAAAGAAAGAAAAAACACGCCTGGTGGAATGACAACTGTGAATTGGTACTCAAAAAAGACTACAAGCATGGAAAAATACTACTCAACTAAATGAGAAACCGACTGGGAAACCTACAAAACCCAACGGGCTCAAACAGCTAGTGATCCGAGCCAAGAAATGTAGTTATGAAAAATCTCTTATTGTAAACATAGAACAGAATTGTAAGAAAAACTAAATTAGAGAGTACTACAAAACAATCAAAAGAAAACTCGTAGGATACAAACCGCCGTCACTGTGCTTCCAAAGGAACAATGGCACACTGGCCACATCAAATGAAGAAAGCTGTAGTATCCTTCCTGACCATTTTAAAAGTCTACTTAACTGTGATAAGCCCGTAAATCCTATTAAGACAGAGGAACCCTTATTCAGATACCCGGTATCCTTGCCACACGACAAAAATGAAATCAAGCGCCACATCACCAGACTCAAAAACAATAAGGCACCATGAGAAGACTCCATAACTGCAGAGTTATGGAAATATGCCCCTGAAGAATCAATAGAAATCTTGCAAAAGCAAATAGAAGAAATTTGGAATGAGGAAATTGTACCCGAAGATTGGAAAACAGCTTTGATCCACCTGTTGCACACAAAAGGCAGTAGGAAGATTGCTGACAGCTTCAGAGGAATTTACTTGCTTCCGGTAACATACAAAATTCTCTCAGTTGCCATCCTGGAGAGATTAGAATCTCAAGTTGGGCAGCAAATAGGTGAATATCAAGGGGGCTTCAGAAAAAATCGCTCAACAGCGGAACAGATCCATAACCTCAAGACAATCATCAGATATTATACGCTCAGGTCAAAGCAATATGTGTCAGTTTATGTGGTCTTTAAGCAAGCTTATATCTCGATATATCGGGAAGTGCTTCTGAACATCCTTAATGAATTTGGAGTTGACCAAAAATTATTGGCTATAATTAGATCCACACTAACAAACACAAAATCAAAAGTTAAGTTTTTAGGATGTCTGTCAGACCCTTTTGAAGTCACAACTGGAGTCAGGCAAGGTGACGTTCTGTCTCCTCTACTTTTTAACTGTGTTCTCGAAAAGATCATTCGGACCTGGCGAGCAAAGTTAAGGGAAATTGATTACAGCCCATCAAGAATAGGAACTAAATTTAAAGGGATCACAACAGACATTCTGGCTTTTGCCGATGACATCACTATCGTATCAGGTGACTTAGAAACTGCTAGAATCCAAATTGATTTGCTGAAGGAAATTGCTGATCAAACCGGTTTACAGATATCTTTTGAGAAAACGAAATTAATTACTAACATCAAGGATGCGCCAACAAAACTTCAAACCAAATACGGAGACATTAATCAAGTGGAAAAATTTAAGTACCTTGGTGAGATCATTATGAAAAATGGATTGGACAAAGAAGCTATTCGGGAAAGGATTCGCAAACTAGAAATAGCCTACCAAACTTCACAAGAGGTCTACAATAAAAAATGTCTTTCACAAAATACTAAAATACGTCATTATGAAACTGTTCCGAAATCAGTAGTTTTGTATGCAGCTGAAACCTTGTTCCTGAATGCCGATAAAGGACTTCTGAGAGAACTGGAGAAAAAAAGAGAGAAACATTATTAAAAGAATTCTGGGTTCCAACTTTGAGAATGGCATCCATCAAAAGAAATCCAGCAAAGAAGTCTACAGCAAAATAGAGAAAATCACTGAAATAATCCGCAAAAGACGGGCTCGATTCTAAGGCCACCTCAAACGGTTGGAGGAGAACAGACTAACAAAAATATCTTTAATTTATTTGATTCCAGACGAAAAACTGTAATGCCCTGGTTCGTAAATATTAAAGAAGATCTGGATTTGATGGGGCTAGAACCAGAAGATGCTTTCAACAGAGATATATTTCGGAAGAAGTTAATGACAAGTGGGACAAGCCGAGACGAACACTCCAACGGAAGAGGCGGTACATTCTAGACAGAGGAGTGCAAACATGAGCATTCAAAACGAATGAAGGAGTTCAGGGCGCAAAAGAAGAAGAAACTCGTTGCCAAATGCACAAAGGCTTAATGTGGTCCTAGTTGGCCACAATGAATAAATCTTATATATATATAAAAATAGACATGTTTTTTCCTATATTTCACTTTTCAGCCACCACTACCTAGCACAGATCAACTGATGTTTGTGTGTGGAAGTAGCATGGAGTTTCCTGTCGTGCACAACGTTGGCCGAATGCCGATAGCTGTGGGGATGTGGGAGATATAATGATTAAAGTTGGTCAGTGCAGGGGCGTTTTCATATTTCGACCAAAAATTCGTATCTCCGTATACTTCTCTTTCCTGCCACAACTACATAACATAGACTTTTGGTGTTTGTGTGTGGTAGTAGAAACGTCTCTCCTGTCGTGCACTATGGTTGTTAGATGTCGGTAGCTATGGGGATGTGGGAGATATGGGGGTTGAAAGTGGTCGACCTGTGGCAATTTCGACTTCTGCCAAAGACAAAAGTGTCATGGTGTATCACTTTTCAGCGAAAACTATAGATCACAGATAACTACGTTTGTGTGTAGTAGTAGCACAGAGTCACCTTTCGATCACAACAGCGGCCGAATTTCAGAAAATGTGGTACTGTGGTAGATATGGTGGTTGTTAGTGGCCGACCAAGGATATTTTCGTATTTCGATTCTCTCCGCATATGTCACTTTTCTGCCACAACTACATAGCATAGAGCATTGGTGTTTGTGTTTGGTAGTAGAATCGTATCTCATGTAGTGCACTATGGTTGTTAGATTTCGGTAGCTATGGGGGTGTGGGAGATATGGGGGTTGAAAATAATCGACCTGTGGCAATTTCATACTTCTGCCAAAGACAAAAGTGTCATGGTGTATCACTTTTCAGTGAAAACTATAGATCACAGATAACTGGCGTTGTGTGTAGTAGTAGCACAGAGTCACCTTACGATCACAACAGCGGCCGAGTTTCAGAAAATGTGGTACTGTGGTAGATATGGTGGTTGTTAGTGGCCGACCAAGGATATTTTCGTATTTCGACTCTCTACGCATATGTCACTTTTCTGCCACAACTACATAGCATAGAGCATTGGTGTTTGTGTTTGGTAGTAGAATCGTATCTCATGTAGTGCACTATGGTTGTTAGATTTCGGTAGCTATGGGGGTGTGGGAGATATGGGGGTTGAAAGTGATCGACCTGTGGCAATTTCATACTTCTTCCAAAGACAAAAGTGACATGGTGTATCACTTTTCAGCGAAAACTATAGATCACAGATAAATGGCGTTTGTGTGTAGTAGTAGCACAGAGTCACCTTTCGATCACAACAGCGGCCGAATTTCAGAAACTGTGGTACTGTGGTAGATATGGTGGTTGTAAGTGGCCGACCAAGGATATTTTCGCATTTCGACTGTCTCCGCATATGTCACTTTTCTGCCACAACTACATAGCATAGAGCATTGGTGTTTGTGTTTGGTAGTAGAATCGTATCTCATGTAGTGCACTATGGTTGATAGATGTCGGTAGCTATGGGGGTGTGGGAGAAATGGGGTTGAAAGTGGTCGACCTGTGGCAGTTTCATACTTCTGCCAAAGACAAAAGTGTCATGGTGTATCACTTTTCAGCGAAAAACTATAGATCACAGATAACTGGCGTTTGTGTGTAGTAGTAGCACAGAGTCCCCTTTCGATCACAACAGCGGCCGAATTTCAGAAACTGTGGTACTGTGGTAGATATGGTGGTTGTAAGTGGCCGACCAAGGATATTTTCGCATTTCGACTGTCTCCGCATATGTCACTTTTCTGCCACAACTACATAGCATAGAGCATTGGTGTTTGTGTTTGGTAGTAGAATCGATCTCATGTAGTGCACTATGGTTGTTAGATTTCGGTAGCTATGGGGGTATGGGAGATATGGGGGTTGAAAATGATCGACCTGTGGCAATTTCATACTTCTGCCAAAGACAAAAGTGTCAAGGGTGTAATCACTTTTCAGCGAAAACTATAGATCACAGATAACTGGCGTTTGTGTGTAGTAGTAGCACAGAGTCACCTTTCGATCACAACAGCGGCCGAATTTCAGAAACTGTGGTACTGTGGTAGATATGGTGGTTGTTAGTGGCCGACCAAGGATATTTTCGTATTTCGACTGTCTCCGCATAGGTCACTTTTCTGCCACAAATACTTAGCATAGAGCATTGGTGTTTGTGTTTGGTAGTAGAATCGTATCTCATGTAGTGCACTATGGTTGTTAAATGTTGGTAACTATGGGTGTGTGGGAGAAATGGGGGTTGAAAGTGGTCGACCTGTGGCAGTTTCATACTTCTGCCAAAGACAAAAGTGTCATGGTGTATCACTTTTCAGCGAAAACTATAGATCACAGATAACTAGCGTTTGTGTGTAGTAAGTAGCACAGAGTCACCTTTCGATCACAACAGCGGCCGAATTTCAGAAAATGTGGTACTGTGGTAGATATGGTGGGTTGTTAGTGGCCCGACCAAGGATATTTTCGTATTTCGACTCTCTCTGCAAATGTCACTTTTCTGCCACAACTACATAGCATAGAGCATTGGTGTTTGTGTTTGGTAGTAGAATCGTATCTCATGTAGTGCACTATGGTTGTTAAATGTTGGTAACTATGGGGGTGTGTGGGAGAAATGGGGGTTGAAAGTGGTCGACCTGTGGCAGTTTCATACTTCTGCCAAAGACAAAAGTGTCATGGTGTATCACTTTTCAAGCGAAAACTATAGATCACAGATAACTAGCGTTTGTGTGTAGTAGTAGCACAGCGTCACCTTTAGATCACAACAGCGGCCGAATTTCAGAAACTGTGGTACTGTGGTAGATATGGTGGTTGTAAGTGGCCGACCAAGGATATTTTCGTATTTCGACTGTCTCCGCATATGTCACTTTTCTGCCACAACTACATAGCATAGAGCATTGGTGTTTGTGTTTGGTAGTAGAATCGTATCTCATGTAGTGCACTATGGTTGTTAGATGTCGGTAGCTATGGGGGTGTGGGAGATATGGGGGTTGAAAGTGATCGACCTGTGGCAATTTCATACTTCTGCCAAAGACAAAAGTGTCATGGTGTATCACTTTTCAGCGAAAACTATAGATCACAGATAACTGGCGTTTGTGTGTAGTAGTAGCACAGAGTCACCTTTCGATCACAACAGCGGCCGAATTTCAGAAACTGTGGTACTGTGGTAGATATGGTGGTTGTAAGTGGCCGACCAAGGATATTTTCGTATTTCGACTGTCTCCGCATATGTCACTTTTCTGCCACAACTACATAGCATAGAGCATTGGTGTTTGTGTTTGGTAGTAGAATCGTATCTCATGTAGTGCACTATGGTTGTTAGATGTCGGTAGCTATGGGGGTGTGGGAGATGGGGGTTGAAAGTGGTCGACCTGTGGCAATTTCATACTTCTGCCAAAGACAAAAGTGTCATGGTGTATCACTTTTCAGCGAAAACTATAGATCACAGATAACTGGCGTTTGTGTGTAGTAGTAGCACAGAGTCACCTTTCGATCACAACAGCGGCCGAATTTCAGAAACTGTGGTACTGTGGTAGATATGGTGGTTGTAAGTGGCCGACCAAGGATATTTTTCGTATTTCGACTGTCTCCGCATATGTCCTTTTCTACCAACGACTACATAGCATGGAGCATTGGTGTTTATGTGTGTTGGTAGTAGAATCGTATCTCATGTGCACTATGGTTGTTAGATGTCTATTTGTAATATGGGTTGAAATGGACGATCGTGGGTAACTTCTTATATATTAAAAAGACGTGTTTGTATCACTTTTCAGCGAAAACTATAGATCACAGATAACTGGTTTGTGTGTAGTAGTAGCATGGAGTTTCCTTCGTCACAACGGGCCGATGCAGAAACTGTGGGGAGTGGGAGATATGGTTAAAGTTGGCAGTGCAGGATTTTTCATATTTCGACTGTCTATCTCCGTATACTTCCTTTCCTGCCACAACTACATAGCATAGAGCATTGGTGTTTGTGTTTGGTAGTAGAATCGTCTCATGTAGTGCACTATGGTTGTTAGATGTCGGTAGCTATGGGGGTGTGGGAGATATGGGGGTTGAAAGTGGTCGACCTGTGGCAATTTCATACTTCTGCCAAAGACAAAAGTGTCATGGTGTATCACTTTTCAGCGAAAACTATAGATCACAGATAACTGGCGTTTGTGTGTAGTAGTAGCACAGAGTCACCTTTCGATCACAACAGCGGCCGATTTTCAGAAACTGTGGTACTGTGGTAGATATGGTGGTTGTAAGTGGCCGACCAAGGATATTTTCGTATTTCGACTGTCTCCGCATATGTCACTTTTCTGCCACAACTACATAGCATAGAGCATTGGTGTTTGTGTTTGGTAGTAGAATCGTATCTCATGTAGTGCACTATGGTTGTTAGATGTCGGTAGCTATGGGGTGTGGGAGATATGGGGGTTGAAAGTGGTCGACCTGTGGCAATTTCATACTTCTGCCAAAGACAAAAGTGTCATGGTGTATCACTTTTCAGCGAAAACTATAGATCACAGATAACTGGCGTTTGTGTGTAGTAGTAGCACAGAGTCACCTTTCGATCACAACAGCGGCCGATTTTCAGAAACTGTGGTACTGTGGTAGATATGGTGGTTGTAAGTGGCCGACCAAGGATATTTTCGTATTTCGACTGTCTCCGCATATGTCACTTTTCTGCCACAACTACATAGCATAGAGCATTGGTGTTTGTGTTTGGTAGTAGAATCGTATCTCATGTAGTGCACTATGGTTGTTAGATGTCGGTAGCTATGGGGGTGTGGGAGATATGGGGGTTGAAAGTGGTCGACCTGTGGCAATTTCATACTTCTGCCAAAGACAAAAGTGTCATGGTGTATCACTTTTCAGCGAAAACTATAGATCACAGATAACTGGCGTTTGTGTGTAGTAGTAGCACAGAGTCACCTTTCGATCACAACAGCGGCCGATTTTCAGAAACTGTGGTACTGTGGTAGATATGGTGGTTGTAAGTGGCCGACCAAGGATATTTTCGTATTTCGACTGTCTCCGCATATGTCACTTTTCTGCCACAACTACATAGCATAGAGCATTGGTGTTTGTGTTTGGTAGTAGAATCGTATCTCATGTAGTGCACTATGGTTGTTAGATGTCGGTAGCTATGGGGGTGTGGGAGATATGGGGGTTGAAAGTGGTCGACCTGTGGCAATTTCATACTTCTGCCAAAGACAAAAGTGTCATGGTGTATCACTTTTCAGCGAAAACTATAGATCACAGATAACTGGCGTTTGTGTGTAGTAGTAGCACAGAGTCACCTTTCGATCACAACAGCGGCCGATTTTCAGAAACTGTGGTAGATATGGTGGTTGTAAGTGGCCGACCAAGGATATTTTCGTATTTCGACTGTCTCCGCATATGTCACTTTTCTGCCACAACTACATAGCATAGAGCATTGGTGTTTGTGTTTGGTAGTAGAATCGTATCTCATGTAGTGCACTATGGTTGTTAGATGTCGGTAGCTATGGGGGTGTGGGAGATATGGGGGTTGAAAGTGGTCGACCTGTGGCAATTTCATACTTCTGCCAAAGACAAAAGTGTCATGGTGTATCACTTTTCAGCGAAAACTATAGATCACAGATAACTGGCGTTTGTGTGTAGTAGTAGCACAGAGTCACCTTTCGATCACAACAGCGGCCGATTTTCAGAAACTGTGGTACTGTGGTAGATATGGTGGTTGTAAGTGGCCGACCAAGGATATTTTCGTATTTCGACTGTCTCCGCATATGTCACTTTTCTGCCACAACTACATAGCATAGAGCATTGGTGTTTGTGTTTGGTAGTAGAATCGTATCTCATGTAGTGCACTATGGTTGTTAGATGTCGGTAGCTATGGGGGTGTGGGAGATATGGGGGTTGAAAGTGGTCGACCTGTGGCAATTTCATACTTCTGCCAAAGACAAAAGTGTCATGGTGTATCACTTTTCAGCGAAAACTATAGATCACAGATAACTGGCGTTTGTGTGTAGTAGTAGCACAGAGTCACCTTTCGATCACAACAGCGGCCGATTTTCAGAAACTGTGGTACTGTGGTAGATATGGTGGTTGTAAGTGGCCGACCAAGGATATTTTCGTATTTCGACTGTCTCCGCATATGTCACTTTTCTGCCACAACTACATAGCATAGAGCATTGGTGTTTGTGTTTGGTAGTAGAATCGTATCTCATGTAGTGCACTATGGTTGTTAGATGTCGGTAGCTATGGGGTGTGGGAGATGGGGGTTGAAAGTGGTCGACCTGTGGCAATTTCATACTTCTGCCAAAGACAAAAGTGTCATGGTGTATCACTTTTCAGCGAAAAACTATAGATCACAGATAACTGGCGTTTGTGTGTAGTAGTAGCACAGAGTCACCTTTCGATCACAACAGCGTCCGATTTTCAAAAACTGTGGTACTGTGGTAGATATGGTGGTTGTAAGTGGCTGACCAAGGATATTTTCGTATTTCGACTGTCCTGCGCATATGTCAGTTTTCTGCCACAACTACATAGCATAGAGCATTGGTGTTTGTGTTTGGTAGTAGAATCGTATCTCATGTAGTGCACTATGGTTGTTAGATGTCGGTAGCTATGGGGGGTGTGGGAGAAATGGGGGTTGAAAGTGGTCGATCTTTGGCAATTTCATACTTCTGTCAAAGACAAAAGTGTCATGGTGTATCACTTTTCAGCGAAAAACTTTAGATCACAGATAACTGGCGTTTGTGTGTAGTAGTAGCACAGAGTCACCTTTCGATCACAACAGCGTCCGATTTTCAAAACTGTGGTACTGTGGTAGATATGGTGGTTGTAAGTGGCCGATCCAAGGATATTTTCGTATTTCGACTGTCTCCGCATATGTCACTTTTCTGCCACAACTACATAGCATAGAGCATTGGTGTTTGTGTTTGGTAGTAGAATTGTATCTCATGTAGTGCACTATGGTTGTTAGATGTCGGTAGCTATGGGGGTGTGGGAGAAATGGGGGTTGAAAGTGGTCGATCTGTGGCAATTTCATACTTCTGTCAATGACAAAAGTGTCATGGTGTATCACTTTTCAGCGAAAACTATAGATCACAGATAACTGGCGTTTGTGTGTAGTAGTAGCACAGAGTCACCTTTCGATCACAACAGCGTCCGATTTTCAAAAACTGTGGTAGATATGGTGGTTGTAAGTGGCTGACCAAGGATATTTTCGTATTTCGACTGTCTGCGCATATGTCACTTTTCTGCCACAACTACATAGCATAGAGCATTGGTGTTTGTGTTTGGTAGTAGAATCGTATCTCATGTAGTGCACTATGGTTGTTAGATGTCGATAGCTATGGGGGTGTGGGAGAAATGGGGGTTGAAAGTGGTCGATCTGTGGCAATTTCATACTTCTGTCAAAGACAAAAGTGTCATGGTGTATCACTTTTCAGCGAAAACTATAGATCACAGATAACTGGCGTTTGTGTGTAGTAGTAGCACAGAGTCACCTTTCGATCACAACAGCGTCCGATTTTCAAAAACTGTGGTACTGTGGTAGATATGGTGGTTGTAAGTGGCTGACCAAGGATATTTTCGTATTTCGACTGTCTGCGCATATGTCACTTTTCTGCCACAACTACATAGCATAGAGTATTGGTGTTTGTGTTTGGTAGTAGAATCGTATCTCATGTAGTGCACTATGGTTGTTAGATGTCGGTAGCTATGGGGGTGTGGGAGAAATGGGGGTTGAAAGTGGTCGATCTGTGGCAATTTCATACTTCTGTCAAAGACAAAAGTGTCATGGTGTATCACTTTTCAGCGAAAACTATAGATCACAGATAACTGGCGTTTGTGTGTAGTAGTAGCACAGAGTCACCTTTCGATCACAACAGCGTCCGATTTTCAAAAACTGTGGTACTGTGGTAGATATGGTGGTTGTAAGTGGCCGTCCAAGGATATTTTCGTATTTCGACTGTCTCCGCATATGTCACTTTTCTGCCACAACTACATAGCATAGAGCATTGGTGTTTGTGTTTGGTAGTAGAATTGTATCTCATGTAGTGCACTATGGTTGTTAGATGTCGGTAGCTATGGGGGTGTGGGAGAAATGGGGGTTGAAAGTGGTCGACCTGTGGCAATTTCATACTTCTGCCAAAGACAAAAGTGTCATGGTGTATCACTTTTCAGCGAAAACTATAGATCACAGATAACTGGCGTTTGTGTGTAGTAGTAGCACATAGTCACCTTTCGATCACAACAGCGGCCGATTTTCAGAAACTGTGGTACTGTTGTAGATATGGTGGTTCTAAGTGGCCGACCAAGGATATTTTCGTATTTGGACAGTCTCCACATATGTCACTTTTCTGCCACAACTACATAGCATAGAGCATTGGTGTTTGTGTTTGGTAGTAGAATCGTATCTCATGTAGTGCACTATGGTTGTTAGATGTCGGTAGCTATTGGGGTGTGGGAGAAATGGGGGTTGAAAGTGGTCGATCTGTGGCAATT
>JARYHS010008075.1:134255932-134433470 GCA_031002005.1 Vandiemenella viatica
CTAACTTTGATTTTGTGTTTGTTAGTGTGGATCTAATTATAGCCAATAATTTTTGGTCAACTCCAAATTCATTAAGGATGTTCAGAAGCACTTCCCGATATATCGAGATATAAGCTTGCTTAAAGACCACATAAACTGACACATATTGCTTTGACCTGAGCGTATAATATCTGATGATTGTCTTGAGGTTATGGATCTGTTCCGCTGTTGAGCGATTTTTTCTGAAGCCCCCTTGATATTCACCTATTTGCTGCCCAACTTGAGATTCTAATCTCTCCAGGATGGCAACTGAGAGAATTTTGTATGTTACCGGAAGCAAGTAAATTCCTCTGAAGCTGTCAGCAATCTTCCTACTGCCTTTTGTGTGCAACAGGTGGATCAAAGCTGTTTTCCAATCTTCGGGTACAATTTCCTCATTCCAAATTTCTTCTATTTGCTTTTGCAAGATTTCTATTGATTCTTCAGGGGCATATTTCCATAACTCTGCAGTTATGGAGTCTTCTCATGGTGCCTTATTGTTTTTGAGTCTGGTGATGTGGCGCTTGATTTCATTTTTGTCATGTGGCAAGGATACCGGGTATCTGAATAAGGGTTCCTCTGTCTTAATAGGATTTACGGGCTTATCACAGTTAAGTAGACTTTTAAAATGGTCAGGAAGGATACTACAGCTTTCTTCATTTGATGTGGCCAGTGTGCCATTGTTCCTTTGGAAGCACAGTGACGGCGGTTTGTATCCTACGAGTTTTCTTTTGATTGTTTTGTAGTACTCTCTAATTTAGTTTTTCTTACAATTCTGTTCTATGTTTACAATAAGAGATTTTTCATAACTACATTTCTTGGCTCGGATCACTAGCTGTTTGAGCCCGTTGGGTTTTGTAGGTTTCCCAGTCGGTTTCTCATTTAGTTGAGTAGTATTTTTCCATGCTTGTAGTCTTTTTTGAGTACCAATTCACAGTTGTCATTCCACCAGGCGTGTTTTTTCTTTCTTTTCATTTCTGCGAGTTCCTTTGCTGCCTCAATCAGGTGACATTTTGTGTTGTTGAAGTTGAAATCTCCTGAAACTCCTTGATTTTTTGCTTGAGTTTATCATTGTTGAAACGGGTGATCTGTTTGGGTGTCTTCCTATTGTTTGCAGGAATGGGTTTGAACTTGATTATTGATGTATAATGATCTGAGTCTACATTTATCCTCTTTTTTTTACTTTAACTTTCATAATCTCAGGGCTATTTTTTCTGGAGATAGCAATGTGATCTATTTGGAACTCTCCAATGGCTTGGACTGGAGATCACCATGTTGTTTTCTTCCTTGGCAAATGACGAAAGTGTGTCGACATGACCTGCAGACTATTATTTTCGCAATGGGAGACTAATCTCTTACCTTTTTTTTTTTTTTGTGAGCGGGTTAATATCCAATAAGTTTCTGGTATTTCTTTCTCTCGCCCGAGTTGTGCGTTGAAATCCGCCAAAAGAATTTTTACATGGTGCTTGGAAATCTTGGCTAGCTTTTCATCTAGTAGATCCCAAAATATTAATATTAATTGTGAAGGGACTGCATCCTCCCCATGTCTGTTTGTTGTGTTATCATTTTTCCATGTCAGATTTTTATGTATTTTGACGCCAGGTATGTCGTTGTATCCATCTACTCTATACTTACCCATGGCTCAATGTTATTAGGCAGCAATATGGCACTAAAGAGAATTGACCTCATGCTTCTCTTGTACAGGGAAGTATTTTCAGCATATAATGCTGCCTGTACTTGATCTCTTCCCACTATATCGTGTAGTGTAGATGTTATATTTTACAGTCATGGAGCCCTCTTGGATGTCTGCTGCAATGGTTTTAACTGCAAAAATTCCGTCACCCAATACCACACAGAAGGTGCAGTTTGCACGGTAATTTTTGACCAGTCCAACGTGTGACAGTTCTGATTAAGGATTGCAATCCCGCAGTGTTTTCAATCACGCGTGATCCGCGTGGGATTTGTGCAAACAGTTTTTAACGCTTTTATTTAAAACATAGTTACTTAAAACATTAATAAATTAAATAATAATTAAATTAATAAATCAATTTTAATGTTAAATGATAAAAATTAATAGTTAACAATATTTTAATTCGCAAAATGATATTAAAACTTTTTAGCATGTCTTAAGTACATTTTGTGGTTTTAAATTTTTGTTTTTTAATCTAAACCAATTTTTAAATAAATAATAAAAAATGGAAAATATTCTGTGTTAGGTCATATTATGTGCCTTACAATACATCACATGAATTTAAAAACATGGTTTGCTTAGTGGCCAAGTTACCAGAGGTTTTTTTTTTTTTTTTTTTTTTTCCTTTTAAATTCTAAATAAACGTTCCATAACACCGAGAGAAAGCATTCCATTTCACAAAGTGAAGTGAATATACTCTGTAAAGTGTAGACTTGGCTCAGAACAAGATCTCATAACTTTTTGTCACTGCACAAGCACGAGACTTGGCCCTTTTTTTTTTTACAAAAATTGTTTTGTGGGATTCATTATTATATCTCCTGATTCCTTGATTGATCTTACAGTTGATTCAATGTTATTAAATGTATCTAAACACTTAAATTGTCAAGTATTTCAATTTTAAATATGTGGCCTAACGACATTTTAAGAGTGGAAATGACTACTTTTTAGTAAGAAAGGAGACTTTCTCGCGAATGATTGAAGTGAAGTTTTCATAGGTTGTATCTCCGGAAAAACACGAGATTTCACATGCAAGGGAGACGGCGGAGGCAGCAGTCGTAGTATGGTGTTCCTACAACACAATTCGTCAATACACCCTTGAAAACTTCATTATAACTTTTTTTGCCTTTAGTCGAAATAATGACAAGGAGAAGAGGTATTAATCTATAGCCTGAGCGGCACATGTAAACAGGGGCTTTCGTCAAAGAAACACATTGAGGCAGCGGCCAAAACAGCAAGAGTCAAAAGATATACAATTGTCTTTTGATAGCTGCTAAATAAATAGGTATGCAATTAAAATTAAGATAACATTAGTTTGCTATCAACGAATAATCAAATTTTCAGCCGCAAAAAAGGAAATTGTCACAATAAGTTTATCTTCAAATACATAAAATGGGAATAATGAAACAGTGGATAAAATGCTGTAACTTTGTAGTTCAGATAACGTTTGCAACACATAAAAAATAATTATATAGTTACAAAATCGTACTAAATACGCAATATAACTCAAATTACAGAAATGTGTACTCAAAAATGAATACATAAAAGTGTATCTATTTACTTACGAATGACGAAGGTTGACAAAAACAAACGTTTGTTCACACGCGCCAAATGCCAACTGGAAGGGTATAGGCAAACAGTGCAATACATCTGATAGAGACCGAGTGGGGCAGGGAGTCATGCACTGACACGCGTTTTATCCGCATTTTGCAGATTGTGGATCCGCTTAATTTTGTGTGGGATCTGCCAGACTGTGTAATGATGCGGGATCCCGCTTTGCTGGATTGCAATCCCTAGTTCTGATGCTACACTGAATCAGATACAAAGGACACATCAAGTAGAACAGTCCCAAAAAATTCCAATGTGTCTTAGGCACTACGGGAATATTCTGTGAGTTGAAGATGGTGCTGTTGGGTCAAAGGTTCGTTTGGAAAAGAAATTGTTTGTTGTACAGAAGTGTATGTCCTTCAATTATTCTGGAGGTAACTACTTTTGAAGATATCACTAGTAGAAGTGTTATTAGGTGAAAAAGAGACTTTGCCTTTTCCTGCTTATGTCTACATGTTTGCATACTGTGGGGAATATGCTGGTGTGCACTATATAATAGAAGGTGGAGACTAGGAAATTTACTGGTGCGGGTGGTATCTGTTGTAACAGGCGTCCCACAATTCGTTTTTTAGTTACTTTTCTGATGTTGATATGTTCAAGGATGCTGTCACGACTTTTGCTGTGGTTTGCTATGATGTTGTGATTATTTAGTTTATTGGCCCCGACAAAAAGTTGGAGTCACAATTCTATGTGGTCAGAATGTTCATTGTCTTTAATTTGTCTACATGCTTGAAATTACTTTGAAAAATCTATGCAATGATATTCACTTTCAGTCGTAACTTGCAGATAACCTTAACTTCATGGACAAGAGATGAATTTTTTTTGTGAGCATTGGTCCACTTGACTTTCCATGCAGAGCCATTTTGTGTTTGTATGAATGATATGGTCAAGCTGATATTGTTCAATAGCTGCTTTAGTTTCCCACTGAATATGGATAACATTACAGTTGGTGTGTGTCTCTGATATAATTATAACAGATCATACACTGACTGTATGTGAGAAAAGATTTTACATTCTTATGATTGACATTTGATGTTTGTGTAACTTCATCCATATGGAATTTTAGATTTCTGCTGTTAATTCACTGATAAACTATCAAAGAAAAAAAATACAAAAGCAGCCTTCTATTTGTCTCTCTCCCTCCCTTTCTTTCTTTAATCTCTTCCTTTCCTATTGAGTTTTGGTTTATGTAAATGTTTCTAAGTATTAGTACTCTTAATTTGTTTCCACCATCACTTGAAAATAACAATACTTCAGAAAGTTTTATGTCAGTTACTGGGATAAAAAGAATTTTATTTGTTAATAACTGTTATCTTAAACTATTACTATGCACAGTTTTCTTGAGATTTGTTCTGTAGCTTTTATGTCTTGTGTGGACAGATTAGTAGACATTGTTGCTCTGTATACTATTCCACAACAAGCTATTTTTGCTTCTGTGACTTCTTGGAAAACAGTTATCTGTTTATGCTGAACCATATTTATTGTATTTTATTCTTTGTAGTGAGCATTACTGTATGCATTTTGCATATTTTAGTGTATTCAAACAATGATTTATATTTATTAACTCCTTATTGATCCCTTTAATTTTTTATTTGTACCTGCTGGCAGCTATACAACCATGGCCACGTATGGAAGCACATACTTCAGTCTTTCTAACCTTTATACTTGAAATCCAGTTTTGCAATATTTTGGAAGAAATAACATGATTTATAACTTATGATACAATAGCTATATAAAATCTATAAATGACATATATTATTTCCATTACACTTCATTTTGTTATATTTGATTTATATTAAATTTAAATATTTTAATAGCCACCCCAACATTCCATAATCAAAGCAGTTTGGGGGTGTCCATTAATTACGTGAGATGATTTTCCGGAATTCCGGACACCCCTCCCCTCTCTCTGCTGAGATTTGGAGAGATCTGGTCGGATCCCCCCTCCCCCTAATATGACATGAAATTTTGATGGCCCTGCACTAATTGACCTCGCAATTTTTTTAGTTCTCCTTTTTCTGAGGGCAGTTATTATCCCCTCCCCCCCCCCCAAGGTTACTTTCCACGTCGATTGTAGACCCTTTAGCCCTCCCCCTCCCCCCGTAATGTTAAAATCAGTGTTGTTTGTAGACATTTTATTTTTAAGCTTGACTGTCCTTCAAGAATTTCAAAACCTCACCTGAGATTTCCGTCGACCCTCCCTCCCCCTTGGTGAGATTTGGTAAGATTTTGACGGACCTCGCCATTTCACCTCATGTAATTAATGGATGCCCCCCCTTTCAAAACTGAAACAAATTTAGAATTCAGGAGAATCATTTTGATTGAACAACCAAGTAAGAAATTGGTATTAAATGTAATAAATCAGATTTTGATTTTAGACATTTTACTATACGAATAATATTTATAGCCATTGCTTGAATGGGTTTAAGATTGTGGAACTGATATGACAATTTTTTTCTTCTTCTCCGTATTTTCTCTCTCTTTGTTTTTAAGAAAATAATAAAAGACACGGAATTCATTTCCTTAGCTCTTCTGACATCATTTTAACTTTACATCTTATTAAGATTTTGATAGAGTTCAACAGATCATATCGTACAGTGTCATTAACTCCCTACTTAAGATTATTAACAACATAATTGAGGAAGAAAAAAAAATATCATTACTTTTTTTGAAACTAGAAGTGCTCTGATCTGCTGGGAGGTTAAAAAAAAATTAACATAAAGCTAAACATTTTGTAATAAAAGTACACTTCAGCTGGCTGATTTTAAAGGTGATATTCTTATCTTTATAATGTGATTAAAATGATCTTTATAAACAGTAGTGAATTATGTACAAAGTAATTTTTGCTCTCCAAGTGATGATACAAAATTTTTCTGTCAGTACTTTGCAGCCATTTTCTATATAAGGGACCAAAACATTACTAATGTGATGTGTTGTTTACTTGCTTGCTTTTTGATAAGTACTTTAATGTATTACTAGAATTGCTTTGAAGTTGTTATTTTTTAAGTTACTTAAAAATTTTCCAGAAAAAAAAAAGTGGGATATAACTTCTTTCTGTTGAATGCACATATCACACTGATTTGATTGTCAACAAAATCTTAATGATGTAATAGACTGACTAATTTGTTGGGACTTCAAAACTGTTATTACTATTTTCCATGTGTTTCATTTTATCGTAATTGTTCTATGAGAAACATATATGTAAATAATGAAGTTAAAACTGTTTTTATTTCAAGAGTTTAGTGAAATAATAATTTTCAGTTTTTGTAAATGAAGTAGTGTTGTCAAAATTTCTACCTTTTAAAACAGTATTATTTTATTTTATGTGTATTCAGAATTATGCTTTTGAGTTGAAACAGTAGGATATTTGTGATTTGTTGTACCCGTTTTTCTAGAAAATTTGTTTATGGTGGTATCTTACAGGACAATTACATAACTAATAAATTTTTTTGATATGCTTATGTATGTTTTTATGCATAAATTATCTTCACCCTTTGATAATGTAATGTCCTGATTTAAGTTTCACAGTACTAAAATAAATAATCAGAAATTCTTACAACCTTTAAAAATATAAATATACCATAAATAATCTGACTTATTGCGGCTAAAACAAAACTGTTTTGCTCACAGGACGGCTCAAATGTATTTGTTAGTATTGTGAAACAGCATACAACTACTATCCGAAATCTTACACACATTATTTGTTAAATAAAATCCTGCTTTCACCCACGAGTGTCCTATCTTTTTATGTTTGTACATCATCAATATATTTCTCTTCAAAATGGTTTTGTGAATTGTCCAATTTACAGTTTTTTTCCATTAATGAATAAGAGAGCATTTAATGCTAATATTTGTTTTCTATGATTAAAATGCACTCTTAAATATGAATATTTGTCTACTTTCTTCAAAACCAAACCATCGAATGAAAAGGTTTTTTCTGTGTTATGCAAATATTATTTATTTACTAGCTGGTACCCACGACTTCGTTCGTGATTGTAAAGAATTCATATTGACAGCTATAGACATCTAACCACCCTAGTGCACGATGGGAGACTCGATACTATTACCACACACAAGTACCAGTCTTCTGCGCTATGTAGTTCCGGCAGCAAGGTAAAATTTACGGATACACACAAGTCTTTGGATGAAACACGAAAATATTCACGAATCGACCAATTTCAAACACCATATCTCACACACTCCCACAGTTACCGAATTTTGGTTAACATTGTGATCGATGGGAGACTGTGTATACTACCACACACAAAAGCCAGTGATCTGCAATTGATAGTTTTCACTTAAAAGTGATACACCGTGACACATGCGCCTTTGCAGAAATATGAAATTGCCTGCAGGTCGACCATTTTCATCCCCCCATATCCTCCACACCCCCATAGCTACCGACATCTAACAACCATAGTAGCACTACATGAGATACGATTACTACTACCAACACAAACACCAATGCTCTATGCTATGTAGTTGTGGCAGAAAAGTGACAAATGCGGAGACAGTCGAAACTACGAAAATATCCTTGGTCGCCACTTACAACCACCACATCTACCACAGTACCACAGTTTCTGAAATTCGGCCGCTGTTGTGATCGAAAGTGACTCTGTGCTACTACTACACACGAACGCTAGTTACCTGTGATGTATAGTTTTCGCTGAAAAGTGATACACCATGACACTTTTGTCTTTGGGAGGAGTATGAAATTGCCACAGGTCGATCACTTTCAACCCTCATTTCTCCCACACCCTCATAGCTACGGCCATCTAACAACCATAGTGCACTACATGAGATACGATTCTACTACCAAACACAAACACCAATGCTCTATGCTATGTAGTTGTGGGAGAAACGTGACATATGCGGAGACAGTCGAAATACGAAAATATCCTTGGTCGGCCACTTACAACCACTATATCTACCACAGTACCACAGTTTCTGAAATTCGGCCGCTGTTGTGATCGAACGGTGACTCTGTGCTACTACTACACACAAACGCCAGTTATCTGTGATCTGTAGTTTTCGCTGAAAAGTGATACACCATGACACTCTTGTCTTTGGCAGAAATATGAAACTGCCACAGGTCGACCAATTTTCAACCCCCTATTCTCCCACACCCCCATAGCTACCGACATCTAACAACCATAGTGCACTACATGAGATACGATTCTACTACCAAACGCAAACACCAATGCTCTATGCTATGTAGTTGTGGCAGAAAAGTGACATATGCGGAGACAGTCGAAATGCGAAACTATCCTTGGTCGGCCACTTACAAACACTATATCTACCACAGTACCACAGTTTCTGAAATTCGGCCGCTGTTGTGATCGAAAGGTGACTCTGTGCTACTACTACACACAAACGCCAGTTATCTGTGATCTGTAGTTTTCGCTGAAAAGTGATACACCATGACACTTTTGTCTTTGGCAGAAGTATGAAACTGCCACAGGTCGACCAATTTCAACCCCATATTTCTCCCACACCCCCATAGCTACCGACATCTAAACAACCATAGTGCACTACATGAGATACGATTCTACTACCAAACGCAAACACCAATGCTCTATGTATGTAGTTGTGGCAGAAAAGTGACATATACGGAGACAGTCGAAATACGAAAATATCCTTGGTCGGCCACTTACAACCACCATATCTACCACAGTACCACAGTTTCTGAAATTCGGCCGCTGTTGTGATCGAAAGGTGACTCTGTGCTACTACTACACACAAACGCCAGTTATCTGTGATCTATAGTTTTCGCTGAAAAGTGATACACCATGACACTTTTTGTCTTTGGCAGAAAGTATGAAACTGCCACAGGTCGACCACTTTCAACCCCCATATTCTCCCACACCCCCATAGCTTACCGAGCATCTAACATACCATAGTGCAATACATGAGATACGATTCTACTACCAAACTCAAACACCAATGCTCTAATGCTATGTAGTTGTGGCAGAAAAGTGACATATGCGGATGACAGTCGAAATGCGAAAATATCCTTGGTCGGCCACTTACAACCACCATATCTACCACAGTACCACAGTTTCTGAAATTCGGCCGCTGTTGTGATCGAAAGGTGACTCTGTGCTACTACTACACACAAACGCCAGTTATCTGTGATCTATAGTTTTCGCTGAAAAGTGATACACCATGACACTTTTGTCTTTGGCAGAAGTATGAAACTGCCACAGGTCGACCACTTTCAACCCCTATTTCTCCCACACCCCGATAGCTACCGACATCTAACAACCATAGTGCACTACATGAGATACGATTCTACTACCAAACGCAAACACCAATGCTCTATGCTTATGTAGTTGTGGCAGAAAAGTGACATATACGGAGACAGTCGAAT
The DNA here is from genome assembly GCA_031002005.1 of Vandiemenella viatica. Taxonomy (NCBI): domain Eukaryota; kingdom Metazoa; phylum Arthropoda; class Insecta; order Orthoptera; family Morabidae; genus Vandiemenella; species Vandiemenella viatica. The sequence continues at coordinate 134,265,616 of JARYHS010008075.1, forward strand.
TACGAAAATATCCTTGGTCGGCCACTTACAACAACCATTTCTACCACAGTACAACAGTTTCTGAAATTCGGCCGCTGTTGTGATCGAAAGGTGACTCTGTGCTACTACTACACACAAACGCCAGTTATCTGTGATCTATAGTTTTCGCTGAAAAGTGATACACCATGACACTTTTGTGTTTGGTAGAAGTATGAAACTGCCACAGGTCGACCACTTTCAACCCCCATTTCTCCCACACCCCCATAGTTACCGAGATCTAACTACCATAGTGCACTACATGAGATATGATTCTACTACCAAACACAAACACCAATGCTCTATGTTATGTAGTTGTGGCAGAAAAGTGACATATGCGGAGACAGTCGAAATACGAAAATATCCTTGGTCGGCCACTTACAACCACCATATCTACCACAGTACCACAGTTTCTGAAATTCGGCCGCTGTTGTGATCGAAAGGTGACTCTGTGCTACTACTACACACAAACGCCAGTTATCTGTGATCTATAGTTTTCGCTGAAAAGTGATATACCATGACACATTTGTGTTTGGCAGAAGTATGAAACTGCCACAGGTCGACCACTTTCAACCCCCATTTCTCCCACACCCCCATAGTTACCGAGATCTAACTACCATAGTGCACTACATGAGATACGATTCTACTACCAAACACCAATGCTCTATGCTATGTAGTTGTGGCAGAAAAGTGACATATGCGGAGACAGTCGAAATAAGAAAATATCCTTGGTCGGCCACTTACAACCACCATATCTACCACAGTACCACAGTTTCTGAAACTCGGCCGCTGTTGTGATCGAAAGGTGACTCTGTGCTACCACTACACACAAACGCCAGTTATCTGTGATCTGTAGTTTTCGCTGAAAAGTGATACACCATGACACTTTTGTCTTTGGCAGAAGTATGAAACTGCCACAGGTCGACCACTTTCAACCCCCATATCTCCCACATCCCCATAGCTACCGACATCTAACAACCATAGTGCATGACAGGAAAGACGATTCTACTACCACACACAAACACCAAAAGTGTATGTTATGTAGTTGTGGCAGGAAAGAGAATATACGGAGATACGAATTTTTGGTCGAAATATGAAAACGCCCTGCACTGACCAACTTTAATCATTATATCTCCCACATCCCCACAGCTATCGGCATTCGGCCAACGTTGTGCACGACAGGAAACTCCATGCTACTTCCACCCACAAACATCAGTGTTCTGTGCTAGGTAGTGGTGGCTGAAAAGTGAAATATAAGAAAAAACACGTCTATTTTTATATATATATAAGATTTTGAAAATAGTAAGGAAGTATTATTATGTGTCTATGATTTTTGTATATATTTTTAATTGATTACTGAAACAGTTTATTGCTTCTCCTGTTGCTGCCTTCAACTTTGGTGAGTGATGAGTCATTTTCCCTTTCCTTGTGATTTAAAATATATTACTGTGAACATTCATGACAAAGTATAGTTAGTTGAAGCTGAATTACCCAGTTCCGATATAATGGTACTACAAGCATATGAAAGCTGACAATTATTTTTCATGTCAAATGTAGCTCATTTGTATTAAAACATAATAACATCAAACAGTTATGTCAATGTACAGTGTTAGCCTAAATGATTCATCAGGTTTCAAAACACTGTGTACTGAAAAATATATGACCTACAAAGATGACTGATACACGAAAACATACATAAACTCGCCAAGTTTTTGGTACATACTATAAATGTTCAATGTGTGCGCTCTTAGCCACCTGGCACATATTCAAACAGTAATCCAGTTCCGTTCATATGTTTGATAGCATGTTTCTATCAATATCCGTCGCAGCAGCAGTGATCCATTCCTATAATTCTTGCAGTGTTGTTGGCATTGGGAATTAGTGTGTCCATTATTTTTCAAAGTAAAAATTTTGTAACGCATAGGTCCTATTTTTTTATTTTTCATTTTATCCTAGAACATTCAAACATAAATTTTTATGCCATTCAGAACCTGTGCTGACTTGCATCAATTCCCATTTATATAAGTTATGCGAGAGTAGTGGCTCGCGCTCACCTTAATTGTTACTGTCTTTACAGTTCTTGAATAGGTATCACATATTGTTTTGTTCTAATAGAAGGGTTTAGGATTACAAAGTGCTAGAAAGAGCACATTTTTATTAGGAGAAGCAAACTACCAAATTGCAGGAGTTTTATCAGTTTTATTTTTTAATATCTACGAAGGCAAATTACCTATAAGTGAAAGCCCTAATGTCACTGTACATGAGTGCATTATATTGTGGAGAATATTATGGAGACAGTTGAAAATTAATGCAAGCAAATGTCTGTATGTTTATAAGCAGAGGGAAGGGGATTTGCAATGTGAATTGGATACTGTTTTGGTATTGCACACACTTACGCCCTCGAAAGGATGTAAACAAAGGAGGGTAAAATCTTCTTGCAGTGACAGAGAGAGCCACGGAGACCAGGTTGCTTGATGTGTGTGTATGTAAAACTACCTGAAAAAGAAGAAATGATTAGACAAATGAAAATAAATGAAGAGGAAACAACTTAAATATACGTGGTCCAGCTAGCTGAAGAACTCAGCGACACATCTTCTAGTTCTGAAGAATATCAGGAAGATCATTTAACAAACCCACCTGAAATAATTCATTCAGGAACTGCTTCAAAGTGCAGAAGAAAAAAAATATCATTACTTCTAAATTAATAGCTGCCTTGGATAGATGCCAGTTAAGTGTAAGAGTTTCAGTTTACATTCTTCAAGTTATTGTGGAGGCACTTGGACTTAGAATTTACGATTTTTCTTTATACAAGTGATGAAGTAGTGAGAAGAAGCTACAATAACCGATTTTCAAATGATGTGTCCCAAGTCGTGACCATTCAGTGGGATGACAAGTTGTTGCCTGGTCTGGGCGTAAGAAGTTCCAAAGAAGAACAATTGCCAATCTGTCTCATAATTATATTTCGTAATAGGGAACATCTTCTTGTGATAAAGACTAACGTAAAATTGTTCTGAATGCTCTGAATAAGTGATAAAGTGCAGATAATGAGATGTGACACAATAGCATCTAACATAGGTCACCTTAATGGTGCCTGGATACTTCTGGAGCAAATGTTCGAAAGAAAGTTGTTACTTTTTTGCATGACGGCATCAAATTGATATAAACAATCAGTAAAAACATTTCAATGACACACAAATTGAGCAGTTGTTACATTTCTATTTGTCTGAATTAAAAAAAAAAAAAAATCCTTCATGAGAGACTACTACAAAGAACTAATTGAGCTATGAATTATATTTTTGGATGTAGATAGTGGCAAAGAACTGTAAATAAGGTATCATCGTGCAGTGCATCATGTGTGATATTTGGCAACAGCCATTTATTCACTCAAGACAGATTTCCTAAGTTAAAATGAACAAGAAACGCAAAATGGTACGTAATTTAAAAAGGTAGAATACAACCGATTTTGTAGAAAGGTGCACTTCTTTAATGGCAGAAATATCTGGCTCTATTTTGTATGTAAAATTGGCTATCTTGTGTGTACATTGTACATTATTTTGTATCTTTCACAACTTGATTAGTGCTTACCTATATTTTGTTTTAGGAAAAACCACGATGCATTTATTCCGCGAAGAGCAAACATTTGTTTTCTCAATTGAAAATTTAAAGCAGTGTTCTTCAGGAAGCTTTCTTCATTAGAAAAACTGCGGTTTTTGTACAGGCTAAAATTAACGCCTTTTATGTGAAAGAGCTGTAAAATTAATGTGGGAGTTTCATGTTTTAATTACAGCCGATGAAGAATGGAAACAATTTTCATGTAAAAACATTGAAAATTGTACCTGCATCATAAAAAAAGAGATCCTAAAAAGAAAATACCCTTATAATTTTAATACTTCTGTCTTATTAAAAAAAATTAAGTATTATCTTTTGTTTTATGGATTTCATCGTTAACCCAGAACTACACAAAATTTGAATGATGTACTATATTTAAAATAAGCATTTTTTGTAAAATTTCGGGTCTACTCGGCGTGGGTTAACGTCATTGTAGGAGGATAAAATTTCTTATATAAGTAAGCTACAGTGATTTAAAAAGAATTAGAGGGTATGAATTTGAATATCAAAAAAAAATATTTTTTTTAGCTCTTATAAGGGACACCCTATTGGGGATACATGAACTTTGTCCTTCACATAACCCCTAAAGAAGACATTAGTGAGGTCAGATCTGGCAACAGAGGAACATCACTCATACCAGTGTGCTCTATCCACTAATGTGGCAGTTCACTCTTAGACATTTGTATTCCAGTGAAGTGGATCCCCATCCTGTTGTAGTGTAAAAGTGGAGGGTTCAGTAGTCAGTTGTGGAAACAACCACACCTGCAACATATCCAGGTACACAGATCCTGTCTCTGTCTGCTCGATGAAGAAAAAGGGCCCTTACAGCTTTCTCTTTGATATGGCACAGAGGATATTCACTTTTGGTGAATCCCTTTCCAGCTCCACAGAGGCATTCAGCAATTCAGTACCCCACACGCTCAATTGTGATGATTCACTTTTACAGACAGATGAAAAGTCACCTTGTTGCTGAATACAAAGTTCCTCACCAAGTCCTCATTATTTTCCGTAGCTTCTAGCATTCGGGTACAAAAATTAAGGTCAGGTGTTGTTCCAACTGCACATGGTAGGGTTTGAAATGCAAAATATTCCACACCATTTTCTGTGGAATGCCCAGTTCATGGCTGGCATGAATGGTTGATTTTTGTGGACTACACATACAGCTCTCTTTCTTAGGTGCTCCACGGTTTCCTCTGAGACATGTGGTCATCCTGTGCTGGTCTGCTTACACAGACAACATGTCATGAAACTGGTGAAACCAACGTAAAATGCTTTGGTGACTAGGTGCAGCTTATTTTTGGACGAATGAACGCTGCACATTCGTAACCAAAGAACACATCTAATATCCTTACACACAAAACTCTTCTCCTGAGTTCCTCCATCTTGTCCACTGCTGCCATCTACCATGCATGCCAGACTCCAAGTGGACTTTTAAACTTGGTGAATTTATGTATCTTTTCATGCAACACTCGTCTTTGTAGGTCATATACTTTTCAGTATAGTGTTTTGGAACCCGATGAATCATTTAGGTTAACCCTGTATATTTTCAACAGTTATGAAACTAAAATTTGCTAAAGTGCTAACTACATTTGCAAAATGGGACAAAGAGGTGAAGCCTATTAAACATCACGATACACAGTATATAAAGAAGCAATTTTAATTAACCTAAATGCCACTCATATAGATTAACTAACAAAGTGGAACTACTGTAAAATTGATAACTCTTATTCTGTTTTTCACTGAGCAAACTCTGTGGTTGTCCTTTGTAGTGGAAAGGTATGAAAAGAGTACTTATGTTCGAGTTTAAGCCTAACTTCATTGTACCATTCATTCTAGTTCTGTAAGAGAAGTTTCTTATATGGACGCAATATCTGGTGCATTCTTCTTCATTTGTTGCACAGAATTAAAGGAACCTCACTGCCTGCTACCAAACAACTCATCACTATTTCACTCAGTTCAGTATCAGTCCCATGCATCGTAAGGAAATATAAACAGTGTGTTATTGCTGTTCTTCTTGTTATTTTTGCTTCAGTTTTGGCATCGAGAAAGTGATGTTTTGTAAATATTTGCCAAAAATATATTTATGTCTTCTTCTTTTATTCTTCTTCTTCCTGTCCAGTGTTATGCCTGGTGGCCTGTTACTATCTCAGTCCATCTTCTTGTTAGTCTTCCTAGCCAGCTCTGCCAGTAGCCAATCGAATTCAGTAACAATACAGTGCTTGTCGTGGTTGCACGAGTGTTAATTGTTTGCTGTGGCTGATATTCCTGTCTCTGTTAATAATATTAAAAGCACTGCTGAAATGCATAATATTATTTTTATTGTCTTTAAAAAACAGTAATATTAGGAGAAGTAGTGTAATTACTATACTTTCTTCCTCTCTCTACATCGCTCGTCTCCTGCTGGAAATGCGGCAATATCGTATACCCTGTGTCCCTATTTCTGTCTCTCTCTCCACCACCCACCTTTGTTTGTGATGCGCTCTATAGAATACCTGTGAATTAGTCATTTTTTTGTCGCATAATGTTTTCTAAAGTGTAACTAAGGTTGTGTCCAAGGGCTAGTACCTGCTCTATGGGTGTGTTTTCAATTGAAATTTTGGTTCTATTTTTATCTTTTCCTGTGAAGGCCATAACTTTGATTTTATTTACGGAAATATCCATCTTTTTTACTGTCTTATAGGTTGTATGTAAATCTCTGCAAATTATCTTCAAATTCTGCATAAAGTATGTCGCCATCTGCAAACAGTAATGTCTTTAGATTGATCTGTCTGTCTATCTTGATTCTTCATTGCAATTTTTCCTCCATTAGCTAATGAATCTTATATATATATATAAAGGATAGCGAAATGGTGGTACTTACCTTAGATGATGGTATCTTGGGCTGAACACATAAATAAGCACAAAACACAGGAAATACAATGAATATTTCGAGACTTCACCCTTCGTCAATGGGAGAACATCACGGAGGGAGGGTGGTGCAGGATAGGACCAAGTCCTAAAATATTCATTGTTTTTCCTGTGTTTTGTACTTATTTACATGTTCACTCCATGATACCATAATCTAAGGTAAGTGGTGGTTCATTTCGCTGTCCTTTTTTGGAAATCCATTTGCTAATTAGCTCATATTATTTCCTGGTAACTATTAGCTGTGGGGGTGTGGAAAATGTGGTGGTTATAGGTAGTTGATGTAGGGCATTTTCATATTTCGACCATTGACTTGTGTGTCCGTATACTTCTATTTCCTGCCACAACTACATGACACAGTCCATTGGTGTTCATGTGTTGTATTAGCATCGAGTCTCCCATGTTAATAACTATGGGGGAGTTTGGAAGTGGTCGACATATGGCCTTTTCGCTTTTTGATCAAAGACTTGTGTGTCCCTATGTTTTACTTTTTAGCCAAACCTCTCTAGTGCAGATCACTGGTGTTTATGTGTGGTATTAGCATACATTCACCGATCGTGCACAACATTGCCAGAATTTCAGTAGATGTGGGGGTGTGGGAGATATGGTGGTTGAAAGTGGTCGACTAAGGATATTTTCGTATTTTGCTTTGCAGCCATAGATACCCTGTGCAGATCACTGATGTTTGTGTGAGAAGCCGATTTTGCAAATATATATGTATAAGGTGGAGTCATAATACCAAAGTTTAAAAATAAATGTTTCACAGTTCATTCTGGATGCTGCTGCATAAGAAGGAAATTTGGAATACAAGTTATTATCTCGAGAACTATTCGCATATGACATGTAGGAACTACATGATTTGTAGGAATGGATCTGATCATAATAAACAGTGAGAGAACATCAATTTTTACTACACCTCTGAGCCTCCTAATTATGAAAATTTCTTGTGTGCTATAGGTGATATAAATACCTCAACCAAAAGAAACTGATTCCAAATTTAATATATTTTTTATTTTTTAACTCTTCATACTTTGACTGTGGTATTGCAGTGTTTGACACACACACACACACACACACACACACACAAACACAATGTCATGTGAACATTGTGTTGAGATGATATTTAAATTAGGTCTACAGATTCTAAAGCTTCGACCAGAGGCTATTATTGAGATGATAAACAGCAAAATAATGACCTTTATTTTCAAAGCTTCTCCTCTCACGTGAAAGGAGAGAATGGTATGAAACTAAATGAATGAACGGTATTTCAAAGGATTTTTAGACTGTTCTAGCACATGAATATAAATTTTACTATGTGGAAACCTGGTAGTGATATTGCAAAATACAAAATTGATTGATTTCACCTGGATATAAATTTCTCTCTATGATGTTCAAATAAAATAGTATGTAGAATTGTTGCACCAGAATTATTAAATTATCTTCAAATAATTCCATAGGTAAATGTATCTTTTAGGTGATGTAAAAATACATTGTTTTTAAATCGTTTCCTGAAATTTTTGTTATCAGCAGTCAGTTATTTATAGTTTTAATATTTTTATAAACTGTGAATAAAAGTTCGTTGATTGAGAATTCGGTTAGTTCACTAATTTGTAAATCAAGAAAATTTGCCCAGTAGTGACTAGAAAAAGGTTTATATCTATCTTATTATTTGTACTTACTGGTCTGGTGGCTCATAGGTTAAGGCATCTGACTGGAGACAGAAAGTCTCCAGTTCGAATCACAGTTGTGACTGGCATTTTCAAAGGCCCTTCAACAGACCTTCATCACTGGCACAGCTTGCCGTGTAATGTGAAGTACACCAGACTGCTGCCATGGTTAGGATTCCACACTAAACTATACGTCCCCTCTATGGCTAACAACCTTACTTGTAACTTGGCCCTAGTCAACTCAAATGAATGTATATATGTACTGGTATATCCTACAGATTCTAGTTGTACTGCAGAGCAGCTGAACTACTATTTTCAATTCTACTTGGCTTCTGGAATCGTCGCTTGACAGCAATGCCATTTCAATGATACATTAATGTTGAATTCCTGTTCACATTTATAGCAAACTATTCGTAACTTTGCGCACGTGGTCTGTTAATGTGGTGACATCTCTCTTTAGCTGATGCCGATTATGTCACATTGCCAGCAAGGGCAGAGAGAGAGAGAGAGAGAGAGAGAAAAGACTGTAACTGAATTCCTCCAAATAGCACGATACCACACATTCACTGAAATCACCTTAAACATTTCAACTATTAGAAATCACCTGTCTTTAAATAGATATTAATTTGTGCAACCATTTATCTTAATTTCTCAATTGTCCAATGTTGCATAAATATAAAATGTGCCGCATGTGCTCATGAGTTTTGGCATTCTCTGGAACTCCATCGAAATGATATCTATGGATTTTTTGAGAAATGCCTTCAATGAATCACAAATACTAATTTTCTAGCATTTTTATTTTAATTTCTCACTGTTTAGACATTACATGGCAATGAAATACACCGTATTTTACTCATGGGACCATTGACTGTATATTATTTGATGCCCCATCAAAATCTGACCAGTATTTTTGTGTAAATCATGTTAAACTAATTTTAACTAAGGAAAATGGAAGCGTCTTCTAGGCAATATAAATAATAAAGAAAATCATTCACATACCAAAGTTGACGGCTGCGATGAGAGAAAACGCATAAGGCAGACACAAATACAATATTTCGGTATTAATCTTCTTCGTGTAATTGAGAAATGAGCCATTTGAATCCGGACATGTGTGCACACAGAACCTTTAGTCATTGGGTAACGTTCTGTGTACACACACATCTGGAACCAAATGGCTCACTTCTCTACTACACGAAGAAGGTTAATACCAAAATATTGTATTTGAGTGTTTGCCTTAAGTGTTTTCTCTCATTGCAGTTTTCAACTTTGCGATGGGCTAATTTCCCTTTCCTTTATTAATCAAGCTCAACTAAATTGGATAATAATTTGTGTGCAATTTTATCTTAAATTTCAACTAAAAAAAGAGTTAATTATCTTAAACATACGATCTGCAAACCTGTTTTTTTTCTTTTCTTTCTTTACTTTTTTTTCTCACAGACATTTCTGATGCGGTTGCATATCAATCTCTCCATAATTTTGCCTATCACTGATGTCAAACTAATCGGCCTGTAGTTCTCAGCCCTATGTGTCACCCCTCATTTATGAATTGTTACTACTATCAAACCTTTCCATCCCACTGGTAAGTAGCAAGAATACAGACTCCATGTAAATACGAGGGAGGATCAAATATAAATAGGCCTTTTTAAATTATGTGTCACTTAATGGTGTGAGGAGTCTAAAATGGTTTGGGCAGTAGAAGGGGCTCATGTGGAAGGCAGTAATAACGTTGCCATGTCAAGTGCTTCTTATTTTCAGCAGCAATGATGATGAGTGAGAAAGATATACACCCCACAGTTGCACAATGTGGTATTGTTAAGTTTCTTGTCCGAAAAAAAAAGTAAATTTTGCTGAAATTTTGCTCCGTTTACTCCTACAGATTGGGAAAATAACCCTTTCATGGGTTCAGGTAAAACAGTGATGTAAAAAAATTAACAAACATGAGGAGTGTGTTGAAAATATTGCCCACCCGCACTGTCCCCACACCAGCATCACACTGCAGAACACAGATGCTGTGATCTGGGACTATATATGTGTTCTGCTTGTCGGTTTGCTTCAAGACCATTGATAAATTAATTCTACCTGTTGTTGTAATGGTTTTAGTCTAGTTTGAGTTGTCAGTTGGTCAAAAAAGGCATAGTATTCCGATCAGAAGTGTGTTACTTCTCCTGGATTGTGCCAGACAACACAATGCAGCAGAAAAACAAACTGGGTTTATCATGCACTGAGCTGTCCTAGATCATCCACCCTAAAGCCTGTTCAGACCTGTTGCCATGTGATTTCCATATGTTTGGTCCACCCAAAGAATCCCTTGGTGAACAGCGCTTCACATTAAATGAGGAAGTGCAGATGTTCCTGTGCAATTGGTTTGACATACGTCCTAAAACTTTTTATGATCCCAGATTAAAATATTACCTAATTATGAATATAAGGTGGGGAAATAATTGCTTCCTGAAGACTTGAAATGTAAATATCTTGGAATTACTTTTGATAACAAACTTAACTGGGCAGGACACATAGGACAGGTGGTAGGATAAGGTTTCAAAGTTCTGCACTTGTTGGAGAGAGTGATGAGGGGATATACGAGAGAAGTCAAGGAATTGGGTTACAAAACTTTGGTCAGACCATTGCTCGAATATGGTAGCGTAATATGGGACCCTCATTTTACGTATCAAATACAGGAGTTGGAGAGGGTGCAAAAAAGGGCTGCTAGATTTGTTTCTGGAAATTATCGCAGAATGCAATCAGTGACGGATATGATAAAGGAGCTGGAATGGGATTCATTGCAAGACAGGAGGAGAATGAGGAGGGTCATGGGAGTGTACAGGGCATATACTGGTGATGAGGCATGGAAAAATATTGCTATAGGTATGAAAAGTAGTGCATGGAAGGGAAAAGATGACCATGACCAAAAGCTGGCACTCGATTTCAGGCACAAGGGTGTAGGAAGATTCTCTTTTTTAGGTAAGGGTGTTGGCGATTGGAATGAGTTACCAAGAGAAATGATGAATAATTTACTGAAAACTTTGAAAGAATTTAAAGATAAAATTTGTAGAGGGCAAATGTAGGTAGGTGCAGGATAGGGGGAAGATGGGTGTGTAGGGAAATTGCCACCGGAGCCTGTGCTCCTTTGCAATTAAATTACATTAAATTAAACCTCCTTCCCTTACTTAGGTATTTTCTATTCTCTGCTCCCTTGTGTTATTTATCTTATTTCCCTCCCATTTGACAGCTAGTAAATTTAAATACCCCTCCAGTATTGCTCATTCTACACTCACCTCGGAGTTTCTCTCCAAGAACCTCATCTTCATAATTAATTCTCGTTATACTGTAAGCAGCCAACACCCTGATTTTTGTTTTTGTTTTTACTGTCCCAAAAATCTACCCCTAGTAATGCCTGGTCATAATCTATTAACACTAGAGAACTGTAGTTATCTTTGTTAATCAGTATGAATAAACCCTCCACCAGTTGCTTCTCTATTTCTGTGGTACACTCTGTAACGATCAGGAAAATCCTCCTTGTCTAATGTCCCTTCTTTTAACCAAGACTCTTCCCTATAATCACTTGTGGTTTGTGCATCTCTATTAAGTTTGCAAATTCTATCACTTTGTTGATTATACCACTTTTATTTTTGGCTTTGTGGTATTTTTAGTGTTAACCTTCGTCTTCCCAGTAGTTCCCTCATCCGTTATTATTTCAACAGCTTCATCTCTTACTACAGCATTTTCTTTTTTCCCATCATGCATCTACAATCAGTACCCCTTTGATCACTTATTTTTGTCCCCTCACAAGCAGCCCCTAATCTAAAAAAGGCACAGTAGTTAAAGTAGTAACATATAATAAAAGTTTGAACTAGTGAAAAAGTGGGAGTATATTTAATGTGTGACTCAGATAGAGAGTACTAAATAATTTATGATTATTTGATGGAGGCAAAATTGCCACGGAAATGTAAACATCTGAGTAAATCAGTTAATAATAAGGTTTCAAAATATTTTCCTGTGTTGAAATTGGTATGCACCAGTAAGTATTATGTACAAAGTCTAAGCTGATTACTATGTTTTTGGTAAGGCCACATTTAGGTTGATAGCTTGACACGATGTTGCTGAAGTAGGATTTTGATCTTTATTTCATCCTAGCTTCGCTCTACAAAATTTGATTCGAGTGGTTTACATATTTCTTGGGTAGGCCTGGTATTAAATGCAGATATTTCAGCCATTCTGCTTTGGCCTTTTTCTAGGACTAACTGAATTGAGATATGTTTATCATGTACCACTAAAAACATCTCAGTGCAGTTCCACCATAATAGAAGGCTGGAGCAGATCGGCCAAAATGTCGACACTTCTTACCAGGATGTAGTGCCACCTGGGATGCATGGCTATTTGGCTGTGGAAGTCATTGCAATTTGGGTTAATTTTGAAGGGACATGAAAGTTGTAAAGACAGATGTTTTGCACTCGCAGATATTATACACTTTGACCCTGTGAACTTATCTAGCTTAAATATGAACTTTACCTATATTTCATCCTGTTTCTATTGAGTTTGAAAAGAGTTAGAAGCATTAACCTTGGACAGAAATGATGTTCTTACTGTACAGCTATAGTAAAAAGATTGAAGGTCCTGGTCTCTTGATCCAATCTGGCTGAAATATGTACTTGAGCTGTAAAATGTGAAAATTTTTTGTTTTCTTGGAGTCATTTAGAAAAGCTAAAGCTAAAGATTTAGTACAGACAGAGCTTTGGTACAGACAGACATGGCATGATTGTTTTATAGATTTATTATTAGAGCTGGTGGGATAGTGAAAACCAGAGTTGTCTAATCAGATTACTGTAAAAACCATTCTGTTAGCTAAATGATAAAGCTCCTTGGTTGAAAGGCTGAAACTGGATGAAGAAAGTGGTTGGTATATGTCAGGCATAGGTTGGCTTGGGCGTGGGTGGGTATTGAGATAGTAATTGTGGACAGCTTATTGTAATCATGAGCAGCATGTGGCAGGCAATATAGGTCAAAGGTCTGTTGCACTAGTTTCATTTCTAGATAGGGAAGTCAGGGAATGGACAAAGTCTCGTATCCTCCTCTCCTTGTCGTCGTAGTGAAAATATCTGCTTAATTATTTATTGTAATTTCTTCTAATGTTTTATTTCCTTTGCTATGAGAAAATAAGAAACACAATTTCCGCTCCACATCATCCAGTTTCGCCAAAAAAAGCAATGAACTTATATGATTTAATTCCCTTTTTTATTATAATGTTATAACATCCTTAATCATCTGAATATGTACAGGTTCTTTTCCACAGCAACTTAAATTCAAAGTGAACATGACACGGTCTTCAACAAGCTTGTCTAGTCTTGATCTATCCTCTTCTGTTTATATATACGTTACCCTAGCTACCAATTTCACAGAGTAATTATTATAGTGGCCTGTTATACCACAAAAGCACACAAAAGAAGATGATTTAAATTTAAATTAAATTCCTAATCATCTAAGTATCCTTTCCTTAATATTTTATTAATAATATCTTATATACTTTGAGTGTTAAAATTTCCCCCTCCCCCTCCCACCCCAACCCCTTCCACACCAAGTAAAAGTTGATTTACGATTGACAAATTTTAATTTTAAATTCCTTCAGAATTTTGATAAATTATTCATCATTTCACTTGGTAGTTTATTCCAATCCCTGACACCCTCACTTAAAAAAATTCTCACTGCCTTACACATGAAATCAAGTGCCAGCTTGTGCCCATGGTTATCTTTTCCCCTCCATTCACTGCAGCTAATTCTTCAAACAATATCCTTCCAAGTCCCATCAGCAACATACACCCTGTAAACTCCCAGTGTCGCAATTATGTAAGCGGTGGTCATGATTATGTGATACAGTGTAACTTAATGACTGAAAGGCTTGCAGGCTCATCCAAGTTCTGAAATTATTATACGGTTCACTTTACGGTTCACTCGAGATTTTATTCACAAACTACATACATGTTTCTCCATCATCACCAACAGTTAGTTAATTTACTTGACTGTGGATAAGGCGTATCGTACACAATGACAAATCCACCCCACACGTAAGTTCGACAATGCAACATACTTTACTCTGACCATTAATTACCAGTTGCTCTCAGTTCTTCCTGAAAAACTTGTCTAATTTACTAAGAAAACTGCATCACTTTGCTTTTTATAGCCCCTTTATACTTAACACTGAGAAACATTTTTTGCGTTATTCATACACTTGCCGGGCTAGTTCCTTGCCTCCGTTTCTCACATTAGTCAGCTGAAGACTGCCTACAACACTTACTTGACTGTCTCTATACGGTGCACTTTCATGCTTGACAATGCGTCTCAGAAAAACTAAGACTTTAAAAACTTTACTTGAATTATTTCTTTGGTTCTTTATACTTCAAAATGTTTTGTTAATTCAAAGTACTACCCCAAATACATTAAATTTACATCTGCCTCTCCTTTCCTTCTGCATAATGACTGATCTAATATTGTCTTTCCACAGAAACACTCTCTTCACCCTCCTCTTGTCTTCTAGTAACTATAAGTCTAGCCCCTTTATGTATCTCAAACTAATTATGGGCATAAAATGTAAGGAGGTATAGGGAATTTGTTATATAGGAATAAGCTTTGAGCCCATTAATGGTTTTTATCTGAGTGCATGGTGGTACACCTGCCAAGTTGAATCAATGGCATGTAAGGTACCCTGCCACTAGCCATTCCCAGCAATAACATAGTTTATAAACCGATTTTGGAGTCGTTTGTGTTGGACTTAGAAATTTCGTGAACAGTAATTGTCAACTTGAAGAAATTTCCCAGTGTATTCAATTCCACAGTGAAAACTCATCATTATATCAGGAAAAGTTTATTTTAAGAGATATTTTGGTTTGTTCATGTTTTGAAACACGCGATCTGGAAAATAAAAATTTAAGATTTCAAATATCTTTGAATTGAGTAAAGTTACAGCTGAACTTTTATTACAGGCTATAGTCAGCATTGTCCCAAGTATTTTCATAGTAAAATTAACTAATTTGTCAAAGATTAATTAGCAGTTTTAATTAAGAGAAAAAAATGAACTTTTTAACTAAAAGGAACACAATTGAGAAATTTATATCAGTATCAAATTCAGACGATTATGAATATATAATGGTTTTGGTAAAAAGTTTAAGCATTTGTCAGATGATTAGGTTTTTAAAAGTAGATTGTCGCTAATTGTTGTTGAAGTTCAAGAAAGTCCGTCAAGTTCTTCATGTGAAAGACTTCAATCTTAAGCGTATATAAACCTTTTTGAATGCTAAATTAAAACAGATAGAACATGATCATATGAAGTCCTGGTATAAATTGCAAGTTGAACTATTTCATACTTTGGGAGATATTAATTAAAGAAAAAAGTTACTGACCTCATAGGCCATGGCAAGCTTATAAAAGGCCATGCAGCCACCATGATTTGCCTCATTCTTTTGCTGGAAAGTGATTGCGTCACTTTGCGTTGGTTGCGGAGCGAACTGCTCCGAGCGGCAGCTGTTGCGACAAATTCCAACATGCTAGTACAATCGGGTACTTACTGAAGTTGGGGGACTTACGGAGTTTGTCTTCTCGTATGAATGTGCTGAACCTGTAATCTTCAATGAAACTGTTGTTCGATGCTTTATCAATGTATCTGGTACCGACAATGTACAAGTGAACTTTATCAAGAATATAAGTATTGTGTTACTCTGAAACTGTGTCAAGTGACTTTATTTCAATTACCCTTCACATTGGTGGTTTAATATGAATGCGTGGCGGCCGATTTCTTAAATATTTAAGGTACCAGTAGGCTACACCAGTCAAGAATTCAGCTGTTCAACCCCCAATGTACATTTAGGCCTGACAGGCGGTACTGCCTACCCTTTTCGTGAAGCAATTGGGGCCATTTTTATACCTCAATTTTTTTAGTCTTAATTTTCTCAAATTTCTATTATAAACTGTTTCTTAGCAAATGTATCCTTAGTTAGGATGTAATTTATATGCAAATTTCACCAATTTTGTTATACACTCCCTGACTGACCAATGATTATCAAAACTCTAAGATACTTCACGTAGTCATAGAATGCTGCAATTTGATACATAGATAATGTTTTATTCCCAGATTATGAGAAACGTCTGAAACTTGTAAATTTCCATTTTATCAACCCCATATCTCCTCCAGGCTGAAATCGCTTTCTACTCTAATAACTTTATATGGCTCAGATTTTCGTTATAGACAGATGTTTACTAAGTTTAATTAATGTGTTAAATTATTCTTCCTTTCTTTCCTTGCTTTGGAAGTTAGTGAAATAGAAAAAAAAAATAATAATTCAACCACCACATTCTATTATCAAAATTCCACTGTACTTCCCATGGTGCTAGGAACAAGTAATTTGGTACTTATATATGGTCTCATCCCTAAAACATAAGAAAAGTCTAATATTGGTGATTTTCTCCATATTTATTCAATTACAACCCCAAATGTGAAAAATTCTGGTTCATATTTGCAAGTGATTTTGATGGGGCTATATGCTCGAAATTTCTTTTATGTATAGAGATAAGCAAGTTTAACTAACATCTTAAATTTAACTTTGTTCCTATGCTTAGTTTGGAAGTTAGCCATTATTCACTTATGGTGGTAGTTAAATTGGCAGCTGGCATTGCTCGGTCATGGCACTTGCCCATTGTTTGCAGAAAGCATGGACACAGTGCCGGATCCAGGAATTTTCTGTGCTGGGGCAAAAACTGGGAGATTGCTGCCCCTTGGAACATTAGTTTGGCACCTCCATTGTCGCCGCCTAGGGCAGTAGTATACCATAGCCTGCTACCTGTTTAGACAGTTTAGTCCACATGTTGTAAGGACATAGACCGATACCGGGGTTGAGTATCGCCTAAGTGCCTTAACTTAAACTCTTGATAGCACTTCACTGTTCGATGAAAACTTACTGAATCTGTTAATTTGCTTTGACCATGTTGCCAGGATACTCAACTAGAATGCTACAGGTCGCCACAATATTTGAAGACCCCAAATATTGAAAAGGTATTACAACAGCTACAGAAATAAGACAGTTCACTTTCCCAAAAATTCTTCAAGATTATTTAAAATGAAATTCAAAGTTCAAACAGCATTCTTAAAGTTGATTAGGCAAATCGAACACTCGTTCCAAAAGTTTGCAGATTGTGGAGAGAAGTAAAGACCGACCGACCCCTGATGAAAATCACAAGTTCATGTTGATAAACAAATGCCACGCCCCAAAAGCCAAAAGTTCCATGATGGCCGACCTGGTGGTACCAACCTAAAACTGGAGCTGCCAACCTCACCAGCGCACACGCTTATAACATCTTGTCAGTACAACGTTCAAACCCGGAAAGCGTGGCGTCACCTCCCCATCCTCTGATTTATAACCTCGCTGACGTCAGAGCCAAAATACAACTTCCTACTAACACCTATACGATTTAGGTCGGAAATATCTCAGTAACTAACCAATTATGCGAAACTTTAGGTGTGACAGTGTTTATACTTATTTAATTGTGAAATAATGGATATTTAGTGATTAACTTTAAGCATCTGGTTTAAAAGATCTTAGCGTAGGAGTGAACTACTTTCCTACCCTGGGGAATTACTATTGTTCTGGAGGCTTCTTTATTTCGTCATTTTATTAAAGCTACAATTTACACAAATAATATTATTATCACCGTGTTCTACCAAAATTCCTGAGTTTATTGGTGTAATTTTTATTAACATTGGTGCAGGGAAAGTTTAACTACGACGTAACCAAAGTGCGATTTCAGTTTTAATTTCATAACTTTATTTCTATTACTTTTATCGCAAATATAAAATTACTAAGAGATTCTCTGAATTAAATAACGTATTCTGAAAGTTATCTCATCTCTGTATCTATTTTTGAACAGTTGTAATTAATTTCTAAGTTATACACGTGCTTGCAATGAGAAATAATTTTAAGATCTCTATAGGATCGGTTCTATTACGTGGAATTACTTGAAATTATTATATGTGATATTAGATTTTTAGGTCTTCCCGGAAATCTACTTTTTATTTCGAAAGTTCTCTAGGATTTTGAGATAAAAAATGTTAAAAGTGAAGTGCATCTGACGAGGTATTAAAAAATTGATTTAAGTTATTTAAACGTTTTGAAACTACGAAATTTTAGTGAATTTATATTTTAATTTCATTATTACTTCATTAAAATTACTTTATTCTGTTCGAAAGTGTATAAAAACAGTGAAATGCCAAATATTAGAAATCTCTTATGTGCTGAACTGGATTATTTTGGATTATCATATTTAAGGTTAGTAAAAGGTGTTAATATTATTACAGAAAATTAATTTAGTTGGTTTATTAAATATTGAGTTACTTTCTTGCTCGTAAATTGTTTTAAAAATGACAAAATACTTCCAAAGTAGAAGCTCATAATTCCAAAGTTGTATCATTAATGATTATTAAATTTTCAGTTGATTTACAGTTTATTTATTATTATACAAAGTTTATATCCGGCATTTAGCAACTACTGAAAGTCTTTACTGCATTCAAATTGGCTTAGAAACTGTGAAGTTAACTTATAGCAAAATTTATTATTTGAAATTGACTTTGAGTGATTTAACCTATTTCCTCCCAAACTAATGTTTTCTTTCTGTTATAGAAGGTTTACTTTAGGGCTTTTATTTACTTTTGAATACTTTTATAGTTCCTAAAGGGGTTTATTTAGTTTGTTTGGTTATAGTATCTTCATGCTATATAAAGCTTCACTCCCATAACCTATACATGAAATGAAAACTATCTTTTACTAAAGGGTGAGCTTTCCTGTTAATACCTAAAGGTCAGAGGCTAGAATTTACTAAAATTCTAAGATGCTTACAATGTCCAGTTAATCATTCTAATTTGGCCAAGTGTGCCAAACTCTCAAAGGGGTAACAGGTTCTGGGCATATAACACTACACAATAACAGTGGATAGTGCAGTTCTGCCCAAGAAGAAAACTGCAGTATGTCGGTTGAAACATCAGCTGTATTCATAATGACGCGGCATCATCTGTACAGCCAAGACATGACAAGCTATGTTTTTTCACACGAAAAACATTGATGCTCTGTGGTTTAAATTTCACACTGAGCTTTAAGTCCAGCCACAGCATAGGAAGAATGTGCTTTAACTTGAAGTTCTGTCAGCAGTTCTTAAGGCCATATCTTATATCTTTAAATGCAATTCTTCTGTGTGTGTGTGTGTGTGTATATATTTCGGATCTCGGAAATGGCTCTAACAATTTGGATGAAATTTCATATTTAGATTACGTTTGGTTTTTTAAGATTACCTAAATAGTTGTCTTCCCTGCAAAAAAGGCGAGTTTACAAAATAATAATAATTTTTGCACTTGGTATCTCGAAAATGGCTCTAAAGCCATCTCGTGAATGATTCAGGTACCACAAAGCCTACTAATAGTTTCTCTTTGATTTCAATGAATATTTAAACAAACGGTTCTTTTATACTAGCTGACCCGTGGAAACACATGTTTAACAGTAAAACATTTAAAAAGAAAGATAATTAACAATTTATCATTAGCTTTGTCAGAAGCGATGCTTTACAGAAACTTCTTTGAAACTAATATTACCAGTTATAACGTAATCATCATTTACTTTTTGACCATTACTGAATTGTAAAATGTGGTTATCATTAAATACTACCACCTTATATATATATATATATATACAGGGTGTTACAAAAAGGTATGGCCAAACTTTCAGGAACAAACAAAGAAAATATGTTATGTGGACATGTGTCCGGAAATGCTTACTTTTCATGTTCTCAAATTAATTTTTTATTTTAATAATCTATTTGTAACATGTATTAACTATGCTTATTATATTTTTGGGTGGGGTAGGACATTCTCCACCAGTGAAAAACTGTTACTGACCTGTTGAAATTTGAATTAACTGTTTCCTTATAGTGTCCTCTCCTTTTCCGGAAAAGTCGCCATGAATTAAATTAAAAATGCCGGAATATGGGATGCTCTTCAACCGCAAAATGTTAGCAGCACTGTAAAAATGACACAAAAAATATCGGTACAGGGATCATATCAACCTAAGTAGGTTCGTTTTGTCATAATGATCATGGTTAGGTTGAAATTCGGCCTGGACCAAGAGTAAAAAGTTTACCGGAAATTCGTTCTGCGCAGCCCATGTCGCAAACCAGAGACAAACTGCGCATTTGTTTACAACTGAAGCAATCGATTATCTCTGACTGCTTACATCGATTCCAAGGTTTGTAAAATATATTATATATAATTTTAGCTTTCTGTATTTCTTTAAGTACCTCCATTTGCCCAATATTCTGGCCGCTAGCTGCGCTATCTACCAGCCCTCGAAATGTTTCTTCTTGCTTCTATATAAGTTCAGAGATTAATTTCGACTGTTTTGTTTCACCAAAGAAGACAAAGTAAGGCCGCTAGCTGCGCCATCTACCAGCCATCTGAGCGAACTACGTAGGCAAGCGAGCGTTTTATTTTACTTAATTTAATGTATTTGTAATGCATATTATATATAGATTTTAGCTTCCTTCACTTATTCTCCATATAATCTTTAACTATGCCAAATCTCACACTTCTCCATGCGCACAATATTCTTAAAAAATGTAACATAAGTTTTCGCTTAGCGTATTAATATATAGATGTCCCCTGTACTCAATAGGACTAGTGGATTGGGTTAGGTGGCTATAATAGTTGCACAGCTGGTAAAAGACCTTGTACACTCAGTCATTAAAACCAAATGCAATTATTATTAATTATTTCTTTTAGTAAGTTGATATTTTGAGTCATCTATCTTTTCTTGCTTTAATTTTTTTAACACTAAGAGCTGTTTGTTTTCTGCGATTCCCAATATTCCAACTGATATCACATTTTTTTAAAGCCTGATTGTTGCCTTCATCAATCAGTACACAGATTTCATGACAGATTCATTTTGGGCAGCAATGCTGTGCCTGCATTACTACCATCATCCAAATAGATAGTGTACCACTAAAAATATATATAGTAAAATTTATTGTGTTAATTAACCTAGGAAAACTGTATGCTTAACAGAAATTTAAATCAAAGCTGCAATCACACGTGAATTAATAGGTTCCCTGTATCGCATATTAATAATATCATGCATTGCGATATAAACTTGATTCACAATATTCACAGGAACTTA
Source organism: Vandiemenella viatica (assembly GCA_031002005.1). Taxonomy (NCBI): domain Eukaryota; kingdom Metazoa; phylum Arthropoda; class Insecta; order Orthoptera; family Morabidae; genus Vandiemenella; species Vandiemenella viatica. Next base: position 134,287,007 of record JARYHS010008075.1, read on the forward strand.
CATCTTTATTTTTTTGTTATTTGTGATGCAAATCAATGTTTTAACCATTGACACAGTTTGTGTGTGGCTGAAATAACGATCCAAATAATATGAAGTCAGTGAAAATGAAAGTTACTAAAAATAAATGTTAACTACTAACCTTAAGCCATGTAATATTAGTTTCATTTGTGGTGTAGGATGCATAGATAGCATTCAGTTTGGAACTAATTTCATTAAAATCGGGTAATGATTTAAGTAAAAAGAAGCAAATAATAATTAAAATGCAGATTTTAACGAAATACATAATTTTATTTCAGTGTTCTGGCAATTCATTTATTGCCAGTTGCTTAGCTAAATAGATGTGTAAAAAAATAAATTTCAATATAATTCCTCATGACTTACGCTTTACCAAAAGCTTTCAGTTGTCATCCTGGTCCAGGTATCATTTCAATCTAACCACAAACAACACTAAAATTGCAGCCAGAAAAACAACACTTCAATCACATGCATATTAATACATGGTGATATAAACTTGATCAAAAATCTTCATGGGTTCTCACACCTTCCTTTTTTGATATTCGTGATTCATATCGATACAACGACTATGTTTGATGTAATTACCCGCGTATGAATACATTCATTGTACCAGTATTGTAATATGAATTTAATGAACTGGAAATATTTACACGTATCTGATATAGTTACATCAGTAATAATAGCAACTAATAATTAATTTAAATGTAGCACATACCTGTTTATCAGTGTTTCGGAAAATCATTACTTTCAGTATATTATAACAGTGACTTAAAATATCTGCATTGGATATAAATATCTTGTAAACCCGTCAAAAATGAGGCGTTGAATGCAGTATTTTATCAATTCATTTATTCGCTGATTAAGTACAATTTTTGTCAAATAATGTTCATTATCTTGAAAATGATGTAATGTTAGCTTTTTGAACAACACTATTGCTGTCCAGAGTGTATAAGAAAAGACTACATCAAATGAATTTTATTAATTAAGAAAAGCAACTAATCATTAATGTGTCAATTTCAACGGAACATGTACTTTTCTTTCAGTGTTCTGACAGTTAATTTATTTATTGTTGCTTAGCTAAATAGATCTGAACCTAAACAACATATCTGATTATAAACTGGACAAAGGAAAATTGTGACGTCCTAGTGCAATGTCATAGAGTGACGTCATGGTGTGACAGAGGACATCATAGATGACAGAGTTGCTTATTATAGTATTAACTAGGCAGGCATGGTCATAACTAAATCCAGATTGTCATTTTTTTTGTGAAACACAATTTGGTATTTGACCAATAAAAACTGAGGCCAACTTTAATCCATAAGTTCTATAAGTTTTGGGATTTCTATTCGTGGGTCATGTATTCCAGTGATGATTTCCTGTAAAAGTCAGTATAACCATGGAAAATGTTGGAGTTGAAACGAACAAAAACTTATACAATATTGTATATGTTTTTGTTCGTCTTATATGTTTTTCACTCATTGCAGTCTTCAATTTTGGTAAGTGATGGGTTACTTTATCTAAACTTTGTTATTTGTAGTATCATGTAAGAATTTTAAAGTTCTAATTTGTTATTTATCCAAGGGGCAGCATAATATAAGTTACTTACTGTAATTTTTCAATGTTCCCCTTTACAAATGACAGATGCTGTCTGTGTAGTAGCTTCCACATTCTTGAAAAATAAATATCATTTTAGTGACAATATTTTTTGACATTGGAAGTGCAATTTAATCCATCTTTGGAAAATATTATTTATTTTATTTGTAAATACTAATGTTTCAGAGCATTTCCTTAGCAGTATGTCTTAAGTCTTTGATATGTACCTAGTGGTTTTAGTTTTTTATTTTATAATATATTAGCTGTGCCCACAACTTCATTACTTGGGGTTTGAGATTTGTGCTGTCAATCCTTGGATAAACTATTTAACAGACATTGGCTGGATAGGTAAAAGGACGGGAGAAGTCCTGTTTCTTTGTCAGTTTTCTTTGATTTTCTGGATTTATGTTGTACACAATGCTTTAATCATGTTTGATTGCATCATTTGTTTTTACCTCTCCATGAAACTACCTCTAATTGGGGACATTTATGGTTGTTGATGACCCACGGGTACACTGCAATATTATTCACATGGTTTCTCTGCAAGCATTTGTAACAAATCGACTCCCATCCATTATAATATAGGCTAAATGATGCTACCGTGTCATAATCTATATATCATTTGATAGTTTTAGTGCAGTTGATGACGAGCGGTAGCATACTATTGACTTTTAGTTCTCAACAATCCATAAATATGAACTTTGACCGCTGAGTTTGTGGCAGACAGTAGATTAGGGAAATGTTTTGCAGGTTTGGAAGTTCTTTTAATTATACAGCTGCCATTCCCGTGTTTCAGGAAGAATGAAAGTTCCACTTAAGATACATGGTTATGAAAATGAATTGTTTGTCTGTATTTTTAAAACACTTCAGCTATCATGCACATAAAGTTTATTAGAAATTATTGAAGTTCTTACTCTGGCACCAACTTCCGCAAATCTTTTGAAAGCATAAATCGTATCCTCAGACAAGATGGTTGCAGGTTAAAATCTGGAGCTGCACACCAACGATTCATTCACTCACATCATTCATAACTCTTCCCTACTTAACTAGCAAAGAGTTGCGGCCAAACGCCCAGTTTATGTCTGCATGCTGGACATCCTAAATACACAGTGCCAAGTCCAGAAAGTGCATAATGCTTATTCCAACCACTAAAACATGGTACAAACACTCCTCAACTGTACATCATCTTAAAAATTTCTTCTTATCTGAACGACATCTTGGCGGATACTGCACAAGCCAACATGGCTGCCTTCCACTTTCATCCACTCCAGCCAATCAAAAACACTCTTTTCATCACATAGTCCTTCTGGGCCTGTCTGAATTTCTGTTTGTGATTTGCATTACTAAGATTACTTCCTTAGCAAACTTTGCTTTATTTGTATGTATATAAAACATGATATAAATTTCCAAATATAATCGCATTAGTAATGGTAGCCCTTTCCACTGTGAAAAAGATCTGACAGATGGTATTAAACTGATTCATGTAATTATGAAGAAACTAGGCCCATAAATATAGAAGTTAGACTCAGAATGAAAGATAAACAGAAACTCTGCTCACCACCTCAATAACATGTGGTGTGAATATGGTGTCAATAGACCCAGTAGTTTGTCAGTGATAACATGGATTTTTCATATAAAAGTGTAATATTACTGTAGTGTTCACTCTGGGATGCATTTTTATGTCACTTTTGTCTATTACATATGACACTGCATGCTAGTTACAGTGGGTCAGTACATGTTACTGTTTTTTACACAATGCTACCAATTTTAACTTGAATGGCCCACTTACATTATCTGAACCAATCAGATCTACTTTAATTCTAGATCTATATCAACTCATTGTGATTTTTTCTTGTGCAAGTCTATATTGTGCATCTGATTTGGGAATAATTTGCAGAACTCCCCTATTATTTTATTCTGAAATGATTAGTGTACTATGACATCTAGTAAAAATAGGTAGCAACTCTGTCTTGCAGAAACAGTTTGGTCATTTCTTGATTTACTTTGTGCATTGTCATGTTTACTCAAATCATTAGTTACTGAGTGAAGTTCATTTTAATAGGAACTGCTTGTTTATATGGAAAATTTCAATTAAATGGTATTATTTGCTCTTGAAGGTAGATAAAGAAATTATACAATTATAAAATTTAAACACAAAAAAAAAAATATAAAGCAGTTGATGTATTTTACATTTGTTGCTGTGTTCAAATGTAATAATATGACATGATTCGAAGGATGGGTTATAAAATTCAACATTTAAAACAGAAAAAGAAAAAAAAGCTATTACTTGACATCACAGGATTTTCTCTTAACTACATCTTCTGCTGCTTGCAAAATCATCTGAAGGACCAAGAAAAATCACTGGCTTCTAGAAAGCAGTATACAGACAACTGTGGGACCCTCTTGCATTTAAAATGTGATTTGTATCATTTTAATTATTAATCATGTAACCATTTTCTTCTTTTATTTTCAAACACTCTGCCAATTAATAACTAGAACAAAAAAACAATTTTTTGCTCTTGCAAGAAATTGCAAACATATTATTTAATAATTCGGTACATGTTCAAAGAGGTATATTTTTTAAACATTTTTATATTAATACATGGAATTTTAATGTTTTTAACTGTAAGTAGTACTATAGCTAACTGTGACATGAGTATTGATTAATGTGTAAAATAAGGGAAATGTAAACATGTTTTGTGTATTATGCTGAATATAAAATGTTGATTAATGCTACTAGATATTTTATTAAAACTTAAATAAACCTGATTTATTAATTATCGTTTTATGTTTCCAATACAGCCATTTGTTTCATTATAATAATGAGACATTCCATAGTAAATTTAGAAATGGAATACACAGTGAGACCACATGTAAAATGCAAAACAAAACGAAAAATAATCTTTTCTTCATACAATACGTAGTTTTACTTCCATTATGGTAAAAATTTACTGTGATGTTAAACAATGTAATATATACATGTTATATGAATTTTTATTCAATAAATTGTTTTCCTGCATTGTTGTTTTCATTTATTATATTTTTTTTGTGGAAAGTTTTTAAAAAATGTAAAAAAAAAGGATTGGTATCTGTAAATTGCTTACTTTGATCCACATTGTTATTGTTATTTGTAAAGTTTTCTTAAATTTATAATTTGTGCTTATTATTTTTTTTTAAATACATTTTTAAAAAAATTTCAGAATTACATATAAGATTTTGTTAACAAATTTCATTCGAAAGAATTTTTCCTTAAGTTTACAAATCATTGTTTGTTGAAAATAAGAAATAAATATATAACCAACAGGTTGATCTGTGTTTTAATCTTAGCCTATTAGGAAATGTTTCTGTAATTTGTGTTATGTTGCTTAGTTGATATGTGATAGTGGTAATTTACTGTTTACTTAACCTGAAAGCAGTTGTCTAACTTTCTAACTTCACTTATTTGAAACATTTATTGTGTATCAGTATGTCAGGTTTGAAATTATTTCAAGCATGTTTAAATGATTTTAAATATTTTTAGTAAAGTCATTGTGTATTAACTTCTTGCTTTTTATAATATGATTTGTGTTTGTTCCCATATCCTAAAGTGATACTTGTGTATGAACATTTTTCTCTTGTGTAGAGTAACTACCATCTTTTTAAATACAAACATGATTGTCTTTTATCCTTGTCATATTTGTGTATGAACATTTTTCTCTTGTTTATGGTATCTACCACCTTTTCAAAACTAACAATGTTTTGATGTTTATTTATTAAAGCCTGTTTGTAATGTAATGGGTAATCTCAATTCTCCAAAGGATGAATCACTTAACAATTGTGATTGCTAAAATGTCATCCTTCATTTCTGGTCCACTGACCTAGTGTCTTGAAACATTATATAATGCTGCAGTTAGTGATGGATGGCATGAAAATGTGCTGTGAAATAAGCTGTTATAATGTCTTCATTTATGTACCTGCCAGTTAAAAGTGATCCAATGATGACAGCTGTAATCCTCAACAGTAATTTCATGTGGTAAGTGATGACTTCGCTTTCCCCTATTATTGTGTTTAAACACTTGCCATCTGTGTGTATTATTAAATCAAATGTTTTTGTAGGTTTGTAATATTGGGAGTTTAAATTTCCTTAAAAACTTATTTTTATGCTCATGTGTAATATATAGATTGTTGGACGATTGCTGTTCTTTCTATGTTCTTTTTTGTTGTTTCTAGAATGAATTCATTGTAAATTTGGTTATCTGGGAGCAGTTTGTCATTTATGTTAAGACTATGGCACCCAGAAAAATTATGGACTGAATCTATTTTAAAATAATGAATATGTATAAATATCTTTGATTACTTTTTTCACAACAGAAACGTGACTAGTATTGTGATTTTACATGATAGAAGACACAAAACTCCATTTGTTTGTCTTCAAAATATTTTTAATGCTCTCTTTAATAGGTATAATAATTTAAAGTTTGAATGTGCTTGCATATTATTGAAGTTCTACAGCAAGAATATTTAAACCATAAGTTGTTTCACTATTGTTTATACAACTTGAGATGTGTAATTTGAATCTGATGTATAAAGGACCTCATCAGTAGGAAAATTGTGTTTGTTTCATTCAAAGATTTGAAAATGAAGATATTTATGTGTTTAATTGGAAATTAGATTCACTGAGTTCTTTGATATTCAAGGAACTTGTATCTATCTGGAAACTGAAAACAGAAACTTCTTTCATAGTCAGTTGTAGCTCATAAATGACTGGGTTAACTTGCACTATGTAAAATACAATTTGAGAAAACATAATGATACAAAAAATATAAATTGTGCAATATATATATACGAGAGATAGTATGTGTGTGTGTGTGTGTGTATAAAACTGTATGCTTTTGTGAATACTTCAGTGGCAGAGAAATTAAGAATAGAAGAAAAACAGACCCCTTTACTGCTTAACTGCTTTCCAAGTAAATACTTGGGGTTACACTCAGCACAGGTAAAAGTTAAAGCAATAAACAAACTCATGAAACATATTTTATAGCTGTGCTAATCTCTGAAATTAATTACTGAAAATAGAAAATATGTCTAGATAAGTTACAAGATTACCAACGTTTGTAACAAATCCTTAATGCAGCATTTATTTTCAGGTGATTTTTAAGTTTGCAGTTGTGAAATCTTTTTTTATTTTTTTAATGATAAGTAACATGTTGAGATAACTAATGACTTACTTAAGATAATTCGAAGCTTTTTCATAAATTTACATATTACACACTGTAATATTCTTATTGCTTGACAGTTTGGATTCCAGACTGGGTCATCCACATACCTGGCTATATATGCTATACTATGTAACATTTCTGAAAAACCGAATAGTATAAATTTGGATAGCCAATTGCAAATGTTTCCTTTTTTTATTTTAAAATTAGTGAATATCCTTCATCAAACTGAGAGAAAATGTTATATGGTATACCTCAAGACTTGTTCTGTTTTTTTATACATACTGATCTTCCTTGAAAGAGGTGTTCCTGTGATGAGTGGATATTGGTTACAGTCTATCCCTGCCCTTTCTGCCACCCTCACTTTGTTCCCTCGATTCCCCATTCCTGTGGTGACCATCTGAATGGTCACATCTGTTCTCCCAACCATGTGTCTCATCTCTCACAAAACTTATGTTCACCACAAAACACACACACACAACACACCTCGATAGAACATTTAATGTGTTGCATTTTAGAGCCAAATTATATTACATATTAGTCTTTATTGTGTGTTCTGCTAGCAATTTGTAAACATTTACTTTTGATAATATATTTACTGCATGTATAATTAATGGTTAGTGTAAACATACATTTTTTTCCTTTTGTATTTTTTTTTTTTTAATTAGTTGTTGCCAACAACTTGTTTACATAGGCTATTAATGTATGGACCACTCTCATCAACCAATAATTTTGATTCTTGAAGCCTTGTCTGAGTCAAAGACTGTGCATTAAAGGACAGAAGGTTTAGTTTTCAAATTTTTTGAACAGAGTAAAAAAAAATGACAAATGTAGAAAGTGCCGGACAGTCAGACTTTTTCTAACAACATACTTTATTTACACCTCTACTGGCTTGGGCTGATAGCATTTTGGTATAACTGTAATTAAATAATAATAATAAAATTGTATGCTAGTAATTATCGTTTGATATAAGTTGTTTGTATGGTGAATTTACTTCATTGTATGAATTTCTGGTAAACATTTTAACTGTGAAAAATTGCCAGGAAGCAAACATTCAGATGGCTGCTATGGAACAGTTAAGTTTGTGGACATCTTTTGTTTGGTTGCTCATTTTTCTGGATGCACATCACAATGAAAAATACCTTATTTTACTGTTTGAACAATGGGTAGTACATTGTAGAAAAATCTCTCAGGATTCTAGCCACTTCAAAGTGAAGTCGACTGGTGACATTTTGAGAGCCGGCACTGTTCTCATAGTTAAGCCCCACTTAACTTACTGAAAACTGCCGCATGGTAGTCTCTTATATACAGCTACCAGACAGTAGAAGACTCTGAATTTTTGACAAACTTTATTATTTGATATATTTTATTCCTTACATTTTAACTGTAGTTTAAAAAAATTATTCCTATTTTTAAAAAAATAGAAATGTAGTATCGTCCATATTATTCCATTCCAGAATTTTATGAGCTAAATCTTTTTCCAGAATTTGATTATACCTTTATGAAGCAGTAAGCCATATATCTCAATATTATCAATACTTTCCTATTTATTAATTTTTACTTACCATATAGAAAACCATTATATAGTGACAGCAGATGAAAGGTTTTTTTATTTTTTATTATTTTCCGCTTTTTTTCATATTTTGTAACATACTTACATGTACCTTTAAACAAAAAACCTGGCAGATAAGTATTCAGAACATTAATAAAAAGATGATTGTTGATTTGTTCATATGAAACCAACAAAGGAAACTTTCTGTGCAATAAGATGGTCTCAGTGCAGAAGAGAAAATATCAAGACACTGTACGTTGGTCACTTTTCACATATTTTCTGAGAATGATTTTCTGTTATGGAATCTAAGATCCTATTTGAACAAAAAAGGTGATGTACTGTGAATGTAAATTCAGATAAATAAAATATTAGTAGAGTATATTTGGCAGATAATGAACATACACCGTAAGGAAAAAATCTAAAAATTCAGTTATGTTTTAAGCCTTTGGCTAAACCTTATGTTTCCATAAGCAGCTTTACTTCAAGAACCCAAGTACTAGTTTCACATTCTATTTTGGCACTGAGCAATTGGAGACCTGCCAGTGTGGCTGTGTGTGTTAGGAGGTACAACTGACCTTGCTTCATATCCGTGGCCCCATGTACCACTGGTTCTGAATGCAGTTTTCAGTCAGTTTTCCATGGACACATAGATCAATGCTGGGATGGTCGCCAACCCCTGATTCATAAGCTACACATACCACAACCAAATTATACTGATGTTATAGAATCAACATGTTCACTCCCCCATCAAGACAATAACTGGCCTAGCAAGCCAGTAGTAAGAGTTGCTGCGTGACCTGTAAAATTGGAAATGTTCAAATGATGATAATGTGCAATCTGAAATTGCATTAATTTTAAGTTAAACCAGAAAAGTAATGTGCAGCACTAAATTTGACAAAATGCCTATGTATACAGAAGGAAAATTTAAAAAAAAAAACATAATAAAAAAATGTAATTTTGATTTACTTTTCCTGGTTTTGTGTTTGTTTTGGTTTATAACTTCATTGAAGACATATTTTAATGAAATAATGTTAACGACAACCACAGCATATTTATTATAAGTGTCAAACCGGAGCGTGTGCTTGATCACAATATAATTAAACAGGCATGTTACATAAGATACACACAGAAGCAACCCATTTTAGCAATACTTATCATTAGTAAGGAGAGAATTTTCTTGACTTCAGATACTAGTCATACCTAGTTACAATTCTTACATTAAAGATGGTATTTATTTATTTGTTTTTATCAAAGTTGTTTTCATCAGTCAATCTAGAACTGTTTAAAACTTTGCAGTTTAAATGATGACTTAAAATATTTATTTCATTACACATTACTGGTTGATGTTATTTGTATGGACACTTGTCACAAAATGTGAACTTTAATCATTTTAATCCAGGCTTTATTCCAGCTGTATTTACCATAATTTGATATATTAAAAAAGCATCTTTCTTTAATCTAATATTCTTCTGAGTAATTACTTTATAAGCTTTTTAACTTCAACTTTCCCTTGGATTTGATTATTTTGTTCTGCTGGGTTTACCTATTTTAACAATTTTTTTGTCTGTTACAACTTTTTCTTTTTTTCTTGCTTCTTTTTAGGTTTTGTTAAGTATTCATTCTCATTTAGTGGACATAAAAACAGTAGCCAGATCATTTCATTCATTAATCTTAGTAAAAAGTGGGAAAAAATAACCTATCACTTACTTCAGATGAACGCAGGAGAGCAGTTACTAGTTTGAAGGAGTATGTTAATGATAATAAACATAAGATAAATAAATACTTTCCCACAGTTTTTATTCTGGCTTTATGCCTTGTCGAAGTTGAAGTCATTAAAGATGGGACAGGAGACAAGGATTGGGAAGCAATTTGGCTATGGCCTTTTGAAGGAATCATACAGGCATATGCCTGGAGTGATATGGAGAAACTATTGAAACCCCAAATCTGATAGTCAGATAGGGATTTGAAATCTTATCCTCCCATATACAAGGACAGAGTGTTACTGCTCACCCACTACACTTGGCTTTCCCTTAGTTATCTCTTAACAATTGTATGGGAGTATCCGTAAACCACAAAGCCCCATTTGGCCTCCTGTGAACCCTCCCCCCCCTTCCCCCACATAGCTCAATGTGGCTTTTGCCTCACTACCCTCCCCTCCCCCTTCCCAAGTAGCATGTAGCTTTCTCCCCTATTGATTCTAAAAAAACATTTTGCGTACTGTTTTCTCTTGTCAGACATACGGAGACAATTACTACATAAACTACATACGGAGATAATTAAATGACGGAAATAAATATTCACATGCTGTTGTGTGATCTACCCCATTTTAACTGTGACAAATAATATGAATGGAAGTTATGTGGCCTGCCTTGGAAACCCCCCCCCCCTCCCCACCCCATAGTCCAGCGTAGTTTTCCAGCCAATGCCTCCCCTTCCCCCTCCCCCCAGATCAAGCCACATAGTTTATGGATACTCCCTATATCTCCCCAAATCTATCACCTTTACTGTGACCCCCACCCTATCTGCAACAGCCAACTCTCATGTGATTTTATGGTGGTATTCATTGTTTGCACATCTGATACTCTTGCCCATGTGTCTCTTTTCTAACAGGTTAGGATTATGTGCCGAATATTGTAGCTTGTTTCTGTCTTTTTGTGTGCTTCGTTGCCCTCCTGCCTTCATCTCTGGTAAGTGATATATAATCTACACTCTGCATTTCACAAAATTGTGGAAGGCAGAAGGTTCCTTGTACCAAAACTAAGCTCTACTCATTCAATACAATCCTGAATGTCACAAGGGAGGAAAAAACTTATGTAAGCATGAGTATGACACCTTGTTTCTCTAATGTCATCACTGTAAACCAAACAGGTTGTTGTACGAAGTATTTCATCACATCTGTATGTGTAAAAAAGATGTTTGCATACTTTCCAATAAACTTTTCTTCGTGTGTCACAGGAAAAGACCATTTATTTGAAACTAGTATGTTTTTTACCTTGGCTTTAAAAACTACATATACTGCCTTCAGTGATGTGAAGTATTCGTTTTGAATATAATAATTCCAGATTATCAACTTTTCCAAAAACATTGGCAATAATACCAAATATTTTAAAATGTTGCTGGTACATTCAAATAGTCAGTTTATTAAATAAGCCAGATTTGAAAATCTAATTAATATTTTTGTTTTGTTACTTCATTTTTCTTTCTTGCAACTGTATTTCTTTGCATGTAGTTATGAAAGATCAGCAAATATGACTACTTTTACTTAATTAATACTTGAGTGTAAGAAGACTTAAATCAAAAGCAGACGAAACTGAATTCTGATTTTTGAAAATTGGTTTAATTAATTTAAACTAGCTATTTATAATAGGTGATGTGATGGCTAAATTATGATTTTTTTATGAATTTATGACATGATACTTGATAGCAGCTTTGTATTTTTGAATAGAATTGAAAGGGCAACCTTATCCTTGATTTTTTAGACACTCTCTTTATTAATTTTGAAGTATCTCTCTTTCTTTGTGTCTTTGTGGGTAAGGCTGAACATGCAGATCATGGTTTCAATTATTTCCTGAAACATTCACAGCAAAATAATAAAAATTATTCACAACAGCTTCCAGCTATTGGCCGGGTTGCCTTGTGTACAAGCCTCTCCATTTTCTTCTTTCTTCCCACAACATCTCTGTTGCCACATTGGTCCAGTCTTCTCCTTTGTTTTACATGTCCATACCATATTTGTCTGACTTTCTCTATCATTTCCTGTAGGAGTTCCTCTTCTATGATGAGTCTAATCATTTCATTCTTTATCCTGTCAATTCTAATGACTCCCATTCTAAATCTTAAAAATTTCACTTGCTTGTATCTTGCTGGTGTCCTTCTTCATTGCCCAGGTTTCAGCACCATATGTCAGGATAGGCACATAGTATGTGCGATAAATTACTCTCTTGCTTCTCTGTGGCAAAACCCTATTTAATATCAGGTTTCTGGTGCTCTTTAAAAGTGCCTCTACCTGTCTTTCTCTTTCACTTATCTCACCACCTTTCCTTCTGATTTCCTCTAAAACACTCTCCAAGTACTTAAAACTGCTTATCTTCTTCAGCCATTCTCTTTACATCACAATTCCTCAGGTTTCCCCGTTCTTCTTTCTGGTTGTCACTGTGTTCTACAGTAAATCCTTTCCATACTCATAATGTTTTTCCTGTTGCTTCCTCATCACAGCTCTTTTTCTGTCACATATTCTTTTTTCAAGGATCTTCTCCTACACTGTGGCACAGTGACACATCAGCATGATACCTTTTGAAACTCCTTCCTACTCCCTTTTTAAAAAAAAAAAAACATCAAAAAGATAGGTATGATTAGCTCTTTATTCCAATCTTTAGGGGTTGTGGCCTGCTTCCATACCTTTCTCATCAAACAATATAGCCATTGCTTTCCTATTATTCCTGCTTCCCTTACCATTTCCACACTAAATTCATCAATACCCGGTGCCTTTCAACTCTTCATCTTACCCATATATATCTCCACTTTTTCCCAAGTTAGATCCTGTTCATTCTCTCCTACTTGGTTGATGTCCTCCTGTAGAACTGTATCATCCTGTGCCCAATCTGGTTTCAGCAAGGCTTCAAAGTGTTCATTCCACATCATTTTTAGTTTTTCTGTGCTGCCTATTTCCTTTACATTTTCTTTACATTTTCAATGACATCCTCCCTATTCATTTTTAACATTCCACATAGTACTTTATTATTACCTTTGCTATCTTCTCCCGTCATCTCAATTAATTTATCCAGCCACTTCCTCCTCTCCTCCATTACTATTTCTATGGTCTCTTTCATTTTCTTCACATATTCATCTTGTCTCCAGCGTTCTCTGCTTTAACCATTCTCTAAAGGCCCTTTTCTTCAGTTCCACTGCTCGTTTTACTCTGTCATTCCACAATGCTCTTTTACTCCACCTTTTTGTGTTACCAGTCCTTCCTCACATTGTTTCTGCTGTTACAACTAATGCCCTTTTAAAACATTCCCATTATTTACTGTATCTTGCTCCTTGCTATTCTCTGGTATTCCTCCTTATTATTCCTCTCTTCCAGTTTCCATTTCCTTAATTTTCCATCTTGACTTCTGGATTTTCTGCTATCTGCCACTCACCTTAGCTTCATTCCCAATAGCCAGTGATCACTAATGCCTGTGATGGTATTACCTTTCCATCTGTCATACTCCTCTTCAATTCCCGATTAAATATCATGTACTCCATTTCATCCGCCAATCATTCATACACCAAGTTATCTTGTGGCTATCTTGCTTTTTGTACCATGAATTTCCTATTTTCATCTTATTTTGTTTGCAGAAATCCAATAGCAGAAGGAATGAAGAAGGGGAACTTCTTCATTCCTTGTCCCACCCTTCTGTCCGTATTGCCTCCTCATACCTCTGTCTTTCTGTGCCTACATGAAAATTCAGGTCTTCCATTATTATAACATTTTGCCCGTTTAACTGTCTCTGCAACTCTTTTTCAAACTCCTCTTTATCTTGAATCGGGCAGCCTACTTGTGTGGCATATACTTGCGATATCCAGATTTCTTCCTTTGACTGTTATCTTGATCTGCAATATCCTGTAACTTATCTCCTTACTTTTCAGTCCTTCTCTCACAACTACCCCTACTCCATTTCTCCTCCCTTCCTCATTTCCATTCCAGTACAATCAAAAACCTTCCCTCAGTTCTCTCCTGCCCTGTCCTCTCCACCTTGTCTCTCCTAACTTCAAAATATCCAGCTTTATTGTTTCCATCATGTCCACAATTTCCTCCACTTTTAAAGTCAGTGTTCGTATATTTAGAGATCCAATTCATAAACCATTTCCATATCTGCATTTTTAATCCTTTTGATTCATCCTTTCCAAGGCTTGTTTGTGTTTTGCAAGCAAGCCTAATCCACTACTACCGGCTTGCTAGGTCAGTCATAGATTTAACAGAGTCCCATTGGCTATTATTTTTCTCGGTTCCTGTAGGGTCTTCACAGCTACCATACTGGTCATGGGCCATACTAGATCCCCACTGTACCTTACTCCTCACTTCATTTTGTTGCCCATCTTCCACTACACAGATACTAATTGTATTAATTGTGATGGAACCTCTGCTACACATCTACTTCTGCATTTCATGAATCTTTAATTAAAACTCCATCAGTATTTCAGATAAATTGTATCTCCTAGTAATTTATTCCACATTCCCCTACTCTCTTACATATGAAAGAAGAGCCATATATTATCATGGTTGTCTTTTCCCTTCCATGTACTACTCCCAATCCTCCTGCCAATGTCCATCCAACCCTCATGTACAACTCTCTTCACCTGCCTCCTGTATTCCAGTCACTATCATACCTATCCTTTATCATTTCAGTCACTGACTGTGTTCTGTAGTAATTTTCACAAATAAATCTAGCTGTGAAATAAAATGCGCTAAACAGAAATTACAAAACAATGTAAGGAAATGAACCACCGTTTACCTTTAAATGTTGGATGTGTGATAAAACAGATAAAAACATACATGTTATACAGAAATTTTCGCGTTTCACCCTTTATCAGCAGAAGAACATTATGGAGGGTCTCACAGTCTCCTACAACACCCACCGTCCATAACATTCCCTTGTTGATAAAGGCCTAGATTTCTGTATCACTTGTGTGTTTTTTGTCTTTTTAATGTGTTCATGCCCTACATCCATGATCTAAAGGTAAAGACAAAAAACACACAGTCTTGGCATTCGGGGTAGTCGTATATGCTCCACAACCAACAGTCCCTCGTACAATATTCAAACTTTTCACAAGCATTGATATCTCACAATTACCCTCAGTCTTTCGCAATCCATATTACAACCTGCTCAGCCCATCAACCATCTTAACCCCCCCCCCCCCAAATAAAAACAAAGAATAGTCCCATCTTGGTTCACATAATACAACCCAGGCCTCAAATCCATCAACAGAATCCTTCAACAGGGTTATGATTTCCTTCAGACCTTCCTAGAAATGAGATCAGTTCTTCCCAATATCCTCCCTGCCCCTCCCAGATCTTCTTTCAGCAGGCCTCCTAACACTTAGTCCACAAAATCATAGTCTTCCTCATCCCAACAGACAGCTCCAAGGTTCTTTTCCATGCAATTCATCCCACTGCAAGATGTGCAACATACACTATCCCACCACTACTTTCACCAACCCTGTCACTGGGGAAAGTTTTCAAATCATAGTAAAATGCATTAGTTGAAACTTTCATCTAGGCAAACCTAAGTGAAAGATTATTTTGGTCAGGGAATTGGCAAAGTCATGAGATTAGTGACCTTGAAAGCAGAGCATAGCATCTACAATGTAAATCAATCAAGTTCAGATAGTTTGATAGGTAGTGGAGTGGCTAGCATAGTAAATTATAGAGTCTTTGTAAGGGAAATATATGTGGATAGAGTGGTGGATCCAGGGGGGTGGGGCTAGGGTGCTCAGGCTCGCCCCCCACCAAATATATCTAGGCCCACCCTCCACACTGACATTGTTTAGACTTTTTTTTTAGCTACACTTACTACCCATGTCAGACACAAGCCCCTGCCCCCACCCCCCACCCCTAACGAAAATCCTGGATCCACCACTATGTGGAAATATGCAATAGGCCAATGAAGGGCACTTGATGAAAAGAACGTGTATGATTGGAGGAACAAAATAAGAAGAGAAGTAGTCATGTTGATTTAGGGGAGTAATAATTTGCTGGTCAGTCTGTGTAGGTACTTTAGAAATAGGTTATCAATAATAGAGATAGGCAGAAGAATGCATTTATTGTAACTCATTTAATATTAGTGGGACATGAATGTGGCAGGATGAATCCAAGTTGGAAACATTTAGGTGTCAATCGACTTGAGAAAACAAGTATGTGTGTTGTATGGCAGATGTGTTGAAGTGGTGTGACTGTCTCGAGTTTCTACCTGCAATCTATCAATGATTGGAGTATGTTAGTTATTGAAAAAGTTGTGATGCGATCTGGTACTGGGTCATACTATATGAATTTCCAATAAAGTTTTATCTCTATTGTACCTGCACTGTTTTTTAATTATTGAAAAATAATGAATTTGTTTTGTGAGAAATGTTACTGAGAGTAACTCGAAAACTTTCCCATAATAAGGTATGGTGGCCATTAAACCTTCTAATTAGTGATTGTGGCTCCTAATCCTGCTAGTAGATGTGTTTATCTCAATAACCTGATGCCACGGTCAAAAGTGTAAACTCAGTTATTGTTCTGAACATTAGTAATAGCACTAGTTCAGCAGTAGTCTTTATTGGTAAATAATTCAACAACCATAATTTAATCACAACATGATGAACATTCGAGAATTACATATAACAACACCATGACAATAGGACACACCACCTGCAAAACCTGCAATGTAATATATCAGGTAACATGCAACCACTGCCTGGCTTCATGCATAGTTTGAGCACCAATCCACTAGCCATAGAAATTACTGGCAACCGACAGACAGTATTCATACAGAACCCAAAGCACCCGGTAGCTTTCCATACCATCTCCCAGGACATGAATAATTTCAACTCTTGTTTTACGGTCCATGCTATTGGAATCCTCCCAAATAGAAGCTGCTCCTGTGAACTCAGAAGGTGGGAATTTGCCTGCCAGTACAAACTGGGCGCAAGGCAACCACCTGGTCTTAATTTAAGGTAATACTCTGTTATTATTATTATTATATTATGTTAACATTTTTTTCCCCATTCTCCTTGCCTCCATTCCCACTACCAAAATTACACCATCACTAGATGTGATGTTTAACTTCAGAGATTTTCTATTTTTTTATTTTTGCTTATTTATATTCTGATTTTATTTTGTCATATTATTTTGCTCTTTTCACCTTCCAGATATCAGTTCCGATACTAAGCAATGCACAGGAATTTGCTTTAAATCATTATCCCTCCACCTGTCCTCTTCTGCAACACCCATCCTCCACAATGTTCTCTCATTGATAAAGGGCTAAGACATAAAAATTTCTGTACCCTGTGTGTTTTTGTCTATTATACGTGTTCACATCCAACAAAAGTCATCTCTCGTAAGTGGTGATTCATTTCCCTATCCTAATTTGTAATTCCTTTTTTGAGTGACTATTCTTTCATTTCCTTGTACATCATCTCGTCACCATCTCCAGAAAATATAGGTCTCCATAACCACTGCCTGCCTCTTCCCCAATGTGTCCCTTCCCCATTATGATGATGTCAAATGATATGCGAAGATATTTACACTTCATATATTTCATTTTATATTGACCTGCCCTACTAGATTTCCTTATCAGATCATCCTGTTCCTGTCCACGAGCCTTAATTTATAATTTAATTTAATTGTAACAAAGAACATGTTCCAGGGCCAATGTCCTTACACACCCTTTCTTGTTCTATATTTAACTCTTGTCATAACACTAGAGGATCCAGTGCTACACTTTCAACTTGGTCTCTCTTGTCCCTTTCATTGGAAGTATCCTTTACATAGCCAACTAATTGAGGTTCACATTAATAGTTTCTTCTAAAAGCGCATTGCTTATTTACAAACCACTTTTCTCTCCCTACATTACTGATCTGGTTCCATATCAAGCAATCTTTCAATTTACCTACTGCATGTGGTCAAACTAGTCAGCTTGAAATCTTTTTATCCTTTATGACTTTTCCAGTAAAAAAAAAAAAATCCTGCTACTGATCTTATAATACCATCAGATTTCCTTCCCTGCTCATTTTAAACTTGAGAAGCTTCTGCTCCAAATTTTCCTTTTTCATCTCTAATGATCTCATTAAACCAAATGCTTGTATCTCTGCCTTTTCATATTCTTAGTAACTACTATCATCATTTTTTTTTATTATTTTTATGCCTTGTCGACATTATTAGATATGGGAATGGATGGGGGCAAGACATAGGAAGAAATATGGATTTTGGCCATGGCCTTTATGAAAGAAGCATCTCAGCATTCATCTGGAGTGATATGGGGAATTCGTGGAAAACCCAGTTCTGGATGCCCGCATGGGATTCAAACTCATTTCCTCCCGAACACGAGACCAGAGCATTATCTGCTCACTCACCAAGCTCAGTGGTAACTACTACTCCATTCTAATTAGTTTTGGTTCCTTTGAATTTCGTAACAGAGATAAATTCCTATTTACAGCCATAACATTTTTCTTGAACACATCTTTAGCTTTTCTGTTTACTGTTATTAATTCCTTGTTTCAAATAGCTCCCTACTTCTTTTTTGTTTCATTAATCTGTTATATACCTACCATCCCCATTATCCTTGTTATAATCCTATTGTAGCACGTAGGTTCTGCTGTTTTCTTAATTTTTCTGTTTAGAAATAAATATTTCCACTCTCCCCTTTCCCATTATTACTTTCTCTTTGAACTACATCAATTGCCACTTTCGGTTTTGATGATTATTTTATTGAACCTTCTTTTATCCTTCAGAACTGCTTCACAATCATTGAATGAATCCTTCTGTATACTAAGTTTACTCATAATTATCATCATTCTTTATTGGAAAGATATCGAAAATATTTTGACTCCTGCTCTGCTACACAATTTGTGTGAACATAACTTTCTTCATCACTTTCCCTTGTGCTAATGACACTATTTATCTCCCCATCCAAGCCTGGGAAATTAAAGTCCCAACCAAAACCAATAATTATCATCCTATGGTCTACTCTGGACTCCAAATATGAAGCTAGTTTCCTTTCAAGCACCTCATTAGAGTTATTCATTTTTCTACTGTTGTAAGCACCCAAGTTTCTTGTCTTTGCTTTCATATAAGTACTTTCCACTGACTGTTACTGTTTCACTCTTGACAGTCCATGCCAGGTGTATGATGATCTTCAAATTACCCTCTTAATCTATGAAATATTTACCCATATCTTCTCCTCATACCTTCTGCTATTTCACAAATGATGTAGAATAAACCTTTTTATTTTCTCAACAAACGTTTATTAACTTAACAATTCAATATATTATTCTTTCGATCAAATTCTATAGGGTTCAGATCTTTCAATCAAGTTTTTTATCTTTTGTTTCACTACCTACCTCTTAATATCCTTTTGTTTTTGGGACTATTTCCTTACTGGAATGAACAAGGCACTACCATGATGCTAGTTAAAATGATTACACAACATTTTCAAGTTCTAAAAAACTACTAAAAATCCTCTCAAACTATTACTACCTGGAATATGTGGAACTTAAAGATTTTATTGATCCAAACCTGTAATAATCTAAGACTGTGAAAGATATATTTTTCCATTATACTGCTTCATTGCAAGCTTCATGCAACCCACACTAGTCCTACTGTATCTTTCTTTGCGAACCCCTAAAAAGAGATCCCAAATCCTCTATTATGAGACAAAACAGATGTCTTGATAATTATGTAATGCATTACTTCAGTGATTTTTCTCACAGTCTGTAATAAAAAGTATTTAGCTGTTAGGGTCATGATGGGATAGTTAGTTTAATATGTGGTTTCCAGTTGTTACAATTTAATTTATGTGAGTGTTGTATAACTCTGTCTGTTACCAAAATAGGTTCTTTTTCTTTTGCGGCTGCCACACTATTGATTCTACACCAACAGTGAAGGTTTTTGTTGAAAGAATAACAAAATGTATTAGATGCAAATCCAAAGTTTTGTATTAAACGAGTGTTCTCTTACAGTTTTGCGACACCAGAATAATTTAGATGAGGCATCGAACTATAGAATACAATTGAAGATCACAGGTTAGGAACTTTCACAGCAACCTTCCATCCTACTCCCCCAGTTAGGATGAAATTGTACCAGTTCTTATGAAAAGATGTTCCCGACCTACATTACAGCACTTCCTAAGACAAACTGGCTGCTTTATGGAGGCATTGCTCTCCTCACCTGCCATGATTTTCCCTCGATGAAAACTGTGTGAAGACTGTCCAAAATGTAATATGGTTGCTGCCTCAAATAAGATATTTGAGACTCATGACATCAGCTCTTAACTTCAAAGTTCAATATCTGAATAACGACTTTATAATTTTAACTGTAATTTCTAAATGTTTCTCAGTACAACCTTCTCTTAATTTTGAAACATTGTTTATTCTTCAGGAATGCTTCACTGCATTTTTATTTAATTCTGTGATGTCACTGTATTTGCAGGAAGACTGACAATGCTTCTAATAATGCAACTTAGAATATCTTATCTTTCTCCACGAAATATTTAACTCTTCCCAAAACTGGCAATATGATTCTAGCCTGCTTGATTTTATCTATGTAATGAACGTAATTTTATTCATCTCTTTTATTAAATATTAAATATCTTGATTTTCTTTGCTTAGTTAAAAATCATATTTATAAACTATTTAATTGGTCAAATTAATGTTCAGGATGTTCTTGCTGATGCTGACTACAACTTGTAGTATCAAAATCTGTCTTAGACCTTTGCATAAGTTTGTAATTTCAAACTTTTTACTTTGTTTCCTTTCTGAGCACATGGTCATACATTCCTAGGATTGAAATATTTTCTAAACTAAATTTTTCCATGCATAGAAAATACACCTTAAAATGAACATTGTCGAGAATTCTCTTAGTGAAAATGGATGTAGCACAATCCATAACGCTTGAAAAACTTATGTCTTTTGCGAAACTGGGGAGGATGCTGGTTTAAATCCCCATCTGGCCTTCCAGATTTGGGTTTTCTATGGTTTCCCAAAATTAGTCCAGCTGAATGCGGGGATGGTTCCTTTAAAAGGCTATGACCATCCTTCCTTGCCCCAAGTCCATTCTCACCTCTGATGACCTCAATGTGCTTTAGCCACTTACACATCTAGCTGTTAAAATATTGGTGTATAAGTCTTAACAGAAGATGGAAACATATTTATAAAGCCGAGGAAAGTACATAGCTCACAGTGGATTGTAGGATGATATCAACAAATGAATTAGAATACATATATATTAAACACTTAAAAATGTGAACTGTTGCAGTCCAACCCTACACACACCATGTTCTTATGTAGATAAAGTATTTACACCAAAAAATTTTGGTGTTTTACATGTGCCTGTATCTCATAATATGTCATATCAGCCACTGCAGGGAGTGATGTTTTCTTGCTTTAACTTAATTTGCTGTGCAGCACAATTTCTTTGATTTGAATCCTTTTTATTTATTTTGAGATATTTATCTACATCAAATTGCTTAAAAATGATAGTTATTTACACTCTTATTTGAACAACCTGTCACCCCCATCTGCTTGCCCTAACATGCTGCGAACAAACTTTACCTCCCCCTCATCTAAAATTCTAAATTCCTCCCTTGAGAACACACATGTGAGAAAGAGGGACACAGAAAAAAAGTTTATTAGGTCTGAAATGTTACAATTAACTGTCAAGAAACTTGCAATAACCACTCCTCACTTTCTCCCAAGCACACACGAGAGAAAGAGAAAAGAAAGACAGTTGAAACATTTGCTTTATATTTGAAATGTTACATTAAATCAACTGACATGAATCCTCCATTGTGTGAACCTCTGTAAGTAAAATTTTATTTAAGTTTTAAAATAATTTCTCAGTTCACAATACTCACATAGTCTGCTCCAGCTCATAAAGGTTCATTTCTGACATTTCAAACTTAACAATAATGTGACCTGATTATATATGAAAGAAAGGATTCTTGCTAGCATAATATGACGGATGGAGAGACAGGTCAACACACGACATACCAGAAATCAATACAGGAAAGAAACAAATAAACACAAACTTGTTTAAAAACTCGGGCAATGTATTTCTTCTGCAGGAGGAATAATCACAGGTCTACATCAATATCATGATGTAGATATGGTGCAAGTCAGTGATGTACATGAAAGAAAAATCAGAAAAAATGTATAAATATGTCCTCCCCCTCCATACACACACACCTCTCTCATGGGAAAGAAAAAATTAGAAAGGATAGGGAAATTAAATTCAACACTTACCACACCATGGAAACAAGAGGGCAGCAATGAACACATAAAGAGTAACGTATTTTACATTATTTTGGTATAAAACCAGATTTATAATCACAAGACACACTGCAAGGGTTTCAAAAATGAAGTAAATATAGACAGTCAATAATTATGGAAAGTATTAACTCCAGAAAAGGAAATTCAATGAATAAAACAAAATGAAATTAAATGAGAAATTATATACGATAAAATTTATATCAGATTAATAAATTCCTAAACTTTATTATTAATATAAATAATTGATACTTTTATTGGTGGGAACTTATTAGAGGCATAGGCCATGAGGTTGCCTGGTGCCAAGAATATTTTGTGGCAGCCTAACTCACATCTGTGAAATTTAGAAGAGGTTGGATTGTCAAGAAAGATCCTGACAGCTCTCTTTGTTACATAGTTGTTGAGGTTATTAGAGTTTTTGGAATTGCCATGGTGAAGGTAAAGGTTGTTTGTGTAAGCTGTTTATCTTTAGCCATTCCTTCTAAAGCACATTTGGTCACTAGCGAGTCATATATATTAATGAGTGCAATTGAGGCAGGTAAGCTGGGGTATATGAAGCATGTAGTCATATTAGTAGCATGTCCAACAAAAGGAAAAGTTTCTTCTGTGTTAGGGTTGCACAAGCCTTATCCTTCAACTTCTGCATTCATGATTAAGGGCTATGCTGAACTGCTGTGTTTTAGCAGCTGCAGTTATTTTTCAACTTTGGTTACTGATGGTTCATTAAATATATAACAAAGAATAGGTAAAGCAGACCCATCACTCACTAAAGATGAAGGCAGGAAGGAAATTACAAAAAATAAAAATGATCATTAAAATATATAACATATAATGAAAATCAGCCTTCAGTCACTTTGATGAATGCAAATTTATTACATTACAATGCATTTCGAATCCTGTGGATTCATCATCAGGTATTAATTTACATTGTAAATAACAAATGTAAATTAATACCTGATGATGAATCCACAGGATTCGAAATGCATTGTAATGTAATAAATTTGCATTCATCAAAGTGACTGAAGGCTGATTTTCATTATATGTTATATAATTAATACAGTCACGTACAAATATAGAATTATGAATAAAATTAGATCATTAAAATGCCCACTTAAGGGATTGTCAAAATTCTTTTTGTCACAAAGTTTTCACAACTGTCCTATTTACAGACACTGAGTTTTAGTGCTATCTGTAGTTTAGTTTGTTTACAGTGCTCATTGTTCTCAGTTCATCTCAAGTGTTCTACGCGATATTTTTACAACAGATGAAAATATCAAACAAAGAATTTGTCTCAAATTTTGCATTGCAAGTGGAATTTCATGTACCAAATCACTGAAAATGCTTGGAAGGCTTATGGTGAATTGACTTTATCAAAAACACATGCATATAAGTGGTACAGTGAATTCAAAAGCGGTCCAGATGTGATGGAAGATTTGCGTCGCTCTGGTCAACTATCAACATCTTTAACTAAAGTTAACATTTCTAGAGTGAAGGGAATGGTGACTGATAATTGTCATTTAAGTTTGAGAGAGAGAGCCACTGCACTTTCTCTGTCTTACAAATCAAATTGTACCATTGTAAATGATTGTTTGGGCATGAAATGCATTGCTGCTCGACTAGTTCTGAAATACCTGAATTTTCTTCAAAAACTCAATCGCATCAAGGTCACTGAAGACATGCCAGAATGAGTCAGTTCTGACCCGATATTCATAAAATCCATTTTAACTGGTGATGAGGACAGGTTTATGAGTTTGATATGAAAACCAGTCAACAGGCTTCAGAATGGCATCTTCCAACTGAGTTGCAACCGGAAAAAAAAGAAAAAAAAATGTCAAAGTCGATCGAAAGTCAAGGTGATGTTGACTGTTTTCTTTGATTTTTGCAGTGTTGTGCTTACTTAATTCTTGTCACAATGTCGCACTTTAATTAGAAAATATTATCCGAGTGTTATGCGGCATTTAAAAGAGCAAATTCATCAAAAAAAAGGCCAGATTTGTGGAAAGAAAACTCGTGGATTTTACATTTGATTATGGACCATCTCACAAGACTCTCATTGCGAATGTATTTCTAGATGAAAACTCAATAAATACCATTGAACATCCATTGTATTCATCTGATATGGCTTTAGCTGATTTTCTTCTCTTTCCAAAACTCAAATTACCACTTGAAGGCACCAGTTTTCAGTTGACACAAGACATAAAAAAGAATTAATGGCAAGAATTGAAATTGCTTCCAGAAAAAGGCATTTAATTTTTTTTTTCATGATTGGTTTATTCATTGGCGTAAGTGTGTTATTTCGAAAGGGCCTACTTTGAAGGCGATACAATAAACTCGGATGAATAATAAATATTTTGTGTTGTGTTGACCCGGTACTTTTTTGACAAAGCAGTATATATATAATATGAAATTATAGTATTAAATCTGTAAATAATGGAGAAATAATGGAATAAGTATACAAAGGATAAATAAACAAACGAACAATAAGTGATGGTTCTTATCACATGTTGAGGCAATGAGATGCCTGGTTTCTTAGAATAAGTTGGTAAGCTAATTCCCATGTACAGAGTTCAGAAGTGGTGATAGTTTCTGGAAAACATCTTACGGATCTCACTGTAAAATGGTTGCTGAGAATGTTAGGCTTGTTGAAAATCACATGGCCTGCATATGAATAGTCTAGGTTCAGGTGTAAACTTTGCCTACAGCTATTTATTATGATGTAAAGCTGGTAAGGTCTATAATAGAACTAGTGTAGTGGAGATACATTATTTGATCCACTCAGTAACTGAAATGATGTGGGAGCTGGATTGGGAATCATTGGAATACAGGAGGAGGGTGAAGAGAGTGCTGGAAGGCTTTATGTTGATGATGAGGTTTGGAACATTTGGTGTTAAAGAAATGGCAGCTGTCAAAGTGTCAATATTGTAAATTTGTTGGCTTGGTGTGTTCAGAGATGTTAAGAGCATCCTGTCATAGGAAATTTCTATATCAAGGAGTATGGAATTAAAGTTGAAGCAATTATATTGAGGGAATTGAGGCAATATGGGAGGCAGTTTCCACTGTAATTCCGGATCATAAATATATCATATATGTATCTGAACCACACAATTGGTTTGAATGGGATGTGATTCAGGAAAAGTTCCTCCAGACAACATAGCCATCGGTAGGACTCCATGCGTGAACCCATGGGAATGCCATGTACATGGTGATATATTCAAGAATTGCAGGAGAAGAAGTTTTCATAATGAATAAAGCGAGCCTAGGGATAACAAGTGTATGCTTGGGAGGCAGTGTTAGTGTTGCACGTATAGGAAATGTTCTAGGGCTTAGGGACGATTGGATGATTGATTGCAAGAACATTACATCAAATGAAACAAGGATATGGTCTTGAAGAAGAAAGCTTGGGATGCTCAAGGAATTGTGGGGAGTTTTTGATGAATGAAGGGAATTTATATGTGAAAGTTTGGAGATGTTGATCCACCAGGACCAAATTTTTTTTAAGTTTGTGGGCCATATACTGCATCTGTACCTTGCCCAGAATTGTGGATCTTGGAAAGAACATATGGGGGTGGGTGCAAGAGATTTTGAGGAGTGGTGTCAGAAATGTAATATGAACAGAAGTCATATAAGGGGCTTGGGGGGCCTAGAAAAGTGCTAATTTCCAGACTTATAGAGATGGTGTGATCTGTGACATGTGGATTCAAGGTGGTGGTGTAGAAAGCTGCCTTGGCATCGTAATCACTGTGGTTCATGGCCATGATGTTTGAGCCTTTGTTAGCTGATGTTATTATTGTTACTTGGCAGTTATATCATTGCCAAGTTTTCCAAGGAGCTGTCATTGTTGAAGTGGGGAATTGAGTTTAGTAAAAATCATGAGGATGGGGTAGATGTTAGGTATCCTTGAATAGGAATAGGAGGTGGTTTTGGGGAAGAGGTCATGGGCCCATTTGAGATATAGATTTGAACGGCTATAGGCCTCTTGAGGTAGGTTGTCGTGTGTGCACACTTCCATTACCAAATGGCTCATTTTTCTTTGCATTAATCAGTTTTCAACCATAATACTGTACATTTGAGTTCATCTCTTTGTCTGCATATGTTGCTGCTCCCATGTCTTCATCATGGGTGAATAATGGGACTTTTTTCTGTCCTTTGTTATCTTCATCTTGTCAATTTAATTAGTATTGTTTTATATATATTGATAAAAAAAAAACAAAGGCACTATCTATCTACCTTCCTGCCACTACCTCAGGGACATAAACCAGAAAATTTCAACATTCAACATGTGTATGAGCAGCCTATCCACGTTTTGATGCCACTTCTGAATTCTGCTATCCAAATATAAACATTTAATGTGTCTGCTTTATAGCACCTTTCTTTCTTAACAATCAACCAGGGCTTACGTTAGAGGATACAAACACATTTCAATGTAAACATTATATGTGCTCACACTACCTAGACATCGTC
Organism: Vandiemenella viatica; assembly: GCA_031002005.1. Classification (NCBI taxonomy): domain Eukaryota; kingdom Metazoa; phylum Arthropoda; class Insecta; order Orthoptera; family Morabidae; genus Vandiemenella; species Vandiemenella viatica. The sequence goes on from JARYHS010008075.1 coordinate 134,313,830, forward strand.
TAAGGTAGGGGTTCCCAAACTTTTTGTTGTCATGCTCCCCCCCCCCCCCCAATCATTTTTCCCCGCTAGAATTGTGTTATTAAAAATGTAAATGCATAATTCTCAGTATTAACAATAACATCTTAAAGGAAACTATATATGAGATGTCAGAATAAAGGTTTTAAACCATAAAAGGGGGTGAAGGACAAATACTTTTGACAGTATAGAGCTATCATCCACATGGGCAGTGAAGTTGTACACCCTGACATGTCTTCAGCCCCCCCCCCCCTCCCTCCCCCATTTCCACTTTGAGGTCTTATAATTTAAGGTAAGCGATAGTCTGTTTCCCTATCCTAATTTGTAACTCCTTTTCCCTAATTAGTGCCCACATTTTCATTGTTACTATAACAGGAACTCACTTTATAATGTTTTGCATAAAACTTATTCACTATGTGTGACATATGGCAAGGGATCACATCAAATTTCCTTGACATGTGTCCCACTTATAGACATAATTAAGGTTTATACCAATATATTGTAAACGTGTTTAAGTATGTATGTGATTGTTGCAGCTCTTCTGACTTCACCTGTGGTATGTAATGGGTTTACTTTCTCCATCCTTGTAATGGAGGGTTGGAAAAATAAACCAAATACTTATCATACATGATGGCAGCAGGGCAACGATGAACACAGAATAGAAGATGAACATGTATAAAACAATATTTCTGTGGTGGATCTTTGTATTGTGATAACATGAGACTGATGGTGAGGAAATCAGATATGATAACCTCTAAGCTCACCACGTAAATAAGGATCAAGGTGGAATGAAGGAAAAGGGGAAAGGCAGAGGTGGTAATGGAAGCAGGTGGAAAAATGCTTATTCAATAACTGCAGAGAATGCTATCACTGAAAGTGGGAGCAGCATCGCAAAAGTATTTAAGAAAATAAATATGAATATATTATAAAAAATAATATTAAAATTAAGAATTATAAATCATATGTAGGTGAGCCTATTAAAAGAATCTTCTTGGAGATTGAGCCCAGGAGGTTGCCTGGTAACTGGAGTATGTTGGTAAGCCCAGGAGGATGCCTGTGTAGCATGTTGGTAAGCTAATTCCCATCTGCAGAATTCAGAGGAATTTGTGATTTCTGGGATGGCTGTGACAGTTCTCACTGTTAAACAGTTGTTTTAAGTTGTTTAAATTGTGGAAATGCATACACTGCCACTAGAGGTGTGAGTTGCTGGTATAAACTTTTTGCCTGTGCATCTGGCATTTCCAGTGACGGGAATTATTTTTTTACACAAACCACTTGTGTAGTTCAGATAAATGGATGATGTATTTATGTTCTGGACTCACATTGAGTGCCACCTACTAACAAGCCCCTAACAATAGCTACTCAATTTCACCTACTCTTTCTACCAGACACTCGTCACCTTTCATATGATGTTTCCATATGGAAAGAGAGTCTACACCCCTCTGTTCACATAAAGCCCACAAATTTACAGTACCTTCATTCTAACAGTTGTCATCCATTCCCTTTGATATAACAGCTCCATCTCTGGTATTTGCACCTATTCCAATATACCGAGCGTGGTGGTGTAACGGCTAGCGTTCTGGTCTCGCATTCGGGAGGACGGCGTTTCGAATCCCCATCCGGGCATCCGGATTTGGGTTTTCCATGGTTTCCCAAATCACTCCAGGCAAATGCCAGGATGCTTCCTTCAAAAGGCCATGGCTGAATTCCTTCCCATTCCTTGCCCCCCCCCCCCACCCATCTTTTCCCGTCTCTAAAGACCTCACTGTTAGAGAGACGTTAAAAAACTATTCCAGTATAGAATCTCTTTCCAGAAATTCCCCAAACCTATCACAACTCTTCATTTCCCACTGCTATTTACTTTGTTTCTATTTAATTGTAATGGAGCACATGCTTCAAAATCGATTTAACTAACACCAATTTTCCCTGTTTCCTGTACCTGTCTACAAATTTGAACATTAAATTCTTTCAGCATTTTTGGTTAATTATTCATTATCCCTCTTGGTACTTTATTCCAATCCTGGAATCCCTGTGAAAGAAAAATCTTCCCACACCCTTATGCCTGAAATTGACTGCCAGCTTGTGGTCTTGATCATTTTTTCACTTCAATGCAAGTCTCCTAATTCTTCCACCAGTATCTTTCCATGCCTCATCACCAATATACACCTTGTACACTCCAATGACTCTCTTTATGCTACTCCTATCTTCATATAAATTTATTTCCGGGTCCTTTATCATATTAGTTATTGATTATTAGGCTGAGGGAGGATGACCCTGAGGAAGAAATTCAGTTGCGGACACCCAAGATAAATTCAGCACCATGTGTTAGGGATAGCTTAAAAGAATCCCGAACATTAAAAGTTCTAGTAGTTAACTGCTGAAAACGTTATTCGTACTACAGATGCTGATATCGTAATAGGCACAGAAAGTTGGTTAAAACCGGATATAAGTTCTGCCAAAATTTTTAATAGTAACATGAACATTTTCTGTAAGGATAGGTTGCATTCCCAAGGAGGTGGTGTATTTATAGCTGTTAGTAAGTACCTCCCATGTAGCGAAATAGATGTCCATACTGTGTGCGAAATCATTTCGATCAAGCTCAACGTAGCTAGGACAAAACTTGTGATAGGCTCCTTCTATCGTCCACCCGATGCAAGCGTAAATATTGCCAAGGCCTTGAGAATTAATGTAAATAATACAGCACGGCAATTTCCGGACCATACAATAATGCTAGGAGGTGACTTTAACTTGCCAGATATCGACTTGGCTAATTACGTTCACGTTACTGGGGGCAGGGATAAAGCAGCTTGCAAAATCATTCTAGACCTCTTCTCAGATCACAATCTTGAACAGCTCGTAACTGAACCAACGCGATGCCTCAACGGTAACGAAAATATTTTAGATATAGTTGTTACAAATAGGCCTGAACTATTCACGGATATTTTACCACTGCAGGAATAAGTGATCACAAAGCTGTAATTGCTACAGTAAAACTAACAACCATGCGCAGACAGAGAAAAGAGAGGATCGTTTACAGATTCTAAAAGGCTTCAAAAGAGTGTTTTAGTGCATATTTGAGGCATATTTACCACACCTTCTTAGTAGCAGGAGGCACCGTTCAAGAGAGGTGGCATCGATTCCTACATATACTCGGGGAAGATATGAACTTGCATATACCGAAGCGGACAATCAGGGAAGAGAATGATCCCCCAGGGTACACATGGGAGGTTAAAAGGTTACTAAAGAAGCAAAGGAAGATACATGCACGATCAAAAATGACAATGCATCGGACTGATTTAGATAAGTTAGAGGAAATAATGGGACGTGTTAAGAATGCGATGCGTGAGGCCTTTAATAACTTTTGTGAAAATTCTCTCTCTAAAAGCCTCACTGAAAACCCTAAGAAATTTTGGTCGTATGAAAAAAAAGTTAGTTGTAGTGGAAACAATAAGCCAGTTCTAATAAAAGACGGACGGGAAGTTGAAGACAGCCGCGACAAGGCTACTGTATTTAACACCAAATTCAAAAATTCATTCACGCGTGAAAACATGGAAAACATCCCCACTTTACCACATCGTGTGGAATGAGAGATGGATCCGATAGAAATTGATAGCGTAGGAATTGTAAAGCAATTGAAACTCCTGAAGTGATGTAAAGCGCCGTGTCCTGAAGGTATACCGGTAAGAGAATTTTCTGAATATGCCGAGGATATTGAGCCATTTCTGTCAGATATATTCCATAAATCACTAGAAGAGAGAAAAGTACCCTCTAGCTGGAAAATAGCCCAGGTAATTCCCGTTTTTAAGAAAGGAGATCGGAGTGATCCTAGGAATTATCGACCCATATCTCTAACATCGGTCTACAGCAGAATTCTGGAACATGTCATATGCTCGAACATAATGAAGTTTCTAGATGAGAACGAGTTACTTACACCATGTCAACACAGATTTCGGAAGAAGAGATTGTGTGAAACACAATTGGCCCTATTTTCCCATGACATAATGAAAGTTATCGATGCAGGTTCGCAAATTGATGCAGTTTTTTTGGATTTTCAGAAAGCTTTTGATTCTGTGCCACACAACCGTCTTTTAGCGAAGATTCGAGCTTACGGTATTTCGGCTCAGATTTGCGAGTGGATACGTGATTTTCTAACTGGTCGATCACAGTATGTCGTTGTTGACGGAGAAGCCTCTTCTAAGATAAATGTTACTTCGGGCGTTCCTCAAGGAAGTGTAATAGGTCTACTTCTTTTCTTAATATTTATAAACGATCTAGGTGACAACGTCAAATGCTGGTTGCGATTGTTTGCCGACGATGCGGTTATCTATAGGAAAATAAGGTGCTCCGACGATTGCTTAGAAATTCAGCGTGATTTGGATGCTATTTTCGATTGGTGCCGTAAATGGCAGCTTACACTTAATTGCAAAAAGTGCAAGGCAATGCGGATAAGTAACAAGAAGAATCAGTTTGTTAACGAGTACAAAATAAACAATTCAGCTGTTGACACGGTTGATTCCGTGAAGTATCTGGGGGGGATAGTACAACGCAACATGAAATGGGACATGCACATAACTTCCGTCGTAGGCAAGGCTATTCTAAATTACGATTCATAGGTCGTATTTTGAGGAATTGTAATGCTCAAACAAAGGAGATAGCATATAAAACACTAGTGCGTCCGCATCTGGATTACTGTTGTGGGGTTTGGGATCTGTATCGCAAGGTTCTGATTGACTCAGTTGAGAGGGTGACTTGTTGTTATAGCCCTTATGAAAGCGTCACAGAATTGGCACATATATTGGGCTGGGATAGTTTGGAAGACAGACGATGTAGCTTGCGTCCGAATTTATTGGAGAATATGCGAAAAAATTTAAATTTCGAGTGAAATGAAATACTTCTTCCGCCAACCTATTTAGGTCGCAATGACCGGAGGGATAAGATTAGAGAAATAAGATGCCGTACTGATACTTATATGTATTCGTTCTTTCCTCGCACTATTCGGGATTGGAGTGGGCGGGTTTAGGATTGGTGCTTAGCACCCTCTGCCACCCACAATGTTTGTGATTTGCAGAGTATGAATGTAGATGTAGATTATATTCTGGGGTAATTTCCAGATACAAATCAAGCAGCCCTTGTGTGCTCCCCCTACAACTCCTATATTTGAAACCCAAAAGGTGGGTCCCATACTACACCACCATATTTAAGCAATAGTCTGACCAAAGTTTTGCAATCCAATTTCCTTACTTCTTTGTACATTCCCTCATCACTCTTTCCAATAAGTGAATGATTTTAAAACCTTTTCCTAGTATCTGTCCTTTTTGTCCTGCCAAGTTGAGTTTGTTATCAAATGTTATGGCAAGGTATTTACATGTCAACTCTGAAATAAGCAATTCTTTCCCCACCTTGTAATGATAATCAACCTTTAGTTTTTTATCTATGTTCCTGACAAGCTGACTCATCTTTGCATTTATCTTCATGCCACATTTACCTTCCCAGTTAGATATCCTATCTAGATCACCCAGTAGATGTTCACAGACTTTGACCATTTTGTTCCTATTATAGAACTTTGTCATCTGCAAACAAGTTAACTTCTAATAGTAAACCATCAGCACAATCATTTATTAGAATAACTAATGGCATTGGTGCCAATAAACTACCCTTTAGTACTATTATTTTCACTTGATACCATATTTCCTACCCTAATGTTTTGTTTTCTTCCATTTAAGAAAAATACTTCCCAGCAAATTGCTTTCTCGTTTACTCCATACTGCTTTAAGACATCCATAGTGATATTATCTACACCAGTCTCTTTATGATTGTTTTTTGCTTTTCTTAGTTTCTTCACATTATCCTGAGGATGAATTTCAAAACACATTTCTAATTGTGTGAATAAGCTCATTCTCTGATTTACATCCCATTCCTGAATCACAGTCCCTAATGGTCTCACTAAACCAGTTACTTAAAATCTCTGCCTTTTTCTAATTCATTGTAATTTCATCTCCATCCTTATCTATAATTTCCTCAACACCCTCTCTTCCTCTCAGTTTTCTAGCATCGCGATAGAAATTTTTAGATGCATCCATCAGTGATCTCCCTGCACCAATAATATTCTTCATAAACCAAGTTTCAGCCACCTTCTGCGGTTATTAATTCCCTTGTTTAGTTGTTTCAAGTATTTCCTACACCGCTGTTGTCACTTAATTCTTTTATGTTCTCTTCTCATCAACCTCCTCCCTATTACAGTACATAGATTCCGTACTTCTCTTTATTTTCTGTTTTGGAATAAATGTTTCTCTGCCTTTTTTTTTTTAATATCTGGTTCCCATGTTGACTCCACTGTACATGTGACATCCTTCAATTTGCTGAAATGCTCACTGATGTATATCATATCGAAATCTGTGCCTTTCTATAATTTTACTTATTTCCCCCTTCAGTTATGGCCACTGGTTTACTGATTCATGTAATATCCATCAGAACAGTTTCATGATTACTTATTCCTTTAAGTTACTTGACATTCCGCAAGGTTATCATCAGGTTTTATTAGGAAAATATTCGATATGTTTCTTCCTCTTGAGTTTTGCTCTATCGTTTGTGGAAAGTCTACTTCCAAAGAATTTGCAGATCTCTGTTCCCTTGCGTTATTTATCTTACTTCATACCTATTTGACACCTGGTATATTTAAATTCCCACCAATGTTTATAATTCTACTCACTTCTGAACCCTGAGTATGAAGAGCCTCATATTCAACATCTGTAAATAACAGTGAATTGTTGTAGCCTTTGCTAATCAATATAAATACCCCTCCATCAATCGCTTCTCTATTTCTGTTATACACTTTATAACCATTGGGAAACTCCTCTTTGTGTGGTAATTCTCCTTTTATCCACAACTGTAGCCCTATAATTTCTTGTTGTTCGTGTACCACTATTAAGTTTGCAAATTCAATTACTTCTTTCATTATTCTTCTACAATTCAAAAGTAATGCTTTTATTACTGTCTTTGTTATATTTTCAACAATAACTTTCATTTTCCCAGATCTCTCCCTGTCAGTTATTGCTTCAGCAGCTCACCTGTTTGTTTAATATTTGTGTGTGTGTGTTTTTTTTCTCATCATGGATCTACAATCAGTATCTCTTTGATCATCTATCTCCATCCTCTTACCAGAAGCCCCTAACCTGAAAAAAGGCACAGTTCTGTCCCCATCATCACTGGAAAAGGGCTCTTTTACAACTTTAGCTAACAACTCAGAAAGTACCCCCATGCCTCTCTGTTTACGTGTAGTCCATGACTAGTGAAACCCTATGTATCAATGGTGTCTGCCCCAAGACTGAACAAATGCCTTTCACAAGTAGCATCTCCATTTTCCCGTTTACCCGCCGCATAGTGCAGTTCACCTATGGCTAGTGATGACAGTATAGGATCTCCATGAGTTCAACGCTGATATGCTGCGCCTCCTTCACCACCATCCTCAGGTCAATGTCTATACTATAACTCGTGTTTCTGTCTACACAATTCCCCACACCTTCCACTGCCACTACTCTAGCATCCTTAATGAAACTCCTATGAAGTGAACCCATATCCTCTGTAACCTATTTCAGAAGTTTCCAACTTCTTCATCCTGTTAACCAATCTATACTAATCAATCCTTCCCACCTTCTTTCCTTCTGTCTCTATATGTTGAGCTTCAAGGACCATCACCTTCGGCACAGCTCCAAGATGACTTATCTTCCTGCTCTTTCCATCCTAATACAAAGTGGACAAAAATATGAGAGAACCTCCTTTATTACTCGTGTTCCCTCTACACTACATGCAGAATGAAATCATTTCTTACACTCACTACATCCCACATCATTTGCCACGTACCAGGGACAGGAACCACACTTTCCAGGCATGATTTTCCAAGCACTTCTAGTACCTTCTAATCATACCTTATGTAGTAAAAACAAAACATACAATAAGTATAAATAGCTTCATGAGTTTCACACTATGTTGAAGTGCTCCTTCTTCTTGTTCCACTGTTTTGACCAGGCCTTAGGTCTTCCTCAGGAGACTTAACCCACATGCTGAGTCTGCTAGATACTCAGCAGACAATTATGTCCCCTGAGGAAGACCTAAGGCCTGGTCAAAATGTTGGGATAAAGAAGGAGCACTTTGACGCAGCTTGAAACTCGTGAAGCTATTTATACCAATATGATGGCTGAAAAAATTTCAAAATCTTTTATAAAACATACAATACATATTTAATACATATAACAATTCATATGTACACAACTTCCCCCTGACATATGTCTCTCCTCCAACATGATTAAGGTTACAAACTGAAATATTGTGATTTTTGTGTGTGTTTATGTTTGTGTGTTTTCTTGTGTTCATCTGGTCCTCCTCTGCCATCATGTGTGGTAAGTGACAGGTAATTTTTCACCGTCCTATCTTATTTTCAATGCTTAATGGAAATTTCACTCTCACCATTATCCAAAAACAATATTCTATAACATTAAATTTAATTGATAAAGTAGTCTAATAAGATTTATACTGCACTAAACTTTTTTATATAAAATTATATTGATGCTTTACTCCTCAATCAAGTTAGTGTAATTAATAAATATATAAAAATAATTTAATAATTATGATAATTTTACTACCAAGTTGCTATTTTAATATTTTTGGAAATGAGAAAGTATTATGTTACAGACAGAAGAAGTCAGTAAATATAACTAATGATATTGGAAGTTAAATTTACAATCGAATTTTTAGGATCGATACTATTGAGGTCTTTCTTAATGCCCACAGCAGTAATCTTTTTTTACTATTATTTATGTATTGTATTACCAGCAGATTGTTATTTTTATGCTTTAATACTTATGAAAGTCCCTCTCATCTTATACAAAGACAAATCTCTCTTCACACATCTGCTTCAGTCCCACACCACTGAAAAAACTAAACCCCTGTATTTATCAACCAAATCTCTCCTGGTCTAAAGTCCATTCACCTAATCTTTTTCCATCTCAAAAATCTGCTGCCTTCCACTCAAAATCCTTCCCACTTCTCCCCACACATGATTCAGCTACCCATCTGAAGAGCACCATGGTACACAAAAAGTTCCCTTTTGATTCTCCTAAACTGTCACATGCACCCTGCTGTGAAACATGCAATGTCTATTCCCTCTGACCACAATGGAAATTATTCCCATTATTGGACATGCCACATGCACTACAATACATTTCATTTATCAACTTGCCTACCTTCATTCACATATTGGTCTCGCCACTAACAAAGGATGAATGGCGACAGGAAAACTAGTTATACTAGCAGGTTAAACGACTCAGTAGCTGCACTTGCTAGTTTCCACAATTTGAACAAACTAAACTACTCATACATACGCTTAGCCTCTGAGGATGTCTTCCGCAATTGAAGACGAAATGTCAAGGAAAAGTTTTACTTATAGACCACGGCCTTTCAGCCCAGAAATTATGTGTGTAGCTAAACTACTGTTGTACGGTGAGAGCTTTTAAAGTCATTCCATAAACAAGTTTTCCAAATTCTGCATGGGGGAACTACACTGGCATGGCACTTGAGGATGAAAGTAACTTTCACATGCTGTGTCACTGCCAAGTAGTGTAGTTTTATAAAACTTGAGTTGTACGAAGAAAGAACTACTAAAATGTGGTACAGTAGGCAACTGAAAGAAATACGTGATGAGATGAACATAAATGAAACTTTTATACAGAGACAATAAGCTACACAGAAGACATTACTACTCATGATGGTCCCCTGGACATTATAAAAACGAGTGACATGGTTCTGAAAAGGGTGTGTGATCACCGCGGACAGTGATGCATGCTCTGCAATATATTCTCATGCTGGCCACAATTTCGGTAATAAGTTCTTGTGGTAGGACATTTCATTCTTCCAGCAGAGTGGTTGGCAGCTGCTGGATGATCAATGGTACGTATGGATGAGCTGCCACTCACATGCTTGATGGGATTTAAGTAGGTGGAAATTTGAAAGTCATTACACCCAAGTAACATTATGTGTCCCCACACCGTAACACTTGGACCATCAAAATGATCGTGTTTGATGATGTTTCTGGGTGTATTACTTTCTCCCCCCCCCTTTTTTTTGCTAAATGAGGGTAAGTCCAGAAACACAACTCACACTGTATCTGCTGTGATCTGAGAAGAGCAAGCAACCCCACTACTAGTTGGTCCAGTTCTGATTCTTGTGGAATCATCGCAATCAATGGTACTGATAAGCGGGTATCATCAGAACTCAACATAATTGTCATAGTGCAAAGAGACCATGTTGCCATGTTTCTGGGGATCATGAGATTGCATGCCTTACAGTCCTTTTTATATGGTTAAAACTGCACCATAACATGGGTCCCTTCTTGGCTGTTGCAGAATGTAGTGATCATATGCTGCTGTAGTTGACCATGATTGTCCACCTCTCTTCTTCAGGAAGCAGTGCCTGTGGTTCGTATCGCTCCCTATGCAAGTGAAACAATGCTATGAGCAATACCAAACTTGTGGATTACACTCGTTACCCTTTGTCCTTCTTCCTATTTACAGATAATTCTTCTCTTGTGAAGTCATCCAAATGTTGCCTCAAAGTCATATTGCAATGAAGAACACCACCATAGTGCACCATAACAGCTCACTGATTGACACACACTGTCTTGTTCCATTCCATCAGCTGCCTTGGGTGTTACGGGGCCAGACACATTTTGCACTATAGTCGTGCTGACATCATGCCATACGTCCATCTTTCTGTGCACGTGTGGTAGACCTTTAGCAACATGCTCCCAAACATTCTTTTGTTTCCATCAAGTAGTTAACATGTTATGTTACCTTATCTATCTCACTCTTAAGTTTTGCACACCAGTGTAGTTTATAAATACAGGGTGTATCAAATAGAATCATCCGATTTCATTTCTGAAACTAATAAACATATACAATGTTTATGTTTCCATAGGTGTTCAATATGCCCCCCCTTGAGATGCACGGCATATGACAATGCGGTATTCATATTCTTCCCACATTGCAGTGAGCGTGTCTTGAGTGACAGCTTCTGCAGCTGCTGTTATGCAATGTCTTAGTTCATTCATTGTTGTTGGTAATGGAGGCACATAAACAGAATCTTTTATAAACCTCCACAAGAAATAATCACACACAGTCAGGTCCGGTGACCTTGGAGGCCAGTACTGTAAGGCTGAATCATTTGGTCCAGTATAACCGATCCATTGTTCAGTAATCCTTTGATTTAAAAAATCCCACACTTCCAGATACCAGTGTGGTGGTACCCCATCCTGTTGGTTAATGGAGTTGTTTGAATCAGTCTCCAACTGTGGAAAAATAAGTTCTCAAGCATATTGAGATATATGCTTCCTGTAACAGTGTTTTTTGGCAAAGAAAAGTGGAACGTGAAACTGCACAAAACACATTCAATTTTGGAGAGTCCCTCTCATGTTGTACAACTTAATGTGGTTGTTCCGTACCTCATATTCTCACATTATGACGATTCAGCTTACCATTTAAATGGAATGTTGCCTCATCACTAAACACTAAGCGTGGAAGAAAACTGTCATCCTCCATCTTGCCAAGAATGAAATTACCTCCACATGTTGTTGTTTGTCACCTTCACGAAGAGCTTGCAGTAGCTGAATTTTGTATGGTTTCATGTGTAAATGTCGATGCAGACAGACATCGGGGGCATGTTGAGCTGCCGAGCTGCATTGCGAATGGATTTCTGCAGACGCCTTGTGAATGTATCATGAATGCGTTCAACATCTGCGTCAGACACTTGGGGGCAGCCCGGCAATTTGCCTTTACACAAACAACCTGTTTCTCGTAATTGTTCTTGCCATTGTCTAATGCTCTGTGCAGTAGGAGGATCCACACCATACCTAGTATGAAAGTTATGCTGAACAGTTGTTACTGAACCACACTGCGCAAAATGTAGAACACAAAATGCTTTCTGTTGTCCCGACACCATTTTTACTAGAACTGAAGTGGGCGCACATTGCTACTACCTAGCGGGAACCATGTAAAACTCAAGAGTTTTCTCTTTCCAACAGTATGTTCTTCATGCACATATCTCAAATAACATAATAGTTTTGATTTTTTTAAAATTGGATGATTCTTTTTGATACACCCTGTATATCTTTTACACCCAGTATCCTCTTTGCCTCAGCCTCCAATAGGAACATTTCAGTAGGCAAATAACTCATTATTATCTATTCACCTAAATATAATTTATAATTCTTAATTTTAATATTATTATTCATATAAACTATTTAGTAACAGTGAAAATGAAACTGCTCTTCATATTTGTATGATATTTTATTGACTACATTTCTGATACTCCTCTTCCCCTTCCCTGCACTTCCAGCAATAACATTTCCGCATAGTAATCAATTTAGGATTCTACTTTTTCCCCACATGCGCCATTACAGCCTCTCCCCCATTCCTTTGTTTCCTATTCACATGATGAGTATAGATATGACCACATCTGATTCTCGAATTCAGGAGGACTCTGGTTCGAATCCACTTTCGGGCATCCAGATTTGGATTTTCCATGGTTTCCCCAAATCACTCCAGGTGAATGCCATGATACTTCCTTCAAAAGGCCATGGCCAAATTCCTTCTAGTTCCTTGTCCTCAGTCCGATCTTACCTCTAATGACCTCATTGTCAATGAGGCATAAAGCCAAAAGAAAAGAAAAAACACACACACACATCTAATTTCCACACTATGTACTTGCAACACTGAAGTTCTACAAGAAATTATTGTCTTATTGATGTTCGTCTCCTGTGTGTCTGTCCAGCTGCCATCTTCTGTGGTAAGTGTAGGTTTTTTGTAGGTTTTTCTTTTCCTGTCCTTTTCTAATACTCACTGCCTTCATATATAGCAAGAAAACAAAAGAAACTGGATAGAAATCAAAACTAAAATTATATTTGGGGAATAAATTGTCTTATCGTGTATTATGGCTACATTGACACACACACACACACACACAAAGGGGGGGAGAGAGAAAGAGAGAAGCATTGTAATCATTGAGCCTAAAAGCCTTCTTCAACAGTAGAACATGGCGGACTCGAGATGAATGTCATGGGCCCTAACACCTGTTTTGTATGTTTGTTCCTATTGCCAAGGAAGAGTTATATGCCCAATAATTACAATGTTTTGTGTGTGTCAGCATCCAATTGTCATTTTTTGTGACAGTTTATGCACATGCTTAAATTTTTATTTAAAACCATCACTTATTAACATATAAGTACGAGGAAGATGAACATAATTCACAATGGTTTTTTGTTGCCCCTTAGCCATGTGGAAGTAGCGTATTAGCAACATGTGTTTTGCTCCTCAAATTCATAGCTGAGGGTTTACACGAAATAGTCTTAAGTGTATTAATTTTTTTTATTTTCTCTTGATTAATATTAGTACTAAACTACTGAATCATCAAATGGAGTTTTGGTTCATCTCAGGCAGATTTTATTAGAAGAAATGTACCCAGAGTTCCTTATTTCCACCTAGGAGAATTTTTACTAAGCAGGAATTTGTCTTTTAGAAGATAAAAATTGAAAAATTAGTGATAAATGGGCTTAACTCCATAATTCCCGATTTGATTTTATGAAAGTGCTTTAATCACTTATTTTTCCTTCTGTCATAGACTTTCCAACTTATAATGTGTACTGTATTTCAAGGGCCAGAATTCAGTCGTACACTGTTAGGATTTTTCTGGGTATTGTGACTGTAAAAACTATTAAGAGCAGTGAGTGTATATCAAAATTGAATTGCTAATGATTTGTTGTCTAGAAATGTGTACATTAAGTTCTCTAAGTTGACAGACAATTCCACAGAAACAAGGGCATTTTTCTAAAATTGTTCAATATAGTTGCTATAATTTTCTGGACTTACAAAAACTGTAACAAATTAAATTTCCAATTTACAAATTTTGCTGTATTTTACTTCATTTATTAGTTGTGCCTATTTCAGGTAGGTAATATTTTCAAATTAGAAAATTTACCATCATGGTTGATTTCTGATGATACGTGCTTTCCATTTATTTCTCTTAGTAGATTGTTGCTATGGAATTTTCGATAGTGAGAAACAAATTAATTTAATAAAATTGTGGAAATTGTATTAATTTATACTTTAGTTTACTTTTAATTGAATGTGGTCAGGGCCGCCGTAAGCGGGCGTGCAAGGCGTGCACCGCACGCGGGCGGCACATCGAGGGGGGCGGCAAAACGAGTGATCGACAGTCTCCGCCCTGCGATAGTTGCCACTCCATTGTCGCCGCGACGAAATTTGCGGCGTATTATGTAACGGGCGACCTTTTTTTTTTAGCTCAACAGCTGCTTCGGGCGGCCGGCGACACTCGGGATGGCAACAATGGGGGCGGTACATAATTTTGGAAAGGGCGGCAATCTCACAGTTTTCTGACTTGGTTCGGAAATTTCCTAAATCCACCACTGGCTGTAGTTAGACAGGGGGCGACATAATCGGTATTGCACGCGGGCGCTCAAACAGCTAGCGGCGGGCCTGAATGTGGTGATGACTGATAGCAGTTCAACTTCAAATACTTTATGTAGTACCACTTCAGTGATGCTCAGTAAGTGCAACTGGGAAATAAATGGAGGTTAAGGAAAAAATTGTTCATCTAGATTTTATTGCAATACATTTACTGAAAACTTCTAACTGCTTTCACATTTGAGAGTTGCCAATTTAAACTCAGTGTTGAGCAATAATAGAAATAGATTCTTTACTTCTGTTTCTAACACTTATTGCCAGGTGATAAATAGTTGTTATTTTCCTAATAATTGTATATATCTCCATACTTTAATTAAGGTATATTGAATAATGTCTAGTCGGCATTTAACGAGAACAATGCTCAATGAAATTGTTGTACTTTTATTCTATCTCACTGGTTGATGAGTTCCATAAATCTACTGAAATAGTGCCGACATTTACTGAGTGTGTTGGGTGAGCTGTAATACTCTGGCCTTGCATTTGGAAGGACATGGGTTCATCTCTGTCTGGCCATCAAGGTTTGAGTTTTCTATGGTTTCCCAGAGTCACTCCAGGTGAATGCCAGAATAGTTTCTTCAAAAGGCCGTTGCTGTATTCCTTCCTGTTCCTTGCTCCTAATCCTTTCTCATCTCTAATGACTGTGCCATTACCAAATTTAAAGCCAAGGGGGGAAAAAATCTTGCCATGCTTAATGTATTTATTTGTCCTTGGTGAATAGTTGAAATCAGTTTCCTTGGAACAAATGTGTACATGAAGCAATGTTAAACTGAGTACTGTTTGTTAGTTGAGTTTCATTGTTGTTTCTGTGTTGTTAGGTTAAAGGTTAATAATAACTATTTGTGAAATAAAGACCAATTGTTTCTAGATTTACCTTGTTGCATTGAATGTTATTTAGTATGAATTACTGACATTACAATGATGGTGCAGTTTAGATATTCAATAAAGTTCCTCTTTGGGTTTAACTATCATGCCAATTGTCATTAAAACTTTTGTTAATGTTGTTGCTTGACCAGTGTTTATATATTCCAGTTTATTTGCTTTTTGCTTATTTTACTCATCATTTTCGGTAATGGTCTTTACTCATGTTTGCTGTATGTGAGTTATTAGATTATTTAAGTAGGTATCAGACCAAATATGTTGGGGAATTGAGTATTCTGACAATTCATTTCTTCGGAGTTCCTCAACTATTGAATAATCTGGAATATGTATTCAGATCTCTGACCATTACAGATACTATGACCAAAGATTACATTATGAATGTTTGTCCAGCCTCAATAAAAAAAAAACAGCATTATTCTTGAAATTTTCCAGAGTGAACTTTTAGGATCAAATACAAGTCAAGGGGTTGTATTTCAGCAAGTTAGAGTCTAGCAACCTCGACATTTGAAACAATTATATGATCGTCTCTGTCGGTGTTTAATAAGGTTGTTAATATTTCTGAGTTCATCTAGTTCAAGAGATTTTATTCACCCTAAAGGTGAATTACAAATCAAGTCCGTACAGATGATGTCAACCTATCATAATTTTTTACCTTAAAAACTGTAACTATTCTAGATCTGTGACGATGTGTAAAAAATGGTCAAGGGCTTACAGTAATTGGGTTAAAACTGTGAAGAATTTTTTTTAAGGGGCTCTAAATATTCATAAATTCTTGTTGTAAATTAAATACATGAAATTGTGTGTATTTTTGTTATTTTTTGTCAGAAATGTTGTTGCACATATTATATGTAAGTTTTTTGGGGTAACTGTGAGTTCCTTGGTTTTAAATATATTCATCAGCATTTAACATTATTTGAATTGTTATTTCCAAAAGCATAAAAATGTGGTTCAGTGTTTAGACTAGACAGTAAGCATACATACATTCAGTAACAAGGTTAGCTTGAAACAATCTTTTGCTTCTTCTGTGCCAATCCAGACCTACCTCGTGAGTCAACCAAAGTACTTTGGTTCAGTCATGAGATTGGTCTGAATGATATGTTTCACCTCCAACATGAGTACAGTCTTTGGTTCAGTCATGTAATAGATCTGGATGTGTACACATCTTTCCCCCTGCCAGATATCTCACCTTCTACATGAGACAGGTTATTAACCGAAATAAAGTATAGTGTGTTTATGTTTTTTGTGTTAATCATCTTTGTTAAGGATTATTTTCTGTATCCTTTATTATTTTCATTCTTAAATGGTGGTTTCACTATGCCCATTGTCCTATATCTAATAATACTAAAACAATTTCACATGTATATTTGTTTCATTATGAAACTACAAATTTCGGTTAACTTGAATGTTTCTTAATAGTTTTTAGAGATGATTATGGTAGGCAGAGATTTGCCAGAGGCTAAATTTTTTGGTTTTTGCTGACTGAATACTGTTTATCAATGGTACTTCAAATTGTATTAATATTAGCTTAAAATGTCCACTAAATCATGAGTATTGAAGTTGCTTTTGTGCTGGTTTATTTTCTATTTAGGAAAACCATTACAAATCATTCTAAATGATTTTATTGCATCTGTAATATCTTATTTAATTAGAAGCTTTGTAGCTTGAAAAATTATCAATAAATTTGAAATAAAGTCTAGTAGGTAGCTATTGTGATGCAGTGTGTTTAATATTGCCAACTTCATGTAATTATTATACGGCTCTGTGAAATATTTGTAGCCCTTTATAAATGTACTTAATTTTTTTTTCTTTTCTCATGTACATGTGTCTGCTGTGTAGCTTCCATATTTTAAGTATTAAAATGATGTTTGTCAATAGAAGGATGTTACATACATTTCTGGTGGCCTCTCCTGTTCTCAATCCACTATCATACAATTTTGAATCATCATGTCTGAATGAAGTTTAAATAAAGTTTAATTAAATATAAATATGAGCTATCAAAAATTTCATCTACACTTTCTGTGGTTTGATATTTTCAGTTTATTGACACCTATCCTGTTAGTCAGAAAGAAAAAAAAATCGTGCTATAAAAAATGGTGTTTTCTTCAATCAAATATCTCCATGTTTTTAGCAGATTAACTGATTTCAAATGTTGGTTATAACTCCACATCAATTGTTACACAACTCTCAGTTGATGCACCCTTAGCTTAAGATTTTTAAAAATATTAAAGAGCATGAGATACTTTGTTACTTTAGAAATATTACTTTCCTCTTTGGCAAGGAGAAAGGATTGTTATGCTGTCCAACAATAGAAAAAATATGTCTATTGAGATTTTTTGTATCTTCCTGCTTTGATCCTCAGCATATACGTTCTGCCCTAAATCTCTGTCACCCGATTGATTTATTTTATACAGTTGTATTGTGAGTGCCATTCATATTATTATACAATTTGTGTTTTTTTATCAGTCATTTTGTGAAACTTACACACATTTTCCTATTCTTTAAAACAGGTACAACAGTGAAAATAGATTCCATGAGGCAGTACCTACACGTGAAGTCCACCACCGGGTCGAACCACTGGCGGCAGTTCCACCAGCTTTACCACGTTTCAGCACCCAGTCAAATTATCGCCGATATGACCATTACACAGATGTGGCGCCTCCAGGCACTGAAACAGACTTACCTCCACTTTTATCATATGACAAGTCTCAAGGGAGATATGATCGTGGTTATGAACGTCAGTCAGGTTACGAGAACCGTCAACAACCAGATGAATTCCTTACTCCACCTGGTGTTGAGCATCGCCGAGTTGAACCTCTTGGCTATATTAGCTCTGCACGTGAAAGGGACAACAGCACTAATCGAGACCGGGATATTATTCCCACAGGTGTACGCGAAAGAGAAGTTATAGGTCCCTCAAGCTCTGTTATCCGCGACAGGGATTTGATGCCTCCTGGTGTCAGAGACAGGGACCGTGAATTTGTTGTTAGAGACAGAGATGGAGGCTGGGAAGGAAGAAACAGAGATAATGATATTACACCAGTGAGAGAAACGAGAGAGACTGTCCGCATTGTACGAGAACAAGAGCCATCTGACAGAATTCGTGACAAAGATAGGGAAAACATTGACCGAGAGCGGCCCCGTGATAGAAATTATTATGAACTTGATCATCGTCGTACATATGAGAGTAAAACGTTTAATTATAACTCTCCTGACGGAAAACGAAAACGACAGTCCTCTTCACCAATTAGAAGAGGTGGTAGTAGAGAACGTTACTCCAGTGCAGAAAGACATCACAGACACAGTGGAACTCATGGAAACAGGCGCAGAAATTGCAACGTGAAGGTGGAAAGGAAAATCGCCATTCTTTACAACAACCTGTGGAAGCATTAGATGTTACTCGTGAAAGAGAGGAAAGGGACAGAGACACAAGGGAACGAGTATTGGTGGAAGTAAGGAAAGAGCCCTCAGTTGAGAGAGATCGGTCAAAGAAAGAAGATAAAATTAGAAAGGAAGAAGATAAAGATAAGAAGACAAAGGAAAAGAAAAAGAAGAAGAAAGATAGGGAAGTTGATGGAGATAAAACGAAGAAGAAGAAACGCAAGGAAAAACGAGAGGTAAAAAAAGACATGCAGGAAAGTGGGAAAGATCAGGAAAGAATCAAAAGCAATGCTGTAAAAACAGATAAAATTAGCCATAAAAATGAGTCAGGTGCTCAGGAGGTTTCAGAGCAATCAGAATCTCATACACCCGAAAAACCTTGTCCAGTTACATCTATGAGTTTAACAATGGTTGAAGATAAACCTAAAGCTTCACCCATAACTACTGTAATTACAGACAAAGTTAAAGGTCAGATGCTTAGATCTTTTGAAACAACCTCAACAGAAAATGTCATTGATGATCTCTATGCAGATATTGATGATGCAAGAATAGATGATACAGTTATGGCTAACTACGGCAAAGCTATTCCAAATGTTAAAGTTCTCTCAGAGAATGTTGAGGATAGCGCTGAAATAGCAAATATTGGTGTAGATAAAGAAATTAAGGGAATTGAGGGACAAGATGACAAGATTATGGAAAAAGAGACTGATATTTCTGTAAAGGAAGAATTAGAAACAGATAGCTCTAAAATTGATCCCTCTTTTGATGCAGAACAACTATCTGAAACAAAAGCCAATGTTGTGTTGGCTCCAATTCCAGAGCCATCAAAGTGGGAACTTGATGAAGAAATTCCTAGTCAATCATATGAAGACAAAAATAGTGATGACAAAGTTAGTTCATTAGGGTCTTCAGAAAAACCAGGCAAAATTGTAACATCAGAAGTTCTGAAACGCGCTGAAAATGCAATATTCCAAAAAGCAATTAATGCTATACGTCCTGTAGAAACCTCTAAAAAGATATCAGTAGAAAGAAAAATATACACCAGTGCTGATAAAGAGAAACGAATTGGTGGCAGTGAATCAAATACTTTAGAAGCAGCAGAAGAAAAGAGAAAAATAATAGAAAAAGATACACGAGAAGCACGGAAAACGGCAAACTCAATTCAGATTACTATCCCAATTTCAGGCCATGCAGAAAGATCCGTGGAAGTGTCTGCTTCACAATCAGCAACAAGTGGTGTTAAAACAAAGACCAAATTAGACAGGTCTAAATTTAGTAATACGGGCCCGTGGGGAGAAGGAATAGAATCCCTGTCACCTCAGCGAGTGTCGGCAAAAGAAAGGCTTGGAGCTCGAGTTGATTCAGAGAGCAACAAAAACAAGGAAGATGTGAGAGAAAGTCGACATGAAATCATTTCACAATCTAACCGCAGTGACAAGGATGATAGGAGACGGAAGCTTTTGAGAAACAGAAGCAGAAGTGATAGTAGAGAAAAAGAAAGAACATTGAAACATAGCTCTCGGAAAGGTCTCAAAAGTGCTGTTGAAAGAAGAAGATCTGTTTCTAAATCCCGTTCTCGGTCACCACATTTTAAGCTTCAGAATAGTGAGCGAGTTAGAGATATGAAAGATATACCGCGTTATCCTGATATCAATGATAGGAGGTATGATATAGCTGTAGATATACGTGATCGAAAACACATAGATCCAGTTGATATACGACGAAAGTATGGGGACATTGATTCCAGAAGTAGAAGAGAGAGAGATAACAGAGAAATGCGTTATGTAGAAAGTGAAAGGGAAAGACGATATTTGGAGTCTTCTGCTAAGAAAATAGACGGCCGAGATCAACGTGATAGGAGAAACGTAACTCCTGACAAGCGCAGGGAGCGAAGTTTGAGCCGAGACAGAAGGAATGAAAAATTGAAGCCTAAAGATGATAAAGATAGGGAGAAATCAGTAGATAAGAGCAAAGGTAAGCACAAAACTAAGCGGAAAGGTAAGAGATCAGGAAGTGAGAGCAGGAGTAGGAAAAAGTCACTGTCTGATAAAGAATCCAAGCGTAAGAAGAGAGACAAGAAACACAAGAAGGAGAAAGGAAAGAAACATAAGAAAGTGGAGAAAGATGACAAGAAAGAAGGTGTAGAAAATGGTCAAGAGAAAGAAATTGTTAAAGATGTTGATCCATTGGCATCAAAAGACTTCAAGGCCAACCCATCAAATGATGGAGAAATCAACAAAACTGAAGACGGTCATAAAACAGCTCATTCTGTTTCTGCTTCAAAAGCTGATGTATCAGTTGAGCCGTCTAAAGATAAAACACGTAAAGGCCCTAGGAGAAATCCAAGATTGGCTAGTGATCGTAAAAAATCAACACTTGATGAAGCAAGCTTTGAACCAGACTATGATGCTTCATCCTCAGTTGAGAGTGAATTGGAAGATACCGTTGAAATAGAAAAGAAAGTAGAAGCTGATAAAAAGACAGCTCCATCCTCCACACCTGTGGATTCACCGGGTAAGAAACGTGAAAGATCAGATAGTGTGGAAGAACCTGTTGTAAATTCTGAAAAGAAGCGACAAAAGCCTGAAAAAGATGTTGATGAAATTAAGAAGCCAGGTAAATCGACAAGCTCTAAATCAAATAAAAAGCGTGGGCGATCTGCTAGTAGTTCAAAAGATGACAGTTCAGATGATGAAAGTTCTGATGATAGTTCCAGTTCTGCCAGCTCAAGCAGCTCAGAGGAAGACTCTAGTGATGATTCGTCTGTTAAACGACGCAGGAAAAAGAAATCTCGCCGCCGACGCCATAAACGGTCTAAAAAGGCTTCACGTCATGCAGAAACAAGTAGTGAAAGTGATTCAGATTCAGAATCTGATGACGGTTCTTCTAGTGAATCAGATGAAGGTAGAGGCAAAACAAAAGTCAAAGCAGGAGTAAAAAGAGACATCATCATAATAGAGCTAAAGTTAACAAGAAAAAAAAAGAAATCTAAACACAGGTAAAGTCCCCAAACCAGTGAACTGTTGTGTGATACTCTGGATGAGACTGTTTTAACAAGTGTGATGTTTTGGACAAAGAGAGCAAAACTTGTGTTAGTGAGAGCCAGTCTCTTGTATAGATTAGTTTATATACAACTGAATGGGATTTAAAATTGTCTATGAGTTTATTAATACTATGTATTAAAATGGATAAAATACTGTTGCTGATTTTGGAGTAGAAATTGATAATTTTGCTTGAATCTGTTAGAGAAAGTAATTCATTTTTGATGCTTATGTATTTGTGGCTTCTTCATTGTGTAGAATGGTAAAAGAAAAGTGAAAAATCAGACTGCACATGGAAAATATACTTTATTCCATTGAAAATTCTTTGTTTTATTCATTATTGATTATTACCGGCCAGAACCAAGTAGACTTACTGTCACAGTTGTGTGATTCATTAGCATCCTGAAGTTTATTATTGTTCTTAATATTTCTGCAAACCCAATGGTTTTTAGAAGAAATATGAATAAATAAACAAGAGTTGAATGAAAAAAGAAAAGCTTTTGTAAGATATGTTTTCTCCTGTTTTAAATTGTGTTGTATAAACATGTGTACTATGAAAGTCAACTGTTATGTTAGCAGTTTGAATGTGAAAGTATACTATAATTTTTGTGATACGTAGTTGAAATGAAAAGCCTTCTCCGTTATTTTCAGAGTTATGAGGAAACCATAATAGTAGATTATCCAAACTGAAAAATGCTCTCCAGTGTTACACAGTAAATGTTGAGGGTAATAAAATAAACGATGATCAAGTTAATAATGCTTTGCCATTTTTTGAATTAGTTAAAAAGCTTTAAAATTTTATTTCTAGAGGACGTTACAAACTTTTTGTAATGTGTAAAAGCATTTGCCTATGTAAATCATGAATTAATTTTGAAAAAAAAGAAAATGGAATACTATGATACTTATGGAACCACAGATAAATGCTTTAATTCATACATTGAAAGCTGAAAGCAAAAACTTTCCCTTTTTGATTCTAAAATTAGTAATTCATTCCACAAGGCTCTGTCCTACTACCCCTTCCGGTTTTTTTATTCTTCGGTGACCTTCCTGGAAACTTGCTGATAAAGCATTAAAGCATTTTATTTGCAGACAACACCAATCCGACTGTGAGATAACCCCAAACAGTATCTAGAATTTAATGCAAATTAAGTTCTTAGTGTAGCAGCAAACTGATTTAAGACAAACTCATTAAAATTACATTTTGATAAAACACATTAAATTTAATTTAAAACAAAATAAAAAATATGCACAGCAAGATTTTCCTATAAATTATAAAAATAACACAATCTTGGAATAAAGAGCATAAAATTCCTTGTCACTCAAGTAGATTAGAAAAGAGCATGTCACATTAATACTGAAGAAGTTAAGTGATGGTACCTTTCCAATAAGAACAATTTCTCTAAGAGTAGATCTAGAAATAGTGAAACAGGTGTACCCCCTTTATTTTCATTCAATCATGTCATACAGCATAATTTTTTTTAGAAAAACTCTTTGCAAATTAAAAAAAAAGTTTTCATAGCACAGAAAAGAGCTATTAGGATGTTGCATAGGGTAAAATCAAGAACTTCTTTCAGACAACTCTGTAAAAAGTATAATGATTTCTCAGTATATGTATTCTCTCGTGTGTTTTGTCATAGAACATTTTAACTTGATTACATCAAATTCGCAGGTAAGTAATTTCAATGCAAGAAACAAAAATAACTTTTACAATATACAAACATCACTGTCATTAGTACAAAGAGGTGAATTATTCTGAGACACATTTGTTTAATAAAATTTCTAAAAGTATAAAAGAGTTTGTAGATAATAAAGATGTATTAAAACAAAAACTGAGGTATTATCTTAGTTGAAAGTTTTACTCCATTCGTGAATTTGTACAAAAGAATAATTGTATTTAATACGCTGGAGGAATTTAAAAGTGCAACACCCAGACAGGAATGGTGAAATTTTAGGAAACTTTGTCATCCCCAGAATAAATCATAACAAATTGAAATGGATCGGGCTAAGTTTATTACCTTTAGATTCAGTTGTCAATAAGAAGTGCACACACCTTGAGCACCTATACATTCTTGGATCTTTGTTAATTTGAATCAAATAGTGTTTGGATGTCTTATTGCAGTATGTCTCTGCATCTGCATGTCTTGTGCAGTCGGTTATTGCACAGTTTGTGCTGGTTGACCATGTGGTCTAATGTGTCTACTCTTGGCATCCCAGACATGCTCTATTGGGGAAAAATCTGGGGGGCCATGTGTCTAAATTGTGATCATAACTGTATGCAAGGCTTGTGTTGTGATGGCTACAGTATGAGGAGGGCGATTGTCCTGTTGGAAGATGTGATTTGGATGGTTTAATGGCATCACAATAGTAGATCCAAGTTGAAAATTTTTATAGGTTCTTGATTCTAATATACTTTAAG
This sequence comes from Vandiemenella viatica, assembly GCA_031002005.1. NCBI lineage: Eukaryota > Metazoa > Arthropoda > Insecta > Orthoptera > Morabidae > Vandiemenella > Vandiemenella viatica. The sequence goes on from JARYHS010008075.1 coordinate 134,338,087, forward strand.
AAGAAATATGTCATCTTGAATAAATGAAATGACTTTTTAACACATACACATTGTATTACCCCATGCCATTGCTTGGTGTGTTGTTTTTCAAATTAGATGGACTAATGCTGGCTTCAAATATGTTTTGTCATAATGCAATTAAGCTACTGAATTATTTATAGATTTAACATGAATTAGATTAAAATGTCAGTCAGTTGTAAGGAAGAAAGAGATGAATGCTTAAGTAACTCAATTTCTTCTAAAGAAATATAATAAAATAATTTTTTAATTATGTATTAGAAGTGTGCTTTTCAGATCATGTCATTATTTCTCCCTCTACCCCCTCAGCTAATGGTTGTAAAACTGCACAACTTTTCAGTGTTTATTTGGAGTGATCACAAGAGTATTCTGGCACTTGTTCAACAATTATTACCTTTCCCTTCTATTACTACTTTCCAGAACTTCTTTGTACTGACATCTTCTAATTCTTTTAATTTTGTTATATAAAAATATTGCTCAACCATCTCACATGACTGTGCATATTAAGGCACCACCACACTGCATCAGGGAAGTAGAATGGAACCAAGATTGATTGCAGTCTTAGGCGTTTTCCCACAGTCATTGTCAGTGGCGTAGCTAGGTCAACTAGGGCCCTGGTGCAAAATAAAATTATTTTGGGCCCTCAGGCCAGATAGGCGACCTTTTCTTTCTTTTAGCTCTGCCAAGTTGCTGGTAGGGGCCCCCTGAGCACTAGCATATCTAGGTTCACAAGGCCCTCAGAGCCTATTTGCCCTGAAGGCCCGTTGACCCTCTGAACTGCACTTGGGGCCCCCTGGGATGAGCTTGGGGGCCCTCTCAGTAGCACTTGGGGGGCCCCGGTGCACTGCACCGCCTAGCCCTATGGTAGCTACCCCCCTGGTCATCGTGGCGAATGCTGGGACTGTCTCCATCTCTCCCTCACAAACTACACATTTCACAAACAAAAATACACTTATCATACACAGAACATAGCTACATCTTTGGATAATAGAAACAAAGAAGCTGCTGCGAGGCACTGAAAATAAGATAAGATAGGGAAAAATTAATAGATACCCGTCACTTACCACAGATGAAGGAGGAAGGCATGTCGAACATGTAAAAACACAAACATAAACAAATTGCACAATATTTTGACATGAGTCTTAATCATGTGAGATGCGAGACATATGGCAGGGGGAAAGATGTGGTCACATCCCAACCTGCCACATGAATGAAGCATAGGCGGAAATCGCGCGGTGGTGGTAGAATTGCCGGGAGGGGGGGATAATCTTGACCAGCGATAAAAGTGAAACAAAATAATCTTTGTGTAGCATAATTCAAAAAGTTATAGTTTTATTTAGATAGGTTATAGATGAAAATAAAGGGAGATAGAAATATATATATATATATATGAATAGATGAAATGTACATATATACGTAACTGACTGTGAAATGAAATGAGAGATAGCAAGTGACAGGTTTAACATAGGTTTAGGCCAGGTGTGTGTCTGGTGTCAAGGATATGTTGGTAGGCTAGTTCACATCTGTAGCGTTCTGGAGGAGTGGTGGTATTTGGAAAAACTCTAATAGCTCTAACTGTGAAACAGGTGTTCAGGTTGTTCGAATTTTTGTGAGTTCACATTAATTGCCACTGGATGGTCTGGGTTGAAAGTATAAACTGTTTGCCTGTTGCCATTCATCATGTAGGATAGTTGTTGAGTGGTGAGACCAATGTAAGAGGCAGTGCAATGGAGGTAGGTGATTTGGTAAATAAGGTGAGTGGTAGCACATGTAGCATGTCCAATTATAGGTAAAGATTCGCCTGTGACAGGATTAGCGTAAGTAGTGGTGGCAGGGTGCATGCTGCAAGTTTTGCAGCGGAGTCTGTTACAAGGAAAATATCCCTGTGGAGGTCTAGGAGAGTCGGCAGGTAAATACCAAGATGTTATACAGATTGGGTGGTCTGCTGAAGTAGTGCGTGGAGCAGTAGGTAAGTTTTTGGGAAGGAGGAGACGCATTTCAGGGAAGGACTGTAGGAATTCATGCCCACAGCAGAGTATCTGTTTGACAAGATTCCAGGCCAGAAAAAAATTGGGTGACAAGTGTTGGCCCATGGTCAGTTTTAGGAGGTGCAGAACGAGGGTTGTGGGTGATGGCATGGGAAATTTGTTTTTCTACGAGATCATGGGGGTATCGGCGGGAAACAAGGGCTTGGGATAGTTTTTGGGAGTAACTGGAAATTTATTAATGATCAGAACAGATGCGTCTGCCACGGCTAGCAAGGCTGTATGGGATGGAACGTTTGACAACTGTCAAAGTGTAGGTATTGTTGTAAATTGGTTGGTTTGATGTGTACTGAGGTACAGAGGGCCCCCTGCCATAGAGTGACATCTACGTCAAGGTAGGTGATACAGGTGTGGGAATAGCTTAATCTTTTGCTGACAGATGGCAACACAGCATTAAGCTTTCCTCCAATAGATTAAATGCTCCAGTTCTGATAAATCTGATTCTATCATGGGTTGGTCACATGTTCTTCCGTTCTCATAATTACTCACCTGTGCACAGGTGCTAGTGGCTCATGGTCTGCCATAGCTGATATGAGAATAATTACAGATATTTTGCTATTAATTTGAAGTTAATAACTCAGTGTTTTGAAATGATGGATTAGTTTGTACAATGCACTAAAATATTTTTCTCTGAGGCAAAAAAGGATCATTGACATCATGTTATAAAGAAAATCTTGGATGTTGTATTGTCTGATGTGTTTCTAAGGAATGGTTATGTGGGGGGAAAAATACTTAGAACAATATTATAAAATTTTGTACATTGTAGGCTAATCTTGGGGTGTAACACAACTCAAATTATTTTAGCAATTCATATATTTATTCATGTGTAATTTTCATCACCAGATAAGGATGAATGTGATTATTTTGTTAGTTGCTCAAAGTGATTATAAACTTCTAAAACAATTTCAACTTTATTAGTTTCTTGCTGAACTTAGATATAGGATTTTGCCTCTTTGGATTTTAAGTCTTTGAGAATTCTGCAGGGAAACCATCTACCTTATTTCTTTGTGACTTTCCATACCTCGAGATCCCATACTTGCTAGATAAGTTACTGTAGCTATTTTTAATAATTTCTAAATTCAGCAGGCCATAAATAAACAATGAAAATATATAATAATATGTATAAATTGCAAAAGCGTGCTATAAGAACTATTTGTGGAGCAAGCCCACAGACGTCGTGCAGAAATCTATTTAAAAACCTGGGTATACTAACAATGCCAGCACAGTATGTATACTCTGTACTATCATTTGTAGTGGAAAATCCTGAACACTTCAATCTTAATGCTGACATACATAGCCACAATACTAGGAATAAATATAATATTCACAAGGATTACAAATCACTGTCAATTGTACAGAAAGGGTTAACATTTACTGGAGCTTCCTTATTCAATGTATTACCAACAGAAATTAAATGTTATCTACAAAAACCCAACTACTTTAAGTCCAAACTGAAAGAGTTTCTGCTTCAGAACCCATTTTACTCTGTGAAAGAATTTTCTTCTTGGAATTTGGTAACTAAGAATGACTGATAAAATAGTAGTATGGAAGGGGAAGGTGACAAAATTATTCACAATTACTAAAATGATATATGAAGTAATTACACTGTTTACAAAATTTCACTCATATATAGGAACTAACATGGGATAGCATGCACTCAAAAACTGCTGTGAAAAATTATCATACTAACAGGTTTTACAGTAATTGACTGCTTATGAGTTGTTGGTAATATAATTGATATTGCTAATAGGTTTGTGTACTGTTCCACATAAATAGCAACTAACATAATATAATATGTAGTCACAAATTACAGTGAAACATATCATGGTAACTGGTTGGTAAGAAAATAACTGGTTATTAGATGCTGGTAACAAGTGTATACACTGTTCCACATAATAAGTATTAATTAACACGGGATTGTATTTGTAGATTACAGGAGATATTGGTTATACTAATGGGTTGTTGCTAACTTGTTGTCAATATATAATAATATTATCAATTATATAGTAATATTGACATTACTAATAAGTGTATGTACTGTTCCACATCCCCGAGATTATTCTCACATGGGATCAAAGTGAACATATATATCTATCTATCTATCTATCTAAATGCATTTTAATATATAGCATAGTACAGTATGAAACACAACAGTCAAAAATAACATAACCAGAAAGTGAAACAGCATAGATGCTCTCAAAGAAACATTCTAAAAACACTAATTTTATGGTTCATAGATCAGAAATTCATTCTTGGTTGACTTAACATGAGTTTTCGTTTTGCATGACAGGAAAAACACGCTTTACACTGTACAAATCCTCAATATGCTATACCCATTTACATCATATTTAAAATCTTCATTCAATAATATCACAACTTAGCAATGAAATTATGGTTGTAAGAAGTCATTGAAAAAATCATCACCGACATTAAAAATGATTTTAAGAGCTTTACATTCACCACAAATCTTTAATCTTTTGATAGCAGAGTAATCTATTATTTGTCCCAGTTTCTACACATTATGACATATCTTTTCTATAATTGTTTTAGATACTTGCTGGAAAATTGTAACAATTTCCCTTTCTATTAGGGGTATATATGTTTTGTGATTAGGCAGAAGGGAGAGGTTGTCTATAAATGACATCATAAAAGGATGTAGAAGTTATGATAGGTAAATAGTGACTAAACAGAAACACAAATACCCAATATTTCACATTTATCAGAATGCTGAAACATTAAATCTTTCTTGGCAATCTATATGAATAACACTTTGTCAGGAAGCTAACTGAGTTAAACAGACCATTAGTTTGCCACCATTGTTACACAACTTTTTGGGGGGGAGGGGGGCAAAGCCTCAAGTGACTACTACAGAGATTTTGACCACCAGACCATAATGTTTTGTAAATAGAATCATTCAGCTATTTTCCTGAGAAAATTTTGTTCATGCATATTACAAGTCTGATCACAAACTGGAACCTTGTGAATTAGGTTAGTTGCAAGTGGAAGGACTAACATGAGTTGTTGGGGAAGGGGTGAGTTTGGGATGGTTGCCATGGCAGGAAAGAATGTGGAGGAAGGATGATTGAAAATTGAAGGGGGAAATAAAAATTTTGGATGATAATAATGAAAGAAAAGTATGGATATATTAATAATTTAATCCTGTTTTGAAAAATCTTTGGTTTATTATTTTTGCCACTTTTGCTCTTTAATCAGGAACAACATAAAAATTGTGTGAAAAGGAAAGCCACCATTATCAGACCAATATTTAAGTATTGTTGGATGGTGTGGGCTCCACACTGTGTGTTTAAAATGAAAGCGATGTTGCAAATGAGGCAGCTAGATTTGTTTTCAGGATTTACTGTATAATGCAATCATATTGCATTTATGATTAGGTTATGAGTTACTGGAATACAAGAGGCAGGTTAAAAGAGGGGTGGGGAAGTATAACAATAAAGAATAACCTTTCTTGCTGAAATGCACATAAACATTTGTACTTAATAAATATCACAAAATAATACTGTGTACTAAAAGAAAATATAACAAAGAACTAAGCCATTAATAAAATAAAAAACTACCCAAAGAAATTAAGATCATTTGCAAAATTGTGGTGTTATATAAACATTCTTGCATTAAACTTACTGAAGGCATGCTATAAAACAAGACCTTCATGGAGTGTATTGTTAGGAGCAGCATGAAAGGAACTAAGGAAAATGACCATAATGTGACATTTGTTTTCAGGAATAGAGATGTGGATATTTTTTTTAATTTGTAGGTAATGCAGTGAAGGACTGAACGAAATTATTAAGGGAGATTCCGGCAATATTCTTCAAGCAGTAAAATAATTTTAAATTAAAATGCATATAAAACTTGCGTAGGTTTTCAAGGAAATTGTCGTCAGCTATAACAGTTATGTCAAAGATATGGCCCGCGGGCCGCATCTGGCCCCCGGACCCTTTCAATACGGCCCATGATTGCAATGTGACACAGAAACAACCGTATATTATATACTATACAATTAAATAAATAAAATGTTATAATAATTCAGTATATTTTTTTATTTGAATCTGGCCCGCCTACACATTCTAAATTTAATATACGGCCCTCTGCAAAATTGAGTTTGACACCTATAAGCTATAAGATACATCTCAGTTAAAATGATAGCATGCAATGAAAAGAATTCACAAGTACTGCAGTAAAAAGTTGCAGAAATTGAGTGTTGAGAGAATATCAGAAAAGGAGTAGCTTTGTGATTACAATAGAAGAGTGAAGGAGATATAGTGTTTGATTTGTGTAATTACTCATATTTAATTAATAATTTTTTCAATTGCTTCCCTCATTTTGGCATATTTGAGAAACAGATTGGCTTTATAGTTGTGTGGAAATATATGGGAGGACAACAGTATAGAGGACAACAAAGCAAACAAATACACAAATTACACTGTAATTGCAGTGAGAGAAAATTAAAATCATCAATAAAATGATTTGTTATTAGTAGTTTTATTAATTGTGATATAGCTAATGCTCCAGTGGCAATTTCCCATCATACCCAATTACCCTTTTTAATGTATTCTCATCACAAAATCCTTCACACTCTGAGGTATATTGTTCATTAACTCTTAGGTATTTTTTTTCCATTCCCTACCTACAAATGATGATGTATATCTTGTATCTGAAATCTACTGAAAATGTGTAGTCATGTTCATCTTTTCCCTTCCACATGGTATTTCTAAATGTCCCACCAATTTTTATCCAGGCCCCGTTGCCAGGATGTGCCTTGTACATGATCAGAACTTTCTTCATTAACCTTTTGCCCTGCAGAATTTAGATTTTTTGCTGATAACATAATGGTATATAATAGGATCAAAATGGAAGAAGACTTTGAACAGCTGCAAGGTGATGTGGATAGATTAATTATATAACTGGGTAGCTCAACATGGAATGAAGGTAAATGCCAATAAGATTCAGCTTATTAGGTACACAGATAAAACAACTAAATATTGCATAAGGGTGGAGGCCATCTCAGCGTTGTATATAGATGACATTTTATCGGGAAACTAGCCGAGTGAGAATGTTTAAATAGCATGATGTTTTAGCGGTCATAATGTCGGCCCCCATTGTAAAGTGACTGCTGCTTTTGGGTAGTGGTTTTGCTTATATATTGCACAGTATTGTTAAATACTGGCGGGATTGTTGGCAGAGACTGTTGGACTTCATTGTTGGCATTGATTGTTGATGTGGTAGATAGAGAGTTCCTGTGTAACCTCATTTTTTGTGTCAATGGTCTCCAGGCTTCACTTAATTGAAAACCAGCATCTCTATTTACTAGATTATCCTATATAAAGATTTCGACGGCTTCTGAAAAAATGCTGTCCCAGTAACCTCTTATGTGAGCGAGAATTTCTGTAGCCTCAAAATCGAATTGGTGTCGATGCTGTGCTCAGCAACTGCTTATTTGTCAGTTTGACCCAAGCAGACAATTAGTGCAACTTCAGTGCACCTTTGGCAATTCCACCATATGGTTTGCCCGATGTATGCCTTTCCGCATTGGCAAGGAATGCGATATACCCCGGGTGTTCGCAGTACGAAGTCATCCTTGGGAGAGCACAGTTTGTTTTTAATCTTGGCTGATGATCAAAAAATTATGTAATAATGTACATTTTTGTAAAATCCTTCCAATCTTCACCCTGGTTGCTCCCACATATGGAAGAAAGGTGAAGTAGCATGGATCTTTTTGATATAACATGTTTCTTCTTGCTGCTATTCTAAAAACTGAATCTATTAGCATCTCACTACAACCATTCTTGCAGAAGGTATCCCTTAGATGACACATTTCAGCTGGTAAACTAGCTTTATCAGGTATGGCTCATGCTCGGTGAACCAAAGTTTGCAGTACTGTTCTGTATTGGGCCGTATGATGGTGGCTACGTGAATTGAGGTAGAGATCTGTATGCATGGGTTTTCTGTACACAAAATGACCTATGGTACCATTGGCCTATTTTTCTAAGAGAATGTCTAAAAATTGAAGGTGACCATTCCTCTCCACCTCCATTTTGAAATTAATCTTCTCATTAATTCCATTAAGATGTTCTAAAAATAATTGTAGACTTTCGATCCCATGTGGCCAGACAGCAAATGTGTCGTCAATATACCGATAAAAACAGGTTGGCTGCTTAGGAGCAATTGCTAGTGTCTTCTCATTTAAGTGTTCCATATAAACATTTGCTATTGCTGGAGAAAGGGGTGAGGCCATAGCGAGCCTGTCAACCTGTTCATGGTAGTCCCAATCAAACTGGAAATCGGTAGACTGGAGCATGAGCTCAAACAGTTCCACTTCCTTGGAATCAAATTGTGGTACTAGCAATGCTAATGTGTCCCCTAGTTGCACCCTCGTAAAAAATGAGACAACATCAAAGCTGAACAAGATGTTGTTTGTCCCCAGTCAAAGTCCTCTCAGTACTTTGATGAACTCTGCAAGGGTTCTTCATTTGGAGGGTGTTATGCCAAGATGTTGTATGGGGGGTTAACACCTTCACCTAAACTTTGAACAATTAAGTTTGTGAACGGTGTAACCAACTGGTACCTTAAATATTTAAGAAATTGGCCGCCATGCATTTGTATTAAACCTCAAATGTGAAGGTTAATTGAAATAAAGTCACTTGACACAGTATCAGAGTAACTCAATACTTATATTCTTGATAAAGTTCACTTGTACAGTGTTGGTACCAGATACGTTGATAAAGCATCGAACAACAGTTTCTTTGAAGATTACAGGTTAAGCACATTCATACGAGAAGACAAACTCACTAAGTCCCCCAACTTTATGAGTACACAGCTATAATGTCATGTTGTAACTTGCTACCACTTGGAGCAGTTCGCCCCACTAACTAGCATGAAGTTATGCGATCACTTTCCAGCGAAAGAATGAGACATGTCATGGTGGCTGCATGGCCTTTTATAAGCCTGCCATGGCCTATAACGTCAGTAACTTTTTTCTTTAATTAATATCTCCTAAAGTACAAAATAGTTTAACTTATAATTTTTAAAAGGGTTTCTTGTGATCATGTTTTATCTGTTTTAATTGAATTTTACTTTCAAAAGTACTTCTAAAAGCTTAAGATTGAAGTCTATCACGTGACCAACTTGGCGGACTTTCTCGAACACCAACAACAATTAGCAACAATCTGTCTTTAAAAACTTAATTATCTGACAAATGCTTAGAATTTTACCATAACCATTATATATTTGTGATCATCTCAGATTAGGCTATTTACTGATATAAATTTCTTATCTGTATTCCTTTTAGTTGAAAAGTTAATTTTTTCTCTTAATTAAAACCGCTAATTAAACTTTGCCAAATTAGTTAATTTTACTGTCAAAATACTTGGGACAATGCTACTATAGCCGGTGATAAAAGTTCAGCTCTAACTTTACTCAATTCAAAGATATTTCAAATCTTAGATTTTTACTTTTCTAATCGCGTGTTTCAAAATGTGAACAAACTGAATTATCTCTTAAAATAAATTTTTCCTGATATAATGAATACACTTTAAAATGATTCTAATGATGATTTTTCACTGTGGATATAAATACAGGAAAATTCCTTCAAGTTGACAATTACTCTTCTCGAAATTTCGAAGTCCGGCATAAGCGACTTCACAATCGATCTATAGAATATTTTACTACTAAGGATGATCGGTGGGAGTGCTTTTGGTGAACTAAAGGGTGCCTTACAAGGGAACATTTTCCCACTAGTGGTGACAGCTACATAAGGATGGCACTCCTTTATTCCCCATCGTTAGTGCTATAGGTTTGGCAAAGTACAAACTAGCAAAATATCTGACAATCAGGCTGCCCTCACATGCTCCAGTCTACCTGTTTCTAGTTTGATGGGGAGTATTATGAACAGGTTGAAGGTGTTGCTATGGGCTCACCCCTTTCTCCAGCAATAGCAAATGTTGATATGGAACACTTTGATGAGCAGACACTAGCAAGTGCTCCAAAGCAGCCAACCTGTTTTTACCGGTACGTTGAACACACATTCACTGTATGGCCACATGGGATCGAAAGTCTACAATTATTTTTAGGACATCTTAATGGAATTAATGAGAAGATTAATTTCAAAATGGAGGTGGAGAGGAATGGTCACCTTCAATTTTTAGACATTCTCATAGAAAAATAGGCCAATGGTACCATAGGTCATTTTGTGTACAGAAAACCCATGCATACAGATCTCTACCTCAATTCATGTAGCCACCATCATACGGCCCAATACAGAACAGTACTGCAAACTTTGGTTCACTGAGCGTGAGCCATACGTGATAAAGCTAGTTTACCAGCTGAAATGTGTCATCTAAGGGATACCTTCTGCAAGAATGGTTGTAGTGAGATGCTAATAGATTCAGTTTTTAGAATAGCAGCAAGAAGAAACATGTTATATCAAAAAGATCCATGCTACTTCACCTTTCTTCCATATGTGGGAGCAACCAGGGTGAAGATTGGAAGGATTTTACAAAAATGTGACATTATTAAATAATTTTTTGATCATCAGCCAAGATTAAAAACAAACTGTGCTCTCCCAAGGATGACTTCGTACTGCGAACACCCTGGGTATATCGCATTCCTTGCCAATGCGGAAAGGCATACATCGGGAAAACCATATGGTGGAATTGCCAAAGGTGCACTGAAGTTGCACTAATTGTCTGCTTGGGTCAAACTGACAAATAAGCAGTTGCTGAGCACAGCATCGACACCAATTCGATTTTGAGGCTACAGAAATTCTTGCTCACACAAGAGGTTACTGGGACACCATTTTTCCAGAAGCTGTTGAACTCCATATATCAGACAATCTAGTAAATAGAGTTGCAGGTTTTGAAGTAAGCGAAGCCTGAAGACCATAGATACAGAAATTGAGATAGGCCCGTTTACACGCATGCTTTTTCTGACGGTTTTGGAGCTTACGCTCCAGGCTTGCGCATCAATCCTTTATGTGTAAATGCTCGGTGGTAAGAGAGGCCTGATGCATGCTTCGAATGTGCACATCTGGCGTGCAGGTCTAACAGGGCCCAGTGTTTACACGTGTATTGTCGGTCCCCAATCTTGATGCGTCAGTAGTTGTTCATTGTAGGTTTGAACTTCTGATTGATTTTATTTAACTTTAGAATGCTTTAACATATAAAAATCTAAATCTTGAAAAATGTGGTCAAAGTATAGTTTGGAAGGATTTATAAGAATTTTCTATCTTTTTGAAGGTTAAATCAAATGACCAAAAAAAAAATAAATCAAAAAATCATAAAGATGATTAGCTAGTAGAATTCAACAAGGTAAATGTATGTGAAAGTGCAAACAAATATTTTGTCACTGAAAGGATTCAAGGAACTCAGCGGGCATTTCAAAAAGGACTGAGAAAAATTTATGAAGCAATTTCAAATCTTGAAGGGATCTTCCAGTTACCAAAAAATGAAGAGCGAGAGCCAAACGTTCCACTGCAGTTATGCTCTTCCTTATGACTGTGTCCTGTTTTGTTATTTATGGAGATACTAACTTTAACTTCACTTTTTTAGGTAAGGGTGTCAGGGATAGGAATAAGCTACCAAGGGAAATGAATAATTCACCAAAAATGTTGAAAGAATTTAAAGTTATAACTTGTAGAGGGAAAATGTAGGTGGGTGCAGGAAAGGGGGAAGATGGGTATGTAGGGAAATTGCCACCGGAGCGTGCGCTCCATTGAAATTTTATTTAATATTATTAAAATGTAGTTATATGTGGAATTGTCCTTTCATAGACAATTTTTAAATCATCTGGGTCATTTTCCTGTTGTTCTCTCAAAAGAGGCATATGGCAATATATATCACTGTTTTGGCACCATCTTTTCACCCATATACACTTTGTTTATTTAATTCTTTCTGTACCTTAAAAAAATATGTAAAGCAACCCATATTGCTCGGTTTCTGTCATTTCTTTTGGAGGACATTTTAAATATAATTATAAACACAAGTACAACTAGCAAAACAACAATGACCTAAAAACCGAATATTGCAAATTGGACCATCTACAAAACTTTCCAACACGGCGGAAATGCCCTGCGACACGCGATAACTATCATTTTTGGCACGTACACTCCAACCCACAGTCCTGGCGTGCACGACTGGAGTGTTGACCATTTTTCGTCGCACGCTCCAGGAGTGACGCTCCAATCTCATGCTCCATAGTGGCAGTCCAGCGCTCCATTCCAAACCGGCAGATTGGCATGTACGTGTAAACAGGCCTATTAGGCCTCGTATCCACTTGAGCATGCTCAGGCGAATGAGTCGCTCAGTGAAGCGAGCAGTTCAAGTGTGGACGCATTAGCACGCTTGCAATGAACGACAGTGAGTGCGCTCGGGGCGAGCCAATCATTTGTCAGTATTTTGGAATACTCAAAGGCGAGCCAGTGTTTGTTCGGCGCTCAGTGTGGACGGTATTTGGTGGTTTTCTACAATGGGCGCGAGCACGTGGGACAATGAAAGTTGCTTAACTCTAATTGATGCGTATGAATCAAAGAGGATGTTCTGGGATAGCTCCAGTATTATAATCGAACTAAAATATAAGGTGCATGGAGTGAAATCAGCTAGATATGAAACTTTAGTATTGATGATGTAAAGAAAAAATTAACAAGCCAGCTATGGTCATTCAGGCGAGAACAATCAAAATAGAAGAGAACTTCTATAACGGGAAGTGGTAAGTCTTTTTTAATAGTATTTCTCACAGCTGAACGGATTTTGATTGAATTTGGTGTTACGAAATTCAGATCCTAAGTGCCTAAAATCATTTTGATTTTGTGCCAGGCAATATAATTGTTTTACCAATTTTCATTAAAAACTTGAAATCAATGCCCTGATTAAAAAAAAAAAAAAAACTCACACAAAAATAACCATTGAATCTATATTTGTAAACACAAATTAAAAATAGGTACCAGCCTTCATATAATTTTGGAGTGACTCAATAGTGCCATCACAGACTACCCGTACTAAACGGATGATGCTTTGTTTATATACTTTGAACATATACTGCAGGCTTGTGAAGGGACTTCCTGAGGCTAGGAATCTTAAAGTTATTATAAATTTTATCTTCTGGTGGGATCGCCTCACGCTTAGGTGTATCGTGCATTTTAACACGAGGTCCAACTAATGACAGCAAATGTTCGAAATTGATCTTGTAAAATTTTGAAATAGCTCATTGTCTTCTTCTAAAGTCAATTCACAAATTAAATTATTAAGATAATTTCTTCGCTGATGATGACTTTCTCTAATCCATCAACTTGGTAATTTTCTTCTCTGTTTTGACATCGTATGGATAATAATAAAGGCCGCAGCTATGCGTGACGACACGTCAATAGCCGAGCATTTTCTGAGCACTGAAACCAGGCTCGTTCGACCAAAATTTCCTTTTCCTTTAGCACGCTCGAACAAGCGCGCTCAGATGAATGAGCGGCTCATTCGCTTGAGTGTGCTCAAGTGGATACGAGGCTTTATATCGGAACTGTGAATATCGTCTCTATCTGCCCCATCAACAATCAACCCCAACAGTCAGCACCAACAATGAAGGCCAACAATCCCGCCAGTATTTAACAGTTCCCCAAGATATATAAGCAACCCCATTACACAAAGGCAGCAGTCACTTGACAAAGGCGGCTGGGAATATGACTGCTGAAACATCATGGTATACAAATGTTCTCACTCGGCTAGTTTCCCGACAAAATTTCATCTAAAACTAAAGGTTGTTTATGATTATACAGTGTGGGCAGAATTTCTTGTTTAAGGCTTGAAGTGTAAATATCTTGGCATAACATTTGATAGTAAACACAACTGGGCAGGACACATTGGTCAGGTGGAGGGAGTGGTGAGAAGATTTACCAGAGAAGTGGTGGAATTGGCTTCCAAAAGTTTGATCAGACGATTGCTTGAATTTGATGGTGTAGTTTGGGAGCAACGTATTTGGTATCAAATATGGAATTTGGAGGGTGTGCAAAAGAGAGCAGCTAGCTTTGTTTGTGGAAACTACTACAGGATCCGGTCAGTAACTGGAATCATTGGAAGATATGGGGAGGGTGAGGAGAGTTCTGGGAGTGTATAGGGTGTATGGAGCAATATTGATCAGAGAACTAGGAATAATTCATGGTCACAAGTTGGCACTCGATTTCGTGAATAAGGGAGTGAAAAAAATTCTTTTTTGGGTAAGGGTGCAGGCATTGGTATAAATTACCTAAGGTAAGTGATGTATTATTTACCAAAACACTAAATGAATTTAAAATTTGTAAATGGCAAAAGTAAATGGGTGAAGAAATTCAACACTATATAAGATAATATTATAATAATAATAGAGATGTAAAGACAGAAGAGAGAAAACTTGCCTTCAGTAAACGGATGCGAGAATACTGGAATGGCAAAAGAAACTCAGACAGAAAATGACTATGTTTTGCATGATCTGTATAGTTCTATTCGCATAAAATAAAATAAATAAATAGAGATGTAAATAGATGACTAGTGAAATTACCCTGGAGCATGAACTCCATCACAATTAAAAATTCAATCCATTTCGTTTACATTCCAATTACTGCGTACATGCCTTGGTAATTCCCACAGAAAAAACATATTATTATTATTAATTTAATTATAATGGAGCTAACACTCCGATGGCATTTTCCCCTGTTATCCATTTACCCCTTTATATATGGATATATTTTTTTAAATTTCTTTTATAATTGTAATGTTAAATTCCTTCCCCATTAACTATTCTGATTTACAAATTTTAATTCTAAATTCCTTAAGGGTTTCTGGAAAATTATTCATCACTACACTTGGTAATTTTTTCCAATCCCTGACACCCTTACCAAAAAAAGAAAATTTTCTCACTCCCTTATGCATGAAATCGAGCGCAATCTTGTGGTCATGGTGGCCTTTCCCCTTCCATGTACTATTCCTAATTCTTTGACCAATATCCCTTCAAGCTTCATCACCAACATATGCCATGTGCATTCCTAGCGCTCTCTTCACACTCCTCCTTTCCTCCAACGAGTCCCAACCCAGCTAACTGATAATATCAGTTACTGACGGGGTCCTGCGATTATTTCCACAAACAAATCTAGCTGCTATTTTTTGCACACCTTCCAATTCCTGTATTTGATAACCAAAATGTGGGTCCCAAACTTCAACACCATATTCAACCAATGGTCTGACCAAAGTTTTGTAACCCAACTCCATAACTTCTATGGTACATTTTCTCATCTCCCTCTCCAGTAAATGAAGGATTTTGTAACCTTTTCCTACCACCTGCCCAATGTGCTCTACCCAATTGAGTTTGTTACCAAATGTTATACCAAGATATTTAGGCCTACACTTCAAGCTTTCAACAGGCAATTCTGACCTCATCTTATAATTGTAATTAACCTTTTGTTTTTTATCTGTGCACCTAATAAGTTGACTTTTCTTGGTACTTATCTTCATTCCATGCTGACCAATCCATTTAGATATTCCATTCAGATCACCCTACAGCTGTTCACAGTCTTCGCCTGTTTTGATCCTATTGTATACCGTTATATTATCTTCAAAATACCTAGACTCTGACTGTAACCCATCAACACAGTCATTCATTTTAATTATGAACAGCAACAGTCACAAAACACTTCACTGTGGCACTCACCTATTTACTTTCATCTCTTTTGATAGTGTATTTCCTACACTTTGATTTATAGCTTTTAAGAATTCCTCTACACGGCAAGTAATGTTTTCATCCAATCCAATAAATTTCAGTTTATTTAAAACCACTTTGTCAAACACCTTAGAAAGATCTAGTGCCACACTATCAACTTGGTTTCCCTTGTCCAATTCATATGAAATATATTGCATATAGCCAGGGCCGGCGTTAGGGAGGGGTAAGCGGGTCAAATGTACCTGGGCCCCACCGGCTGATGGGGGCCCCGACACCGGTTGTAGGGGCCCCCAGGCCAGAAGCCAACAATCCGCCCATTGTCTGCTCCCCAGGGAAAAAAAAAAAAAAAGGTCACCCATTTTACCCTGGGCCCGAAATTAAATTCCTAGCGCCGGCCCTGCATATAGCCCACCATCTGAGATTGAACATCCTTGCCTAAAGCCTTGTTGTCAATCTGAAAACCAGTTTCTTTCCTGACAGTAATTTCTGAAATAGTTGCATATCAATCTCTCCATCATTTTGCCTATCACCGATGACAAACTAATTCTGTCCTCTTTTACACTTCTTCCAACTCCAGTATTTAATACACATAATGCTGGGTCCCATATCATCTCACAATATTCCAGCAAGCATCTGACTATAGTTTTGTAACCCATATCTCCTACATTCCTGGTATATCCTCTCATTATCCTCTCCAACAGATGTAGTACTATGAATCCGTTATCTAAAACTGCCTCAATGTGCCATCTCCAGTTGAGCTTGCTGTCAGCAGATATTCCCAAGTGATTACATTTTATTCCTTCAACAGGGAATTCCCCTCCCATTGAATAATCATACAAAACCTTTGTTTTCCTATTTATATTTATATTCAGTTGATTCTTCTTGTCATTTATCTTAAATCTACCTCTGTCAATCCTGCTGGATATCCTGTCTATATTCATTTACATTTAATCACAGTTCTCTCTTGATGTAATCCTGATGTAATCCGCATTATGTCACCTGCAAACAGCCCCAACTCGCACTGTAGCTCAACAAGAAAATCATTCATTAGAATAGTGAATAGTAATGGTCACAATACACTACTCTGTGACACATCTGTTCCCACATCTATCTCCCTTGTATTGCATTAGACATCTTTGATTCTTTGCTTCCTACCTCTTAAGAATTCCTCCACCTATTGGTCTTAAACTTATTCACAAACATTCTATGACTAAATCTGTTATATGCTGTAAAAAGTTCCAGTGTATAGTGATACTTATGATACTTTGGATGTTTGTTTCTCTAATCAATGTAACTTATGGGAGTTGGTTATTAATCTATTATGGTATCAATTTGCATTAATAAACTTGTAGGTTTACTGCTCCAGGGTTCTTACGGGCCTTAAAAAGCCTTAAGAAGGCCTTAATTTTCATTTTTATTTTTAAGGGCCCTTAAAAGGCCCTAAAATTTGCAGAAAAGCCTTAAAATCTTTGAAAAAGCCTGATTTTTTTAACACCGAGATACGCCGTAGTAAATTTCACTATCCCGGCGACGCGCCGAACGGCAGATTTCTCTCTGGCTCGACCTTGACCAAGTGCGAGTCAAAGTGCTTATATTTCAAGCAAGTAGTAGAGTCATTGCACAGATCCTCTCTTATGTAGTTCTACTTCGTACATGCCTGCGTCTTACATTTCTTGGCAATTCTAACAAGTTTCTTATGTATATATTGTTTTATTGCATATTACAGCTTAATTTACGTTAACTATTTTATTTTTTATTTTATTTTATTTTTGTATGATTTACGATGGGGAAGTGTACATTTAATCCATCCCGTGATAAATACAAAGGATATTGCAGTATTTGCTGTAAAGATTTTGAACTCGGAAAAATGTCTGAAAAAGAAGTTTTCGAGATGAAAATGGAGGTCAAAGACTTCATTTTTACGATGATTAAGCACATACTGGACAAATCTCCTATAAATTATAGAGTTGTAAGTAGTATGACTTGCCTTGATCCTAGACAGATGGCGCTAAATAGTAGCAACTGTTATGAAAAGATGAAATATCTTCTGAATCACTTGTCAAAAATAAATTTAATTGGAGGCGGAGACTGTGATGTAATTCTTATACAGTATCATAGTTTTTTATCACAAGTTGCCTCAAATGCTTCAAACCACTTCAGCTCATTTAATCCACATGATGAGCATTCACGATTAGATATATTTTTAGAGAAGTATCTAGGCAAAGAAGATTATAACAGAGTACACAAATTAATAAAAATATTGTTGCTGTTATCACATGGACAAGCTGGTGTTGAACGAGGCTTCTCTGTGAACGAGCAGTTGGAAGTTGAAAATTTAAAATATAAAAGAAAAGTCTTTAGTGGCTCAAAGATTAGTCAGTCAACATTTCAAAAACAGCAAAAATAAGTTGTTAATAACTAAGGAGTTAAGGATGTATGCAGCTATGGCTCATCAAAAGTATATTTTGTACCTGGAAGAGAGAAAAAATGCAAAGAATGCAGGGATTCAGGGAGTGAAACGCAAATCTATTTTAGATGATTTGGAAGATGTGTAAAAAGGCACACCTAGTAACTCCAATTAAAGATCTTGAAGATAATGCTGATAAACTAGCAGATAAAGCTGAGGTTATAGGCGATGTTAAGTACATCACACAGTCCAATAGTTTTCGACGAACTGCTAAAGTTAAAAATGCTGAATTTGAGGATGTTGAAAGTAAAATTAAGGCTCTATTGAAAGATTTAAAAGAGAATTGACCTTTGTTTTTAAACAATGTGAAAATAATAAAAAAAATCATTTAAAAAAGTGTATATTTTTTTAAAGTTTAACCTGCATACATTTTAATGACTCTTACCAGTATATTTTATGTTTACCCTTATAACATGTTGTAGCTCATCTGGTAAGTAAACTTTACTCATATAAGAAAATATTTGATCAAATATGCCCAATAGGAACTACTGTTGTAACTCAAAAATGTTGAAAAAGTTGTATTTAACCTGTTTCTTAAACCAATGGAAAATTTTTCATCTTTAAAGGTTCTTTTACATGTAGCTTTCAAAAAGGGGGGGTGGTGAGTCTTCGTCATTCAACATTATACCTGAAATCTAATAAGTAATCGAGCTGACAATTTGGCAGTCCTTTCTCTGATGTAATTACTAATGTGCTATAATGTATAAAAACAAATTAAGTTAAATTATGTATTTATATGTTAGTAATTCTTATTACTAAGGTGGCACTATTTCTTTTTGCCCTTGTGTCAGTTTTCCGGGCTATAGTAGTTTTTTTATTTTATGTTTAATATATGAAAAGGGAAAAAGTTTCAGTATTCACTGTATTGTGTGAAAACAAAAGTAAATTTATTAGAAATTTATTGTTTATTAATTTATAAACTCAATTAAAGCTTATTTCATCATAATCTTAACATTAATATTTTAATTTCTTTGCTGTAAGTTGCGTATTATTTTTTTCATAACGTTTTAATATACGTTAATTATAGCCTTAAAATATGAAAAATTGCCTTAAAAAGGCCTTAAATGGGCCTTAATTTTTCTTTTGCTAAAAGAGTAAAAACCCTGTGCTCAGGTCACCATCTAACCAAAAAAATCAGAAATAATTATATGAATGCACTTAATTAACATAAATAGTAATTGATACAGAAATAAAATAACCACAGTTCAACATAAAATTTCACTTTTAATCAGGAAATGATTAAAAACAAAACCCATTCCATACACACAATATTTACTTTAATTTAAATTTAATTGCAATGGTGCGCAGGCTCTGGTGGCAATTTCCCTACACACCCATTTTCCCCCTTTCCTGCATCCACCTACATTTGCTCTCTACTTTAAATTCCGTTATTATTACTGAAATATTAGCAGTTAATCGTGTAGAGCATTAGTACACTAAAATAAACTGTAAAGAATGCGTTATTGTGAACAACAATTCTTTATTACACGTTCACACCCCAATGTGCAATACAACCTACATCAACAACATAGACCATAGAGATTACAAGCAATACAAAGAATAATTTAACCTCTGTGCATTTCAATGATAATTTCTACAATCCCCCCCCCCTTTTCCCCTCGGAAGATCATTAACTTGTGGATGATCATTCCGCACTATGGAGATTATGCCACCAGGACCTGTTCCACCAGATGACTGCGATGCGACTCATGTAGTCTGTGACACAGCACCTTCGTGAAGATATCCGCAACATTTTGTTCACTTGGGATATATCGAAGTTCCACTAATATCAAAGCATCTCTCGAGAAGTTCTTTAACACTACTTCTCATTGATTCGTTTTCTGTCAATACAAGTATATCGTCCACAGAAACAGCTAATATGGCCTTTCCTTTTCCTTTCTTTAACTGATATACACACAGATTGACTTTATTACAAAGGAATCCAAGATTTTTGAATGTTTTGTTGAGATGTTCATTCCAGCATCTTCCACTTTGTTTCAAACTATATATTGATTTGTTCAATTTACAAACCAGTTTTTCTTTACCTCTCTTTATAAATCCTTCAGGTTGTTCCATATACAAAGTTTCCTTTAAATCACTGTGAAGATAAGCAGATTTAACATCATACTGGTCCATGAACCACTTTTACTTAACACCAATAGCTACGAGTAATCTTAGAGTATCGCAGCCTGATACAGGTGCATACACTTCTTCATAAGGCACTCCCTTCTTTTGAGGGAAACCCTTTGCAATCTAGCGCACCTTGAAACATTCTGTTTCTCCTATTGTCTTCCTTTTAAACACCCACTTGCGAGGCTGTATAACCAATTGCCAGGTGTTGTGCTTCTTCAATGATTCTATCTCTTCTTTCATTGCACTGCTTCAGCAGAATTGATAGCCTCATTGAATGAAGATGGTTTAGCTATATTATTAGTATGAACCGTAAGAAGATTGTGGTCCTATGTTATCTATCACCTTTCTTTGATTTTGTAGAACACCTTTCTCGAAGAATCATACTGTATTGCATTTGCAGGTTTGTAGTACTTCCCTTTGCTCGTCCTCCCTTCTTTACTTGAACAGTTGATTGTCCTTCAATCTGTTCACCTTTGTCTGGAGTTTCTTCTTCTTCACTTTCTGTGTCTGGAAATCCTTTGAAGTCTTCTTCCTCACTTGACAGATTTTCTTCAGAATTGATCATTATGTTTTCTTCATAATTACTGCCTGAAATGCCACCACTGCAGTGAAAAGTGATAGTTTCTTCTCTATCCAATTGTTTGAAGATAGAATCTTCAGGTTTATTAATGTGTTTTGCTTCATCACTTGTGCTCTCTTTGAATATGCAGTCACGTGACTCCACAACTTGTTGAGTATTTGGCATCCAAATCCTATTCCCATATCCATATATTGCGTATCCAACCAAAATTCCTTTCTTGGCTCTTACTGAGACTTTTGAGTGGCGTTTCTGTTTAGGAATATGCACAAACACTTCACATCCTATAGCACAAAGATGAGCGACACTTGGCAACCAATAATTCATATGGAGTTTTAACTTCATTATGACTGTTTGTGACTCTGTTCCTGATATATGCAGCAATATATATCATTTCTGCCCAAGCTGTCTTAGGAAACCTGCTACTGCTGATTTCACTTCTCACTAAATCCATCAGTGTTCTGTTGAATCTCCCTGCGATTCAATTTTGCTGTGGTGTGTAAATCATTGACTTTTCATGTACAATGCCATTACTTTCACAGAACATATTCCAATTCTTTGAACAAAATTCAAGTCCATTATCTGTTCAAACTCGCTTTAAAGTTTTGGCCATTTGTTTATCAACCTGGATCTTCCATGCTTTAAACTCAGTCAGTACACTCCCTTTTGTTTTAAGAAGTCTGATGAAGATCATCTGCTAGCATCATCCACTATGCTAAGAACATATCTGTTGCCGCCAAAGCTTTTGACATCTATTGGTCCCATGAGATCTGGATGAACGAGATTCAAAATTATTTCATCACTTTTCCAGTTGCTTGATGGATGTGTCACAAATGGTAGCCATGTCACTTTACCTGCTAAACAATCATTACATGGGGTAGGAGTTGTCAACTCACAGTTTAAACTATTTAAAGACTGTGTTTTGACCATTTTTATACTCTGATTCTTGCTAACATGCATTATTCTTTGATGCCACAGATCTAATGTTTTTATCTTTCCATTTTCAAAGTGTAATGAGGTTACTACACTCTTCTTTGAATTAGGTTCTGTTCTCACCACATACAAACGACCATATCCTCCACTTTCAATAGTAAATTTCTACTGTGATCGTAAATTCTACATTCATTTTTATTAAAAACAATTTTCCTGTTATTTTCAATTAACTGTTTAACTGACAAAATTCCATGGCTAATGCCAGGCACTAAAAGAGTGTTTTTAATTTGTATGTCATTATTTGCAGAATTATTACCTATAATCTTTGCATTTACAGAAGCTTTTGTAATTGTAAGTATCGTTGTGCCATTTGCTGTCACATTTTCAGTAGTCACATTTTTACTAATCCAAGAAAACTACCTTTTCTCTGGAGACATGTGATGAGTAGCACCTGAGTCTACGACCGAAATCGCTATATAATATAGCTGATCCAAATGAAACACTTGTGAATTTACTAGATGAACATTTGCTACTTGATTTATTGGGACATACATTTTCAAAATGACCGTCTTCTTTACAGATAAAACACTTGCCTTTGCCAATTTTGCCTTTTCGCATTCCTTTCTTACAGGGTTTTCCATCCTCATTGCTAGATTTGACATCTTTGCAATTAGATTTAACGTCCATAATTTTCATGTTCACTTTCTTCACGAATAATGCTGACTGTTTCATGCCTTCAGTTTCTTGTCGTCTTGAAGCTTTGGCAAGAAGATGCCTTTTCACTGTTGCACATATAAACTAGCTTTCTGGTAGCTTACACAAAACTGTTGCAACAGAATCTCATTCCTCGGAAAGGCCGCACAAAATCGTCATAGCTAAATCTCCATTGGTGTTGCCAGCACCAGCAAGATCTGCAACAATTCTGTTTATCTCTCCCAAATATAATTCCATTGAATTATAATCACTCAGTTTCAATTAATACAATTTCTGCCTGAGTTGCACAATACAAAATTTGTTGTCATGTGGTGCATACAACCGTTCC
Source organism: Vandiemenella viatica (assembly GCA_031002005.1). Classification (NCBI taxonomy): domain Eukaryota; kingdom Metazoa; phylum Arthropoda; class Insecta; order Orthoptera; family Morabidae; genus Vandiemenella; species Vandiemenella viatica. The sequence goes on from JARYHS010008075.1 coordinate 134,360,988, forward strand.
AGCTTGTTCCATGCTTCCTTAGCATTCGTTAGGTGCTGAATATGCATTTGCTGTTCATCGCTTACAGCAAATGCAATCTTTGCATAAGCTTTATTTTATCTTGAAGCATAATTACGTTTTACAGTTGTATCTGCATCGCCAGTCAGTTCTTCTTCACCTGGTACAACAACAGTCCATAAATCACTTTTCATTTTCATTTGGTAACTCCATGATGCGTAATTTATACCATTCAATTTGGTTATTGTCATAGACCAGAAATCAGACATGTTGAGATGATTTGAACAACTTCTGTCTGCCGTAACCTTCACGCTGAAAATCCTTAGCTAACTTTTTCGAATCGATACTACAACTTAATAATTGCGCAATGAATTTATAATACCTCTGCACTGTAACTGGAGCCATAACCAATGTTATTATTACTTAAATATTAGTATTTAATCGCACAGAGCAGTAGTGCAATAAAATAACCTGTAAAGAACGTGTTAATGCAAACAACAATTCTTTATTACACGTTCACAAGCCAATATGCAATACAACATACATCAATAACATATACCAGAGAGATTACAAGGATTGCAAAGAATAATTTAACCTCTGTGCATTTCACTAATAATCTCTATAAATTCTTTCAACATTTTTGGTAAATTATTATTCATCATTTCTCTTGGTAACTTATTCCAATCCTTGACCCCCTTACCTAAAAAGGGAATCTTTCTACACCCTTTTGACTGAAATCAAGTGCCAGCTTGTTGTCATGGTCATCTTTTCCCTTCCATGCATTACTTTTAATTCTTATACCAATATCTTTCCATGCTTCACCACCAATATACACCTTGTAAACTGCCATGACCCTCTTCGCCCTCCTCCTGTCTTCCATTGAATTACATTCCAGCTCTTGTATCATGTCTGTAACTGATTGTGTTCTGTCGTAATTGCCATAAACAAATCTTGGAACCCTCTGTTGCACCCCCTCCAACAAGTGCAGAATTTTTAAACCTTTTTCTACTACCTGTTCAATGAGTTTTGCCCAGTTAAGCTTGTTATCATTGTTATGCCAAGATATTTACATTTCAAGTCTTCAATGAGCAATTCTTTCTCCACCTTATAATCATAATCTAATAAGCTGACTCTTCTTTGGATTCACCTTCATCCCATGTTTACTAACCCAACTAGATATCCTGTCTAGATCAACCTGCAGCTGCTTACAGTCCTCTACCATTTTGATCCTTTTATATAACATTATGTCACCTGCAAAAAATGTAATTTCTGATAGTAAACCATCAACACAATTATTTATTACAATAATGAATAGCAATGGTCCCAATGCACTACCCTGTGGCACTCCCTGTTTTACTTCCTAACTTTTTGTTTCTATCTTTTAAAAATTCTGCTACCCAACAAATCACTCCAATAGTTTTTTACCTTATTTACTACTGTTTTATGGCTCACTCTGTCAAAAGCCTTTGAAAGATCTAGTGCTACACTATCAATTCAGCCTCCCTTGACCAGTTCATCCGAAATATCTTGCATATATCCTATTAACTGAGATTCGCATGAGTATCCGTACCTAAAGTCATGTTGCCAACTTGAAAACTACTATGCTCCTCACATATATATCTGATGTGGTTGCATATCAATCTTTCAATTAAGTTACTTACCACTGATGTCAGACTGGCATATAATTTTTGGCTATTTCTAACTTCTCCTTAATGTACCAGCACTACTGTCGCGCTTTTCCAGTCCTCTAGTAAGCAGTGAGTTTCCAGACTCAATTAAATAATATTTCATGATAAGGTGCAATGTCACATCCTGCTATCTTTAAGACACCAGCCCCTTTATGTTTTTTCAGCTTTCTTACTTCCTTCATGATATTATTATTGTTCCAGCTATATCGATCCTTTTTTTCAGGATGTAGCCTCTTTAAGCCTAATGAGCTATATATTAGAATTTAATTCTACATAGTGTTGCTGTAGTTCTTTCCAGGCCGATCGATCCTGAGCCGCCCTCTTCCAGTTCACGCCTGTAACTCGACGTATATCCTTATCCCAGCGATCCGGGGGTCTTCCTCTTGCTCTTTTCAGGTTTCTCGGTATCCAGTCCAGCACTACCGTAGTCCATCTTTCATCTCTTTTGCGAGCAACATGACCGGCCCATTGCCATTTTTGGGTCATGACTCTTTTTAAGATGTCTGTTACTTTAGTTATTGAACGGATGTGCACAGCCCTTTTCCTGTCTCTTCTTGTAAACCCTAGCATTGCTCTTTCCATACTTCGCTGGGCAGTTCTCAGTTTTTGCTTCGTGTGACTATTTAGGGTCCAAGTCTGGCAGGCATATGTGAGGACCGGTAATACACATTGTTCAAATACCTGTTTTTTAAGATGTATTGGCATGTTCGATTTAAAAACTATGGAATACTATGATATACTCAGGATGAATTTCAAATTTTTTGGTCTGCTTATTTCTAATTGTGTTGTTAAACTCGTTCTCCAATTTAGGTCCCCTTATTTCTGATTCATTGTTCCTAATATTCTCACTACCCCAGTTACTTTAAATATCTGCCTTTTTCAAATAATCAGTAACTTCTTCTCCATCCTTATCAATAAGCAGCTTAACACCCTCAGACAAAGGTGACCCTGCATTGGCAATACCAATCATTAGCCACCTTCTTAGATATCGAAAATATTTTGTTCCTTAGTGTTCTACTCTACTACTTGTGTAAATCCTCCTTCCCTTATTAAGGTATTTGCAAATCTGTGTTCCCTTGTGTTATTAATCTTATTTTATACCCAGTACACACCTGGTACATTTAAATCCCCACCAATAATGACCATTCTATTCTCACCTCTGAAATCTGAGTATGAATTTAATTTCTCACTAAGAACCTAATATTCATTTGTCATTCTTCCACTGAGGTAAGTTGCCAGCACCCTGAGTTTTTATTAACCCTGAAATCTACCTCAAGTAACTGATAGTCCTGATCTTTGAAAATCCAGTGAATTATTCACAGAGCGGGAGCATATTCTGTGAAAGTGATACTTTAAAAATAATTGACCACTGATGATTGAATTTCCGTATCTGAAGATAACAAAGTTCATTCAGTAGCAATTCAGTATTGGGATCATAATCCCATAGTTTCATTTTCTTTGTAGTTACATTCTGTTCTTCAAAATATATTTGGAGATAAAGCTGAGGAATTAGTGATTGTTAGTAGTGACAACCAGTCTATAACATTCACTTTTTCATATCTAAGTCTTTCATAAAATATCTTTTTTTCTCATGAAGCTTGAAAGTGAAAATTTCAAGCCCCACTAATGACTATTGAGCATAAGAATATTCACTTAACAAGCCATTAATTTGAGATCATTGAATGTTGACCTTAAAAAATGGTGGTCCATGAGATACTAATTGCTTCTGCTTAAACTGAGACTGTTAATGATGTAGCTAAGGCTACATGATTGAACTGGCCACTAGGATTCAGATAATTCATGAATAAAGTTAAAGTTTCTACCACAGAAGTTTATTTTGAAAAATCATAGCATTTGTACTGAAACTATTACTAGGATATTAAACTCTCATCCTTATTTTTCTGGCTTACTGATAAAAATTTTCAGGAGAATTTCTTCAGAACAATTTATTAAACAAAAATTAGTAACTGACAAAGTACCAAGTAGAGATAAACCAGTTTCGCAACAAGGGCCACACTATATACTTGGCCTCCTTTGTCCATTTCAGCTAAAATATCTTGTACATAACCTAGTTACTGAGATTCACATTAATGACCTCTCTAAATCCTTGACGCTGAGTTACAAACCACATCCTTTCCTCACAGGTTCTCCTAACATAGCTAGTTACACAACTCTCCATCAACTTGTCCACTACTGCAGTCAAACTAATGGGTCTACTGTTTTCAACCTTAATTGTGTCTCCATCCTTATGAATTGGTGCTGTTATGACACATTTCCAGTCTTCTGGAATACAAAAAGTCTCTAGACTTGAACCAAATATTGCTTCCAGGTATGGTAAAATGTCTTTGCCTACCTTTAATACACGTGTAGAAATATTATCTATAGCAGGCACTTACTATGTAGCTTTCTTGTGACTTTTTCTAATAACCCAGTATACTAATATTCACAAAGATGAGAATAATTTTCTAATGTGAATTATCCATCTGTCTATGTGCGACAATCAGTAATAATCTCACTAAACGAGTTGATCGTAATCTCATCTGTTTTCATATTCTGTGTAGCTACTTCTCCATTGTTATCCAATAATATGGTTATAGAAATTTCTACGTACATTTCATTGTTCCCTGCCCAGCCATAATAATTGTCATGAATTTATCTTCAGTTTCTCCCTTTGCAGCTATTATTTCACTGTTGCTTCTTTAATCTATGATGTTCCATTCTTACCAACCTTTCTAAGCTCTTTGCATCCCTGTTTTAGAATGCAGGTTCTGTGCTCCTCATTTTTTATTTAGAAACAAACATTTCTTTTCCTGTTCTTAACATTTCTTTAAACACTTTACACATACTTTCTATTGTACTAGTTAGTGCCTTCCTTCCATGCACCTCCTCAGTTTTGAAGCCCTTGTTTGTTAATTATACCTATCACCTTCCTCTTTCTTGGTTATCAATTTTCTGTATCTTCTTATGTCAATAAGAACTACCTCATGATCACTTATTTCCTCTGTCCTGAACCCAACATAATTTTCATCAAACTTTATTAAGAAAATATCCAGCGTATTATTTCTCCTTGCATTTTGTTCTCTGCTCCTATATATTGCTAATTCCATTCCCCTTCCAGTTGACACCAGGCATATTTCTATCCCGATCAATTACTACCACTTTATTCTCACCTCTAAACTATGAATATGAAATCATCTTCTCCACCATGTTCTCATTTGTTAATTCATCTTCACACTTTGGTAAGCAACAGTGACTCTTTTCTTTTTTATCCCCCCTCCTCCCCTAAAAATATCTCTACACCCAGGAATTTAAGTTCATCACCTGCAAACACACAAGACCTTTAATAGTCATCACTGACCAGAATTAACACTCCTCTATCAGTATATCCCCAATAAGGCACCCAAATCTAAGACTTTATTCGTTATACTCTTATGGTTTACTAAAAAAAAGACTGGTTTTGGGTATTTGTATCTTCTCATTCTCTCCAATATCCTTCCTTGTACTAACCCACCTTCATCCCTTCTTCAGCTTTATTTTTACATTTTCATCCTGTTTGCACTGTTACAATCATGAATGAAATTTTTGTGTTGCATTGACTTCTTTTAATGCTAACTGCTTTTAAAAAGATTCTAAACTGAAAAATGAATCAGTTTGCCTTACAGGTTTGGAGGGTTCATTTGAATTTACTTTTGTTATTATTGATACCCTACTTTTTAACATTTATCTTAAAAAGGCACAGCATGTGCACCAGTAATAATAGGGATTGTGTCCCCCTCCCCCCCTCCCAATAATTATTCTGCTATTTCTTGAACTAATGCAGCCTTTCCCTTCAAATTCAGGTGCAGGCAATGCCTAGTAATGCTTCATCTCATAATTGCACCAATTGGAACAGTATACATATGAGATTTTGAGGCTGTCAGCAGCACTGCCTACAGTGCTATGTAAACACACATTACAGCTGTGTTTAGCCTAGGCTAATCATGGCACTGGAACACTTTCACTAAATGAAAATTTGTAGGCCTGGTCACTTTCTACACTAAATCACTCATTCTCAGTCTACACCACCTATAACCAAATGACCCTCTTTCTTAAAGTCACTACAAAGTAGCATTATATTCTCTACAACATGGCTAAGCCTAGCACTTGACTTAAATATAGGTGTGCTAGTGACCTGGTATCCGATCCCTAGCTTATCCTGTAACTACTGGCCCATACCTCTCCATGACTGCTACCTGGATGCAAGACTTTCTTTCTCCTATTTGATTTCTGATTTGAACTGTTTTAACCCTGATTATATGCTGCTTGTCCTTGTTTGCTTTATCTACGTAATGCTCCTCATCTATGACAATGGACTATTATCTGCTTTTTTTTGTCTCTCTCATGGAGCTACTCTCACAAATTCTCCCTTTGTTGCCTATTGCTTGCAGTCTTTTCCCAGACCCCACCATACATGCCATTAACATTGCTATTTCATTATTCGTGTACTTTACTATCGTCTGAAGGGGAGAGGTTTTCTCCTCCAACCCTGCATTTATGCAGATGAGTAAAAAAGGAAAAAGAATGGCTGGGATTGTTACTAGAGAGGAATTATAGAATAAACAGAAAAAATTTAGAAGAGCATAGAAAGTGTCGTTGGGAACAGAAAGAATGTTTTTACTATAGAAGGGGGACAATCAATTGAAGAAGTAATATGGAATTAGGAGATAGACGAATTGTGAGAAACCAAGTCTTTAGGGTAAATGATATTGCTCAGACTTGGAATTCAGGAGAATGAGGGCTTAAAACCCCATCTGGCCATCGAGATTCCCACATTACACAAACAAAAATACATTAACCTACACAGAAGACTGTATAAAGAAGAGAAGCTCAGTTGGCAAGAATGTACAGTATTACTAAAGAAGTTGAGCACTGTGTAACACTATTCTGTCCTTGGGGTTATGACAAAAGCTTGAAGTTAGCTCTAACCATGCATGAAAATGTTTGCTAATCTGATACCTACATGAATGTTTATACTAGTTCGTATACTGTTGCCAATCTGTTTACTATTATTACCTAGACAGATAACAGTAGGGTATAACAAAAAAGAAAAGTCACTTGATAATTAAATAATATATTATTTTAAAAAAGTCCTGAAGTGAAACTAGTATCAAATCATGTGTTTTTGCAGCAATAGTGGAATACTAGATTGGACTTGAAAAACATATAAGACTGCAGATTATTCTTCATGTCACAGACACTGACATAGAAGCATTCACTCTTGCAACCTTGGTTGAACTTCAATCCCATTTAGAGTGGCTTTAAATAATTACTAGTCAGCACATTGTTAGTACAAGTTTCCATTACTGAAGATCTTAAGGTATTCTTAAATTTCTTAAAATATGGGTAGAGCCTGTGAACCGTATACACGGCTCAAAATTTATAAGTTTCACTGCTAGATGATTACAAATTTATATCTCTAACTCCTGATTGCAACATCTACAGAATTCACATATATCTCCTGATAGACTGACTGGCAACTGAGCAAATGGCTAGAAAATGGTGGCTTTATATAATTATACTCTCTGACTAAAAACTTCTGGAACTTTGGTGTATTTTGTAATCATATAATGCCCTTCTATTTTACAACAATTCTATTACTGTAATTAAAGTGCATATAAATATGGCTATAATATCTTGGATGCAATAGCCAACTTTGGAATTTGTCAATGGAGCATGTGCTCCATCACAATTACAATTAAATTAAATCAAAAATCTTTCCCATGGTAAAACTACCATTTTCCTGCAAATCCTGAAATTTCCCTATACTCACAATATACTATTTTATTCGGATTTCACTGAAATTTTGTAAATTACAGTATGATTTATTGTGAAATCGTTTGTCTATAAGAACTTTTCTTGTAATTTTACATGTTTAAGAGTTATTAATCTCTTTTTTTACACGTGTCAAAGTCGCTTAGTGAAGGCTAAACAGTAAAATCCCCTTTTTTTCTCCCTTTAAATGTAATTTTGCTCCATCCTGTTATTAAATTATAATTTTATTTATTTTTCTCTATTATTAGAGGATACTTTCGTCTTCTCAAATATTTTATTTAAAAAGATGTATTATCTTTCTCCCTCTAAAAAAATTTGCCTTATCTCTTTTATATAACTGATTTTCCATTGTTTTAATATGTTTTTGATTGTTGGCTCGAATCCTGCCAAAGCACATGGTGAAATAGACTTTCAAATGGCTCTATCTCGTCTGATAAAATTCTTAGACCAAATAAACCAAATATCAAATTGATTGTTTTTAAAATAAGATAGGATAGGGAAATTAAACAGTTACCCGTCACTTACCACAGATGAAGGCAGGAGGGCGAGACACGTAAAAACACAAAAACGAATTGCACAATATTTCGACTTTAGTCTTAGTCATGTGGAGCGAGACATATGGCAGGGGGAAAGATGTGGTCACATCCCAACCCGCCACATGATGGCGGGTTGGGATGTGACCACATCTTTCCCCCTGCCATATGTCTCGCTCCACATGACTAAGACTAAAGTCGAAATATTGTGCAATTCGTTTTTGTGTTTTTACGTGTCTCGCCCTCCTGCCTTCATCTGTGGTAAGTGACGGGTAACTGTTTAATTTCCCTATCCTATCTTATTTTCAGTGCCTCGTGGCATTTTCTTTGTTTCCTTTATCTGATAGTTTTTAAAGTACTACCAGTCGAAAGAAATGTTGCAAAATTTCTACATTTTAGAATTATGAATTTTAGTTTCAATATTTTCTTACATCAGTTTAATTTTGATATAAAAAGTCCTTTATTATTAAGTTTATGTTTATATTATCAATTGTTAATACTTGCAGCTTTAAATTCTCCCCTCTTTATCAGTTATGGAAAGCTTATTTATCCATGACAAGTGCCATCTTTGTAATAACAACACTTTGTCTAGCTGCAACTCTGGAATTAATGAAACAGGTTTACTCTTCTTATTTTGATTCAGTAATCTCTTAAATTTTTTTGCAAAGAATATAAGTTTTCATAGCACAGAGAAGAGCTATTAGCATTCTACATGCAGGAAAAAATAAAATAAAATAAAGAAATTCTGACAGACAACTCTCAAAAGTTCAATATTCTAACAATACCTAACTTGTTAGAATAAATATCCTTTCACATGATTTGTCATAGAACATTTTAATTCCTTTACATTAAATTCCCGGTTACATAACTTCAATACTAGAACAAACTAACTTGCACAGAACTCAAACGTCATTATTATTAGTTCAATGAGGGACTAATTATTCAAGGAAACATCTCTTTAATAAACTTTATAAAAGAATAATTCAGTTTATAAGTGATAAAGATTTATTTAATGAAAATCTAAAGGATTATCATATAGTCAGCTCCTACTCTAAGAATTTTCTCAACATAATTTGCTGTATCTGATATGATGTATTCAAGATTCATTTGTAAATATACCAGAGATCTTCGCCCCACAGGGATCTATGGTTTAATAATCTACACTACTATTATAAACAATATGACCTATGTGAAAATTTCATGAATATGATGAATAGTAAGGCTGGTGGTTTGTAATATGACAAAAAAGAACTTCCTCATTTGCATCAATTGTTTATTTGTTTAATGCAATAAGTACACAACAAAAGTGATGCCAGTGAAGCAGTTTATTAATATATCTGTGATATGTGATACTGCTATCTAGCTGCTTGGCTTTGAACTATCTCATACACACGACTTTCACAATTATTTCATTTGTCCTTCAAAGGTTAAATTTAAAAAAAAAAACTTTGTTCTTAATTTATAATTTTGCCTGAATGGAGACTTTGATCTTTTAAATGATTACCTCATTTATGGATTTCGTTTAGGTATCAAGGGAGATAAATGGTTGTGACAGAAAAATGTGTTGTAGAAATATTAGTAGTTTTTCCCTTTAAGAGTCGAATTCCGAAAAAAATTATTTCTTAAAATATGATTTGGCAAAACTGAAGACCTTAGTCTTTATAATACCTTGTTTATCAGTTTTTTTTAGGTTTCAAGGGATTTTAATTGTTCCGTGTGAAAAAAAAAAACGCATTTTAAAAAAAATATATATTTTTGACCCGTAAGGGTCGAATTCCATAAAATTCCTTTCTTAAAATATAATGTGACCAAAGTTGAGACCATAACCTTTAAAATGATACCTCATTCATAGATTTCGATCAAGTATGAAGGGAGATAATGGCTTGTGACAGTAAAACACCTTAAAGAAATAATACATATGAAATGAAAGTAACTCTGTCTCTCTGCCTGTTTGTTCTGTTTTCACAACTAAATAGATCTTGACAAAGAAATATTCTTATTAATAAGAAAATAGGATACTTTTTTCTGGATAAATAACATATTTTGTTACAAACTAATAGAATGGCGACAGTCAGATGGATAGCTTAAGTATGCCTCTGTAATGTTGTATCAGTCACTTAGGATTTGTTTCTCTCACAGTCTTTTATGTATGATCAATTTATAAATTTCATGTAGGGATACAACATATTATATAACATTGACGTGGATTTGCACTTTACCAGAGTATTATTTTGTGTTTACATAAAAGTTTTTGGCATATTGAGAGTGCCTTATTAGGAATTAAGTTGGGGTTCCCATTCTACCCATACTACTGATGTGCAACCACAATACAACACAACTGTGCAACATAATAAAAGCTGTGATCATGAGTTGAATCCCTCAATAACCAATAATTCCAACAGACCTACCATTCCAGCTTAAAAGACTATAGTTCCCACTAAAATTGTCCTTTGTGATGACTGCCAATTAAGCCTAGGGACAAACACTGAAAGAAACAGGGGTACTATTAGAAAAGATGTGTTTTTCCTATAGGAAGTTATACATAACTAACTATTCAGTTTCCAAATCTCAAAGGCAATATTTAAAAAAAGAAAACAGCAAAACCAAAAATATTGCTTACAAAATGGTATTGTCCCCAGGAAGTGACGTAAACAAAAATCAGCTGTGGTAAATGTAGTAGGTACTCTCTTACATTTAATGATAATTCATATTCCATTAACTTAACTAACATATCTAGCAAGACCATAGACTGTGAGGGAGAACAATCACGAGTAAGGTACAGGCTACAGATTTCTATGAAAAAACATTAGACATAGAGTAAGGAATCTAGAGATAAGTAAGAGTCTGGGAGGGTGGTTTGAAAGAGAGAAAAGTTCCATTGGTTTGGTCACATCAAGAAGATGGTGTGAATGAGATTTCTGCAGTAGATAGAAGAGTTGTAGAGCTTATAAAAAAGAATTGGAATTGGAAAGGTGGCAGATAGGAGGAGATATGGATGGGAAAGCTGGAGGTACTTGGTCAATGCCAGACACAGTGTACTACAACCATGTGTAAGTACTTCCTATTCTATCTTCTCCCACTACCTGTTACTTCCCTCCTTACCTTCCTTTGTTATTTCCGCTGTACAGGGATTGATTGTTTAGAAACTGTAATGTATGACCTCAGCACAGTTCATTGTGCCTCCTCCATGCACAGTTAACTATATGTTTCCCATGATTAAAGGGTCACTAAATATATTGTGTATTTATGTCCATTTTTCATGTCAATAAAGCATTCATGCTTCTAGATATATTGCTATTCCTACCTGGATCACATAATAGATTTCTTAAGATTCTTCCTCACATTAATCCTATTATTTAACATTTAATCTGCATAACTTCTGATTGAAAATAATCATCTCAATCATTCATTCATTAGAATAATTAACATGTCTCTATACACTATCTTCTGGCAAACTTGCTGTCACTTCCACCTTGTGCTCTGGTTTACCAATTGTGTGGAGCCTCATTGGCTCAATAAATTATTTGAAAATTTCCAGTCCCTTGTACTATTAAACTTATTTCCTGAACAGTCCATTTAAGCTCCCACCAAAAACAACCATTCTTTACCAAATTCTGAATATGAAATTAGTTTATCCCCACTAGTCCCATCTTGGCTGTTCATTCTTCTACTATGGTAAGTATGTAAAACTCTTATCTATGATTGCACATCCTCCAGCTATTCCCAATAATTCATCACTACCATGGTGTCACTAACAGAGACAGCATTAGGTGGAAAGGGGGGGGGGGAGGTGTTAACGTGGCAAAGGTATTCTGGGTCGCCGAAGGGGACCCACAGGTCTTGTTGCCTTACTAACTAGAAATCAAACTCAAGTTTTAAAATCCGATTTTGAATATATTTGCATTAAACTTTTCTGACTTTATCCAAAGTAAAGTAAAAAATTTTGTCCCAGGATCGGGTGTGGGGGGAGGGAGGGGGGTGGTAAGAAAGCTTACCTTTGGCAAACTATAAACTAAGCTCTCATTTCTGTAGATACAAAATGAAGAAAGGGGGAGTTGCCATTTTTGTTAAAAAGTACCTGGGTGACTGATCTTCACTCGGCATCTTTTGATTTCTGTTCAATATCCAAAATTTCGAGTAAAGTTTTATTAAAGTAAAAGGGTAGAAGGATTCCTAGGCTCCTAGGCATTTTGAGGTGCACAGTTAACCAAAGAGAAGCTTAACTAACATCGGTATGCTTACTGGTACCTGAACCTTCTACGTAATGAGGTTAGAGCCGTTTTTGAGAAACCAAACACAAAAATTGCTCCCTTTTTTTTTTTTTAAATTGTGTTAAAAACTTGAAAAGCAAAGCGTTATCTACATATGAAATTTCATCAAAATCGCTAGATCCATTTGCAAGACAACCTCACAAATTGCTTTTTTTTTTTTTAAAAATGCTATTATCATGTTAAATAGAAATCTTAATGCCAGTAAGGGATTAATTAATGGTGCAAGATTTGTGGTAATTCAGGGGATTCTACGACAACCCTTGATAATGGATTCTTATGTAACTTGACGAAAAAAATTGAAAGTAAAAAATATTTTTCTTTTATATCTCGATTAGTTCTCAAAATTGATGTGGTTGGTTGAAATGTGACCTGGACCAGAAGATAAATTTCGCCATAGCCAGGTTTAATGATGAATTCATATGAAACTCGTTGAGACAAATCGAAAATAAGGAATTTATTTTTCTGATATCTCGCTTAGTTCTCGAGATATTATATCTCAAAACTGAAACGGTTAGGATTAGATCTGGCATGGACCAGAAAAAATCCACCAAAACCACTATGTCTATACGGTGGAAATGTACTTCCAATGTTTTATTTTGTTCCTAGCAGTTGTTGTTAGATTGAAATATGGCCTAGACCAAAAGAAACGTCACCAAAAACACAAGAAACTATACCTATAACTGATTTTTGATATGCTATATCTCGAAAACCAAGAACATTTATTATTTATTTTCGATATGTTTCGTCAAGTTCTATAAGAATTCATCATCAGATTGTGACGTCACGGTAATGATAGAACATCATCAGGGCTAAATTTATTCACTCCAATAAAACTATGCTCATACCTCGCAGTAATCTCACATCCACTGATCAGCATTTCAAAATGATAATAAAACGATTCCCATAAGAAGTAACCTTTGTTATAAACATTAATGATGCACAAGGTCAGACGCTTCAAAAGGCAACATTCTATTTATCAAAACCTGTTTCTTTGTATGTGCACTTGTACGTGGCTTTTTTCAGGAATTTGTAGATGTATTAATATTTAATTACGCACTTTATTAGCAAACTTTACTCGAAATCTTGGATATTTAACAGAAATTGAAAGATGCCGAGCGAAGAACGGTCATCCAGCTACTTTTTAAATGTTTTATAGTTAAAGTGGTAGTATGTAATGACAAACTGACAACTATTTTTTTACGGTCAAAAAGTAAACGATGATTACTTTGTAACAGGCACCAGTAATATTATTTTCAAAGATGTTTCTGTAAAGTATCACCTCTAACAAAACCAATGATTAATTTTTAATTATCTTCCGTTTTAAATGTTTTCCAATTAAACTTTCAGTGCTAATATTTCCATGGGTCAGGCAGTATACAAGTACTGTTCATTTAAATATTCTTTGAAATCAAAGAGAAATTATTTGTAGGCTTTCTGGTACCTGAATTGTGTACGAGATGGTGCTAGTGCCGTTTTCAAGATACCGAGTGAAAATATTGTTTGTATTTTGTAAAATCGCTTTTTTGTAGGTAATCTTAAAAGTCTAAACATTATCTAAATATCAAATTTCATCCAAATCGTCACAGCCATTTCTGAGATCCGAAATATATATATATATATAAGAATTGCTTGTTTAAAGATATAAGATAATATTCAATGCAACAGTGTAGTTGTAAGTAATTATTGCATAGAACAACACTTTAAATGCTGTGTTACGAAACTGGAATATGGTAAGGAAGAGCACATAGTGACAGCAATTTACAGGGCCCCTTCAGGAAATTTTAGTCTATTTTTATCTCAGTTAGAGACTTTGCTACTATGTTTCACAAATAACAAAAAAATAGTTTTAAATGGAGATTTTAATGTTGACTTTCTCAATCACAGCAATAGATAGGGAAGCCTTAACTTAATGGCCCTTGTAAATTTCCCTGCAAGAAAACGAAATAATAGCAGGACTGCAAATGATATGTTTTTATGAATACTTCTCAGTACAGTAATTACAATATACTTCCAGTAATAAATGGTATCTCAGATCATGATGCCCAGCTATTATGTATCAAGTCCAGAAGCACTGTTAAACAATAAAGAAAAGCTGGGTGTATAGAAGAAATATTAATGAAAACAATATAAAATGTTTCATAGATTCCTTAAATAATGAACACTGGTCAGAAGTATACACTACGCAGGGTGTTAATGCAAAATTTGAATACTTTTTTAATATTTTTCTAACACATTTCAAAGGAAGTATAAAAAAAATGTTGTCAACACTCCAAACAGTGAACTGGATATGGGATGGATAACAAAGGGTATTAGAGTATCTTTTTTATTCCATCATCAGTCTTTCAACTGGCTTGATACAATCCTCCATCCTTTCCTATCCTGTGCTAACCTCTTTATCTCTACATATCCATTACAACCCACGTCCTCAATTATCTGCTTCATATATTCTAATCTCTTGTCTTCCTCTACAGTTCTTACCTTTGACCGTTCCCTCCACCAGCAAATTAACCAATACAGCATGTCTCAAAATATGACCTACCAGCCTGTCTCTTCTATCTGTAAACTTGTTCCACAAACCTCTTTCCTCACCCATCATTTCCAAAACTTGTTCATTTCTTACTTTGTCTTAATTTTCAGTATTCTTCTGTAGCACCACATTTCAAAAGCTTCAGTTTTCCTTCTTTTCAGTATTCCTAAAGTTATGTCTAGCTACTGTAAACATAGAGTTTTAAAAAGTTTTTTCTAATTCCTAGATCAATATATGAAACTGAAAGATTTCTCTTTATCATGAAGGCTCTCTTTGGTAGTGCTATTCTGCTTTTAACATCATTCCTGCTTCAGCCATTGGTTGTAATTTTGCTTCCAAAATAACAGAATTCACTTACTTCTCCAATTGCATCTAATCCTATATTATTTTTAATCTGCTAGTATTTGTATCATTTCTGCTACATTTAATCACTTTAGTCTTCCTTTCATTTATATTCAGGCCAAAATCTTCCTTTAGTATTTTGTTCATGCCATTTAGTAATTTCTCAATATCCTCAGCCCTTTCTGCTAACAAGACAATGTCATCAGGAAATCGTAGCATACTGATGTTTTTTTTTTCCCTTGAACACTTATACCACATAGAAATATTTCTTTTACTTTCTTTATTGCTTCCTCTACATACAAGTTGAATATTAATGTGGATAAACTACAACCTTGTTTCACATCCTTTTTAACTGATGCTTGTCTCTCATGATTCTCTACTTCCATTACCGCCACTTGATTCTTATATAGTTTATAAAGTATTCTTCTATCTTGATACTTTAGACCTGACTTCTTTAAAATTTTGAACATCTTATCCCACCTAACATTATCAAAAGCTTTTTCTAAATCAACAAATGCCATAAAAGTATATTTTGTCAGGGACTAAAGAAGGCCGAAGTAGGGGGGTTAGTACCTGCTTCTTCACCTGAACCAGTCTTCTTCCAAAATATTCTAAGTCCAAAAAAGTTCTGTTACCGTGTTGAGATATTTATGCTAACTGTTAAAATTGACCACAGTAGTTTTTAACCTACTGCAAGAAAGGTACTATTGTAGAAATGAAAGTCACAAGTTGAATCACTGAATTATATTCTCAAAATTTTTCACGTAAATAATACAGGTTCACAGTTAGCAAGGCAATTGGATATAATCGTTCACCAAAGATCACAGGTTGAGATTCAGAGCAAAAACCGCACTCCCCCACGGTAAATAAAACGAAAGTTAGAAATTTACATGTCCAGAAACTGTTAGTCCCAAAAGAAAGGTTGTTTCAAATTTCGAAAATGGCTGCCGCTGAGCATGCTTTCCACATTGTAGACTCGTTTCCTGCCTAAGCCATGACGTCAAACTTCCCACAATCCACCGTGCTCTAAGCCGCTACCAAACCGCTACCGTTTAAACTCGCTCCGCGAGAGATTACATGCTATCACTACGAGATGTTCCAGCCGAGTGTGTAAAAGATGGCCAACTTGTCTCTTTTATCAAACTGCCCTACTGGTTGAGACAATAGTCTATCTGTAAAAAGATCCTGTCAACTGTGTACTACCAGAAATTCACCGAATGAAGAGCGTAACGAGACAAGTGTCGTGAAATGTTTAGTTAAAGTTTTAAAGCTTCCAGACCAGTGAAAATGAATTTTTAAGTTTGGTTAATTTAAAAGCATATTTGAGTCGTGTGCTGCTGACGTCATGAAACGTCATAGGAAAAATTCTTCCCCTAGAAACCTCAAAATCTGAAGTTAATATTATTTTAAAATTGTTCTCTGTCCTCTGCTGAGCTCAACAGTGCAAAAATCTTCCAAATCGGTTAATTCTAACGGGAGTTATGAAATTCCTAAGTTTCCCTGTTTTTCCATTGTGAACCCAACAATTCTGCTTCTTATTCAAAGTCGGTTGTGTCCTGAAGCTGAATTTAAACTGAACCTTTCTTTATTTTAAGCACTTTAGAGAAGTTTTTAGCCTATTAAACATGTTAGTTTATGAGTTATTAATTTCTAAAGTCTCGATTTTTCTGCGCCATTACCGGTTAACTGTTATTTACTTATATTTCAATTTATTGGTTGATTGTTACCGGAAACTTACAAAATATCAACTGCCTGGTTATTTTTACTTGGTTATATTTACTTTTAAAGCTTTGAAGTTGTTTAGATGTGGTGGAATTGAATGTTGACTAGCTCCCATGTGGAGATGCATTAAATTTCATATTTAGTACTTTAAATCGGCCTGGAGCTGCGAGTTATTAGTGAATTTAATATCAAATGGTGGAATTCTAATTATGAAGTGTTTTACAGTGTTTAATTTAGTGAAATATTAGTGCTATAGAGGTGTAAATACACCTGTGTTTTCTGCTTCATGGATTATTACTAATTACGCTCATTTAGGTGAGTTTATTGCTTATATTTTACCTGAAACTTCTTATTTATGGTTACTATGTGTTATTTATTCACTTTATTGTACCAAAAGTGTGGTTATCTCGATTTTAACTGTGGTATCGTGTACTGAAGTTAACCCTAAACTTGTCCGGATTCTAACGAAAATATTGAAAATAGAAGGAGGGATACCTTACAATTTGTTTTTCTTGGTCCGCCCTTCAAGTATTCATCTTAAAGCCAGAATTGCCTCCCTTGTACCTCGATTTTTCCTAAATCCAAACTGATCTTCACCGACTATGTCTTCTACTACCCTTTCCATTCTTATGTGTATTATTCTGGTCAGTAATTTTGAAACATGTGATGTTAGACTAATGGTGCGATAATTCTCACATTTGTTGGCTTGTGGTTTCTTTGGAAGTGTGAAGATGATATTTTTTATTAAAATCAATTGAAATTTCTCCTGTTTCATAACTTTTTGATATCAACTTGAATAATCTTTCAATTCCTTCTTCTCCTAGGGATTTAAGAAGTTCTGCAGGGATCTCATCAATTCCAACTGCCTTATTTGCTTTCAAGTCATTTAGAGCTTTATTAAATTCTGTCCTCAAAACAGGATCTCCTCAGTCTTCAATGTTGACATCGCCTTCCTTTTCTATTGCGCTATTGTTCAAGTCATCCCCATCATACAATTTCTCAATTTATTCCTTCCATCGGTTAGCTCTATCGTCTGAGCATAAAAGAGGTTTCTCATCGGCAGCTTTAATGTTCACACCTCTTTTATTAATTTCTCCAAAATTCTGTTTGATCTTCTTACCGTTTCCTTTTCTACTTCTTCACACTTTTGTTCTAGCCATTTTTCTTTTGCTTTTTGAATTTCCTGTTTATTTAATTTCTAAGTTGCCTGTATTGCTCTCTTCTTGCTTAATCCTGAGCATTTTTGTACCTTCTCCTCTGATCCATCAGTTCCAAAATTTCTTCTGTGATCCATGGTTTTCTGGCATCTTGTTCCTAAAGCCTAGTGTTTCTTTACCAGCTTTCATTATTTCGGTCTTTAATGCACTCCATTCGTCCTCGGTTGATCTCCTTTCAGTGTTATTTCTTAGACCTAAGTCCTACCATTCCTGCAATTTTTTCTCTTGTACTAGATTTTTTCAGTTTATTAACTTCCAGTCTGTTCTGCTTATGCTGCTTCCTTATTTGCTTGAATTTAAGCCTGCACTCCATTACTATCAAATTATGGTCAGAATCTATGTCTGCTCCTGGGTACGCTTTACAGTCTAGAACTTGATTCCTGAATCTCTGTTTGATTATGATATAATCTATCTGATATCTGCCTTTATCCCTAGGACATTTCCAGGTGTATATTCTTCTTGCATGGTTCTTAAACAGTGTGTTTGCCGCTACTAGATTATTTGTTTTGCTGTCGTCAATCTTTTGACTGGTTTGATGCAATCCTCCATCCTTTCCTATCCTGTGCTAACCTCTTCATTTCTACATACCCTTTACAGCCCACATCCTCAATTATCTGCTTCATATATTCTAATCTCTGCATTCCTGTACAGTTCTTACCTTCAACTGTTCCCTCCACTACCAAATTAACCAATCCAGCATGTCTCAAAATATGACCTATCAGCCAGTCTCTTCTTTCTGTAAGCTTCTTCCACAAATTTCTTTTCTCACCCATCATTTCCAAAAACTCGTTCATTTCTTACTTTGTCTGTCCACTTAATTTTTAGCATTCTTTTGTAGCACCACATTTCAAATGCTTCAATTTTCTTTATTTCCGGTATTCCTAAAGTCCGTGTTTCACTTCCATAAACTGCTGTGCTCCACACAAAGAGTTTTAATTTTTTTTTTCTAATTCCTAGATCAATATTTAAATTAAAAGGTTTCTCTTTATCATGAAGGCTCTTTTTGCTAGTGCTCTTCTGCTTTTAACATCATTCCTGCTTCGGCCATCAGTTGTAATTTTACTTCCCAAGTAACAGAATTCACTTACTTCTCCTATTGCATCCGATCCTATTTTTATATTTAATCTACTAGTATTAGTATCGTTTCTGCTACATTTCATCACTTTTGTCTCGCTTTGATTTATATTCAGTCCAAAATCTTCCTTCAGTATTTTGTTCATGCCATTAAGTAACTTCTCAATATCCTCAGCCCTCTCTGCTAACAAGACAATGTCATCAGCAAATCTTAGCATACTGATTTTTCTCCCTGAAAACTTATGCCACATAGAAATTTTTCTTTGACTTTCTTCATTGCTTCTTCTACATACAATTTGAATTTTAATGGTGATAGACTACAACCTGATCTCACACCCTTTTTAAACTGATGCATGTCTCTCGTGATTCTCTTCTTTTATTATAGGACACTTGATTCTTATATAGTTTATAGAGTATTCTTTTATCTCGATACTTTAGACCTGACTTCTTTAAAATTTTGAACATCTTGTCC
Organism: Vandiemenella viatica; assembly: GCA_031002005.1. Taxonomy (NCBI): domain Eukaryota; kingdom Metazoa; phylum Arthropoda; class Insecta; order Orthoptera; family Morabidae; genus Vandiemenella; species Vandiemenella viatica. The sequence goes on from JARYHS010008075.1 coordinate 134,380,642, forward strand.
ACACCTAACATTATCAAAAGCTTTTTCTAAATCAACAAATGCCATAAAAGTATCTTTGTTTTTCTTTATCCGCCCTTCAAGTATTAATCTTAAAGACAGAATTGCTTCCCTTGTACCGTGATTTTTCCTAAACCAAAAACTGATCGTCACCTACTATCTCTTCTACTACCCTTTACATCCTTCTGTATATTATTCTGGTCAGTAATTTTGAAGCATGTGATGTTCAGTTAGACTAATGGTGCAGTAATTCTCACATTTGTCGGCTTCTGCTTTCTTTGGAAGTGTGAAGATGATATTTTTATTAAAATCAGTTGGAATTTCCTCCTGTTTCATAACTTTTTGATATCAGCTTGAATAATCTTTCGATTCCTTCCTCTCCTAGAGATTTAAGAAGTACTGCAGGCAGTCTCATCTATTCCAACTGCCTTATTTGCTTTCAAATCATTCAGAGCTTTATCAAATTCTATCCATATAACAGGATCTCCTAAGTCATCAATGTTGACATCACCTTCCTTTTCCATTACACTATTGTTCAAGTCATCCCCATCATACAATTTCTCAATTTATTCCTTCCATCGGTTAGCTCTATCTTCTGAGCTTAAAAGAGGTTTCCCATCAGCAGCTTTAATGTTCATACCTCTTTTCTTCATTTCTCCAAAATTCTGTTTGATCTTTCTGTAGGCAACATCTACTTTACCTGTGACCATTTCCTTTTTCTACTTCTTCACACTTTGTTTGTAGCCATTTTTCTTTTGCTATTTTGCATTTCCTATTTATTTGATTTCCTATTTATTTGATTTCTAAATTGCCTGTATTGCTCTCTTGCTGCTGCATCCTGAGCATTTTTGTACCTTCTCCTCTGATCCATCAGTTCCAAAATTTCTTCTGTGATCCAAGGTTTTTGGGCAGCTTGTTCCCTAAAGCCTAATTTTTCTTTACCAGCTTTCATTATTTCAGTCTTTAATGCATTCCATTCCTCCACAGTTGAGCTCCATTCAGAGTTACTTCTTAGACCCACGTCTACCATTTCTGCAAATTTTTCTCTCGTGTCAGATTGTTTCAGTTTATTCACTTCCTGTCTGTTCTGCTTATACTGCTTCCTTATTTGCTTAAATTTCAGCATGCACTCCATTATTATCAAATTATGGTCAGAGCTATATCTGCTCCTGTGTACGCTTTACAATCTAGAACTTGATTCCTGAATCTATGTTTCACCATGATATAATCTAGCTGATATCTGCCTGTATCCCCAAGACGTTTCCACGTGTAAATTCTTCTTGCATGGTTCTTAAACAGTGTGTTTGCCACTACTAGCTTGTATCTTTCACAAAATTCTAGCAACCTGCTTCCTCGCTCATTTCTTTCTCCTAGACCTTCCTACAGTATTCCCCTTTTTTTCTTCTCCCACTATTGCATTCCAATTACCCCTGATTATTAGATTTTCCTCCCCCTTCACATATTGGATTAATTCTTCAATTTCAGCGTATGTTTTTTCTATTTTTTCGTCATCTTCCTGTGATGTTGGCATATACACTTGTACTAATGTGGTTGGGATGGGCTTAGTTTCTAACCTCATCAAAATAATCCTGTCACTAAACTGTTCATAATAACTCACCCGTTTCCCTACTTTCTTGTTCATTACAAATCCTACACCAGTGACTCCATTGACAGCCTGTGTGCTAATTATTCTGTGTTCCCCAGACCAGAAATCCAGTGCATCCTTCCATTTAATCTCACTTATCCCAATAACATCTAACTTAAGTTGTTCCATCTCCCTTTTTTAAGTTTTCTAACCTGCCTGCCCTATACAGACTTCTAACATTCCATGCTCTAACCCGTAGATTGTTTCTATCTATTCTGATGACTCCTCCCTGAGCAGTCCCCATCCAGAGATCCGATTGGGGGACTATATTACCTCCAGAATATTTTACCCAGGATGAAGCCATCACATATATGTAATTTGAAAGGATTACATGTCCTCGGGATACCCTTTGGATCTTTAATGCAGTGGTTTCCCCTTACCTTCTGTATCCCATGCCGTTTAACATTTCTGATTCATCCGCCTTTAGGACCCCAAGGGCAAGAGGCTTCCCTGGACCACTCTTTGCTCTTCTGCCCTCCTTTCGGAGGCTATTGGCAAACAGTGGGCGACTCCTTATACCGGGAATCTTTTAGCTGCCAGAGACTCGTCCATGCAAACAGGGTGTACCATGTGAAGGAGAGGTTAACATTTGGTTGGAAAAGGCTATTATACTCTCCCAAACCCTTACACCCCATTTAGAGTACCTAGTAAAACAAAAAAGGTTCCTTTCCTTAAATTTAAGAGGATACACTGAAAGATCATTATAAACTTTATTCTAAAATACTAAATATCTAATAAAAAAAAGGCCATGAACAGGTATATATCAGAGAAAATAAAGAATTCAGGCAATAAGATGAAAACTATATGGAATATAATAAAATTGGAAACAGGGAAATCACTCTAATAACATAAAAATAGAACACAATTGATCTGTACATAGTGAAGTAGGGTAAGTTTGTGAAATATTTAACAAACATTTCACTTCAGTTTTAGAAAAATTAGGCTTAGAAAATCAATTCCTACACAGTGCCTAAGGCTTCTTCAGACTGCTTTCCCAAATAGATTTGTGGAGATGCAGTTGCCACCAGTAACAGTCTCAGAAATAAATAAATTCATGAAATGATTAAAACCTAAAAATTCTTCCAGCTTTGACAATATTTCAAGTAAATTATTGGAAAGATGTTCAGATTGTATAAATTATGTACTTTATAATGAATCCTTAACATAAAGTGTGTTTCCAAATTGTCTAAAATATGGTTGTAAAACTGTTGTTTAAAAAAGGAGAAGCAACATGTTTAGATGTCCAATTTCATTTCTTTGAAGATTCTAAAAGTTTTTTTTTTTTTAAAAAAAGTCATGTATCACAGAATAATGAAACATATTACACAATATAATATCTTCACTAATTCCCAATTTGAGTCCAAAAAGGATCATCCATGGAAATGGCTATATATTCATTTTTAAATAACAAATTTGAGGAACTGTATAGTAAAATGAGCCCTGTAGGAATATTTTGTGATCTTGCAAAAGCATTTGACTGTTTAAATCATGACCTGAATTAATAGAATACTATTGTATTTATGGAACCATACATGGCAAGTCGGATGCAAAAAGTTCCCATTTTTTATTCTAAACTAGGGATGCTTCATCAGATTGGGAGAAAATAAAACTTGGAATTCCACAAGACTCTATCCTAGGACCCCTCCTCTTTTTGTTGTATATTAATGATATTCTTGGAAACTTATCTGACAAAGTTAAGAGTGTTTTATTTGCAGATGACGCTAACCTGACTGTGAGAAAAACACGAAACAGTAATTTAGAATTTAATGTAAATGAAGTACTTAGTGAAGTAGCAAATTGGTTTAAGGCAAATTCATTAAAATTAAATTTTGCAAAAACGCATTAAATAAGGCTTAAAACAAAAAATTATGCACAGCCAGATTTACAAGTAAGCTATAAAAATAATACAATCCTAGAAACAAAGTATAAAATTCCTTGGTATTAAAATAGATGAGAAACTCTGTTGGCACAAACATATCACTTCACAACAGAAAAAATTAAGTAGTGCCACTTCTGCAATACAAACACTTTCTCTAACAACAGATATAGCATTAACAAAACAGGTGTACTCCTCATATTTTCATTCAGTGATGTCATATGCCATTATTTTTTGGGGAAACTCTTCACAAAGTAAAAAAGTTTACATAGCACAGAAAAGAGCTATTAGGATGCTGTATAGGGTAAAAGGAAGAACTTCTTGCAGACAACTATTTTTAAGAACTTAATAGTTTTATAATGACTTCTCAGTATATATATTCTCTTATGTGCTTTGTCATAGAACATTTTAACCTGTTTACATCTAATTCACAGGTACACAATTTCAATATAAGAAACAGAAATAACCTGCACAAAAATACAAACTTCTCTGTCATTAGTACAAAGAGGAGTTAATTATACTGGGATACATCTGTTTAATAAACTTCCCAAGAGTATGAAACAGTTTGCAGATAATAAAAATATATTTAAAGGAAAACTGAGAGATTATCTCATTGGCAACTCCTTCTACTCCATTCAAGAATTTAAATGAAATAATTAATTGTATTCAATATGACCTTTTGCAAAACTCAGTTGTAAAAATTAATGTTTATTTTTATTCTCTTTATTTCACTATGATTATGACTCATATTGCATGTATGTGTATTAACCATGACATGTTTGACATACCAGAAGTCCTTCCTTAGCAGGGATCCATGAAACAATCGCAGAATGCAATCAGTGACGGATATGATAAAGGATCTGGAATGGGATTCATTGCAAGACAGGAGGAGGATGAGGAGGGTCATGGGAGTGTACAGGGCATATACTGGTGATGAGGCATGGAAAGATATTGCAATAGGTATGAAAAGTAGTGCATGGAAGGGAAAAGATGACCATGACCACAAGCTGGCACTCGATTTCAGGCACAAGGGTGTGGGAAGATTCTCTTTTTTAGGTAAGGGTGTCAGGGATTGGAATGAGTTACCAAGAGAAATGATGAATAATTTACCGAAAACTTTGAAAGAATTTAAAGATAAAATTTGTAGTGGGCAAATGTAGGTGGGTGCAGGATAGGGGGAAGATGGGTGTGTAGGGATATTGCCACCGGAGCCTATGCTCCATTGCAATTAAAATTAAATTAAACAAGATTGACAAATAAATGAGAATTGTAGTACTGGCCTTTCTACTGGTCCCAATACACTTCCATGTGGCAAACTTATTTTCACTTCCACCTTGTGCTCTGCTCGAAAATTTCTGTGAAGCCTCCTTCCCTCTTGAATGTATTTGCAAATTACTTGTGCTGTTAATCTCATTTCCCTCCTTGTCACAGTTTCTGTATTTATCCACCTCACAACTGAGTTTGAATGCAGCCAACTATGGTGACTCAGGACCTGCATCAGTTCAATCATGGTATGCTGTCTAATCTTCATCACCTTCCCCAGGTCAACCTCTACACTGTAGACCATATTTCTGTCAATGCTGTTTCTTGCACAACACACTCTCAGTACCTTTTCATCCTTTTTGAAACTCCTACATAGGTGTTCTAAGTCCTACAATAATTTTTACCCCTAATGGCATGATTACTCATCAACATTCATGTCATTAGAGATGGGAAAGGACTGGGGGCAAGGAATGGAAAGGAATTCAGCCTTTTTAAAGGAACCATTCCAGCGTTTGCCTGGAGTGATTTGGGGAAAGTATGGAAAACTCAAATCTGGATGAGGATTTGAACTTTTGTCCTCCAGAATGCAATGCCATATAATTACCTCTCACCCAGCTTGCTTGATAAAACCTTTATTACCTGATCAAGTGTTTTTCTATGTTCTAGCAGAGAACCCCCTTTTTCCTTTTTGTTTACATTTCCTTCTTTCTTCCTAAAAGGCTGTGGCATCTTATTTTTCTTACACCTACATGAGGCTCTTCCCAAACTAACTCTTGTAGGAGTTCAAACCTGTTGCGCTCTCAACAAATCAATAAATTTCAGTGTCTTTTAACCTGTTATACTATTTGTTCTATGATCAGTTGCTAACTCCTTCCCATCCTCTTCATGCTCCAGACTTAACCTATAGTCTTCCTGAACTTCAAAGGTTCTGGTAATATTGTCCCTATTCTGAACTAATTCCTGCTGCTCTGAGATTTTTACTATCTCTAAACCACAGAGCCTCAATTATATTTCCCCCTCCCTTCTCACTCTCAGTGTACCTAACATAATTTTACACAGCCCTAGAAGCACCATGCTTATCATACATGTTTTTTTTTTCCCATTACTAAACAGAAGCTCTCAGTGTGGCTGTGTGTGTTAATACATGATCACAATGGATTGAGAAAGTACAGCAGTCCTAGTTTTATTTCCCAGACCTTCCATACCAGCCATCCTCTTAGCAGTATTCCACCTCATAAAATATACAGTACACAAACAAAAGTGAACTTATCACATAGAAAACAGGCTACATGTTTCACAGACAGGTGTCAACACATCCACCACCCAATCAAAACTACAACAGGCCTAGCGAGATGATAGTAGATGGAATCGGCTTTAAAAATAAGCATAGCCTCTCAAAGTGGATATTCAGGATGACTTGCAAAAGTGGAAAAACTAAAAAGAAAATTACAAAGTAAAGTAGAAAAAGTAATTACATGGCTCCTTTGCCAATAATCATATTGATTAACTAGCTGGTACCCACGACTTTGTTCATAAAGTATTTGGATTGACAGCTACCAACATCTAACCACAATAGCACACAATGAGAGACTCGATGCTATTCTCACACACAAACGCTAGTCATCTGCGCTATGTAGTTCAGGCAGCAAAGTAAAATATACGGACACATATGTCTTTGTCGAAATACGAAAATATCCTTGAATGACCAATTCCAACCACCATATCTCCCACACTCTCACTGTTACCGAAAATCGGCCAACGTTATGATTGACAGGTGACTCTGTGCTACTACCACACACAAAGACCAGTGATGTCTCAAAAGTGATACACCATGACACATGCGTTTTTGGTAGAAATATGAAAGGGCCACAGGTCGACTACTTTCAACCACCAGATCTCCCACACCCCCATAGCTACCGACATCTACCCACCATATTACAAGACAGGAGACATGATACCACTACCACACACAAACACCATTGGTCTGTGATATGTAGTTGTGGCAGCAGAGTGACATTTACGGAGACACACGTCTTTGGTTGAAATACGAAAATGCCTTGCATTGACCACTTGTAACCATCATATCTCCCGCATCCCCACAGCTATCAACATTCGGCCAACGTTGTGCACTACAGGAAACTCCATGCTACTTCCACACACAAACACCAGTGATCTGTGCTAGGTAGTGGTGGCTGAAATGTGAAATATAGGAAAACACACTTCTGTATATATATATATATATATAAGATTAGAGTTCAGATATGAGAATGGAGACTTTCCCGGCGTATTGATGCAATGAGTTCTTCATGAGAGTTCAGGCGGATGGTTTCAAGAAGTGACGATGTTTCAACAACCTGCTCGGTTGTCTTCATCATGTCGTTTTTAGATATTATTTCAAGAAATCACAAAACAGACTGGCTTAGCTGCTGGCGAAATTCCAACTCCATGTAGTGATGATCGCCAGGACGCCCAATCAGCACTTGGCAGCACTGGCACCATACCCGATCCAGGTACTCACCACGCCAAACGTTGCTTAACATGTAGCCGAATATGCTGGCGCACTTAATCCACGGCGTCAATTTTCATCCATAACGCCTTGTAGAGAAGATTTCTGTCGTTCAAGACATAGATCCCTAATAATCGGTTTCCAGATTTCACTCAAGTACAGACTGTTGTCTCTATTGATGTTATTATCATTCAGCTGTATTTCCAATGCTTCCAGAATTACTGAGTCCCAGAATGAAGAGACCCTGGCTTGCACCACCGTTTTATCAAACACTATCTTATGCTCTTCATCGAAAGCATGTTCGGCTATTGCGGAGTTATCCATTTGTACCAGCCTTAAGTGTCGTTTGTGCTCAGTAATACGTTCAGCGATCGTTCAGACTGTCTGTCCGATATAAACGTTGCCGTATTCACGACGTATGGAATAAATTCCAGGAATTCTTAGGCCTAAATCATCCTTAACCGAATGAAGCACATCTTGTATCTTGGCGGGTAGCCTAAAAATGCTTTTTATACCAGACCGCGCCAAGAGCCTCCCAATCTTTCCGGACGTGTTACCGGCATATAGCAGAAAGGCAAGAGTTTTTGGTGGGTCAATTTGTTCGGTCGGTGGTCTTGGTGGCTTCTGAATAAAAGCGGGCTCTATCTGTCATGGAGAGTACACATTCTGTTCAAAAACAGTCCTTAGATGTTTAAACTCTATCGGTAAACTCTCACGATAGGAAATGGTTCTCGCTCTGCATACCAGTGTATAAGGAGCTGCATTGCGCCGGGTGATGGTAACTGGCTGCACCCAAGTAACGTTCAGTATGGGTGGGTTTGCGGTACACACTATGTGCCAATGATCCATCAGGTTTGCATTTGATTAAGATGTCCAAGAACAGGATGCACCCATCCTCTCAACTTCCTTCATAAACCATATGTTGGGTTGGATCCCATTAAGATGGATGAATTCCCATTCCGAGTTGATATCTCATAGCAACCAGACGTGTCTATCGAGCGCTCAGGAAATTACAAGGATCTCTGCTCACGTGTGAAGGATAGGTACGGGAAATTGCTTGTGACATTAGCCTACATTTATCTGCCCTCCTAGCTGCTAGGAATTTCTGTGTCCTAGGGCTATCCATTGGGTAGTATCCCGCGGGCGCAGAGCTTTAGGGTTGCTATTGTCGCCGGGAATCCTTACGGTGACAACGAGGCACAAGAGCAACACACCCGTTGTAGGCAGGGCAGGAGAGAAGAACAATCTAAAGGTGAATGACAAAACAGTGAGGTAATGGAGGAAGAGAACGACCAGGATACTCAACTGACAACACAAGAACCGAACACACAGTCAAATAAACAAGCATTTATATTTACTGGAAAACATTTTGAAATAGGACAAGAAGGCAAAGTGCCACAAGAAGGATTCAATTTCACAACAGTGTATGACAGAAGACGAACAGCACAAAATGAACAAAGAGAGATAAAGGAAATCCGACAAAACTCTCGAGAGAAGATGAAGTCGTGCAACAGAATTGCAGTTTTATAAGACCATTCTGAAGTAAGCAATGGTGACCAAGAAGAGCATATGGACGACGTGTCACAATCAGGACAAGAAGAAGCTACAGAAGAATAAAGACCCCCACATCGAAGGATACCATCAATTGCAATGTACCAAATAGGGAACTTCCCAGCACTAAACCAGAAGATAAAAAGCTTCATGAAAGGAGAACTCAAAGTGATCTTCCGCGGAGACAGCATAAAGTACCATCTAGTGACCATGGAAGATTACGAAACGGTAAGAAGTTTCTTCTTGAGAGAAAAAATAAATTTCTATACTCACCAGACCCCAATTGACAAAAAGCTTAAGGTGGTAATCAAGGGATTACCACCAAAAACTCCAGTGGACATCATCAAAACTGAACTTGTTAACTATGGTTTCGACATACAAATGATACACCAATTTAAAAAGAGAGATCCAGATACAAGGGATTTAATTCAACTTTCTACCTATTGTGTAACCCTAAACCCCAGAGAAAAGTCCGAGGAAATATACCACATGAGAGGAATACTATACACTAGAGTAAGTGTGGAAAGTTACAATTCCAGATTGGGACCAAGCCAATGTCATCGATGTCAGTCGACTGGTTCACACTGCAAATTGTTGTCAAATGCCCAGTCGATGTTTGAAATGCGTGGGACGGCACGCTACAAAAATTGTAAAATGAGCCCTCAGGAGTAGGCAAAATGTGTAAATTGTGATGGGGATCACTCAGGCTCGTGGAAGGGATGCCAGGCATACCAGGGTCTTTTGAGACCAAACAAAGCAAAGGTCCAAAATGAGGACAAATCAAAGGGCACAAGAAAGACAAGAATTCAGGGGAAGCAAAAAGGTATACGCGACAGTGACACAAAGCAGTCAGAAGAGAAAAACAAATGGAACGTGGAAGAAGCTATACAGATAACGTGAAAACAAACCAACAAAAAGAAAACTTGCAGAAGTACCGAGAAGAGTAAAGACGAGGCAGAGGAAGTCAAAAATACAAAAAGGAAATACCTTCATGGAGGACCTCAGTGAAATGGAAGATATCCTTGGAAACATGAGTTTTAAAAAGACAATCTCGATCCTTATGACAACACTGAAAGAAAAAAAAGAAGCAACAAGTGTCTGGGGCAAAATCGTTGCATTAATCAAAGGGCTAAGCGAAATGATGGATTAATGGCTAACAACAAGAGAAACTACTTGATACCAATGTATATATTTTCAAAAAATGGTTTAAAAAGTAAGAAACAAGAAATCATTGACATTTTAAAGTGGAAAAAAGTGAACATGATGCTTTTAATGAAAACTCAACTGAAACCAACATATAATTTTCGAATACCAAACATGAAAATTTGTAGAAAGGACAGAGAGAGACAAAGGGGAGGGGGCACAGCAATCCTGATAAAATCAACCATCACACACCAACCAAAATCTTTGCCGGATCTTGAGAACATGGAAGCTAGTGCAGCGAGCATCAATACAATAGATGGAGAAATTACATTTATCGCCGCATATGTGAGCCCTGGGAAACAGCTAACAGAGAATGACTTAAATAGTGCCATGTCAATACCTGAGAGGGTCATACTGGGTGGTGATCTAAATGCTAAACACCTGGCTTGGAATAGTAGAGTCACAAATGGGAAGGGTCAAGATTAATAGAAATATCCGAAATACTAAATCTAACAGTTATGGGCCCAGAAGAACCGACTCACATTCCTACCTCCGCAAGACAACAACCAGATGTACTGGATATAGTGGTAGCAAAGAATATTAGACGAACTACACATCTAGAAACCATAAATGACCTATCATCAGATCACATTCCAGTTTTGCTACAAATCAGGAACTGGGCAAGCAGTCAGGAAAATTCTTAGACAGACGGACTGGGATGGATTCACTAATTTAATTCAACAAAATATCTGACCCCCCATGGAATTAAATAATAAGCTGCTGATAAATAAAGCAATAGATACTCTAACAATAGTATTAAAAAAGCAGATAAACAGGCCTCAGTCGTAATGGTAATGGAGACAAAAATGGAAGAACAACGGACAGCACTTATAGAAGGGCTAAAGTACTTTAAGAAACAACACCGGAAGCACTGGCAGAGATTTAGGGATACAGCAAAGAAAAGAGAAATGAACAGGTACACCAGGGAGATTAGATTAGGAAACGGTTACAGGAAAGAAGAACTGAACAATGGAAGAACAAAGTGTCCCGTCTGACCCACCAACACCGTGACGCATGGAGCCTAGTGCGAGCACTTAAAGAACCAAAACCAGGCAACCAAGCTATCATAGGTTCGAATGAAGCGGTCTTTGACCCAATGAGCCAGGCAGAAAATCTAGCAGATCATTTCGAAGCACAACAGCAATACCAGAAGTGCAACTAACTATGGCCCAACAACGGGAAGAAGAAGAAACCAAGCAAATTGCCAAAGATATTAGAAGATCAGTGGATCCAGTAGACCCCGAATTAACCTGTCCAGCAGAAATAAAAACAATCATAAGATGACTTAGCACCAGCAAATCACCTGGGGACCACCAAATCTTCAACATGCATCTCAAAACGCTACCTAGGAAAGGAATTGTCCTAATGACAAGGATAATTAATAGCTGCATGTTAATCTGTTATTTTCCAATAGCTTGGAAAACGGCAAAGATCATAGCCTTACCCAAACTAGGAAAAGGAAGCTCAGATCCAACAACTATAGACCAATTAGCCTTCTCAGCAGTCTGTCCAAAGTATATGAAAGGATACTCAAAACAAGAATCACAAGGCAATTAGAAGACAATAAGACAATACGCCCCGAGCAATTTGGATTTAGGAACAAGTTTTCAGCAACACTACAGTTATACAGGATGACGGAGCTCATTAGCTAAGGTTTCAATACTTCCAATTCAACAGCAGTCGTATTTTTAGATATTCAAAAAGCATATGATAAGGTGTGGTATGATATACTGTTAAGGAAACTAAACAGCAAATTTAGATTCTAAGTAAAAACAAGCTTATGCTTGGGGTGGTGCACAAAGCTTGAATCTTAGCACTGATCGTGCGTAGTCTTGGATGTTACAGTTCTGACTTAAATATAATAAACCGGACTCCACATAGCTTATTTAAACCAAAAGCTAAGGAAAGGTGAAAGTTCAATATGTTAACGAGTTCATTGCCATTAAAATCACTCTATTCTTCAGATTTTACAAAGTCAAAAACTGTACAGGCGATAGGAAAAGTTACCAGAAGAAAACTTTGCAAGTTCGATTAACCGTTCGAGCCAGACTACACCCCAGAGTTCACTTTATACTGATTATTACTGGAAAGTACATATGGAAAATTTCGTCACACGCTTCTGTTATGGCACTTGCTTAGCCAGTGACCGACACATGAGAAATCCCGAAGCCCCATATGGAGTAATGCTATTTCAAAACTGCATTGTAGTAAAACTTAAATTTGCGAACCTACATGATGCCAAAATACAACTTTTGCACTGTAGTGCTTAATATGAAGCTTGCAGGCCTACTCAGCTACATTTTATTGCGCGCAAGGTTCCTGGACGAGTGAGGGAGACTAACTGAACGCACGAGTCTATATCATCGCTCTCTCCGCTTCTCGAAGATGCCTGGCGACTCTGCTCTCTCACGAACCTTGGGAAAGTATTCTTTTCCTCATTCACATGGGTAGCTTCCGGCGGAATCATCAGATATCAAATCGCAAGTCAGAAAGAGTTTCGTCATAAAAATTGACCTTGACAATAAATATAATTCTATCTCTCTGAAATTTTACAAATACCTAGATATTTGAAGGAAACGTTAACTTTAGTTATTATGAAAATCTCATAACTTGAATAGTTTAGCTGAAAATAAATAATTTAGATATAAACTTTCACAAACTTATTCCAGGCGAATGCTGAAGACATGCAATGCAAAATACTACTTCAACAACTTTTTCTTTAGGAAAGATTATAGAGCTTATTCATCTTTTATTTAGTACAGTGGTTGGTTAACACTGTTTATCAGTATGCCCTATTAACTACTTACTGCTGTATCCGTTGTCTGGTCTAAATTCATCTCCTCAGTTAGGTTTTATTTAGGTCGTGCCTAGCAGTTGTTAGTAAATTGTGAACAGTTTATTTGGATCATCCTCTCCATAGTTTTTGTTTTCAAACTATTATGTGCAGGGACCATGATTGCTGTGTGCAGACGCGGGCTGAGGTGGCTGTTGTGACTCTGTACCACACAACCGACTTTTAGCGAAGATTCGAGCGTATGGTATATCTGGTCAGATTGCGAATGGATACGCGATTTTCTAACTGGTCAGTCACAGTATGTCGTTGTTGACGGGGAAGCCTCTTCAAAGCTAGATGTAACTTTGGGCATTCCTCAAGGAAGTGTAATAGGACCACTTCTTTTCTTAATTTTTATAAACCATCTCTGTAACAACGTTAATTGCAGGATGCGATTGTTTGCTGATGATGCACTTATTTATAGGGAAGTGAGGTGCTGTGATGATTGCTTAGAAATTCAGCGCGATCTGGATGTTATTTCGGAATGGTGCCGTGAATGGCAGCTTACACTTAACTGTAAAAAGTGCAAGGTAATGCAAATAAGTAATAAAAAGACCCCGTTTGCTTACGAGTACAAAGTTAACAATTCAGTTGTTGACACTGTGGATTCCCTGAAGTATCTATGCATAACAGTTCAAAGCAACATGAAATGGGACTTGCACATTACTTCCGTCGTAGGCAAAGCTAATTCTAAACTACGATTTATAGGTCGAATTTTGGCAAGGAAATAGCGTACAAAACACTAGTGCATCCGAATTTGGAATACTGTTGTAGAATTTGGGATCCGTATCGGAAGGGATTGATTGGCATGTTAGAGAAAGTACAGAGGAGAGCCGCTCAATTCGTGAATGCTAGATACAGTCCTTACGTAAATGTCACAGAGCTGATACACGGGTTGGGCTGGGGTTGTTTTGCGAACAGACGACTTCGCTTTCATTTGAATTTGTTGGAGAATATGCGAAAATCTTTAATTTACGAGTGCAACGAAATACTTCTTCCACAAACCTATTTAGGTCACAATGACAGAAGGGATAAGATTCATGAAATAAGATGCCGTACTGATATATTTATGTATTCCTTCTTTCTTCATTCTGTTCGGGATTGGATTGCACTGAATTAGGATTAGTGCTTAGCACCATGTGCCACCCACAGTATTTGTGATTTTCAGAGTATAGATGTAGATGTAGATGTAGAACTGCAAATATCTGCTTTCTAGCTTGAGTTATCATAGAAACTGACTTTAGAAATGAAATGCAATACTAATATTCAATCTAACTCGTGTTTCTGGGAATAAAATTTTGTTACGCAGTTACAAAATTTGATAGATGCCTTACAATATAAGCTTGTGCAACATAAAAATTATTGCACATTACCTAACAAATCGATCTTTTTACGTATCAGTTAAAGGCCAAAGATCGACTAAATGGAAAAAACAGCAAGGGCACCTCAAGGGTCAGTAATATCTCCACCAGCACTCAAAGTTTACATAAATAAATTTCCTTCCATACCAGGCAACACTATTGCACAATTTTCTGATGTCACAGTAGCAATAAGTTCAGGCCAACAAATTAGATCAATAATTCACAGGATTCAAAGACAACTAAGAGAGGTGTGTCAAAAACAAGGTGTGCATAAATGCCACAAGCTGTGTTTTTCATGAAGAAAAGGAGGAAACCAGAGGTCCAATTACAACTAGCAGGTCATTGGATTCCTTGGAAGGAGAAACACAAATACCTAGGAGTGACACTGGATTCAAAACTTCTATACAACCACCATATTACTGAAAAGTGCCACAAAACCCTTAGAATACTAATGAACCTGTATCCGATTTTGTATAGTAAAGAATTATCAACAGACACCAAATTATGACTATATAAAACCGTAATTCAACCTACATTACTATATGGCCGTAAGATATGGAGTACAGCAAGCCACACCCACATTCAAAAAATGCAAAGGATCCAAAATAGAAGTTTATGCATGATTTTACAAGCCTACAGATTTACCAGCACAGATGACCTTCATGAATGGATGAATGTACCTAAAATACACACAGTGATATTCCAACAAGCTGAGAGGTTTCACACGAATATTAACAAAAACAGAGATAATGTAGAAAGATTACGAAATTTTGGTAATTACATGACAAAAAGATGGCACCAATATAAAGTCCCCTTAAGCATAGTGTTCCAACCTGAATAAAATATAGATTACTATTCCCCACTATCAAACCTGTATAAAATAAAGTTTAATACCTAACACCATTATCTTGCATACACACCTAGTAGGTTTCCCCCTATTATGGGTTTTCCCCTCCAAAGGCGCAACAAGAGAACAAGTGAACAAAACCTAATACACAGAAGCGAAGCTGCCATTGGTAGTGTGGTTTGCAAGAACAAACATGAGACAATAAATTAAAAAAAAAAAAAAGCAGCTAGGCAGTCTGTTTGTGATTTCTTGTAATAATATCTCAAATAGACCTGATGAAGACAAATGAGCAGGTCGTCAAAACGTCGTCATTTTTTGACACTATCTGGCTGAACTCCCATGAAGAACTCACTGCAGAGTTCAGATACTTTATATAAATCCACCCATAAATCATGTCACACAAATTTCACGTTTTTTCGTCCCCTCCTTGTCACAACATGTCACACTTTGAACAACTTACAGAAATATCAGTGATGTTGCTTTCCATTTTATATTCATCTCATTTGGCTGTCACCCAAGATTCTCTCTAAAAGAACAAGACTGATCTAGCAATCTAGCAGCTACTTTATAAAACCCTACAATAATTTTCTTCCAATCTTACTGGAAGCATCACATTACTGAATCATGCATTGCCCAGAACTACTATTGAATTCATTTCAAAATATATACATAATTCACATCCCAGGATAATTTTCAAGTATTGTACCTTGTTTCAATTTTTTAAAATTGAATTTCATGCATTTTTTAATGCCTTATTTTTTGTTTTGTGGATAGAAATTTTGAGATTAAATTTTATCTTTTGCTCATTGCAGTTAGTGAAGGATTTTCCAGATAACTGGAGTTTTTCTTTGGAGTTATGTTTAATAAATTGCTAATTTGCAAATCTTATATATATAAAAATAGACGCGTTTTTTCCTATATTTCACTTTTCAGCCACCACTACCTAGCACAGATCACTGATGTTTGTGGGTGGAAGTAGCATGGAATTTCCTGTCGTGCACAACATTAGACGAATGCCGATAGCTGTGGGGATGTGTGAGATATAATGATTAAAGTTGGTCAGTGCAGGGCGTTTTCATATTTCGACCAAAAATTCGCATCTCCGTATACTTCTCTTTCCTGCCACAACTACGAATCATAGACCTTTGGTGTTTGTGTGTGGTAGTAGAATCGTCTTTCCTGTCATGCACTATGGTTGTTAGATGTCGGTAGCTATGGGGGTGTGGGAGATATGGGGGTTGAAAGTGGTCGACCTGTGGCAATTTCATACTTCTGCCAAAGACAAAAGTGTCATGGTGTATCACTTTTCAGCGAAAACTATAGATCACAGATAACTGGCGTTTGTGTGTAGTAGTAGCACAGAGTCACCTTTCGATCACAACAGCAGCCGAATTTCAGAAACTGTGGTACTGTGATAGATAAGTGGTTTTAAGTGACCGACCAAGGTTATTTTCGTATTTCGACTGTCGCCGATATGCCACTTTTCTGCCACAACTACATAGCATAGAGCATTTGTGTTTGTGTTTGGTAGTAGAATCCTATCTCTTGTAGTGCACTATAGTTGTTTGATATCGGTAGCTATGAAGGTGTGGGAGAAATTGGGGTTGAAAGTGGTCGACCTGTGGCAATTTCATACCTCTGCCAAAGACAAAAGTGTCATGGTGTATCACATTTCAGCGAAAACTATAGATCACAGATAACTGGCGTGTGTGTGTAGAAGTAGCACAGAGTCACCTTTTGATCACAACAGCGGCCGAATTTCAGAAACTGTGGTAGATAAGGTGGTTTTAAGTGGCCGACCAAATATATTTCGTATTTCGACTTTCTCCCCATATGTCTTTTTTCTGCCACAACTACATAACATAGAGCATTGCTGTTTGTGTTTGGTAGTAGAATCGTATGTCATGTAGTGCACTATGGTTGTTAGATTTCGGTAGCTATGGGGGTGTGGGAGATATGGGGGTTGAAAGTGGTCGACCTGTGGCAATTTCATACCTCTGCCAAAGACAAAGTGTCATGGTGTATCACTTTTCAGCGAAAAACTATAGATCACAGATAACTGGCGTTTGTGTGTAGTAGTAGCACAGAGTCACCTTTCGATCACAACAGCAGCCGAATTTCAGAAACTGTGGTACTGTGATAGATAAGGTGGTTTTAAGTGACCGACCAAGGTTATTTTCGTATTTCGACTGTCTCCGCATATGCCACTTTTCTGCCACAAACTACATAGCATAGAGCATTTGTGTTGTGTTTGGTAGTAGAATCGTATCTCTTGTAGTGCACTATGGTTGTTTAATATCGGTAGCTATGAAGGTGTGGAGAAATTGGGGTTGAAAGTGGTCGACCTGTGGCAACTTCATACTTCTGCCAAAGACAAAAGTGTCATGGTGTATCACTTTTCATAGAAAACTATAGATCACAGATAACTGGCGTGTGTGTGTAGGAAGTAGCACAGAGTCACCTTTTGATCACAACAGCGGCCGAATTTCAGAAACTGTGGTAGATAAGGTGGTTTTAAGTGGCCGACCAAATATATTTTCGTATTTCGACTTTCTCCGCATATGTCCTTTTTTCTGCCACAACTACATAACATAGAGCATTGCTGTTTGTGTTTGGTAGTAGAATCGTATGTCATGTAGTGCACTATGGTTGTTAGATTTCGGTAGCTATGGGGTGTGGGGAGATATGGGGGTTGAAAGTGGTCGACCTGTGGCAATTTCATACCTCTGCCAAAGACAAAAGTGTCATTGTGTATCACATTTCAGCGAAAACTATAGATCACAGATTACTGGTGTTTGTGTGTAGTAGTAGCACAGAGTCACCTTTCGATCACAACAGCAGCCGAATTTCAGAAACTGTGGTACTGTGGTAGATAAGGTGGTTTTAAGTGGCCGACCAAGGATATTTTCGTATTTCGACTGTCTCCGCATATGTCACTTTTCTGCCACAACTACATAGCATAGATCATTGGTGTTTGTGTTTGGTAGTAGAATCGTATCTCATGTAGTGCACTATGGTTGTTAGATGTCGGTAGCTATGGGGGTGTGGAAGATATGGGGGATGAAAATGGTCACCTGCGGCAATTTCATATTTCTGCCAAGATGCATTTGTCACGGTGTATCACTTTTAAGTGAAAACTATCAATCGCAGATCACCGGCGTTTGTGTGTGGAAGTAACACAGAGTCTCCCATCGATCACAACGTTGGCCGAAATTCGGTAACTGTGGGAGTGTGTGATATGGTGTTTGAAATAGGTCGATCATGAATATTTTCGTGTTTCATCCAAAGACTTGTGTGTATCCGTAAATTTTACCTTGCTGCCGGAACTACATAGCGCAGAAGACTGGTACTTGTGTGTGGTAATAGTATCGAGTCTCCCATCGTGAACTAGGGTGGTTAGATGACTATAGCTGTCAATATGAATTCTTCATAATCACGAACGAAGTCGTGGGTACCAGCTAGTTACAATATATTAAGTTTGACATATTATTATTATTATTATTACTCCGCGATTCACTAAAAGTGTGTGGCGGGGGGTGCATTGCACCTATCGAAAAGGGTTATCGTTTGGAAGGGTTATAAGGGATATGGCAGGAGGCGCCCATGGGCTATTGTGAGGAACCATCCCCGCATTCGCGTGGAGTGATCCGGGAAAACCATGGAAAAACCCAGATCAGGATGGCTGGAGTGCTTTATCGAAAGCTACTCCTGTCGGATTTTAAGTTTACTCGCCCGGTAAATCCTTTCTATTCCATTCCCTAATCGCTCGTGGGAAAAATGAGTACAGAAATGAATCAGTTTCTGGCCCTAATTTCTCTTATCTTATTTTCGCGGTCATTTCGAGATATGAATGTTGCAGGTAGCAATATTTGCTGGCTAGTCATTCCGAAATACGTCTGTCGTGAATTTTTCAATTAGCTTCCGTCGAGAGCAACGCCTTCGGTGTTCCAGGTCTTCCCAACCTAACTCTTTCAACATCGCACTTACGCTTTCCCTCCAACTATATATACCTGTCACGAATCGGGCGGCTCTTCTTTGGACCTTCTCTAAGGCCTCCATTAACCCCTTTTGATGGGGACCCCACACAGAACAACAATACTCTAAGTGAGGACGTACTAGTGATTTGTATACAATCGATTTAACTTCCTGAGTGCATTGATTTAAATTACGACCTAGAAATCGGAGCATACGATTTGCCTTTCCCAATACATTCTCGATATGCACATTCCACGACAAATTATTACTAATTGTTACCCCTAGGTATTTAGCGGAATCTACCATTCTAAGGACAATGCCATTAATTGTATAATCATAGGTGTCACCTTTTTACTTACACGCATGACTTGGCACTTTTTAGCGTTTAATTCCAACTGCCAATCTTCACACCACGCAACTATTTCATAATATCGTCTTGTAACAAAGCGCAGTCTTCCTGGGTTTTTATTTCGCGATAAATAATAGCATCATTGGCAAATAATCTTTTCATCCCCCGATTATGTCGCATAGATCATTGATGTATATGAGAAACAACAGAGGCCCCTAACACGCTTCCCTGGGGAACTCCAGACCCCACTTCAGTAACTGATGAACGCTCACCGTCGAGAACTACACACTGCGTTCTGCCCTTCAGGAAGTCCGCAACCCAGTCACATATTTGTCTAGATATGCCGTAACCGCGAAGTTTCCTAAGTAACCTAGTGTGAGGCACAGTGTCAAAAGCTTTTTTAAAGTCTAATAGAACCAAATCACCTGGGATTGCTGATCTATAATTCGGCACAAGTCGTGAATTAAAAGTGCAAGTTGTGTTTCGCAGCATCGGCCTTTTCTGAATCCATGTTGATTTGGATTTAAAAGCTCACCTTCATCCAAGAACCGCATGACATTTGAATAGATGATATGTTCTAAAATCCTGCAAAATATTGAAGTTAACGAGATCGGCCTATAATTCTGAGGATCATTAACATTCCCAATTTTAAACACTGGAGTTACGATAGCGGTCTTCCATTCGGCTGGTATTTTTCCTTGATCCAGAGAGACTGTATACAATTTCATCAAATATGGTGCAATTTCCTTTGCGTATCTTGAGTAGAATCTTGTAGGAATACCGTCAGGTCCGGGAGCCTTATTGGTTTTTACATTCATAAGCAGTTTAGTTATTCCCTCGACATCAAGAGCGAGATCATTCATAATTTTGTCGGTACGATTGTTAAATATCGGTATCTCCTCTGAGTTTTCTATCGTGAAAGCCTTTTTAAATATATCATTCAAAATTTCTGCTTTCTCTACTCTTGTTTCTGATAATTCACCATTTTCTTTAATCAGCGACGGCATAACCTTACGAGAACCTCTTATTACTTTGATATACGACCAGAACTTTTTTGGATTAGTAATAAGATCTTCGTATAAATTCCTGGCTTGGAATTCTTTAAACGCATCGCGCATTGCCTTACGTACTTCCGCACGCAACTGGACTAATTTAGCACGATTGAGCCGATTTTTTCACCGCGGCATGTAAACGCCTTTGCCTCCTGAGCAAACATTTCACTTCCTTATTGAACCAAGGGAAGTTATTACTGTCCTTAATACACTTCTTAGGAACAAACTGGTTTAAACCGGTCCATATTAGTTCTTTTAAATTAAACCAAAGTTCCTCAACATTTGTATTTTGCGTATACGTTTCAAAATTCTTCGCAAAGTGATCAACCATACCCGCATCGTTTGCCTTATCGAAGCAAAAAACGAGTTTCTCTTTGTCATGCTTCAGACTCAGACTAGATTTTAATGTTACCACAACCGCCTTGTGATCACTTATACCGTCTTATACACAAACTTTATCTACAATATCAGGATTGCTAATTAGAAAAAGATCCAGAATGGACGAGGAATCTTTGTCGCACCGCGTTGGCTCTTCGACCATCTGTTCAAGAGATCTTTCTGCAAATGATTCTAGAAACGTTTCGGTAATTAACTTATCTCTTCCACCCAACCTGAACGTGTATGTGTCCCACCTAACCGACGGTAGGTTAAAGTCACCACCCACGATCAATATATGTCCTTGAATTTTTTTGTAAATGTTATTAAGCGACTCTCTGAAGTATTCCGCGGTAGCTAAATCAGAATCCGGAGGTCGATAAAACGACCCGAGTATGAACTTTAAATTTTTGCCAATTTTTACCTTGACCCACATTAACTCGCAAAAATTTTCCGTTTCAGTTACGACAGAGCAATTAACGGTTTTACTTACGGCCACGAACACACCCCCGCCCATTGAAACAGTTCTGTCCTTCCGAAAAACATTGAAATGAGGGCCAAATACTTCGCTAGATTCAGCTTCAGGCGTCAACCAGCTCTCGGTTCCTAGTATTATATCGACATCATTAGTCGCAACTGAGGCGTGAAAAATCCGCTACTTTCCCTCTAATACTCCGAAAATTTAGTACCATTACCTTAGCTGCTTCGTATAGTTATTTGTGGAGTCTATAATAGCATTTTTCATACTCGCACTCTGACCGTAAACGGGTGAAGTAATTGGAGCTGTAATATTAAAATTATTCGGGCCATCACTACCGGGACCAGCTTCTATGTTATCAGCACATCCTCTTCGATGAAATGAAGGATCCTCGGGCCTCATGCTGTTCCTAAAAAATAATTCATATCAAGACGGTTCCATATTTTTGCAGCCACCTTGGACGCCATTCTAGGTGTGTAGTGGACGCCCGACCTGTCAAATGCGTCCCAGCTGGCAGCTATCATCGGACGAAGGTCGACGAAGCCCCAGTTGTTTTTGCGACACAGCTCCTGCAAATTACTATTTAAATTAAAGATCTTCCACCACACAGCCTCCCCACAATCGACACGCGGCACCACACTACAAATTGAAACTGCAATGAAACTGAATTTTCCCGGGCGGCTTCATACGCCTTTCGGCCCAACTTGTCCATGGATTTAACTATATCTGGAACAGAAACACGACACGAGTCATTAGTGCCGACGTGCGCAGCTACTCTTAACTGACGGCAGTTCGATTCCCTAATCGCTTGTGGAATGGCCTCGATGACACGTGGTATGGTTGCTCCTGAAAGAGAAACGGAATGAACATTAGTATGAGGATCTGCACCATTCTTCGTGGCTAATTCCCGTAGCGGTTTCTCCAGCCGTCGCACGTTCGAGCTGCCAATGACCAGTAAACCTTTTCCTGGCAAGGCTCGGGATCTGCGAGTAAATCTTCGCTGCTGCTCTTCTGGGCCATTCACGCTTGAATCTACAGCCTCCTGTAACACAGAAAAACGCGTTGCGTAGTGGCAAGGTATCGTTTTCCCTTCGGCTAATTGGGAATTTCGACGCCTTTCTCCGATCCACACGGTGCCAGACGTTTTCTGCAACTGGAACCTGAAAATCCAAACTTGCCAGTTCCACTAAAGTTGGCTGCGGAATTTCTTCGACGCACTGCCGTCTCCTCGTCTAGGATGCTCCATACCTGCGCTTGAAGAGACGCCATAGTATTAAGAATCTCCTCGAGAACCAGACGCCTACCAGAACACTTTGCACAAGCCATGTCACCTGAAACAGACAAAAACGGAACTACAAATGAATACACAAAAATCGGCGACCGCTACTAACGGCTGCTAACGGTCGTGGCTACTGCTGCTACAGCTGACTGGCACACTACCTAAAAAGGAAATAATCAAAGATAACGACAAAAACTAGCACAATTTAAATCACACACAAAAGTTGGCTACTGCTGCTACGGCTCAACTGACTGGCACACTACCTAAACAGGAAATATTCAAATATAACGACAAAAACTAGCACAATTTAAATCACACACAAAAGTTGGCTACTGCTGCTACGGCTGCGGAGGCTCAACTGACTGGCACACTACCTAAACAGGAAATAATCAAAGATAACGACAAAAACTAGCACAATTTAAATTACACTCAAAAGTTGGCTACTGCTGCTACGGCTGCGGAGGCTCAACTGACTGCACACTACCTAAACAGGAAATATTCAAATATAACGACAAAATCTAGCACAATTTAAATCACACGCAAAAGTTGGCTACTGCTGCTATGGCTGCGGAGGCTCAACTGACTGGCACACTACCTAAACAGGAATAATCAAAGATAACAACAAAAACTATCACAATTTAAATCACACGCAAAAGTTGGCTACTGCTGCTACGGCTGCGGAGGCTCAACTGATTGGCACACTACCTAAACAGGAAATAATCAAAGGATAACAACAAAAACTATCACAATTTAAATTACACACAAAAGTTGGCTACGGCTGCGGAGGCTCAACTGACTGGCACACTACCTAAACAGGAAATATTCAATATAACGACAAAAACTAGCACAATTTTAAATCACACACAAAAGTTGGCTAGTGCTGCTACGCTGCGGAGGCTCAACAGACTGGCACACTACCTAAACAGGAATAATCAAAGATAACGACAAAACTAGCACAATTTAAATTACACTCAAAAGTTGGCTACTGCTGCTACGGCTGCGGAGGCTCAACTGACTGGCACACTACCTAAACAGGAAATATTCAAATATAACAGACAAAAACTAGCACAATTTAAATCACACGCAAAAGTTGGCTACTGCTGCTACGGCTGCGGAGGCTCAACTGACTGGCACACTACCTAAACGGGAAAATAATCAAAGATAACAACCAAAAACTATCACAATTAAATCACCCGCAAAGTGGCTACGGCTGCGGAGGCTCAACTGACTGGCACACTACCTAACAGGAAATAATCAAAGATAACAACAAAAACTATCACAATTTAAATTACACACAAAAGTTGGCTACTGCTGCTACGGCTGCGGAGGCTCAACTGACTGGCACACTACCTAAAAAGGAAATAATCAAAGATAATGACAAAAACTAGCACAATTTAAATCACACACAAAAGTTGGCTACTGCTGCTACGGCTGCGGAGGCTCAACTGACTGCGCACACTACCTAAACAGGAAATAATCAAAGATAACGACAAAAACTAGCACAATTTAAAATTACACACAAAAGCTGGCTACTGCTGCTACGGCTGCGGAGGCTCAACTCCGTAATTTGGATTAAATAGCCAGATGTCTTCTCATTTTCTGTAAAGGTCATGTATTAAATGTAGAAAGTTTGTTTAATTAAGTTGTTTGTCCCCTAATTAATGTAAAATTCTTATCACCAAATATTCCTGTCAATCAAATGCCCTTTCCGAAATTTGAGGAGGTGATTTCCATTAACTATTTATGCCAATTCCATTATCTATTCATGAACTTCCTGTTGTAAAATCACTTTGTTATCACAATTTAATCAGCAGTAGATTTAAAATGTTTAGTTCCTATTTTAGTGTAGATTTTTTTGTATGTACTATCAGAATAATAATACCACTGTAGTTGAAGCTTATTTTTTGGTCACTGATTTTAAAGAAAGGACTTCTTCCCATTTAGCTTACACTATCTGTAATGCAATCCATAGAAATCAGTATTAAATTACACCTCCCATAATTTAAACATTGCTATGTTTGAACCATGTGTGCATGGTGCTTACCTGTTCTTTTGGGAGAGAATGGAACACTTTAATTTTTCTTCTGTAGAGACAGCTTCTGCATTATGATTAGTTACCTGATTCCCTAGTTCCCTGTTGAAGCATTATTCTCTTTTCTGATGTCCTATCTATTGTTGATCTGTAATAATGTCTCTGTGTAAGTGGTTTGACACTTTACAGGCCACAATTCCTTGGTTAAAAATATCTAGTTCTATGTAGCTGATGAATCATTCCCCTGATTCCTTATGAGCTTTAGACAACAATAACTTTATCAAATTTCTGTATAATTTGAAGTTTAATCTTCATCATTTTTGCTTTTTGTATACAAGTCTTTCTTATACATTTGCTCCTTTTCTGAAGTACCAGATTGTGATAATGATCATCTTTTTCTCTTTCCATGCACCACTCTTAATAATTCCACCAATATCTTTCCATGTTTAATCATGAAGAACAAACTCCTAGCACTCTCTTTACCTTCCTCTGTTCTTTCAATGAACTCCATTCCTGCTCTCTTTACTATCTTAGTTACTGAGTGTGTTCTGCAGTAATGTCCAAAGACAAATCTATCAGTCTTTCTTTGGACCAAGTAGATCACTAGTAGTATACTTCACTGGTTAATGTCCCAATCTTTTGCAGAGCAATATTTTAAATTTTTGTAAATGATCAAAACCAATATCACATTCTCTAAAGCTTCTTGATGTCCAAATAGATAGCCAGCGTTAGCTTTAGGTTGGGCCAAAAACAAGGAAACTTAATAAAAAAATACCTGTTGAAAATGTCTTTACTTGAAAAAAATCTGCCATTTAACTTATTTAAGCATTAGTCTGCAAGGGTTCTGGCTGTATTTTGACATGATTTATTTTTCAATATTCAAAGTGGAAATTTTTATTTTCATATATTTTTCGCTAGATTTCTTGAAGGATAGAACATGCACCCAACCCTGCCCTACTCTGGCTGTGCCCATGTTTATGTCTTTAGTCTTAAATGAACAGTTGTAAGTTTTAGATTTTCTTATCCTCGATATCGACCATCTAAGGTCCACCAAAAGTAATCCTGTGCATTCATTTTCGATCCTTCTTTTCTTGACTTCCAACTGTTCTTCATCCTTCACTTTGCTGTTTCCTTCTTTCTTCCATCCATATGTTATTACATTTCCTCTTCTCTTTCTCCTGGAAACCCTTGAAATTTGCTCTATCTTGTATTAAATCTTCTGTCATTCTGATCTCAGTTACATCTTTCTTTAATCATTGGATCCACTGGTCACCCTTCTTACTTTTGTAAACATGTTTGAAAATTCTTTTTGTAAGTCTGTTGTTATCCATTCTCATTATGTGACCAAAAAACTGATTCTCCTCTTTCTGATTATGTCTGACAACCTTTCAATTTCTTCTTCTTTGTATCTTTATTCCTCCGGTGTCTAAACTCACCACTTTCAATTTTTAGTGGTCACCAAATTTTTCTCAAGATTTTACTTTCCCTTTTCTCTATCTCTTCTACTTCTCCAGTTTTCATAGTGAACAAACATTCTGAGGTGTACTGACCTTCTGGTTTGATTACTGTGTTATAGTGTTTGATTTTAATTTTCTTTGAGAGATGATACTTATTGTATGTATCTTTAATCAGTTGGTAAGTTAGTTCTAGTTTTCTTGTTCTTGATATGTTTGCTTTCTTATCAAGCCCATTAATCTGAATTACTTCATGTGAGGCCAAAAATTCAGTGGAGTTGTGTAAACGTTCGGATCTCAACTTTAACCATGATTATGCCTTGGATAATTAGTTTGTGCTATGCAAAATAACTCGGTCACCACCTAAATTGATTTGACTCCAATTTAGGAAAGGTATACAGTCATTAAAAGTTCCAGCTGTTGTAGACTAAATGCACTATATTCTGTTTTTTTTTTTTTTTTTTTTTTTTTTTTTTTTTTTTTTTTTTTTTTTTTTTTTTTTTTTTTAAACAAAGACACAGGCTTGTGGCAATCAGACGAAGTCTCCAAAGAAATATAAATGCAGGTATGATTAACATGATCGAGTAAGACCATTGTTCCAAATAAAACTGACTAATGCATGGAAGATGATAAAATTTTGTCATACGTCCTAAAATTCAATGTGTCTGCCAGTGGCCGTTACTTAAGTTACTCCGCAGTGCCACATAGCATAAAATGCCCCTCAGAGCTGTGTGGAGTCACTCTAAGTGATCTTCAAAGACTGGCCAACGTCCATATCATGCCACAAGGTAGTATAGTCATGCTCTAACTGAATCTGAAAGACAAAGACTGGGGGGAGGGAAGCTTATGGCTGCAATATATAAAAAAGACCATGGGAATGCTACTTTTTCCAGTTTTCCATGTAAGCAGTCCAATGATCTGATGAAATGTAATCCTTAAAGATGGTGAATTTCATCATACTTTTGACCTTGGGGACTTAAAATATTCCCATTAATCTGACATTTTGGCAGTAGCTAGGATGATTAAAAAGTGTTAATTTTGATCCTTATAACAAATTTTGATGCTTCATTAGTTTGGTCGTAAAACATTATTTTCTAAAATCCTAAAACTTGTTCATAATTTCTATAATTTTGCAGCTCTGAAGCTGAAATAACCTTAATTTTACTTCTTATTGACTAATCTTTCAATTGGTACCAAGAACTCCCAGTTCCAGTTTACTGTTTTCTACCAGGTTGTACAAAAGTTGAGCCAAATATTGTGCAATTCTAAAATTTAGCACCACTAATAACTTTCTTGTATCTGAAAACCTACTTTAAATGATTCAACGTATTCCAAAATGAATACTGAGCGATTTTGAAGTTGCTACCTGTTTTTTCCGATTTACTATGAATTTCTGAAATATTTTTCCCTTGTAAGCTATCTGAATGGCCATTTTATCAAAGTATTGTTGCCACCAAAAATTTACTTTAATTTATCTTGACCCAATGACTTCGTTAATTTAAATTAAACTTACTGGAAACTCTTTGTATTTGACTATGCTCTATTTTGAATACAGTTTCTTCCCTTCAATTTATGTATATTATCTAAATTTGTTAATTTTACCTTATCCATGTGTTGAAAGTTTCTATATATTATTCGAAAAACAACCTTTAAACTTTATTGAACTTTTCTAAACATTGACATGTTGTATAAACAAAAATTTAGTTACTTTCTGCCTATAAACTGACTTTCTATATCTTTCCAAAATACGACTTCTCGAATTTAAGGTATGTAATTACATGTTAAATTTTCCATGCCAGTTTCTAGCTTTTAAAGTATTCAAACTTTTTAACATGGTTCTCCAGCTACAAGCTTTATCATGTTTTAATATTTATTACCGGTATCCTGAATATCTTCCAAAATGAAGAAAACGTTATCCTTAGCAAAATTATACTGAAACTAAGGGAGCATGCATAAACCAAGTAGCTCCATTTGGCCTCCTGTGAACCCCCCCCCAAATAGCCCTACATGGCTTTTGCCTCTAATTCCCCCCCCCCCCCCACCGCACACACACACACATAGCATGTAGCTTTTATCCCCTATTGATTTCAGAAGACATTTTGTAGTGTTTTCTCTTGTCAGACTATTGTAAATTACATACGGAGATAATTAACTGAGGGAAATAAATATTCACATGCTGTTGTGTGTTCTGTTAATCATTTTAACTGTGAAAAATGTTATGAAAAGAAAGCTACGTGGCCTGGCTTGGAACCCCCTCTCCCCCCATTGCGGAATTGCGGAAAGCCCATCTCCCTGCCAGATGCCAGTTTTTATTTTAAATTCCTCTGAGATATCACCTATAGATTTCACTTTTGAATTTGTTCCAGTGAGGGTTTGCCTGATTATTTTGAACAATTTTACGTCAACACAAAATTGCTGTAAAATGTTCAGTAATGAGACTCTTATCTACTGAGTCACAGGCTTTCTTGAAATCCACATAAGCTATAACTTAGTTTTTCTTATTTTTAGCACTGTCTCATATTACAGTTTTCAGATGTAGAGTTGGTTCGGCACAGGCTTGTCCTTTTTTGAACTAACCTGGGTAATTTCCAATTTGTTTGTCTATTACTGGTTCAATTCTGTTTTGAAGAGCTTTTGACACTTTCTTATATGTTAGTGTTACCTGGGAAATTCCTCTGTAATTGTTCACATCTGTTTTGTCACCATACTTGTACAACGGGTGTACCAGTGTGTTCTCCATTCATCAGGAATTTTTTTCTGTTCGCCAGATTTCCTGCAGTTTGTTTGTTAGTTCCTGCCTTTTGTGAACACCTGCCTCTTTCCACAACTCTGCAACAATCATATCTTCCCCTGCAGCTTTATTGTTTTACAGACCTTGAATTTTGTTTATGTATTTCTTTCTCATCTGGTGGCTCTGCAGGTTTAATGCTTGCTTGTGGTTGACTGAATTCTAATCTTTCTTGAGGTTCTTCACAGTTCAGTAGTTTTTCCAAGTAACAGGACAAAATTTTGCAATTTTCTTTGTTGTTTAGACCAATTTTTCCATTTTCATATTTAAAGCCAAGGTTTGGTGGTTGATACTTTGTTGTTTCCTCCTTGAACATTTTGTAAAAGTTTCTTGTATTACATTTAGCTAAATCTTCATTAATTTCTATGAGTCTACTTTTTTCATGCTTCCTCTTGATGCTTCTTATAATTTTAGAACTTTGTTTTCATAAGGTGTTGAAAGTTTGGAAATTCTCATCAGTTTTACGGGAATGCCACCTTTTCCAATGTATCAGTTTCTCATTTTTGGCCACTTCACATTCTTCCTTCCAGCATTTATGCTTCTTATTTCATTTCATAGAACATAATTTGTGGAAAGCTTCAGTTATTTTTGTTCTCTGATCATCCCAGTTCCTTGCAGTGTTGTTTTTTAACTTTTCTTTGCATTTTTTTATTTACTTCTGAGTTGTTTCATAACATCAAATTTAGTTCTTCTGTCTGTTTGCAGATGACATAATGCTGTATAAAAGGATCAAAACGATAGAGGACTGTAAACAGTTGCAGGGTGATCTGGACAAGATATCTAGTTGGGTTGGTAAACATGGGATGAAGTTAAATGCAAAGAAGAGTCAGCTAATTAATGTTACAGAATAACTTTAATTTAATTTAATTTAATTTAATTGCAATGGAGCACACACTCCGGTGGCAATTTCCCTACACACTCAACTTCCCGCTATCCTTCACTCACTTACATTTGCCCTCTACAAATTTTAACTTTAATTTCTTTTAACGTTTTCGGTAGGTTATTCATCATTTCCCTTGATAACTCATTCCAATCCCTGACACCCCCACCTAAAAAAGAGAATCTTCCCACACCCTTGTGCCTGAAATCGAGTGTCAGCTTGTGGTCATGGTCATCTTTTCCCTTCCATGCACTACTTTTCATACCTATTGCAATATCTTTCCATGCCTCATCACCAGTATATGACCTTTACACTCCCATGACCCTCCTCATCCTCTTCCTGTCTTGCAATGAATCCCATTTCAACTCCTTTATCATATCCGTCACTGATTGAATTCTGCGATAATTTCCAGAAAAAAATCTAGCAGCCCTTCTTTGCACCCTCTCCAACTCCTGTATTTGATACGTAAAATGAGGGTCCCATACTACACTACCATATTCGAGCAATGGTCTCACCAATGTTTTGTAACCCAATTCCTTTACTTCTCCCGTACATCCCCTCATCCCTCTCTCCAACAAGTGCAGAACTTTGAAACCTTTTCCTACCACCTGTCCAATGTGTCCAGTCCAGTTAAGCTTGTTATCAAAAGTAATTCCAAGATATTTACATTTCAAGTCTTCAGCAAGCAATTCTTTCCCCACCTTAAATTCATAATTAACCTTTTGTTTTTTATTTGTGTATCTAATAAGCTGACTCTTCTTTGCATTTATCTTCATCCCATGTTTACCAACCCAACTAGATATCCTGTCCAGATCACCCTGCAACTGTTTACAATCCTCAATCGTTATACAGCATTATGTCATCTGCAAACAATCTAATTTCAGATAGTAAACAATCAACACAATTATTCATTAGAATAATGAATAGCAATGGTCCCAATATGCTACCCTGTGGCACACGCATTTTTACTTCTACTTCTTTTGATACTACATTTCCTTCACTAACTTTCTGTTTTCTAACTTTTAAAAATTCTTTTACCCAGGAAATCACTTTCTCATCCACTCCAATGGTTTTTACCTTATTAACTACCATTTAATGGCTTACTTTGTCAAACACCTTTGACAGATCTAGTGCTACACTATCAATTTGGCCTCCCTTGTCCATTTCATCTGAAATATCTTGCATAAATCCCACCAACTGAGATTCGCATGAATATCCTTGCCTGAACCCATGTTGCCTACTTGAAAACCACTTACGTTCCTCACATATATTTCTGATGTGGTTGCATATCAATCTTTCCATTAATTTACCTACCACTGATGTCAAACTGATTGGCCTGTAGTTCTCAACTCTATTTCTCACCCCTCTTTTATGTACCAGTACTACTATTGCACTTTTCCAGTCCTGTGGTAAGCAGCCAGTATCCAGACTCAATTAAAATAATATTTCAAGATAAAGTACAATGTCACATACGGCTATGTTTAAGATATCTGTAGTAATATTATCTTCACCAGCCCCTTTATGTTTTTTCAGCTTTCTTATTTCCTTCATGATTTCCTCAGGATGAATATCAAATTTTTTACTATCGTCATTTCTAATTGTGTTTTAAGCTCGTTCTCCGAATTAGACCCTCCTGTTTCTGATTCATTGTCCCTAATGCTTTCACTGAACCAGTTACTTAAAATCTCTGCCTTTTTCAAATCGTCAATAACTTCTTCTCCATCCTTATCTAGAAGCGTCTCTACAACCTCCCTTCCCATCAGTTTCTTGATATATTAGTAGCACAACTGCAATCAGATATTCTAACAGATATAGAGAACTGATTAAAAGCAGATATAAATTCCATGCATTTTTTTTATTCTTTAAAAAACAATAGGTTGAACATTTAATGAAATGATAAATTCCATTTATAGCCATAAATAAAAATCTATATTGTAATGAAAAAGGTGTCAGTTTGGTTTTAAAAATTATATGGAATAATACAAAAATGTTGATATGTTTCATCTATAATTTACCAAATACTTATATATATAAATATGTAGTCTGATGATTTCCGTATCATGCAGTACTAGTAGGTGACTTTACTCTGCCATGGATTAGTTATATTCACAAAAGTGGTAGCGTGGATACAAAAGCTTTCACTATTGGTCTATGTATAACTTTCTGATTATCATCTTGTACTTGGCTGAATACTCCTGAAGATAGTGAAAACATGTTGCATCTTATTGTTATGAACAGACCAGACTAATTAAAAATGTTTCAACTGCTACAGTACTGACCAATTATAAAATTGTTAATTGAATGTAAAAAAAAAAAAAAAAAAAAAAAAAAAAAAGTAAAGATTCTTTAAATCTTTGAAATGCTTCAAAGAAATTAATTTTAAGATTTATGTGAAAGATAGGGCTGTAAGGCTTTGGGGGAGACTATTATCATTTTCCAACCAAATTTCAACTTCTCCTTCACATGGTGCACCCTGTTTGCACAGATAAGTCTCTGGCAACTGAAAGATTCCAGGATAAGGAGTCACACACAGCTTGCCAATGGCCTCCGAAAGGAGTGGAGAGTGATCGAGGGCACCCTCTTGCCCTTGGAGTTGGAAACGGCCCCTAAAGGCAGATAAATCGGAAATTATTAATGGTATGGAAATGCAGAAGGCAACAGGAAACCACTGCAGTAAAGTTCGAAGGGTATCCTGAGGCCATGTAATATTCTCAAATTACGTATAGTGTGATGGTTCCTTCCAGCGTAAAATATTCTGGTGGTAAAATAGTCTCCCATTCAGATCTCTGAGTGTGGACTGCTCAGGCAGCAGTCATTAGAATGGATAGACATATTCTATGAGCCAGAGCGTAGAATGTTAGAAGTCTGAATAGTACTGTTAGATTAGAAAACTTAAAAAAGGAGATGGAAGTTTGTTGTTGTTGGGATTAAGTGGAAAGACTCACAGAATTTCTGGTCTGGAGAATACAGGATTTTTAGCACACAAACTGTCAATGGAGTCACTGATTTAGGATTTGTAATGTATCAGAGAGTAGAGAAATGGGTAAGTTATTGTGAAAAATTTTGATAAGGTTAGAAACTAAGTGCCCCTACCACCAACCATGTTAGTTCAAGTGTACATGCAAACATCACAGGAAGATGATGAAGAAATAGAGCAAATATATGCTGAAATTGAAGAATTAAGGGGGAGGAAAATCTAATAATCATGTGTGATTGGAATACAGTAATGGGAGAAGGAGAAGAAGAGAATACTGTAGGGAGTTTTGGTTTAGGTGAAAGAAATGAGTGAGGAAGCAGATTGTTAGAATTTTGTGAAAGATGTAAACTAGTTGTGGCAAACACACTGTTTAAGAATCATGCAAGAAGGATATATATCTGGAAATGTCCATGGGGATACAGGCAGATACCAGCTAGATTATATCATGGTCAAAGAGAGAATCAGGAATCAAATTCTAGACTGTAAAACATGCCCAGGAGCAGACTTAGACCCTGACTATACTCTGATAGTTATAAAGTGCAGGCTGAAATTCAAGATGGTAAAGGAGCAATACAAACACAAAAGGCTGGAAGTGAATAGTGGTGGACTGGTGAATCTTTTTGTCCTCATTCCCCCATTTCCCAAGAGGTACATTAATAAGTTGGTAAGACTCTATGTCACATTAGTGGTAGATTGCATAAATGATACTCCAGCAAGGTATATACAACATTTACATTTATTTACAATATTACATTATAGACAGTTAATCCTCCCTGAGTCCTTTATATGCAAGTCAGTTGTTCCCTTCTGCTAATGTTCGAGTAATTATCCTTCTAGCTGACACAATGTTCAATATCTCCCAACTACATTTCCCCAAAGTGGCTTTGTCCCACCTGTTGTACTGAAGATGATGGTGTATGCTGCTAGGCTGATTCCATCACTGCTTCTGCCAGCGGCCCACTGCCTGCCTCAAATCTGCCATGGCCGATCTTTCAAATCAACCTAAAATCAAGAGCCAAGATGGACGATCTTCAACGATGAGCGACTGAGCCACCGAGTGACCTTTTCTGCTCCATGCACTCTGGTTTTGTCCTCTTACCCCCACTATTTGCATGTGGTAGGGAGGCTTTCCGACCAATAGCTGCCTCTGTGACTCTCCCATCCTTTGCCAAATGATGTCATTGTTCAGCTTATTCTTGCCGACTATCTGGGTGTTGGCTCCTACATCATCACATTCCGAAGTCAACTTGTGTTTATTCTTTCTGTTGCAACTGACCTGCTCCTAGTTTCACTGTATGAAATCGTAACTTATTCTAATTTACCTAAATGAACCCTGGGGGCCACCACACCTGTGCACACCATAAAATAGGACTGTGCCACTCAGTCTTCTACATACTGTAATGATAGCATTGCACACCCAAATAGATGAGGAGTGCATCATCTAAAAGAAAGTGGAATATCGCTGAAAAGTGACGTAGAGAGAAAGACAC
Organism: Vandiemenella viatica; assembly: GCA_031002005.1. Lineage (NCBI taxonomy): Eukaryota > Metazoa > Arthropoda > Insecta > Orthoptera > Morabidae > Vandiemenella > Vandiemenella viatica. The sequence continues at coordinate 134,414,853 of JARYHS010008075.1, forward strand.
TGGTTGGCCAGGACAGTCACATGAGGTAAGGGATTGTCTTGATTGGCCGGGAGATAGGAGAAGTGGCAGATATATTAGTGACGGAGGGAGTAGAACATGTGCTTGGGAGTTAGCCGGTCGTGCGAAAATGTTCGCCGAATATGAGTATTCGGTCAAGTACCGTCCGTATTCTAGACTACACTGAATACGAATTTTAAACATATGTGCTGAAGAAACTGTAGTTTTATTTGCTAACCTGCAATCTTGAATATTATGGACAGTGCGATACACCAATGATCATGTCTGGTACCGACATTCTATGCATTGTGATTGAATAAACTGTACAATAGATGCAGTTCTTGAGTTCGGCACTCGAGTGATATTAATAAATCCTCATTTTAATCATTATACTACTTTACTCTACTCCCCGTCAAATTTCTTTCTCGTACAATCAAGTATTTTTTTCTACAAATGTTATTTGAATACAATATTTATTGTGTTGATGTAGTTTCAATCGTGGTCTTCTCGCGTCTCTTGTTGCTGCTCGTAGTTCCGCTTTCGTCAGTGCCTCGGCGTGCAGCCTGACTCTGCGCTAGCGTCACACCCTCACATCATGGTCGCCTTGTGACGGACGTGTGCTGAGACCGCCTGCTGTCCACTCGGTCATTGTGTCTTGCGTCAGCACAGCTTGTCTGCTTAGCGATGATGGCTGTTGTTTCACCATCACTGCGTCTCCTCTTTCTGTCATTTACTTAGTAAAAAAATTTCTATCACACACTGCATAATTTTCTCGTACTCTAACCATTCTCTCGCTGCTTAGGGAGCGTGCACAAACTACGTGGCCCGGTCTAGGGAGGGAGGGTTTGACTGGAAGGATTCGCTGGGCTACGTGGGGGGTGGTGGGGGTTCCAAGCCAGGCCACGTAGCTTTAATAACATTTTTCACAGTTAAAATGAGGAACAGAACTCACAACAGCATATGAATATTTATTTCACTCAGTTAATTATCTCCTTATGTAATTTACAATTGTCTGACAAGATAAAACAGTACAAAATGTCTCCTGGAATCAAAAGGTAAAGCTACGTGCTACGTTGAGGGAGGGGGGGGAGGTAGAGACAAAAGCCACGGAGGGCTACTTGGGAGGTGAGAGATGGTTTACAGGGGGCCAAAATGGAGCTACGTGGTTTATGCACGCTCCCTTAACGAATCTCTTCTTCTTCTATCTCTTCACCGATGCTTCCTTCCGCTGCTGCGTACTTCGATTTCCTGTATGTTACATCATCTAACATTGTTTCTCTTCTCCACGCATAACATTAACACTTTAGATTCCTACACATAACTCTTATATCGACATTAACATTCGCGCTTCTTATACTGTTCCTCTAATCATGTATATTTTTCATGAATCCATTTCTCAATTCCTTTATCGATAACACATTGCTCTAATTTAATAAAATTCTTTTCCTAGCATACACACTCCTTCTAAATGTCTTTCGTATTCACAATTAATTCTTAACAGGTTAGATATCTACAAATGACATTTATCTCGACATTTCCTTCTCGTTTATCTCCCATAATTGATCCATACCTCATCTCTACTCAAAATCACATCCTCCAATTGTTTCTATATGTCACGAACTGTTTTCCTCTTATCGTAACAAGAATGTGTTGTAATGCTTCATATGATTTACTTAAGAATATACATATTTAATGGCATCATCTTCATTCACTTAATGCCTAAATATTTCTTACTTCACGCCGTTGCTTTCTCACTTTGTTTCTCAATCGACTCTTTCTTCTGCTAACCTGCACTTTCCCCGCAAATATTACGCGCTATAATGTTTCTTAATTACTTCTCGTAACGCTCATCGTATATGTTTTCGTAATCCAAATTCTTCGCTGTCTTTTCTCGGCTTTTATGTCACTCTTTTCGCTTCGTTGCATTATTCCGACGTGTGCTCGATAAATTCGCTGTCTCGCTTCCCTGACCTTAGCCAACTTGTTGATAGGCTGTACCGCTGAACATCCATGACACACACACACACACACACACACACACACACACACACACACACACACCTGCGTTCGTCGTTCTCGTATTGCCTTCTTTACACTGGCTGCTTTTTTTGAAGTCCGCTACCTTCTCTCTTCTGATCCTCCTTCTGTATCCTCGTAACGATTCTCATTGGTTTTATCCTTTTGGTTCCAATACCTAGTACTATTCTGTTTTTCGGAGCTTCCTTATTTTCTTTCTTCAAATTTTCAATAACACTAGCGAACTCAGCTTGGTTCCACATTCTTGAATTGTTTCATCCTGAAGCAGACCTTTAGTCTCTTTACTCAAATCCATTGTTAACAACGACGAATTCATCTTGCCGCTGTTTTCTTCTGATTATTTCTGCCTGCGACTCCTCTTCTCCGTCCTGTTGCAGATTATTCATTTGTTTTTCGGGTATTTTATCCAGATTCTTATCTTCTTCCTTCACAACATCTTCTGCCTCTATTTGCTTTTCCTGCTCCACTGCTTTATGTTCTAACATATCTACTTCCCAATGGAAGACATCTTGATACATGACCAGGGGCGTAGCTACCATAGGGCTAGGCGGTGTAGTGCACCGGGGCTCCTATGTTCAGGGGGTCCCCAAGGGTGTCTCGGGGGGTTACGCTTGGTTTTTTTTTTTTTTTTTTTTTTTTTTTTTTTTTTTTTTTTTTTTTTTTTTTAGCTCTTTAGTCATCTGAGGGGGGGGGGGCTAGAGACACAGGGAGCCCCCACCAACTGCTCGGGGGCCCCCAAGCACAACTCAGAGGCCGCCCAGGCTCAGCTCAGATGGCCTCTGCCAGCAACACAAAACAAAATAAAAGTCGCCCATCTGGCCTGAGGGCCCAAAATAAATATTTTGCACCGGGGCCCTTGTTGACCTAGGTACGCCACTGTACATGACACATCTCAACTTGCATCTCTGTATCCACCAAATGCGTTGAACCCAAACCTTCCACAATTCTTTCAATTCTCTTCAGCGCCTGCACAGTCTGCTTTTCTGCCATGATGCGCAATTTTCTTTCTTCCTTCTGCTCCTCATATTTCTCTGCCGTTACTTTCGGATTAGTCAGTGTGACCTCCTCTTCTGTGATATTTAATACTGTCAAAATACATTTTCCGCTTCGGACCACTACAAGTGCTTCCGGAATTAATAAACCTGCTGCCAATTTCTGCTTTGGTACAACAGCTTCTTTAATTCCTTGTATTCCTTCCACTTCTAACTCAACTGTTTTCTCTTGTCGCGCCCCCACATGAATGCATCGCGTCTTTTATTGTGGCGCCGTCTCCTTAATTTCTTCCTGTCGTTTCCTCGCTTCAATTTCTTCCTCACTCTTCATTTTAATGGTGTATCCTTATATTCTCACCATACTTTTTCCATAGTCTGTTATGGCCTTCCACTCCATCAACCAATCTCTTCCCAGTATAATATCATAGAGCGTATCTATTCCTGCAGGAACAATTTGCATCTTATGACACATTGTCAGTTCTCGACCTTCCTTCAGAGTAATCATTATCGCTCCTTCGGTGAATAAGGGTTTTCCTGTGATCCCTTTAATCTCCACTCCTTTCATCATTTCTTTCTTGAGGGCCTCTCTTACGCACGCCGACTTGAGAAGAGATACCTGAGCTACAGTATTAAATAACAACTAAATTGGACTGTACTTTCTTTAGTCACACTCCAATTGAATTTGGTCATTCTGGTTTCTATTGATGCAGTAACTTTTTTCGACTCCCATCTTCGAACTTCACCGGACCTCAAGGTTTCTTTCTGACTTAGTTTTCCGAAATTTGCACACTCTCCCGTGGTCCTCGAACCAGTTCCACCCATGGACATGCATTAAGGTGCGTTTATGTTGGAGCTGCGATAAACGATGAGAATGGCGATACTAGCAAAGCGAAGAGAAGTGAAACATGTTGACAATGGAGGCGTTTATACTGGAGCAGCGCGGAGAGCAACGTATAGTAGCAGGGCAGCGATGAGAGCGACGCGAATCACCGCGAGCATTTTCTTCGCTATTATCGCGGATGGCTGTCGGCTGTTTGATCGGTGAAATTTTTAGTAGGTCCCTTTTGTGGTACTGTAAATACGAAAATCACCATACCAGATGCGTTCTAGACAAATTGTAGGTTAAAATGACCACTAAATAAATTACAACACATAATTATAAACGCATTTAATTACTACGATTTCCATAATTGAAACTCATTTTAATGTGTTTACATTATAAACCTAAGATTAAAGTAAAAAAAGAAACATAAAATGTTAATACAGCCAAAGAGAAATGGTACATAATTTACTGAAAAAAATATTTTTCTAGTAAAAGTAATTTAAATTATAAATATAAAAAGTAAATGCATAATATGTAGAAATTTGTTTTAATTTATTTAGAATTGTAACAAAAGTAGATTTTATATACCGTAAGATGCGAGTATTTTCTGCAGCTTGGTTTCGCCTTCCAATATTTCTTGGTGTCAAATTCTTAAGATTTGAATTGCTAGTTTCTTTAAGTTGACGTTCAATACCTTCTCTGTAAAGAATAACATTATGTAGGAAACAAATTGTCAGCTACGTTTAAAGAAGTTTCAATTGCTGTGGCTAAAATTCTCCAGTTAATAAATTATTCCAAAGACACATGTGACGGTGTCGCATGCTTGCTTTTCGGGGATTCAGGGATAACATAAAATCTTTATTTCATTTCATTCGTAGCAGTCAAGACTAGCCCAGAGCTGTTTCACAGTTTGTAACATAAGGACCGGATATTCTGCCGAGTCTTATCAACCACAGTCCTCGTGGTATCCGACACTTGCATCTTACCACTGCGTGGTTACTCGTGGGAGCTGAACCGGTAGTCAAGGTCATGGGAAGCTAACGTCAGCTACCAACTTGCGGCGTTAAGCCTTTCCCCCTACCCTTAGGACCTCAATGACATCACTAGTAGCCAGTAAGAACACTTGCTTGTACTAAAATCCTAACTAGCCAATTGGGAGCTAGCTTACCCCCTCCATTAGCGCCGAGTGCTAGCCATCATGGCGACGACACAAGTTCGCTAGTCACCTACACCTTGGACTCACAACAACATCGCAACACTGAGGTAATCTGCTGCTAGCTTACTATTCCATGCTGAGCTAATATTTCATGATTGCATTGAATCAGGAACTATCTCATGTCACTCCATCCTCCAACTTATTTAGAGATCGATTCCATACTAAGCCCATCGCCGTCATTATGCAACCATATCATAAATAGTACCAACCGTGCCATAACTATATTGCAATCAGTGTGTTTACGAAATAATATCTTTATCTGAAGTGTTTGTAATAATGTGCTTTCCTTTGCAACGTATTATTAATAAATAGCCAATTGCTTTATACGCTGTGTGTTTCCTTTCACTACCTGATCACTGAAGTAAGATACAAGATAATTCTAGATAAATTATGCTAAGCGTTCATCCAGATGTATGCTAAAATACTAACAGAAGAGAGTATAGACATTTACAGAGCTTGTTGTCTAACTGCTAGCATCAAATAAGTATTTAGCCTAATATCTCGGCATTAACATTGCAGACAGAAATCGTACAGATTTCTGGCAATGGTCGAGACGGATCCAAAATCCATCTGTCGCAGTTATGTCTCCGGTCGGCTATCTCACACGCGACAATGGTTCTTCATGTTCTTGACAACCTAGCATTGAAATATCTGCTTGCATCTAAATATTTTCCATGAGGCTATAAGAAATTATTTAAAAATTGGTAAGTTCCATCACCTATAAAAACACGAAGTTAAAAGATTTCAGAATTTGGCAGAGGGATTTTGAATATTCAATCTTCCATGTGTTAAAGATACATACAGAACAGCAGATCTAACTGTTCCACCGTCACTCTGTTTACCATAACCTCCAGCTTCAATTTTTATAAATTTATAGTTAGTACTGACCAATACTTCCAGAACAATAGAAAAAAATTTCTTGTATTTATCGAACATTAATCCAGAATGTGCAGGACAAGTTACTCTGGCATGTTTTCCGTCAATAGCGCCCATGAAATTCGGAAAATTACAAATATTGTAAAAATCTGCATCTGTTTTTTTACGCAGTCCTGTTCCTCTGGAATTATCATATGTAGTGGTTGAAATAGTTTCCATACTTATTTTTCTTACAATTTCTAAAACTGTTGCAACGCATCTCCAATATGAAAGGAATAGGCTAGATTTCTACATGACAGTTGCCTGCAATATAAAACACGATTCTACGCTACTATCGAAGCTCCAATATAAACACTACATGAAGAAAGAAATTGAGCGCCGCTCTTGTCGCCGCGTTTATCGTCGCTCTCATCGTTTATCAAAGCTCCAACACAAACGCACCCTTGCGGATGATGTCCCGATCTTCGACATTTGTTGCATTTCATCGCCCTGTAGGCACGACACTGTCCAATATGACTCGACAAATTACATCTGTCACAATGCATAAGATTCTTCAAATTTACATCTCCTCTGTAGTTGCCCTTATGTACTTAGCCTTCCTGGCCCTTTTCTCCATTGTCTCTTCTCTACAATAGCTTCCTTGCATTCTTCTTGGAACTTTTATAAATGAGACTTTGAAAATTTTTAACAGGGATTAGTCGGTATTTATTCCTCTTCATGACTTGCAGTTTAGGAAATGATTTGTTCGATAGCCAATTTCAACTGTAAAAGTGTTTTATAATGTGACTTTGAAGCATATAGTGAAACTTGAATCTGAACTGTGCATCTCTTTTTCTTATTAGTATTCATGAAACTTTTCTTTCCTGAAGGTAATTAGGAAAGTGGCGGCCATACAGTTGATTCATCCAGGCTTATACACGGTTTAACAGTTTGATCAGTGAATATTTTGACAGTACTGAAAGCAAGTTGGAGGTTAGTTAAGGTGATTGAACCAATACTTCAACCCCGGTATTGGTTTCCTCCCTTACAATTTCCATAATTTGAGTTATGTTGCATATTTAGTACTATTGTTTTACTACATAATTAGTATTTTTTATGTGTCACACACGTCATCTGTATTTGCAGATAAAGTAATTGTGACAACTTCCTGTGTTTGCGGCTGAAAATATGATTATTCGTTGATTCAAAACTAATGTTATTGTAATTTTAATGATTGCATATCTATTATTTAGCAGTTATCAAAAAGCAATTGTATATCCTTTGATTTATTGTTGTCTCGACCGTTGCCTCAGTGCATTTGAAACAAATTTTCTTAGGCCTACCGACGAAAGCCGCCTTCTTTCATGTGCTGCTCTGGCTTTTGATTAATCCCTCTTGCCACGATTTGGTAAATCACCACACAGCATTATTTTTAAGTGACTAACATGCATCCTTTCAATTCCTTGTTATTATTTCTACTAAAGGCATCAAAAGTTATAATGAAGTGTATCGCCGAAGTGTGTTATAAAAACAACATGACTCCGCCGTCTTCCTCAGTATGAAATTTCGTGTTTTAACAACACAATCTGGTGACCGTGAGGACTTCATTGGAATTATACACTGAGAAAGTCTCCTTTCTCACATAAAAAATGAAATTTCATTCTAAAAAGTCATTACGCCACTTATAGTAAAACTGAAATACTTGACAGTTTATTTCTTGGTGAGTAGTTTCTTTTAATAACAATAAATCAACTATAAGATCAATCAAGAAATTGGGAGACAAAATAATGAATCCCACAAAAACAATTGTTATAAAAACAGACCAAGTTTCATGCTTGTACAGTGACAAAAAGCTATGAGATCTTATTCTAAACCAAGTCGACACTTTACAGAGTATTTTCACTTCACTTTGTGGAATAGAATGTTGTAGATCGTTTATTTAGAATAAAAAAAAATCTCTGGTGACTTAACCATTATGCACACCATGTTTTCAAACTGATATATTTATTGTAAGGTAATTAATATGACCTAAGACTCAATATTTTGCATTTTTGATTATTTATTTAAAAAAGTGATTTAGATTTAAAAAAATGTAAAGCTCGAAATATTTTTAAGACAGGCTAATAAATTTTAATGTCATTTTGCCAATTAGAATGTTGTTAACCGTTAATTTTATCATTTAACGTTAAAATTGATTTATTAATTTAATTAATAGACTTTATTATTTAATTTGTTAACATTTTAAATAATTATGTTTTAAAAACGTGTGTAGAAAAACTGTTAAGAGCCAATCCCATGGAATCCCGCAGTATTGGCGCAAATCCCACAAAAATCCCGTGGGATTGAAAACACTGTGGTATTGCAATCCTTAGGTGAAATAGAATTTCGTATGGCTCTATCTCATTTAATAAAATTTTTAGACTGTATAAACCTCAGCTAAAAGTGCTGCTAGTGAAAATAAATGTGGCAATTTCTAATTACTTTAGTATTAGGCCTATGATTTTTATTTTCGACATATTTTTACGATGTTGGTTTAATTTGGAATTGGAAAGTCTTTTATTTTTAAGATTATATTCTTACTATCAATTTACAGTGTTAGTGACTTTAAATGCTCCCCTCTATTCATGATTCTGGAAAGTAGTTTATCCATAACAAACGTATCGTAAAACCCAGCTTGTCCTCTTTCCTCATAACACAAACTTTTTGCTGGAGGATTGCAAACACAAAGTGTACAGAATAAAGCAATAGATTTGTCAATTGTCAGTGAATACCTGATTTCTTAAAAGGGCAGCTTCTATAACTTTCCAGTGTGGCTGTGTGCATGAAGGTGCCACCACAACGGATCGGGAAGCAGGGCCGGCGGATTATGTGGATATGGTGGGTAGAAGTACCCACCCGGGAACTTCTGGGAAAGAATTAAGAGAACAAGAGAACAGACCAGCTAAGCATGTTAGTTTCATCATTCAAAATATGTATACTGCTGACTGTATACCCATAACAACGCCATTAGCGACGCGCTAAATTCCGTTGACGCTTCAATAGATTCCGCCACCCTAGCTGTCGCCTACTGAACAAACAATCGTAGTGAGTGAAAGCAAGAATGTTATATAATAGAATATCGTACATCCAAAACACTTGTGTGTGAAAGCTGCATTACTGTATTTCAAAGGTGTTTCGACTGAATCCGTATGTATTCTCGAAAAAATTTTTCAAATGGATATAAATTTATTATGAGGCTGAAAAGGAGAAACGAATTGAGTGTAGATAATGCTAAAAGACAGTAGAACGTGGAGGATAAATTTGTATCGTCCTTAGACGTATGATCCGCTGGAACTTTAAAAGATGGCATTATAAAGTCAGCTACAGTCAAAATCAAGACAGTAGATAATTAAAAGTAAAATTCTTGTTCTTCGCTATTTACACGAATAAGTGTGTACGAGGTATGTTCAAAAAGTAAGGTGAATTTTTATTTTTATCGAAAAATATTTATTTGATCATCAATATTTACGTTGTCCCCTTCAAAGTATTCCCCCTCCAATCTAATACACTTGTGCCAACGTTTTTCCAATCCTCGAAGCACATCTGATAAGCATTTTTTGGTATACCCTTGAGCTCTCAGGTAAGTAGTCTTTTCCTCCTCTATCGTTGTAAATCTTCGTCTTTTCATTGGTCTCTTCAGTTTTGGAAACAGGAAAAAGTCGCAGGTGGCCAAATACAGTGAATATGGTGGCTGAGGTATGATTGTGATGTTGTTTTTGGCCAAAAAATCACTCACAAGCAACAATGGATGAACAGGCGCATTTTCGTGGTGCAAAATCCATGAATTCTTTTCCCACAAATCCGGATGTTTTTTTCATATTGCTTCTGGCAAATGGCACATAACTTCAAGGTAATACTCCTTATTGACCGTGATGGTGATTCGACGATTCTCCAACACTTTCTTCACTTCTTCAACGTTTTCATCAGTGCTGGGGCGTCCACAATGAAGTTCGTCATTGACATCTTCTCGGCCATCTTGGATGAGCTTGTATCACTTATTAACAATTTTTTTACTCAAAGTAGATTCACCGTATGCCACTGTAAATATTCCAAGTGTTTTGGAGCACTTAAGCCTAATTCCATTTTTTACACAAAATTTGATGCAAAATATTTGATCCATTTTTTTCGACAGCAGAAAATCGCTAAACACACACAACAGTTCTAACAATTATGCCTCTCACAAACAATGCAAAGAATGCAATATAGTTAAAACTGTGAATATATGTGCGGGAAGAGTGTACCAAAATAAGAAAAACAAAAACACGAAAATCAACTGTACGAATCCAGCAAAATTAAAAAATTCACCTTACTTTTTGAACAAACCTCTTATCTTTTGAATCTTAACGCGTATGTGCTAAAGATGTAACGGAAGTGACATTATGGAGGAAGAAACAAGTTATATGAAAATGTAATTTAGTGTCACAGAATCTTCATTTAGTGCCTAATTACTTCTATTTAATAAAGACAACAAGTGAAATTAAAGCTGCTTTCGCTGAATAATTTTTTGCTAGCAGCACTGTTAGGCGGAGCTAACGAAACTTGCGGACTAATAGCAGGGCCGTAGCTAAGGGGGGACAATGTGGGGCAATGCCCTACCTTAAAATTCCAATGCCCTACCTTAACCATCAACTAAGATAATTCGATAATTAACTGTTTGTTAATAGTATGAAATGATGGGGGAAAATTAAGTTACTACTAATGTAGCTACGTGTAAATAATTCCAAATTAACTACAGTTTGTAAATATCATATATATACTAATTCTTTATTCTGCTCTCACACACATGGCACCATCTCTACCGGAGGTTACAAACAGGTGGAGGGTGGAGTGTTTGTCCGAAGACATTGCCTCCAAGGTAATTAAGATGTTACAATCCTTTACTGTCGGTGTGTCTTGTTGTTGGGTATCAGTTTGCTAGGAGACTGAGCAGTCTTCTATGTCTATTTTCATATAGACCAATTGTGTTGGCCGCCGGGTTGTTGCATTGCCTAACATTTTTGTAAAATATTTCCGCCAGCTGACGGAATCTGTCCTTCAATTTAGGTATACCGGCGTCCTCATGGAGTGCATCCGTGGGGAATCGGCACGGGTGATGGAGGGCTCTCTTTATTTTGAATGATCTGAAGCTTTCTGGTTCTCTTGTCACTAGCGTGTGACCACACAAGACATGCATATTCCATAATAGGGCGTATGTGCGAGGTGTATATCTTGACTCCGTGGAAGGGGCTAGTTTGCTGTCCATTTTTGGTATTGAGTAGAGGCTGTAGAGCCGGAATTCGTTGATGTGGCTACACCAGTTCAGTCTCTTATCTAGAGTCATCCCCAGCTAGCGTGCTGTGATGGAGCATGGGATTTCTTTACCACACAGGCGAAGTAATGAGTCTGGATGAGTTGGTTGACTGGCCCCAAATCGCTTGGTTAATATAATGGCTTGGATCTTGGTGGGATTTATTCTATACGCCACCTCCTATCCCAGGTATCGGTTACCTGCAGAACTTCCTATAGTCACCGGGTGGCTAGTGCTCTACTGTGACTGGTGGCCAAATGCACAGTATCGTTAGCGTAGGTTGCAGTCAGAATACCATTTGCTGGTCGGTACATCAGCGGTGTGCAGGGAAGTATAGCACTGGCCCGAGCACGGAGCCCCTGGGGAACTCCTGCCTAGATGTTCCTGGTGGAGGAGTAAGCCTTGTCAAACTTGATGCTGAAGGTCTGGCCAGTGAGGTAGGATTGTAGATGCTTCACATATGCCCCACGGATACCCTGATCGTAGAGCTTGATCAGGAGCCTCGGTGCCACATGGAATCGAAGGCAACCAAGATGTCAAGAATTAAACGTAGCGCTGTAGTTCTTGAAGATGAAAGCATGGGTCACCGCATTCCCTACTCGCATCAACTGCCGTGTGGTGGAATGACCAGCTTCGAAATTATAGCAGATGGATTTGGTATAACATTAGCGTCATCGATGAAGGCAGGTAGACGTTTTAGTAGTAGCCGTTCGAAAACTTTGCTAATGTCCTGGAGCAAACTTATAGGCCTGTAATTCTGAGGTAGGTGTTTGTTTTCCCAGTGTTGTGGATTTCCACTATTTTAGCGCGGTTCTACAGTTGCGGGTTAAGCTGTCAAGATGGCATTAAAGATAGCGGCGAGGTGGACAGAGGCCTCCTGAGGAGAGTGTTCTGATCTCCATCGCGCCTGGTGCTTTGTGTGGGTGCAATTTCGACAGGTACCCTCCCCCGGGGTGATGTACTTGTATTTGATGATCGTCTTCAGCATCGAGGTAGACTCTGAGGCACTGGTAGACTTCTGTAAGGTGGGTGGGATCCACATTTGTTTGCGAGGGCTGGAAGTTTTTCACAAAGACATCAGCAAGTGCTTTGACCTTTTCCTATGGAGACTCTTGAGTCCATACTATTCGTCCGATGCTTATCAGGGAAGCTTTATCTCCTTTTGCAAGCGACTTAGTAGTCTTCTGGTCTCCAGGTTTTCGTAAGCTTCCTGTCTTTAGCAAGCCGGTTTTTTGTGGAGTATTTCCTCCAGGAGGTGGGGGGGGGGAGGGGGGAAAGTTGCAGAGTGGGAGCTGGTCTGGGTATCCTGACTGGAGTACAAGCTGCAGTTTCATCTTTGACTGCTGTTTAAAAAGACTGAAGGTCAACGTCAATGTTGTTAATTTTGGGTGGATCAGCTAGCTTGGTTCTGTAGGAGTACCTGGTAGCGCCATCCAGTTTGTTTTATGGTAGTTGAAAGATGGGTCTTCCATGATTTTGCCAGGGTCAAACCTCGACCTCTATCATAACCGACAGTGATCTGAGGAGAGTCAGTTTATGATTGAGCTGGCAACGTAACCCTGGATGCCCTTGGTGATAACTATGTATAGAACATCTGGTCATTGCCGTTGCTCGGATAGTGGGTTGGCTCTTCTGGTGCCATATGCACATGTTGTAACTGTTTGTGAGGTGTCTCAATGTTATACCGCTGTATTGTTGTACCTACTATTCTAGTCGGAATGTTTAACATTAAGGTCACTGCCGATCACAACTTTTCCGCTGAAATCTGCCAGCGCCGTAAAGTCAGCTTCTTTGAGCTGTCTTCGAGGAGGCCAGTAGAACGAGATAATGGTTAACTTCCCATTAGCAGTAGCCACTTCGACTCCGAAGGCTTCCATCTGCTAAAGGGGTGGTAGGACTATTTCATGATGTGGAATGCTGTTCTTAATGAAAACCGTGACTACACCTCATCGGTGGGTCTGTCACGGCATAACAACTGTAGTTGGCTACTGCAGCTTGCAAACAGGGTTTCAAAAAGGTCTCTGACACCAGACACACGTCAATATCTTGGTCTCGAAGAAACCGCCTAAGCTCTAGAAGTTGGCTGATCATGCTATTAGCATTCCAAGCACAGAATGATAGGGAATGTAATAGTGGCTGTCTATCCATTGTGGTTGCAGTGTGGACACTTTGCGACAGCCAGAGCATTGATAACGGCGCCGGTCATTTTCTCCAGTTGCTCGGTAAGGCGGCATATCATCTTTAGGGCAGACTCCAGCTTGTTTGTTAGGCTGTCCAGTTTGTCTTGTGCTTCGTCTGTGACTCTTTGCTGATGGGAGGTGACGTGGTGACAGGTGGGTGGGTCGACTGGTGAGATTCGTTGCTCAAGAGGCGATCTGGCATATGGACTTGCAGGGCACCCTATAGAGGCGACACGTTCTTTGTTGGAACTGGATCCGTCTTCTTTCGCCGACGGATGTTGTTGCACTGCTGCGTTCTTAGATCCAGACTTTCTCTTCCGTCTGCGTCGCGAATGGGATGTGGACATCTTCACCTTGCCAATGGGGGCCTGATCTTGCCCTGTTACGGGTAGGTTTTCCTGGTGCCCTGGAGATGGATTACTATTTGTTGTTGGTGTACGGTCTGATGGCTTTTCCTGTTCAGTTAATAGCCCTGGGTCTCTTGAAGGCCGGGCAGCCCTTATAACTGGCCACGTGTCCACATCCGCAGTTGGATCACTTGGCGGAGTGTCATACCTTCTGTGAAGTGCATTTGGTAGAGTCATGTTGGCCTGCACACTTGACGCAGACTGGATGCATTTTACAATTCTTGGACACGCGACCGAAACGCTGGCAGTTGTAACATTGCGCAGGTCTAGGCATTGACCGAAGTTTCTCAACCTTCACTATGAGGTGGCAGATTCTCTCCACCCGAAAGATTGCTCCGTTTTCCTGGCAGTCCGCAAGGATCACCAAGAATAGGGGCATTAATATGTTACTGCCGGGACGGCGAAGTTAGGCCACCGTTTGTACAGTAAAGCCCATCTCTGACAGTTCTTCTTTCAATCCTTCAGTGGGAAATGTTCTTGGGATGCCCCTGAAGACTACTTTGAGTAGTGGAACAGCTCCATTAGGAAAGGTGTAATATGGGATGTTACTGTGTAAAGCATCCCTGTAGCGGCTGTGGTGAAGCTGAACTTGATCTCATCACCACCGGCAGTTTTGGCAGCGAAGGGACTCTTCACTACAGCTTCAACCATATCGTGGAGCGTCTTATTGTTGTGCTCAAATTGCACTACAATAGCGGGATGTGTGCAGATCTCTATATTGATGGCGCTGGTTCAGTTTCGGACTGCTGGGGTTGTAATTGGTATCTAGTTTCTACGGTATTGGAGTGGAGGTTTAAAAGTGTGCCTAGGAAACATGAAGTCCTCCACATCAGCTCGCTGATGGGGTTGGAGGGTGGTGGGTAAACCCTCTTTGTCTCTCACAACAGTTGAGCTTCCAGAGCTACATGGTTTCCACACAGGGGGGCAGTCTCTTGGACCGACACCCCTTTCCTCTTCTTCGCCGTCTTCTTGTATTTATGGCAAGATTTCTCACTACCTGTTTGATCAAGACTCTGGTGCTGGTGGTCGGGCCGTGTGCAGTACGGCTTCATGCTGCCAGTTCACTTCTTGGGTGTTTTGAAGTCTCTGCAGCAAGAGGCAAGGTGCGCCTCTTAGCTGCGCGTGGTTCGTCATGTCACTGTCAAGGCTGGGGTGACAGCATGTTACTGATGGGAGGGATGTGTCCATCCCCATGCCCAGGTTCTGGCAGGTCGATTCCGCCTCGGTGTCTTCTGGTGAAGGCGACCACAGAGAGTCGCTGTAGGTGACGGACGCCGGAGAGCGGGAAGTGCCTTTCGATTAGAAATCTTCTGAGGCAGGTGCAGCCTAAAGGGAGCTTTGCTCTGGTCCTTTGTTGTCACCGTTAGGTTTGCCAGGACCAGAGATAACCCTAACACTCGCTCCAGGGGATTCCAGTCCCGCGGGAGTGGGCCGTGTGGCGGTAAGTCCCTGTCAACCTCGAGAAGGGAGGGCCAAGCCAAACAACAAAGAAGAAGAGGCAGGCTAAGTACCTCACTCTATTCTTCGCTGAATGTATCATGCTCACAGATGGCATTTGAATTAGATATTGTCTATGGTGTTCGTCAGTGTTGTGTAGGTACAATGTTTCAGTCGGTTTGAGACCCAACTGTTTATTTATTGTTCTGAATTGAAGACCTATTAATTTTGCAATGGATAATACGGACTATCTTTAGCAAAAAAACGAAGATTTTAAGAGGAAATTGACCACGAAGGACTTCATTCCTCAAAACAGATGGAAGCATAAAATACAATTGCCACTCCTAATCCTATGGAAACAGGTTTGGTGAAACGGTAATTTTAGTATTCCTTCTGATATTGCACAAATCGGAGAACCGATAAAGCAAGTTATTTTAGATGTATATCTAAAAGAAAATAACAGGACCTTTGCAGCGGACTGGTTCAAGTGATATAAGTGGTTGTAGTATTCAACCGAGAAAGATGCTGCTTTTTACTATTCTTGCCAGCAATTTTTACCTCATGGAAGCAAACAGACTTTATATACTTGCACAGGATTCAGAAACTGGAAAACTGCCACTGATTAAAAAACTGCTTTTCCAAAACACGAAAAATACATTTCTAATACACGAGCCATGGTGATGTGGCAGGACAAATTACATGGAATATCTACTTATACAAGTAGCAGTGTTGAAACATTGATATATAGAAAAGCATTACAAAAAAATGGGTCTTGTGTGAAGTCTATTATTGAAGTAATAAAATTTCTAGTAGTCAATGAATTGGGTTGGAAATCATATTTTGGAGGAAAAAAAAAACTAGGATTATTTCGGAATTTGTTTGAATACACCTGCGTGAAACATCTAAATTTGAAGGAGACTCCCAGTCATATACCACAAAATGCAACATATCATTCACCTGAAATTCATATTCAAATAATTCAAGCAGTGCGAAGTTCCATTGTTAAAGATATTGAGGAATATGACGTGAACTGGTTTACTCTAATATAAGATGGGACGAGAATTAAAATAACCGCGAAAATATTGAACAGCATTACGTTATATTACGGATAGATACGTTAATGAGTCGTTGCTGACAGTTACAACTACTGAAAAGCTTGAAGCAGCAATGTATGGGAAAGTTTCTGGAGTTGCGACCAGAACAGAAAATAAATTTGGCCAAAAATTCCTTATGTCCACTGCTAAAACCATCGCTTGCATTTTATAGTTATCAGGACTTTCTCAGAAATGATATTCATTCATCTGTTTTTTGCCTGGCTCCTCTAACAGCATTGGTCCAGACACTTGGTGGTTAAAAAAGTTGTAAATGATACTTATTCATTGTTTTTTATGACTTTAGATGAAATTAAAAATGATAGATTTAACGGTGACGATGTAGCTAAGAGTGTCGGTATTGTAAGTCATACTCAATTTGAAATTCCGAATGGCCATGGTTGTGTAAAAAAAGAAAATCTTATCCATGTTTCAGCCTCCAGATGCAGCTTTACAAGCCCAAAGTGCAGTATTGAAACATGCCATAACAATCGTAAAGTGCATCCAAAATAAAAAAAAAACAAACAAACAAACAAAAAACAGTCAGATGAAATGTATCATCAACTTTTGGAAGAAGCTAAGTCTAAGACAAGCGGCAATTCCGAAAATAGGACCCAGATCTAGAAGGGGCTCAAGAGGCAAGTCAAAAATTCAAATTGTATGGATGTTTACTAGATGATGGCCCTTCCTGTCCCTCCGCGAGACAAAATATAGACGACCAGGATGCTCAAGCCATTTAAATCTAATTATTTTGAAACACTGGACATATTAATTGCTGAGTTACAAAGAAGATTTTTAGACAACGACTATCTACTAAACTCATTAGCCAGCCTCAATGAGTTGGATGTAGACAAAATGGTACCGTTGAAAAATTTGGGCAATTGGTGAGAAAATTAAAGAAAAGTATGTAGCTGCTTGTAAAATATTAGTGTTATTTATTTATATCCAATTCACAATTTCAAATTTGAATATATTTTTATGCCGCATTGTGTTAAAACGTTTGGGCCATGTTAATTGTTAAACACCTTACCCCAAAATCAATCGACACTGCTTGTAACAAAAGAACTGGCTAATTTCTCATACAGAAAATTTCGTTGGCAACTCAATTTGGAATTCAACCAGCATTCTTGATACCTTGCCATAGGGCACTATCTTTTTATGATTTTTAGTTTTTTAAGTAGTTTGTATATAGTAGGCATATATTTAAGTTTTTTAATCTTTTCTTTTTTAACGTAACCTATAAGTTTCTATGTAGTAAATAAATTAGATTTTTTGGTTTCAACTGATTTTTCAGGTCTAACAGCTAGAGTCGTTCAAAGATACATATGAATTTTTTGCATCTGTGGCGACCATAGGATGTAGTATTACTGCGTGCGAATCTACGTTTTCAACTTTTACTGCAATCGACAGGCCTCAGAGGCTGTCAATGGGTCATGAAAGAATGGCAGATGTGGTATTTTCTGGCCTTTGAAAAGAAAAAAAGAAAATCAATTGATCTGAATGAGATCCTTTGCATTTTTAACTATATGGCCAATCAAAGAATTCAGCTGTTTTAAGGAAGGGATTTTTATTATTATATTGAATATAATATGTTTGTGGAAATAATTAAACTTGAATAAATGAATGTTTTGCTCTTATCTATTACCCCTCCCGTCAATTAAGTACTACCTCACTCACTCACAATCACAAGTACGAAAAAAAATTATTCATCATAAGGTGAAGTAAAATTTTAACTTCCGCCCTACCTGTAACTGTCACTGCCCTACCAAATTCAACTCTAGCTACGGTCCAGGCATCCATAGCCGGAGGCAGCCAGGGCCATTGCCTAGGGACCAACAGAGTCTAAATGCGGCCCTGGCCCCGGCCGACCGCAGCGCCGTACTACGAGTGTTTACATATCTCTGTGTTTGCATACGCATGTCTGTACCAGTTTCTTTGGCTCTTCAGTGTATGTTCACCCACTTTAAAAAAAAAAAAAAATGCAAGTAAGGATTGGGAAAGTGCAATTATAACTGAAATAAGTTATCTATGAAAATCATACATCTTAAACGTTTAAAGAATTCTAAGTAAAAGAGGTACGGAGCTAATCTCTAAAGCAGTTATTAATAATTATTATAATCAAATATTGATCCAACTAGTTGATAAGACAGGAGCACCTAATTATTTCTCTTTTTCGAGAAGCTATTGTTTGTCACTCACCGAGGTCCTTGCAAGGTTGACGACTGCATTGAAAGTCTTGATCGAAAAAATCGACCCT
>JARYHS010008075.1:134434470-134580929 GCA_031002005.1 Vandiemenella viatica
TCGACAGTGATCTGAGGAGAGTCAGTTTATGATTGAGCTGGCAACGTAACCCTGGATGCCCTTGGTGATAACTATGTCTAGAACATCTGGTCTATTGCCGTTGCTCGGGTAGTGGGTTGGCTCTTCTGGTGCCCATATGCACATGTTGTAACTGTTTGTGAGGTGTCTCAATGTTATACCCGCTGTATTGTTGTACCTACTATTCTAGTCGGAATGTTTAACATTAAGGTCACTGCCGATCACAACTTTTCCGCTGAAATCTGCCAGAGCCGTAAAGTCAGCTTCTTTGAGCTGTCTTCGAGGAGGCCAGTAGAACGAGATAATGGTTAACTTCCCATTAGCAGTAGCCACTTCGACTCCGAAGGCTTCCATCTGCTAAAGGGGTGGTAGGACTATTTCATGATGTGGAATGCTGTTCTTAATGAAAACCGTGACTACACCTCATCGGTGGGTCTGTCACGGCATAACAACTGTAGTTGGCTACTGCAGCTTGCAAACAGGGTTTCAAAAAGGTCTCTGACACACACGTCAATATCTTGGTCTCGAAGAAACCGCCTAAGCTCTAGAAGTTGGCTGATCATGCTATTAGCATTCCAAGCACAGAATGATAGGGAATGTAATAGTGGCTGTCTATCCATTGTGGTTGCAGTGTGGACACTTTGCGACAGCCAGAGCATTGATAACGGCGCCGGTCATTTTCTCCAGTTGCTCGGTAAGGCGGCATATCATCTTTAGGGCAGACTCCAGCTTGTTTGTTAGGCTGTCCAGTTTGTCTTGTGCTTCGTCTGTGACTCTTTGCTGATGGGAGGTGACGTGGTGACAGGTGGGTGGGTCGACTGGTGAGATTCGTTGCTCAAGAGGCGATCTGGCATATGGACTTGCAGGGCACCCTATAGAGGCGACACGTTCTTTGTTGGAACTGGATCCGTCTTCTTTCGCCGACGGATGTTGTTGCACTGCTGCGTTCTTAGATCCAGACTTTCTCTTCCGTCTGCGTCGCGAATGGGATGTGGACATCTTCACCTTGCCAATGGGGGCCTGATCTTGCCCTGTTACGGGTAGGTTTTCCTGGTGCCCTGGAGATGGATTACTATTTGTTGTTGGTGTACGGTCTGATGGCTTTTCCTGTTCAGTTAATAGCCCTGGGTCTCTTGAAGGCCGGGCAGCCCTTATAACTGGCCACGTGTCCACATCCGCAGTTGGATCACTTGGCGGAGTGTCATACCTTCTGTGAAGTGCATTTGGTAGAGTCATGTTGGCCTGCACACTTGACGCAGACTGGATGCATTTTACAATTCTTGGACACGCGACCGAAACGCTGGCAGTTGTAACATTGCGCAGGTCTAGGCATTGACCGAAGTTTCTCAACCTTCACTTTGAGGTGGCAGATTCTCTCCACCCGAAAGATTGCTCCGTTTTCCTGGCAGTCCGCAAGGATCACCAAGAATAGGGGCATTAATATGTTACTGCCGGGACGGCGAAGTTAGGCCACCGTTTGTACAGTAAAGCCCATCTCTGACAGTTCTTCTTTCAATCCTTCAGTGGGAAATGTTCTTGGGATGCCCCTGAAGACTACTTTGAGTAGTGGAACAGCTCCATTAGGAAAGGTGTAATATGGGATGTTACTGTGTAAAGCATCCCTGTAGCGGCTGTGGTGAAGCTGAACTTGATCTCATCACCACCGGCAGTTTTGGCAGCGAAGGGACTCTTCACTACAGCTTCAACCATATCGTGGAGCGTCTTATTGTTGTGCTCAAATTGCACTACAATAGCGGGATGTGTGCAGATCTCTATATTGATGGCGCTGGTTCAGTTTCGGACTGCTGGGGTTGTAATTGGTATCTAGTTTCTACGGTATTGGAGTCTAGCACTGGTGGAGGTTTAAAAGTGTGCCTAGGAAACATGAAGTCCTCCACATCAGCTCGCTGATGGGGTTGGTGGGTAAACCCTCTTTGTCTCTCACAACAGTTGAGCTTCCAGAGCTACATGGTTTCCACACAGGTGGTTTGGCAGTCTCTTGGACCGACACCCCTTTCCTCTTCTTCGCCGTCTTCTTGTATTTGATGGCAAGATTTCTCACTACCTGTTTGATCAAGACTCTGGTGCTGGTGGTCGGGCCGTGTGCAGTACGGCTTCATGCTGCCAGTTCACTTCTTGGGTGTTTTGAAGTCTCTGCAGCAAGAGGCAAGGTGCGCCTCTTAGCTGCGCGTGGTTCGTCATGTCACTGTCAAGGCTGGGGTGACAGCATGTTACTGATGAGGGATGTGTCCATCCCCATGCCCAGGTTCTGGCAGGTCGATTCCGCCTCGGTGTCTTCTGGTGAAGGCGACCACAGAGAGTCGCTGTAGGTGACGGACGCCGGAGAGCGGGAAGTGCCTTTCGATTAGAAATCTTCTGAGGCAGGTGCAGCCTAAAGGGAGCTTTGCTCTGGTCCTTTGTTGTCACCGTTAGGTTTGCCAGGACCAGAGATAACCCTAACACTCGCTCCAGGGGATTCCAGTCCCGCGGGAGTGGGCCGTGTGGCGGTAAGTCCCTGTCAACCTCGAGAAGGGAGGGCCAAGCCAAACAACAAAGAAGAAGAGGCAGGCTAAGTACCTCACTCTATTCTTCGCTGAATGTATCATGCTCACAGATGGCATTTGAATTAGATATTGTCTATGGTGTTCGTCAGTGTTGTGTAGGTACAATGTTTCAGTCGGTTTGAGACCCAACTGTTTATTTATTGTTCTGAATTGAAGACCTATTAATTTTGCAATGGATAATACGGACTATCTTTAGCAAAAACAACGAAGATTTTAAGAGGAAATTGACCACGAAGGACTTCTATTCCTCAAAACAGATGGAAGCATAAAATACAATTGCCACTCCTAATCCTATGGAAACAGGTTGGTGAAACGGTAATTTTAGTATTCCTTCTGATATTGCACAAATCGGAGAACCGATAAAGCAAGTTATTCTAGATGTATATCTAAAAGAAAATAACAGGACCTTTGCAGCGGACTGGTTCAAGTGATATAAGTGGTTGTAGTATTCAACCAAGAAAGATGCTGCTTTTTACTATTCTTTCCAGCAATTTTTACCTCATGGAAGCAAACAGACTTTGTATACTTGCACAGGATTCAGAAACTGGAAAACTGCCACTGATTAAAAACTGCTTTCCAAAACACGAAAAATACATTTCTAATACACGAGCCATGGTGATGTGGCAGGACAAATTACATGGAATATCTACTTTTACAAGTAGCAGTGTTGAAACATTGATATATAGAAAAGCATTACAAAAAAATGGGTCTTGTGTGAAGTCTATTATTGAAGTAATAAAATTTCTAGTAGTCAATGAATTGGTTGGAAATCATATTTTGGAGGAAAATAAAAAAACTAGGATTATTTCGGAATTTGTTTGAATACATCTGTGTGAAACATCTAAATTTGAAGGAGACTCCCAGTCATATACCACAAAATGCAACATATCATTCACCTGAAATTCATATTCAAATAATTCAAGCAGTGCGAAGTTCCATTGTTAAAGATATTGAGGGGATATGACGTGAACTGGTTTACTCTAATATAAGATGGGACGAGAATTAAAATAACCGCGAAAATGTTGAACAGCATTACGTATATTACGGATAGATACGTCAATGAAGTCATTGCTGACAGTTGCAACTACTGAAAAGCTTGAAGCAGCCACTTTCACGGAATTAACATCAAATACACTTAAGAAAATTAACATTGAACTCTCCAGTATGCTATGATGGTGCAAGTGCAATGTCTGGGAAAGTTTCTGGAGTTGCGACCAGAACAGAAAATAAATTTGGCCGAAAAATTCCTTATGTCCACTGCTAAAACCATCGCTTGGATTTTATAGTTATCAGGACTTTCTCAGAAATGACATTCATTCATCTGTTTTTTGATGAATACATCATGTTTTCTTGAATTCTTTCATCATGGCAAAATAGCTGCCTTGTATGGTGGAAAAAAGGATTGTCTGGCTCCTCTAACAGCATTGGTCCAGACACTTGGTGGTTAAAAAAGTTGTAAATGATACTTATTCATTGTTTTTTTTTATGACTTTAGATCAAATTAAAAATGATAGATTTAACGGTGACGATGTAGCTAAGAGTGTCGGTATTGTAAGTCATACTCAATTTGAAATTCCGCATGGCCATGGTTGTGTAAAAAAAGAAAATCTTATCCATGTTTCAGCCTCCAGACGCAGCTTTACAAGCCCAAAGTGCAGTATTGAAAGATGCCATAACAATCGTAAAGTGCATCCAAAATAAAAATAAAACAAACAAAAAACAGTCAGATGAAATGTATCATCAACTTTTGAAGAATCTAAGTCTAAGACAAGCGGCAATTCCGAAAATAGGACCCAGATCTAGAAGGGGCTCAAGAGGCAAGTCAAAAAAATCAAATTGTATGTATGTTTACTAGATGATGGCCCTTCCTGTCCCTCCGCGAGACAAAATATAGACGACCAGGATGCTCAAGCCATTTAAATCTGATTATTTTGAAACACTGGACATTTTAATTGCTGAGTTACAAAGAAGATTTTTAGACAACGACTATCTACTAAACTCATTAGCGAGCCTCAATGAGTTGGATGTAAACAAAATGGTACCGTTGAAAAATTTAGGCAATTGGTTAGAAAATTAAAGAAAAGTATGTAGCTGCTTGTAAAATATTAGTGTTATTATTTATACCCAATTCACAATTTCAAGTTTGAATATATTTTTATGCCGCATTGTGTTAAAACGTTTGGTCCATGTTAATTGTTAAACACCTTACCCCAAAATCAGTCGACACTGCTTGTAACAAAAGAACTGGCTAATTTCTCACACAGAAAATTTCGTTGGCAACTCAATTTGGAATTCAACCAGCATTCTTGATACCTTGCCATAGGGGCACTATCTTTTTATGATTTTTAGTTTTTTAAGTAGTTTTGTATATAGTAGGCATATATTTAAGTTATTTTAATCTTTTCTTTTTTAACGTAACCTATAAGTTTCTATGTAGTAAATAAATTAGATTTTTCAGGTCTAACAGCTAGAGTCGTTCAAAGATACATATGAATTTTTTGCATCTGTGGCGACCATAGGATGTAGTATTACTGCGTGCGAATCTACGTTTTCAACTTTTACTGCAATCGACAGGCCTCAGAGGCTGTCAATGGGTCATGAAAGAATGGCAGATGTGGTATTTCTGGCCTTTGAAAAGAAAATCAATTGATCTGAATGAGATCCTTTGCATTTTTAACTATATGGCCAATCAAAGAATTCAGCTGTTTTTAAGGAAGGGATTTTTATTATTATATTGAATATAATATGTTTGTGGAAATAGTATAAACTTGAATAAATGAATGTTTTGCTCTTATCTATTACCCCTCCCGTCAATTAAGTACTACCTCACTCACTCACAATCACAAGTACGAAAAAAATTTATTCATAAGATAAGGTGAAGTAAAATTTTAACTTCCGCCCTACCTGTAACTGTCACTGCCCTACCTTAAATTCAACTCTAGCTACGGCCCAGACTAATAGTGACAACACAGAATATTTGCGAGCGTCCATTTGCTACCAATTAAGAGGATCTTCTTTTAGTGGAAGTCCTTTCTGCTTCTGTGTTAGACTGATATGGGAATTGAGAGACCTATAACAGCGAGAAAATTTATTGGAACAATAAAATATTTGATAAACTTCAAGCGAGACTCGTCGAAACGACTTGAACAGTTTAAGAAACTGCAAATCGCAATAGAAAAAGGAACTAATGATTTGCCTTCTCTTGCAGTCTATTGATCAGCAAGTTATTTTTAAATATTACAAGTTTAATTCATATTTTTAAATTGTGGTTTTGTATTTATCCATTTTAAAACAAAGAGGAAATTATCAGCAGCTGATGCAATTTTTATCCGATTATTCTTTAACCAGAGAAGTAGATAGCGCTGTCACTCCAATAAGGCTTCTGGATTATACTCCTGCTTGGAATCATTTGAGTGTATCTTCTATTTAACTACGACGACAGAAATTTTTGATCGCGTCGAAGTTTTGAATGCAGATCTACAGAATCGAACCTATATGATATTGAATCGCATGAGAAGATAGAAGCAACTTTTGATGTTTTGTACTTTGCTCGAGAGCCAAAATTTGAAGGTACTAACTTTGAAATCGACGAACCACAAATCCCACATCAGCGCAAAATTCCGAAGCACCTCGACCAAGGTAAGAGTGAAAATCTCCGATTCGAAACCACTCAAGATTTTTCTAAAATCTTATATTGATGTTAATGATCAAGCAGTGGCGGCTCTAGACGTAGTGCCACAGTGACATGTCACTACCTCTAATCATGAATAAATAAATTAAAAAATAAATGCAGTGAAAGAAAAATAAATATTTATAAATGCGACATTCTCTACTCTACAGCTAGGGAAAGTATTGAACTCCATCTGTTGCCCACATCAGTGAACTGTTTCACTGTCGTGGAGACAATTCTTGGATGGCACAGATCGCGCATGCGATCTAGCGTTTTTTGCGCAAATATTCAAGGTCGGGGGTTCGCTTTGTTAATGGGGAATGGAGACAACTTCGTTCTGTCACACGCTGCAGCTCGATAAAGTTAGTAATACTACCGGCAGAGTGCAGCAGCTGCAATTTTTGTAGCATTCAACTAAATATCCACTGGAACAGTGCTCCAGCCTGTTCGCTGATTACTGGTGGTCCGCGAACATAGTTCAGGAGTTCCACAGGCAGAATATCATTAACTCTGATAGCATATTCGTACTGTATAAGGCTATATGCCCAACATTTAAAAGCCTTGAATATTTCAATGACCCGGCAAAAATGTGGCATTTCCAGGATGAGATAGAACAGCACTGTTTCTACAACAGTTTATTCACTTCCATGTGGCGTCTAGAGATTAAGTAAATGACTGTTTACTAAGGGTTTTAAGTGGGTATGGGGAACCGCGGTAGTTGAAAAGATTGGTAACGCGAGTAGTGAAGGAAATAAAAATAAAAGGCATACGGTCTAGGGTCTTTTATTTTGGTTTATGTATGTAGGCCGGTGGTATAGTGTATCGCCCATCCTGTAGTAACATTATTATTTACCTGGTTATTAACATTATTATTTATCTGGTTTGGTCTGATTAACATGTAATTAGCTTTTAATAGTTCACATCCAGTTTTATATCTGCGTTTTCATAGGATTCAAAACATGGTTTTAGATTTATTATGTTATAATGGTACATTTTAATAACAACAAAATAAAATTAGCCCCACGGAGAGATACATTAAAAAAGACAGAAGAAAAATTGCGGAGGTAACTGGCGACGGAGGAAGGAAACTCAGAAGAGGAAAATGAAGTTGCATAATCGTCTTTCACAGTCGGCTGAAACGAAAAGGAGAAAAAAAAAAAAAAAAAAAAAAATAAAAAAAAAAAAAAATAGGCATGTGTGAGTTAGTGGCCTACAGCATTATTTTTGAAAATTTACTGCTCCTCGGGTTGAAAAAGGTTTGGATACGCTGCCCTAGAAGCTTTGTCAATGCAAGCAGGCAATATTGTTTTTTTCTTAGATTCTCTGAAGGAGAATTACATAAGTTTATGAATGCACGCAACAGGAAAAGATTCTCAAGAGTAATGTATCGTGGTCATCGAAGGCAGTGCCGGATAAGAAAGTATGGGGTCCTAGGCACTCTCAAAAATTTTGATTCCCTCTGTTTTTGCAATTGATTATATGTATTTTATAAGTTCAAAGAAAAGGTTTTGTAGATGACTAAAAGAATTTATCAAATTTTTATTCAATTAACAAACGAATTTTACAATTTATCATATTTTGAAAATTAATTTTATTTATAGTACACTACTATGTCCAAAAAAAAAAAAAAAAAAAAAAAAAAAAAAAAAAAAAAAAAAAAAAAAAAAAATCCATGCTTTTCATATTATTTGGATTGTTTTATTCTGGATGATTTTATTTTTTATTATTTTTATTTAGTGAAAAAAGTGAACTTTCAGGGAGCCTTCAAAAATCAGGGGCTCCAGGCTACTGCCTAGTCGTGCTTAGTCCTACCTTTTGGGTAATCCAACACTGCTTGTAGATCAACTTGTCGGTTTTTGGCTAGTCACTAAATGTTTACCGTTTGGTCAATTTTAAAATATTTATCATTGATTAATTTCAAAATCATTTAATTAATCCGGCAGTAATTGCAGGTAATGAGACTTTCACACATTACAAATCTTTATATAGTGAGATTCTTACTATGAGCTGTTTTTCACCTTTCACTTCAATGATGATCAGCAAGCCGCAGAAACATTCAATGGCGGATCCAGGGAAGGAGAGGGCTAGGGGGCTTAGGCGCTCCCCACCCCCAAAAGCACCAAGGTCACCCTCGACAACATGGATTTTGGAAACCTTTTTGTTTTTTGCTGTTCTTGTAAGGGTGGCATTTTGGAGTAATGAGCCCTCCAAACCAAATCCTAGCCCCCCCCCCAATCAAACCAAAATCCTGGATCCGCCACTAGAAACATTTTGTTGTTGTCACTACCTGAGAAAATCAGTTTGGCTGCTACTGTGATCAAGTTCTAATGTTGTTAAAGAGTCAATTCGACAACGATTCCACCCACTTCTTCAAATCGTTAGAACGTTTCATTCTGGGACAGCCCATCAATTATCGCGCAACACGGGGTTGCCGTACAGCAAATTTGTTGAGTGAAAATGCATTATAGAAAAGTTTTTATGAAATGTTACCACACATATTGCTATTCACGTAAAACAACTCACCACCACTATAGCTGAATTATTTGACCTTGCCTAATGGATAAGAACATCGAAATTTCATCACCAAAATCACAAGTTCTGCCACATGATAGCTACAACACGCCCACCTACGCTGCCATTCTCAAAGTGCATCTAGTACAGACAGCAGGAATCTAGAAGCCAGCTAGCTCTTTTTATAGTTCACTGGCAGCACCAGACATTGACTCTCGAAGTCTCTAGAATGCCTAAACAAGTAGACTTATTCAAAATAGCTCTATAACCCCTAAAAATATTTTCTCTTGACTCCAAGTAATCCCTAAAAATATCAGTCCCACTAAATATACAACCACAAACCCATTTTAACTAACTATAAAGCTCTACAAAAGCAAACCACTTTCTCATCACACAATGTAGAAAGAATTACAAATCTCTTAAACTATGATTTTGATCAAGAATGATTGCTTCGTGTTGAAGAAATGTTTTTAACTTTTTAAAAGGCAAGACGAGTAGACAAATAATTTGAGATGGTTTTTACAGAAAATAGAAATGGACTAGAGGACTCATACCAGAGTTTGTGCACTTCTTTCCACTTCTCATCATGATTCCTGGGTTTTCCTGTTCAAATGAACCAAGTTTTTTGGTCTTACGCTGACTCAAGAATTACATAATATGGACAATGTTGCAAGATCGACTAAATAACATTGCAATATTACTTGTATTTAGCACCCTTAATGATGCACTTGAGTTGGAAAAAATTATTGAATCGTTTCATTTCCAAACAAGCAAAGGGGAGTAAAGTTTTTGCATTGCACAGTTGATATTGATTAATAGCAAACTTAAAAAAAAAGTTTTGTACGAAACACTGAAAGAATTTGTAAAGGTAAAAATTAGTTTGATATTATTGCAATAACTGAGTTTTAATATTAAAAAGGAAAATAAAGGGGAGAATGATGTAATAGGAAAGAAGGTAAAAAGGAAAATTGTCACAAGGACATGTGCTCCATTCCATTTAAGATAGGTTAAACTTGGAAACAATGTTAACAGCCATTTAGATGTTTGCTAATGATGCAGTTATTTGTAAGGAAGTGAAATATTCTGCCAATTGTTTAGATTCAATGTGATCTAAAAATTGTATCAACATGGTGCAATAATTGGTGGTTTAAATTAAATTACAATAAGTGCAAGGAAACATTCATAAATAATAAGAAAATAAGACATATTCACTAATAAAAAATTAGTTGTTCAATTCTTGAGAATGTTTAATCTTTGAAATGCATTGGTGTAGTATCAGCCTAAAATTGTATCATTTAAAATTGGTCACTGGAAACACTAATACTGGACAACGATTGATAGGTTGAATTTTGAAGAATTATAACATGCTTTAGAGGAAATAACATCCAATGTTCTTGTATAACCTCATCCAGAATACTTCTGCACTGTATGGATCCATATTAGGGATTGATTAATAGTATTGTGAACATTCAGAGAAGAGTTGACGATTTGTTTCTGCTTGGCTCAGTCCTTATGAAAGTATCACACAATTGATACTGAGACTGTGCTGTTATGTGCTGGTGCACAGAGAATGTAACTTCTACATAAATTTAGAGTAATTTGTAAATAACTTCCATCAATTATGAATGTGGTTGAATACTTTTCCCTCCAAATTATTTGGGTCAGAACAAAACTAAAGATACATTCTGTAGTAATAAGATACCACACTGATACCTATATGAATCCACAGTTTTCTGTGTATTTCACATTATTGCTTTAGAAATTGAATCAAAAATTATGAGTAATAGTGAAGAAAGGACCATGACTAACGGCATGCACATTATTTCATATAAATAAGTGGGAATATTTGTGTATGTAGATAGTATATTGGAATAAGTTAAAGGGAAGGTTCTGAACAATATATCTCAAAAGTAAATAAATCTATACATATAATAAAATTGTGATCAGTAAATAGGAAACGCAGTATCAAAAGAATTGGAAGTGAACATAGGAGTGCCAGAGGTTAGTGTATTGGGATCATTACTATTTTAATGAATGATTGTGTTGATGATTTACTACCAGAAGTTAGATCATTTGCAGATTCCATTATATTAGATAATAGGATCAAAACAGAAGAAGAATGTAAACAGATGCAGGGTAATCTGGACAGGATATCTAGCTGGGTGAGTTGACATGTACATGGAGATACTTAGAACACTATATCAGGTCAACTAGCAATTTTTCTTTGACCTTAAAATCAAATAAAGACCTGATTATTCTATCTGTGTGATGGAGAGCATAAAATATAAACACATTAGGAATGTTTATGAGAAAAGAAAGTGGTTTGGAAATCAGCAAGATTTGCTTAATAGAGATTATTCATGTGAATCTCAATTAATTGATATGTGAGAGCAATCAGTTTTCCCCGATAGTACCACTGTATCAGAACTCCGGAGATGGGAATTAGTGTACCAGAATATCCTGTATACCAGGCATCCCCCTGGCCTTAACCACAGACAAAATTGTAACTCTTAAACCATCACATCAAATTTAATTATTTTATCCCCCTAGTTACATATTTTAACTAGTAATAATTTTTTATTTCAATACCAAGACCCTTTACTGTATATATTCATTTTACTGTCACCTGCAATATATTATCTCAGATGTTTCTGATATATTGATAGTCCACTCCTTAGCAGTTCTCCCACCATTTCTCCCACTACCTAGCCAATCATGGAGTGATGTTCTATGTGCACAAGTCCATAACAAAATGGTTCGTTCTAGACTTGCGCCTAATAGTTCGCGAAGGGGAGCGCTCAGTTTAGTTCGCAGCTCCCTCGAGAACTAGTTCACTCTTTTAGTTCGTTAGTTCGCGTCTCGAATTCAGAGAAACAGATCGTTCGCTCGCCGTGCTACCGCTACTGCACGCGCTATTTTGTTTGTTTAGTCAGTTTTATTAGGACATAATCATTTTTTTGTCGTTTCTAAATGGAATTTAATATGACCTTCTTAACAAAAGTTATCATATATATTATTTCTATAAGGTATTTTTTTGTCACAAGCCTATATCTTCCTTCATACTTAACCGAAATCAATGAATGAGGTATCATTTTAAAGCTTATGGTCTCCACTATGGTTAAATCGTATTTTAAGCAAGAAAGTTTTCGGAATTCGACCCTTAAAGGGCAAAAATGTAAATTTTTCTAAAATGCTGTTTTCTGTGTTACGAGTCAGTTATCTCCCTGGATACCTATCTGAAACCGTTTTATGAAGCATCGTTTTAAAGATTAAGATCTCCGCTTTACTGACGTCATATATTAAGCCAGAAATTTTTCGGAATTCGACCCTTAAAGGGCAAAAGTATCAATATTTTTGCAATGCGTTTTTGTGTCACGAGCGAATTATCTCCCTTAATATCTAACCGATATAGATAAATGAGGTATCATATTAAATAATAAGGTCTCCGCCATGGTAACATTATATTTTAAGAAAGGAATTTTTCGTAATTCGACCCTTATAGGGCAAAAAAGTCACTTTTTCTAAAATGCGTGTTTTTTATCTCCAGCCATTTATCTCCCTTGATATCTAACCAAAATCGATAAATCAGGTAGGAATATGAGGAGTAATGTCTCAGCTTTGTGAAATCATATTTTAAGAAATAATTGTTTTGGAATTCAACCATTAAAGGGAAAAAGTATAAATTTTCCTATAACGCATTTTTGTGTCACGATCGATTTATCTCCCTTAATATCTAACCGATATAGATAAATGAGGTATCATATTAAATAATAAGGTCTCCGCCATGGTAACATTATATTTTAAGAAAGGAATTTTTCGTAATTCGACCCTTAATTGCAAAAATGTCACTTTTCTAAACTACGTGTTTTTTATCTCGAGCCATTTATCTCCCTCGATATCTAACCAAAATCGATAAATGAGGTAGGAATATGAGGAGTAATGTCTCAGTTTTGTGAAATCATATTTTAAGAAATAATTGTTTTGTAATTCAACCATTAAAGGGAAAAAGTATAAATTTTTCTATAACGCATTTTTGTGTCACGAGCGATTTATCTCCCTTATTATCTAACCGATATAGATAAATGAGGTATCATATTAAATAATAAGGTCTCCGCCATGGTAACATTATATTTTAAGAAAGGAGTTTTTCGTAATTCGACCCTTAAAGGGCAAAAATGTTAATTTTTCTAAAATTCATTTTTTGTGTCTTAAGCAATTTATCTCATTGGATATCTAACCAAAATCGAAAAATCAAGTAAGATTATGAGGAGTAATGTCTCAGATTTGGTGACATCATATTTTAAGAAAGAATGTTTTTGGAATTCAATCCTTAAATGGAAAAAGTATAAATGCTTCTATAACGCATTTTTGTGTCGCGTGCCATTTATCTGACTTGATATCCAACCGATATAGATAAATGAGGTATCATACTAAAGATTAAGGTCTCCGCCGTGGTAACATTATAATTTAAGATATGAATTTTTCGTAATTCGACCCTTAAAGGGCAAAAATGTCAATTTTTCTAAAATCTGTTTTTTGTGTCTCTAGCCATTTATCTCCCTGTATATACAACCAAAATCGATAAATGAAGTAGGAATATGAAGAGTAATGACTCAGCTTTAGTGACATCATATTCAACCTCACTTTTCACCGATTTCTTTTTTCGCGAAATTTTCGCATGGGTCGTCTAGTTGCTTAATAATAGCCCTTTCGAATTACATTAGCATGAACAGTTGGCGCCGATAAACCAAAGTGCTCATTGTCCTTTACACAAATGGGTAAATTGAATAATTGTGCTGTTTTTACTATTTACTTTACATCCATTCGTCGAATATTAATTTTTTAAATGGATTTGTTTATTAGTTCATGGAAGAAACATTACTTATAAATGGCGCTAATGACCCTGCCGTCGACGCGCCCTTAAATCCCAACAACAACAAAAACAACAACACAACATTACTTATAAGATATTATAAACGCGTTTATTTTGATGAATTAAAATACCCGTTTATAAGTAATCGGCTTTTTTTTATATAAATAAAGTTTTGGAAATCATGGACAAAATATAATTCTACTATTGGCTACAACTTAAGTACAATATGGCAGAAATAGTATTACCTATATTATTAAGAAAAATAACATTAATACTTCCAATGTGATATCTTATAATTAGACATATAAAAATAACAGACCCTTGAGTGAGAAAGTGGTAGCAATAACGAAAGTGCTTAAATTTCCAGTGAATTGGAAGTCATTGAGCTATTATTTTATTAGTGAAGGGGAGAATAATCCAACACACATTCACAATTTTTTGGCGACGAATGAAACTGATGAAGACATAAAAGTTAAAATCTTTTTGAATTTCGCAAGTCATTTCTTTCATCACTTTCAGAAAGCTGTTAACCAACAGACTGAGATAAGTATTATATTATGTCAGCTTTAAAATCAGCGCTAGAAAAATGTAAAAGATACTGTTTCTTTGGTTAAGAAAACAAGAAAAAGCCTTTAGAAACCAAATTTTCCACAGAAAGTGATAATATAAAAAAATAATTCTCTAGTATTCGTTGATAAATGTCTGGAGTATCTTGGTAAATAGTTGGATTTTAATGAAAGCAATTGGCTATACAAAATCCAAAAATTAAATTCAAATCACAGGGTTTCATTTGATGATTGTGAGACTATATTAGAGGTTATAAATTTGCGAGAAAAAATGAAAATCAAAGTGAACAAACTTTACTCTGAAATAACAATATTATACGAAATCCAGGTAAAAGTAAGAGAAATATTTCATGAATAAAGAATGAGCTTTTTCTCGAAATTAATTTGACAACTGAAAGCGATAAAGCATATGACAATTTTACTGTAGACAAAAAAGAATTAAAGATGAAAGAAGTGCAAAAAATATAGCTTAAAAAATGAAATAGTAAAAACATACCTTTTTATCATTTTCTACTCTTTCGTAAAATATTATATTTTTGAAGTGTAGCATATTTTTATAGGTTATTCTTTTAAAAAAAATTCCTACCATCAACCGAAAAAATATTGGAAACCCTAGCGGCGAATGGTGCTAGTTCGCGAACGGTAGCGCTCAATTTAGTTCGCGAACGGTAGCGCTCAATTTAGTTCGCGAACGGTACCGCTCTCTATAGTTCGCGACCGGGAGCGCTCTGTTTAGTTGGCGAACTGTACCGCTCTCTTTAGTTCGCGACCGGGAGCGCTCTGTTTAGTTCGCGAACTGTACCGCTCTCTTTAGTTAGCGACCGGGAGCGCTCTGTTTAGTTCGCGAACTAGGTCCTCCAAGACAGCTCGCTCGCTCGCTTTGCTAGCGCTACTGCACGCGCTCTCTTGTTTGTTATGGTAGTTGTGGTTATCGATGGTTATCTTTTGATTGTTAATGGGATCAAAGTGTATTTTATTTTCACATTCCACGTTAAATTTCCGTTTGTGACTTTTGCAATAATTATTAATGTTGAACAATTTATTTTTCTTTTATTTTTATATCTGTGTCTTCAGTGAAATGTGTCCACAGGGAATTGTGTTTCCTTTTAGATAATAAACTAAAACAAAAGTTGGTCTTCGGGAAAGGATCGAACGAACTAAGGAGCGAGAGATCTGGGAACTAGTTCGCGTAGTTCGCCTGTGGGAGCGCTCTTCCGAACTAGTTCGTTCGCGAACTACACAAGACTAGTTCGTTCTGTTACTTGAAGAAGGTTAATACTGACATATTGTAGTTGGGTGTCTGCCTTAGGTGTTTTCTCTCATTTCAGCCATCTATTCTGGTATGTGGGGGGCTAATTTCCATTTCCTTTATTATTTAATTTATTATATGTGAGACATTTCAGACGAAATGTACAACGGAGGTCAGGTTAGTGATGTAGCAATTGATCTCTATAAGATTTGGCAGATTGAGTCACAGAATGATGATGAATAAGATAAAAACAGTGGAGTATAGCAAAAACAGACTTGCTGAATGAAGAAATTCTTAATAGATAGGAAGAAAAGATTTAGAATAGAATACTCGATAACAAATGGTTTGAGTGAGAACAGTAGTCACAAGATAGTGCATTTGGACATTTATGTATATTATTCTAATGAGTGGTTCTTTGTTTTTTTAGGTCATAAGTTAGGTTGACCTAATTTTCAATAATAAAGCTAAATGAAAAGAGGATTGTGAACAGTTACAGAGATGACTCTATATCTAGTTGGTAGGTCAACATGGAATAAAAATATATGCAAAAAAAAAAAAAAAAAATAAGGGTCAGCTTACTTGGTAAACAGATATAAAAATAATCGTTTTCAATAATTTTAATTTTTTAGAGGATGCTGAATGAATTAAGTGTTAATATATTTTCATTTCATTTGATGATAAACTCAGCTGGGAAGGACACATTTGGCTGGAAATAAGGAGATGCTTCGGAGTCTTGAATCTGTTAGATCAGATAATAAGGAAAATGCAATACAAAACCTTGTTTGAGCCCTTGCTGAAGATTAATTGGGACGCAAGAGAAAGCATGAGAAAATCCAGGATTTTGGGAATGGGAGTTGACACATAGGAGAATAACTGAAATTACGATGGTACATAATTAAGATGCTGCTTTGATAGTCGTTGGGAAACACCAGATGGACAAAGAAGTGTTGGGTTTGTATAAGGAGGTATTTATTGAGAATGAGGTCTGCATGGATATTGGAGAAGAATTGGATCTCGTATATTGAAAGGGAGAGATGACTATGATGATAGGTAGTATTTTACTTTAGACAGAAAGGGATGGGGAAGTTATTATTTAGAGTAAAGAGAATCAAGTACTGGGATAAATTATTAAAGGATGCCAACAATTTATTTTAAATTGGGATTTAAGGTGAAAATTCATGTCTGGCACTCTCCAGTGTGGCCATGTTGTAGCATAACAGATAGTATAATAACATCCTTGAAAATCAACGCTCGTACTAAGAGAGTGCTGAAAAACCAAAAACGATTAAACTGGATCCGGTTTTGTGAGTCCTTGGGAAAGGACTCAAATATCTCAAACATCTGGTTTACAGTAAGAAGCTTAAGGGACAACAATTTCAACACCAGAGCCAATAAGATCAGCTCCTCGGTCCTAGAAGAACTTGCAGATAAAATTGCGCCTCCAACAGTACAATTCCTGGACACTAGCTTTAATCTCATCTGTGATGAAGCATCTGTTCACCAGCTGTGCGTTCCGTTTTCTATGAAGGAACTTCAGCAAACCCTTAAACGCTCTTCCGATACTTCTCCCGGAGTAGACGAGATACATTATTCCATGCTATATAATATGCCAAAATCAGGTTTACAGATACTGTTAAATAGTTTTAATCAAATATGGATGAACGAACCAATCCCAGTAGAATGGAAGACTCAAGTTATTATTCCAGTGCTAAAACCAGATAAAGAACCTACTACAGCTTCCTCCTACAGACCTATATCACTAATGTCCTGCGTAGGAAAAACGTTGGAACGCCTGGTTAAAAACAGACTGGAATGGTGGGTGGAATCAAACGAATTAATTCCTGACTCTCAAGCAGGATTTAGAAAAGGCAAAAGTACAGCAGATAAACTCGCTGTCCTGACTACTGACATCAATTTGGCGTTCTGCAACAAACATTATTTAGGAGCAATCTTCCTCGATATACAAGCAGCCTTTGACAATGTTAATATTCCCATCTTAATGAAAAAGCTAATTACTCTAGGAATACCGAGGAAATTGGTTGCAGGCCTATACTCCCTTTTATAAGATAGAGTAATATACGTAAGCTCGAAGAGGAACAAAGTAGGTCCACGTAAAGCTACACAAGGCCTTCCTCAAGGAGCAATTTTAAGCCCACTACTATTTATATTATATATATATGACTTAAGTCATCAATTATCGCCTAGAATAAAGACTCTCCAATTCGCAGATGACGTCGTCATATACACAATCGCTGAGTCACAGACGGAAGTGCAGAACATCTTGAGCGAAGCAATAATGGTCCTTAGGCAGTGGTTACTGAAAAATGGTTTAGAACTATCATGTGAAAAGTCGATAGTTATTTTATTTTCAAAAAGAAAAATTCTGTTCAACCATGACAATCTTCAATTAGGAATATATAGCCTCCCATTAAGGAGTCGAGTCCGATTCCTAGGGATGATCCTAGATAGCCGGCTCAGCTGGAATCATCACATAGACCACCTGGTCGCAAAAGCTGACGCACGACTAAACATAATACGAATGGTTGCGGGTACTTGGTGGGGTTCTCACCCCAAAACGTTGTTGCTCCTCTATCGAACATTGATCAGATCGCTACTGGACTACGGTAGCATGTTCTACCTCAACGCCAGAAAAGACGCGCTTCAAAAATTAGACAGGCTTCAGTTACGCTGTCTCAGAACCTGCGTGGGAGCAATGCGCTCCACACCAACCAACGCCCTACTTGTGGAATCAGGGGAATTACCTCTTCATATCCGGCGAAAATTACTCGCGGAAAAATTTCTATTAGAAAAATTAGCGTTCAGTGAACACCCACTACATGAACGCTTTAAAGTGATGGAAACGCTAACCACCTATGACATCTATAGTACTAGGCTACCACTTCTTGAATCATACTCGTTCTGGAAAAATAGCAAAGATAAGATCATATCCTACAAAACACACCCTATATATCTTGAACCCTACGAATTACGTCTAGAAACAAATAATGTTCATTTTCTGGAAGCAGACAGATATCCAAATATTAATCAAAAAATAATCAATTATATTTCAACGTTAGGTGACAACGTACTTAATATTTACACAGATGGATCGAAGGTTCCAGGCAAAAGTAGAGTAGGTTGTGCCTTCTTCTGCCCCAGCACAGGATTTTCTGCCCAGTATTCTCTCCCGGAAGAAACGTCCATCTTCTCAGCTGAAGCTAGAACTCTTCTTGAGGCAGTTAAATACAGCCGCCTATGTGGCCATAATATAGTAGTGATTCTGACAGACTCCCTTAGTGTACTTAAGAGTTTGGAAAACACAACCTGGGACAATCACTTATCCCTATTAATAATTGAAATCACGAAACACATAAAGTACAACAGGGAGCTTGGTATTACGACATATCTGCTGTGGATTCCATCCCACAGCGAAATAAATCACAATGAACAGGTGGATTTGTTGGCCAAACAAGCTATACAGGTGGGACACAAAGAGAACATGAAACTTGTGATCGCAGACATGATCCCAAGCATCAAAGAAAGAGCAAGGGACACTTGGCAAGAAGAATGGAATATATCAAAAACCATTAAAGGCTCACACTACGGAAGTGTCCAACCAATCATACCAACAAGACCATGGTTTTACAAGTGGAACATTAGCAGACGCCTTATTACCACTATTTCCAGAGCTCGTTTCCATCACGGGAATTTCCCAAGCCACCTGCACCGGATAGGGATTCGAGAATCTCCTCTTTGTGATTGTCAAGACCAGGCTATTGGAGACATAAATCACATTCTATTCTCATGCAAAAAATTTAAATCTCATCAGGATAAAATGATAAATGAACTAGCCAGAATGCGAATCCCCCTACCCACAAATTTAATCTTACTTCTTGCCAGTGATATTAAAGGGGTATATAGATGTATAATTGAATACTTAAAAAATGGAGATATCGAATTTTGAATGAAAAAGGCAGGAAACTGTCGTATATTGTGAATTTTAATTGTAAATAAATGTACCTGTACTGCTGTAATTTCTATTGTACAAACTATGCATGTTGTAACTATGATGTACCAATGTATAATACATAAGATGGCTGTATGGTCTGTCACCGAAGGCCAAAATAAAAATAAAAATAAAAAAAATAAAAAAATAAAAAAATGTCACGGGCCGGGTAATTCTCATTTAAGGAGGTTTCCATAGCAACGATGGACAGAGATTAACTAGGAGATTACTTAGAGCAGCGCTAAGGAGAACTTGCATATTGAAGAAGTCCGATAATGTATTTAAGAAAGATGTATTTAAATAATAAAAGAGTGATTTAAATTTGCAGAATAACGGTTAACAGATTAATTATTTAATATAGCCGCACAAAAAAAGCATATTACGATAAATCAATATAAAGATAAAGCATAAAATATAATCACATCGTAAATGCAACACGGTACCATTTCTTAATGAGTAAACAGCCACTTTATTTAAGAAATGCGACATGGCGACCGTGACAGGACTTGGGTGCTGCAGAATAAAGAAATAATACGTAAAATTACGAATTTGAGTATCTAGCAGACAACAAAAAAATCAAGAAAGGAAGAGAAGAGAATCGTTGGAACTTGGAAACACACAGCGCTACTAGCGGCCGAGTGGGAACCAGCCAGTGATTGACAACGTCCGCCGTAGAAACCGCCAGCTACAAA
This sequence comes from Vandiemenella viatica, assembly GCA_031002005.1. Lineage (NCBI taxonomy): Eukaryota > Metazoa > Arthropoda > Insecta > Orthoptera > Morabidae > Vandiemenella > Vandiemenella viatica. The sequence goes on from JARYHS010008075.1 coordinate 134,454,620, forward strand.
ATACGTTAAAGTTAAGTGTTTTCTAAACTCAATTATCTTCGTTCTTGTAATCAAAAACTTGTTGATTGTGACAAGAACGTTGACTGTGACAGAAGCGGTGTGCGGGTAGAATTAGTTTTACGTTTTTTGGGAGTTCAACGTATCCTATCTTTTCGAATTCTCGTTGTTTATTCAAATAATTGATTATATCACGTCATTTTATTGATAATAGTTTTGGGACGCTGAGTATTGCTTAGCTTTCTACAGAATGGCTAATCAGATGCCAGGTGCAATGGTTATTTGTGATCCTTCGGGATCTGTGAATAAGAAAGATGAAACAGTCACGGTAGGTGCATTAGAAAAAATACTATTTCGATTTGGGTCACAACTAACAGCCCAACTTACAGCTTTAGAGGATCGAATAATTAGATCAGAAACTGACGCACAGGCAAAGTTAGATAAGTATGTAGAAAGGGTTGAAAAACAGTGTACAAGGATACATGAGGAACTAAAGATATGCAATAAGAGATTTATTCAATTAGATTTAGAATTACAAAAGAACGAATAAAAATTTGAACAAAGTACGAATGCAATTCATTGTGAATCATTAGGTAATACAATTGAAAGTAATGATAGTAGGCCTAATACTGTAAGGGAAAAATATAAGATGAGTGATATTACAATTAATGGTGATGTAAATCATGTAAAGGATAGACAAATTGTCAAAGAAGGGTGTCACTTAAAAGATGAGTTTAAGCATGAAAGTAACCAGGCGGAAACTTACACGAAAACAGATGAATCAGTAGAAAAGGGTTGTAAATCTATAAAAATGTTTGATACAAGAGACATTAAAGGAGCAGGTGACTTTTGTCACGTAAAAGAGATGGAAGAGATTTTAATAAATGTAGATGGATTAGGTAGTTTGATGATTTTGAAGGATGTAAACTGTGACATTTTTTCCATTGTTGGGGAGAATTATGTTTGTGGATTATGAATCAAAGCAGTTACAGAATAATGGTGTTGAACATTTTCAGAGTTCTTTACATATTTTTTCAAGTTGGTTTGCCATGTTACTGTTCTGGCAAAGTAAGATTAACTGTAAACAGACAATTGTTTTGTATGAATAACTGGGAAAAAGTGAACTGGAAATATAGAAAAAAGGTTTTCTTTTTGTAGAGGGGTAAGCTATGCTTACTGCCTCATCCTGTGTACAAATTCAATCAGGATATTGAACCTACAACTCAGAAAATAATGAATTAGTTTAAGGTGAATGAAAAGATTTAACACTAAGTGCAGGGCACAGGTGTGTACACATAAACTCTATCATATTGGAATTTACTATTATTGTTAACTTATAGTTGGCATTTTATTGTTATTCAGTGCCACAAAACACTTGTAGATAGTACTGATTGATGTTGCTGCCCACAATTCTTCAACTGTAATGATAGTAAAAGTTTATAATCACTAAGTGGAAGCTGTCATTTACCAATACTGATGATTTTGGTCAGATGTGCAGTCTTCGGCTGTTACCACAGCATACCATCACATAAAAGTTTATTGTCTATTAGGACTTTCTTTTTAAAAAAATATATAGTCTGTAAGGTATACCGGAGCATTAGAATGAATAGAATGAGTTGAGAATAGAATGAGTTGAGAAGAAACAAGGTATTGCTATGATAGAATAAATGTGTTATGAATTAAGAAGTAAAATGTCATATAGAGAGGGTACAGCAGGACAGTCAAGACTCAGTTCCTGTAAATAAGGCCACTATCCAGGCATTGCCTTTAAATGATACTGAAAGGTTCAGGATTTGGTTAACACAGACATAGCTGAGGTCCAGGTAGAACCTATAAATGACTCTGTTGGTACATCTCATAGCCTAGATATGAATATATTCAAGATGAAGTAAAGTGGAGAGAAGTTATTACTTATGGGGAGAATATAATGTAATGTATTGATGAAATAATAAATAAAATGAAGCTGTGATGGTGATACTAGATTAGCAAGAAACAATGGTGTCCCAGTCGTATTAGCGAGGGTTGATTGTACTGGTCCAGGGACCAAACATGTGATTTAAATAATGTTGCTGGTTATACAACAGTAAAATTGTTCAAAAGGATCGGTCTTATGAAGAAAATAATGTACCAAGGGCAGGTAATAGAATTTTTAACTATTTGAATGGTATGCTTGGTAAACAGGCTGAGGCCATGACAGCTAAAGATGATGTTATTAAATAAAAATTCTGTAGTATAATATACTTATTGTAGTTTTTTTTTTTTTTTTTTAAAGTGATAAGGACAGTAACTCTGTGTCACAATGTGTGTTACAGACAATATGCCGTTCCAACCAGTCACGGCTTATGGAAACCCTCCTAGGAAAGTTACATCAAGCCATCGGTCCTTGTTATATGTAGTCAAATGTACAATGTAAGCTCTCCTTACCTAAAAGGTAACATTTACAGGAAAGTTTACCATAACCATTTATACTGGTATGGATGTCAAATGGTATGGTAAACTTGGGGGGGCTGTAGCATAACAGATAGTATAATAACATCCTTGCAGTAGGAGTTCCATGTCACGGGCCGGGTAATTCTCTTTTAAGGAGGTTTCCATAGCAACGATGGACAGAGATTAACTAGGAGATTACTTAGAGCAGTGCTAAGGAGAACTTGCATATTGAAGAGTCCGATAATGTATTTAAGAAAGATGTATTTAAATAATAAAAGAGTGATTTAAATTTGCAGAATAACGGTTAACAGATTAATTATTTAATATAGCCTCACACAAAAAAAGCATATTACGATAAATCAATATAAAGATAAAGCATAAAATATAATCACATCGTAAATGCAACACGGTACCATTTCTTAATGAGTAAACAGCCACTTTATTTAAGAAATGCGACAATGTCCAATTCACCTTGAATTGGATACATCCACATCCATGCTTTCAACCTGACCTTTTGAAGGGTTTCCTTGAAATACTATGTCATATCAAAAATAGGAAGACAACATCTTTTTCATTAATTCTAGTCCAACTCTTAGATGAAATGTTCTTATTGCAAAGGTGGCACTACTTATCTTCTTCAGTATATTTGATATGTTCTTTAAACTAAATTTTATACTCTTTGTTTCCAAGATTGTGCTGTTATTATAATTTATATATAAATTTAGCTTTGTATATTTTGTTTTGTTTTAAACCTAATGTATTGTGTTTTATCAAAATTTAATGTTAATGAGTTTGATTTAAATCAGTTTGCTACTACACTGAGTACTTCATTTGTATTTCATTCCTGATTACTGTTTGGTGTTTTATTTTAATTATTTTTTTAAAAAGGTTTTTTAAAAAAAAAAAAAAAATACATACTTAATAGTCAGACTACTGGCTTGTTACTTGCTAAGCTTGTTCTACTCGTATGGAGAAATGGACTTGTTGCCATCTCTTCGTGAAGTGTATAACTAAGTTCTGTGTCTGGTAGGCATATTTTTTGTTTGTGTAATGTGCAGTTCATGAGGTGAAGATTGAGGACTGTCCCAGCATTTGCCTTTATGATTTTGAGAAAGTGCTAAAAACTGCAATCAGGGCAGGCGCCGTGTGGGAACTCGAATCTTACATCAGGTTAGCGTCACTCGCTAATCAAACACTCTTAACCTTGTCAGATAAGTTTCCAGTAAGACCATTGATGTGTAATAAAAACAGAAGTGGTCCCAGCACAGGAATATCATGTTGTATTTTCTCCCAGTCCTATGAATCATCTTTAGGCCTACTGATTTTAGAATAAAAAAGGGAGACTTTTTTTTCAAATATTTAAATTCATAAAGAGTAAGAGTATGTGTGTGGTAAAATTGTACTAGAAGAATTTAAGATTTGGGGGGGGGAGGGGGGAATTATGAATTGGGAAGAACTTATGTAGTGAAATTGCCTCAGTGTTATTTTGCTTTTGGGTATTACAGATTTATTTGTTGATGTTAGACAGAGCCAGAGCCATACCTCCAATGCATCAAGTTTCTTTTATTCTAAGAATTGGGAGAAACAAGTGAAAGCCAAATATTTTACAACACATATAAACGAAATCCATGCAATACTGCTGAGGTTTTCTTGCGAGTGAAAAGTTTTAAATAAATAAATAAAAAGAGACAACAACTATATGATGATTGATTGTAGTTTAAAATACCTGCAACATTAATAAATTCACACATACCCTGCTATCGACGTTTATATCTCCAGAAAAAAAGGTGGATTGTATTGGAAGGAATTGAAGTTGTACAGTGTGGTTTTCACTAAACTTGAGTTTTACTTATTATTACATTTCACATTACAAAATACGCTATAACATATTATACACTCACATAAATAACTTTTATCATAGTGCTCTGAGGGTGTATGAATATTGTTTTTTATTTTCGAACAGTGTGATCAATCGAATATTGAAAGCGTCGAGTTATGGAGCAATGCAGTACTATTTAGCGGCAGGGCAGTATTTATCCACTGTGCATGCGCCATCACGTCAGTGAAAAAGAAATTTGTGGCGAAACTGCAATTGGCTGTCCTCTGAGCTATGCCCGTCAACCGGCCGCTGCAAACCAATGGACCGCCGTCATCACCCTGAAACACATAAACATAATACTGGGTTGCTGACACAGATTATCATATAACCAAATAACATAAAATATTCTCCAACTACACCCTTGGCTCTAGAGCAGTGTTTCCCAACCTTTTTTGGGTCATGTCTCACTTTTAATTTTTTTTAGCCCCCTATACATAATTTTTAATAAAACAATTATTTGTTATTAAAGAAACTCATATAGGATGGTTTTTGAAAGAAAACACTTTAATATTGTCATAAAACACAGTAAGTAAATTTTTAAAAAATATAATTAAATACTAAAATTCAAATTCAAAAGATTTTTAATAAAGATTTATTATGGCAATTTAGTGTGATCCTTTTAAGAATTTGCTTTTTTGCTATATTTTGTACCTATATCTAGCATTGCATTTAAATAACCCGAAGAGAAAGCGGTAAAGTCATATCAAGTCAATTTCTAAATTGCCCCCCTGTGGGGCGTGGGCCCCACGTTGGGAAACACTGCTCTAGAGGCTATATTTTGTTCTTTAAACATGAGTTCACTGAAACAGAGCTCTTATTTGTGAACCGTGCAATAAAATTTTATCTGTAAAATAGAATTTAAATGGCACATAAATTCAGAATCAAAATTGTTTGACATTGTCTTTATTCTATTCTATTCTATTTTGATTAGAGCTTAAACCAAGACTAATGGTGAGCGATAATTTTCGGGTTGACATTCGGGACGAGGCAGGTTCAAATCTTCGTCCGGCTATAAATATTTCAGTTTCGATGGTAAAACTTGACAAAATTTAGCGAGTATGGACAGTGTCACTTCAGTAGGATGTTCATGGCTAAGACGTCCTTCCGAGAAAAACTCGGCATGCAGTCTTTTAGTCATGGCTATCATGTCTGCTAACAAAAGAACCGTTACGGTATTTGATTGAGGAGTCAATGGCAATTTGTACCCGTTCAATAAGTCTGTGAATTTAGTGTTGACAGTGTCATTTCTGTAGTTCTTGATTGTATAAGCAGATTGTTGGAAACTCCACACATTTGCTTGCGAAGGCGGCGAATTTGGAACAACATTGAATGACACAGCAAAGAGCGATCAAACTATATAGCCTCTGGAATGATGAGTTCTACGTCGCACAATGGCAGATGTGTGCCATTTTGTCTTCCTTCATCACTGTCCAATCATCGCACAGGGGTTCTTCCTATGTTAGATCACATATCGACTTATCATTCACCGACCCCTCCAGTAATGTGGTAATCTAGCATTTTCCTTCACCGACGATCGCAAGAAAAAGATTTATCTAATAATGACCCTGTTGAATAACCTCATCTGTTAGTCTCATTGCTCTAAAGATTCTTGACAACAATTACTGCTAAGAGATTGCTTAGTTGTTTTTTCTGCTCTATATTTTGATACCAACAAATATTCAATATGCATTTTGTTTTCGGAAGTCATGAATACATTTGGAGATAATCTTTTTTATGAATTCATTTAGGGTTTAATGAAATAAGTGATACAAAACAGCTAACTTACTAAGGATTTAAATTGATAGCTACATGAATTGTAAAAATCAGGTGGATCAATGTTGTAAATAAAATTACTCCCAGATCAGTGGTGCAGCTAGCATGGATGACACCCTTGGCAGATATTGATGGTGTCACCCCATGAAAACTTAAATTCCATGTTAAATAAAATATAATATCCAGTAAGTGGAAAGTATGATTTTAATAAAACGTGGTTAAATAAACATTTGTTATTTACAAATAATCAGTTATTAATAAAATTGTAACAGTAATAATGTTTAAAGAATAAATAAACAAAAGCTTTCACAATCTCATTGTTCTAGCTTTAACACATCACATCTTTAAAATTACCAATTTGAGTTGCTTCATGTTCAGTAGTCAATATGGCAAAATTGTTTAGCCCCGTGTTACTCATTGTTTACAGAGAGTAATTTTTATATTAATTTTAATTTTCGAAAATTGCCCCACAATGACTGGCGGCTGCATAGCACAAATAAAAACGCGTTGTATCTGGATAACCGGCATGCAAAATACCGGTATTCTTCGTCAGCGGTGAGGCCCAAGCAACCTCGGCAAGAACCCTTGGATTTCCAAGTCTCAAAGACATCATGAGAATGGCATACAACAACTTGTTGTTGTGGCCTAACACAGTATAACAACCCCACAGTACACCTAAGATGAGCTGAACTAACCTAACCTGAACTTACTCTTACCTATTGTATCAAGCAATTTAACATCCTGAATTAACCTGACTTTAAAATAAATTTCACCTACCTACTGAAGGTTGTAGTTGCTATGATAATGTTGGCACTTGTCTACATACTGTAAACACCTTTGATCAATAATATTGAGCTGTATGATGCAAACATCTATAGGTGATATCATTTACACACCCTCATGATGGTAACGTGATGTGTGTGGTGGGGGTTCTACAGTTTTATCTGGAGATTGCCATGGCAGCAGAAACATACACTTTCTTTTTGCCCATATGGTACACATTTCTATAACACTCTGCGGTAATGCATGCACATTATATGGGTGGTGTAGTGATACAGGCACATGCAACTGTTATGTCAACCATAGACTTCATTTATGGTGGAAATTGATATAATTTTGTACCAATTTTTGTTCCAGTATTCATGAATTTTTATCTATTTTGTACATTTTCACAATTTTTTAAGGGCACATACTAACTTATATCTAATACAATTTATGTCTCATCTAGTGTTGGTGTCCAGTATGATTTGGTCTTGTGAAGGGTTGTCCTGTTAGCATACTGTTTAATGAAACTTGTGCTGTTGTCATCTTATGCATTGCTCTGTTTAGTTCAGCTTCAGTACTTTAGTGTGACTTTCGACAGATATATCTGGTGTACTACTCGAGTTGTCGGATGTCTTATAAGACAATGAACCGATTGAGTTTCATTTATGATGAAACACCGCCTCATACCTTACGTTTCCCTATTTTTGTGGAGGCATTCAATATACAACATATGATATGATGCATGTACCTTATAACCATGTAAACCAAGGACGTCTTTCGTGGAGGGAAATTAAATATTTTTTGGTGATTTTATACTTTTTGTTGTCAAAATCGATGAAAAACCTAACTTCGCAGGATTATTCCTCTACTACAATCCGATTTAGCAGGATTGTGGAGCTGTGATAGAAAAATTTGTTGAAACTAGAGTGAATATGTGAGGATCTTGGTGTCTATTATGATTCAGTCTTAAGACTAGTAAGTGATGAAGGAATGTCACCACAAGAACTTATGAAAAATAAAGGACTTTTTAATAGAAGGTGGGTAAAAATAAAACAAAGTGAATCATGTAAAATGTGTGTTTTTTTTATGCTTTTCACATGCTTGTAGTACACAAACATCATATCCAGGATCATAATTCTTATTTACTATGTTATTAAGATCATCCATTACCAGTAAATTTTTATATCCAATAATTTCATGTCTAAGCAGTGCGGCCTCTCATTCAGGATGATACCAGTGTGGATCCCCATCTGGGTATACAGATTACGGTTTTCTATGTATGTGGGTTGAAGGGATAATACATGATGATAGCTGTTGTAACCGTTTAGGAATAAAGTGTATGTTTCTCACTCCTATTGAAAACATACCTAAGTATGGGCCAACCCCGAAGTTATGTATGTAAACTCTTTTAATCGTGCAAAGACGCTTTGGCGTCTTCATGTTGGAAATTATCAAAGATTTCATCCATTAAAATAGTATGAAACGTACCATATTGTTAGCTTGACCCATTTGACCACAGGCTCTGCTCTGGAAAAAGGCTTCTAGTTTATACTTTTAAGAGATGTTCCTAAGCACAAAATGTAGCATCTCCACCACAGGTTATCTGAATTCAACGAATAAAAAATGTTACAGGTTCGGTCGGTTTCGACCCAGAATGCATACATTTTTTCCCGCAACTCAGCAAACCCTGGAATCAGGATGCCATTCGCCTCGTCCTGCATAACACCGACAACTATTTCACTATGGGGTTCTATCCTGAAATGGTTGCCGGTGCTATATCCAGACATGTCGAACTCTTTCCTGTTATGGCGCATCATTTCATATGGATCATAGTTCCTCACTAAATAAATGAAGCTAACTGTGTCCATAAGACGTAATTTAGGGCCTCTAAACTGAGGAATGGTGAATTCGTAATGAAATCGGTAGATCGTCAGTTTCGAAAGGTCAAGAATGCACTTCTTTAAATCCAAGAATCCATAAAGTTTCAAATAATACAGAAGGTAAACGCACTTTCAGAATGATGGGTGGTGGTTTACTATGGCTTGCAAGTAGTATCCTCGATGTACGTGTAGAGTTTACAGCATGTCTTTGCGGGAAGTAGCCTACATGTCAACGAGAGTCGCATTCCCCATTTCGAGTACCTATTTCTATGCACACTATATGTTCATCGCAGAATTATATTATTTTGTGGCGGTGATTTGCTTCCTATCATAAAAAAAGGATGGCATGTCTTGAGATGATGACGAATATGCAAGCGTCGAAATGATTAAAACCAGAGAAAAACGTTAACAAGCTGACTTGTCAAAATAGGAGATATTATTCCAACTTCCCTTGTTCAGAACTGACTTTGCCGATCTTGTGATAAGACTGTCGTCTCTATGCATTCAATATAAAATACATCCCCAATTACCGCCTACTAGCTGCTATTCGTCACTTTGTTTAAAAACTCATCTAACAGGTTTGATATTTATACTGGCATACAAAAGATAACTCTGATGCATGGATGAATGTGATGTGCTAGAATTATTCCAGCACTAGCCTCAAGTGATTCTGGGAAATTCTAGGAAACGTGACTGTTAGACCATGCTGGGTATCGAGCCCCAATGACTGAATTTCCTCGACAAACCATTCCATTTACAAAGTCACTTCCAAAATATTATTGGCATATAACTTGCGCAAGTTGTATGCCACACCAGTTAGAATCCTAGCAAGAATACTTGTGAAATCTCTAGTGCTAAACATCATGGGATAGCTTATAATATCACCAAGTGATGAAGGATTAACAATTCGTAGGAACTAGGCGGTTTCCCGTAATCACCTAAGCCGGTCTCCAATATCTGCATTATGAGCTACTTATTTCACAACACACAAATACATTTGTCATGGAGAACTCCACGTTTATACGTTTCACAGACATCCAAATCGCAAGACTCAAGCTCCTGCCAGGAGAATAAATCCCATCGACGGATGCAAAAGATGCGGGGGAGGGATAAAAACTCAGTCTTCACGGCGAGCCGAAAAATCAGCGCCGTTATTACGCCATACATTCAAAATAATTGTGCAGTCATAACCATCGGAGCAAAAAATTCTGGCTTTATGGTATAAGTCTACCACTACTGTATACGTATATTTTGCATCGTATTGCAGAGGTGTCCTTTTGAAGATATTTGAGACTGACTAAATGTGGGTACATTTTTTTATACACTTTGCTTTGCCCATGTGAGGTACATTATGACTGATAATGAACCTGATTTGCACGTTAAACTGCAGACCCAATCATGAAAAGAGATGAATGGGTGGCACTAGGCCATAAGCCTACAAGAATTTACTTACCCACTAGCTTTGTGTATCATCGGAAACAGCTGTTTCACTGAGACCAGAAAATAGTATTTTTTCGGACTTTTCAACACGAGAACACGAGACGTCTCAAGTATCTCGTAACTTGTAGGCATAAATCGGTGATAAATTTTATAATAGTTTCCAATAGAATTTTAAAATCCAAATGAAATGCAACGAGGCAGTATTTTGCCTCTGAAATTAAACCTACATGCGTTCTGGCTTTACTCTACATTCTACATTATACATTTTATAATGTTAACCGAAATTTTACTTTAGTGCAAAAATCCCCTGCAATATCATATTAGCAACAACCTCCTCGAGCTCCGAAGGTTCCCAGTAGAATTTTAATATCCAAATGACGCTTTTTCTCATTGATACTGCTGAAGCTGGTCACTCATAAATAGCACCGAACGCTGCTAATAATCACGACTTAGACGCCCTTAAAGTCCATTAAACAACAACAATAAAAATTTCTATACATAATCAGACCATGTATTATTTGTCACCTACAGCAGAAACGTATTGGCTTTTTCTAGAGTTATGATTTAATATGTTCTCTGAAAATATTATTTACTATTCTCCCTCTCCCCACATCACTCTATCATGTTGGATGGATAATTGTATGTGAGGGGTGTGATAAAATCACCCACTTGATGTTGACGTGCACACACAAATGTTTGGGTTTTCACTTGAAACTCGGCATAGTGTTTAAAGCATGAAGGGCTGGCTTATCTGTAAGTCGTCACTGCGTGTGTGGTCCCTCTCCTTTGTGTTTCGGTCTAAGGTTTCAACACTATTGCTAGAGACTGTAAAATTCCTGATATTTTGAATATTAAAGAGGTGATTTCATGCAGCTTTGTTTCTAAACATAACACAGCCCCCATTCCGTTCGGCTTTCCAAGGTTTTCCTAAATCAATCCAGGCAAATGCAGGAATGGTACCTTAGTTTGTACGTTCTTGAGTGCTATGCTCTGTAAAAACATTAGTACAAAAATCTTTCGGACACAACTCTACTGAGGGTTTCGCTGGCTGACAGGTGACGATGGTCTGCTACCCTCTGGGCTGTCCTTAGCAGAACAACAGAGAAGTGCAGGAGTTTCACAGTATGGGTCTTCACTGTCTCTGGCAATTAATGTACGCACAAATAATAATTGTTCGACTTATCCTGTACCCATACTAACTAAATAATTTAAGATTATCGTAATTTACGTAATATTACAATTGTGATGAGATTTACAGCCGCCTAGTGACAAACGCTCACGTCTTTCCGCTTCTGTCGTGACCCCTAACCAAGTAGAGTAGCGGAAATGTCGTCTTTTATTTATGTAAAGTGTTATGTTTGTCCCATAGGCTTTTTTTTTCGGAATTGTAAACTTTCTGTTGAGACTGGGGCTATACTAGCATCTGTAAATAAGCGATTCAGCGATAAAATAATAGAGGTTCGTGTCGAACAACTTACTAGTTACTACAGACATTAAAAGAACTTTAATGTAATAGAAAATATGCACGGAAATAACCATTCAGACATAGTTGCGCCACAATTAACTAATATCATTTATGTAGACAGAGGGATAAATTATCTGCACAAAGAGTAATAAAGCATTGCTAGAGACTGTAACATTCTTGATATTTTGAATATTTAAGCAGTGATTTCATGCAGCTTTGTTTAGGAACTGCCCATACTATCACCAATGCTAGGATTAGTATACTTCCTTAACTTTTTTCGCTTTACTGCTCTTCGACGTCGAGGTCAATAGAGCAAGAGTATTTGGCAGTAAGGAACAATTTCGGCTGGAGTGATTTCAGGGAACCATAGAAAATCAAACGTGTGATCGATCGCTGACAATAGATGAAAAGAGCGCAAGCTTAAAAAATAATGTTTCTCGACTTACACTTTTCCTGATATTCTCAATAGAGTCTCAATAGGATTTTTTCTCCCGTGTTATTACTGAAAAAATCATTGCTAGCGTGGGAAGTTCTTGAGAAGTTTGTTGAGCACTGTGCTCATATGCGTTGTATAAATTCAGCTAAAAAACTTATACTTTTCAGTTTCACAAAGCACCGAGTCCCATGCAGAAACACGAGTGTCGAGTGTCGGCCAATGGAAACAGGGTTAGCTGAGTGCCTGATTTTTCCCAAGTGCGTAAGGAGTAAGGGAAGACGCTACTATTTGATAGTGATTCGTCAATTGCATGGGGTGCACATAACTGCTGTGGGAAATAAATAATGAAAAACAGCACAGCAATGAATATTACGATGTGTTGTGTAAATTTTCACTGCACAGAAAAATCTAAGTCTGGCATTCGTGAGGACGCACGTTCGAATCCTCGTCCGGCCAGCCATCCAGATTGGGGTTTTCCATGGTTCCCCCAAATCACTCCAGGTGACTGCAGGAATGGTACCTTAGTTTTGTTATCAAAATCACCTAAGACCGGCCAAACTGAGGTTACCTAGCCTCATTTGCATAAATACACAGTCCCTTATGGGATAGTGAATCGTCAATTGCATGGGGCATATACTGAAATTCGTCTCATAACACTCGTATGCACATAACTGCGGCGGAAAATAAATAATGAAAAATAGTACAGCAATGAATATTACGATGTGCTGTGTACGTCTTTTCCAACAATATGAAACACGCTATATTTGAGGTGAAAACCGGGAAATTGTACGAGTCTGCGGCAGTCACAATTGAAGCCGTGAGATTTATTTTTTGTTATGCCGACTGAATATTACGTGTTATAGCTTGTGTTGGCAGCAGAACTATATCAGACCTTTGTGTCTGAACATCTGCTTGCCCCACAAAACGCTGGTCGATGTGGGGTGGCTTCACACCTGTTCACTCAAGTGGGGTGGGGAAGGCAGCTGAAGGTTAGGTTAGAGGGACCATTTGGTCGCTCATGTGGCCTAACAATAGAACAATAGACCCCAGAGAAGGGTGCGTGGCTTCATACATGACCACCCAATGCGTTGGCAGCTGAACCGTATAATGCCATTGTGTTTGAACATCTGCTTGCCCCACAAAAGGCTCAAGTGAGGTGGGAAAGGCAGCTAAAGGTTAGGTTAGAGGGGGCAGGTGGCGTAACAATAGGTCCCCTTGTGTCTGAGTAGCCCCAGAGGAGGGGGCTTAGCTTCATACATAGTTACCCAATTGGAGAGGAGAGGAGGGGGGGGGGAAATGCAGCTGAAATTGGGGTTAGTGGGATGTGGAAGGCAAGTGAAAGTTAAGTTACTAATCCAATTAGTGACGCATGACTGCACCCATTGCTCCCCCAATTCGCTCAAGTAACGTAATTAGTGACGCATAACTGCACCCATTGTACTAACCTAATTAGTGACGCATGAGTGCATCCATTGTGTGGGCTCACACCGGCAAATCCCACTACTAAGGTTTAATTCATGGACAGCAAAGTAAAGTTTGTAGATAATGATATAGTGTGAAAATCTAAAAAAAACTTGTTGACGTATTTTATCTGTACTAACCTCGCAGGGGGTGGCACTGCCATGAGCGCTGATGAGACAAGTGCCGTTCTCACACTGCGATGGCGTCCCCAGGGTCACTGTGGCCGCCTGCAGGTTGTCGGCCAAATCCTTCAGACCTGTTGTCTGTAACAGAAGGAGAGCAAGCTTCAGCTCTCCACTCAGCTTGAATGGTGGAAAGTTTAGTGAATATTTGTGATTTCATCCACTCGCTTACTTTCTAACAAGGTTATCACTAAAACCAGTCCTGGCAAATATGATGAAGTACGTATGGTAATGAGGAACTTATTCGATTTTATTTGCATTTTTTGAAGAACTGTTTCTGAATTTAGCATCATAAAGATCAAACATATGCAAGCTAAATTCGTTTTATCAAAATATGTTTTAAGAACTAAGAAAGAGATTGATGAGATTAAATTAAATATCTCTATTTTTAAAAGAACCAAATAAGTCACCTGTTAATAAGTAATTTGAAATCATAATTTCACAGTCATTTAAAGCATTTTGCAAAAACAATAATACAGTTTTCAACACACGACATTTGTGACATAAGACATACATTAAGCGCCCCACACACTTACAAACGAACTGCAGGCCGATGCCTGTGACGAAGAACTATAGGCTGAAATCTCAAAGCACCACACTCATTAATGACAACTGCCTGCAGGCGGTGGCCTGCACACGCCTTGGACTGTGCTACTGCCCAGCCACTATACATCAGACCAGTGGACTGAAGCTTTTTAACTTCAGTCCAGTGGACTGTGGTTCGAAATCGATGAACTCGCGCGGAAGCAGTGTAGTTGTGCGTTTCAAATTCACTGTTTCATTAACATAATTCACGCTCATAATGGGTCGCATTTTATTACGAAGAAAACGTTGTGCGATTGCGATTTTGAATAAAATGTTATTACTCCCAACACCGGTATGCAAAAAGAGGTTTGGATGAAACAGTGGTTGCAAGAAAGGAGTAATCATTTCCTCATGACTTTGATGCGTGAACATCAACAATCACGTTTGGATAACTTAATTAATTACTTAAGAATGAGTGACGAAAATTTCAATGAATTGTTTAGTTAGTCCATTCATTACAAAGGTAGACACCCGAATGCGCCAAGCAATTACTGCAGAATAAAGACAGACAGTCTCATTGACATTTGTGGCTACTGGTCAGAGTTTTGAAGATCTGAAGTTCCTTCGAGAATTTCCCCACAAGCACTTGGTATGATAATACCAGAAACTACCAAATTTATTTATCAGACTCTGCAGGATTTTTACATACAAGTAAGAATAATTTTTATTTTGTTTATTGCTCAGTAACATTTTATATTATAATAAATCACGGAAACGATGAAAATATATAGAAAATGTAACTTATAGTCAAAATATAGACAGAATACGTTCAATTCCACGTACAGTCAGTTATTGCATTTTTTAAACATCAAATACTGTGACAGTTCAGAAGCGTCAGGGTCTTAAGGATCATTTTCACAGTAATAATGTATGGTTTGTAAATTTGAATGCTTTCCATCGCTGGTAGTCACGACTACATTGGATGTAGAGGCCATCGGAGAACAGCGTGGTAGTTTGGAAGAGAGTTTGACAAATGAGAGACCATTTGTAGTGGTTGGTCAGGGAATTTTGGGCTATAGTTATTAAAGCTGGGCAAGAGCTGGATTCAGGGCAGTTACAACAGAGAGTCAAAACAGTCAGCGGCAGTGGAATGTGGCTAAACAGATAGCAATGACATCAAAGCGGGTCAGACAGTCAACAGAGAAGGACGTCCACACACAGTGATATATGTCTTTTCTTGAAGTCTTGCATTAATCCAATGTATTAAAATTTTGTTGACTAATAACTCCGAATACATTCTTTGTTTATCATCCATGCGTCGTAATTTACATGAAACATTTAATCCAATGCCGTCAAACTCATCATCTTCCTTTAGTGCTTTAAGGGCTTCCATAATAGAAACTTCCTGTCCTACCCTTGATGCCTTCCCGAGAGGATTTTTTTTTTTTTTTCTTTGGAACATCTGAAGAGATTGATGACCCTTCTTCTAATGGCCCAGCTGAAAACATTGATTTTGCTGGTGATGCTGTGAATGGTTGGGATGAGTATCTTCCTCAGCATCCTATAAATAATTTTGTAAATAATTATTACAATCATTATTGATGTAACGTATGTGTGTAATTATGTAGGTATTTAGTAATAACCAGTTGAGTAGGTAAGATTTAAGGTAGAGTGAACATAGAAATTTTCAAAACATATTGTGGGTATATTCATAGCACTACTAACTGAACTACTAACTAATTGATGATTTTGTTTTCAGCTACCAGATTCCGTTGAAGAGTGACAAGCAGCAGCAAAGGACTTCAAAAACAGATGGAATTTTCCTAATTGCGGCGGCGCAATTGAAGGAAAACGCGTCAGAATTAAGAAAACACAGAACAGTAGTTCATACTTTTATAACTACAAAGGATAATGTAGCATAGTTTTGATGGCCAATGTTAATGCGGACTATGAGTTTGTTTATGTCAGTGTTGGGTTTAATGGCCGAATATCTGATGGTGGCGTTATAGAGTGCACATCTTTCTATAAAAACTGATTAATAAGAAGCTTAATTTGCCAACTATTGATATGAATAAGAAAAATATAAATTTTGTGTTTGTCGCTGATGATGCTTTCACATTACATGAAAATATATTGAAACCTTATCCTCCAAAAAATTGAGTCTTGAGGAGCGCTTATTCAGCTACCACTTAAGGAGAGCTTGGGATACTTTCATGTCGTTCCAGAGTATTCCACACTGAAATAAATATGAAACCAGAAAAAGTAGATTACATTGTTTTAGTTGCGTGCGCCCTTCATAATTTTTTGAAAAAGTAAGAAAGAAGCAACTACATAACTTAAGCTTCGTTGGACGTTGAAGATTTATAGGCTGGTCAAGTAGTTCACGGTGACAGAGGAGACGGCCGTTTGTCAAGTTTACAATGTGGATCTGTTAGAAATGTGTGTTGATGCAAAACGTAATCGTGAGCACTGAGCAGTATAAAAATTACTTTGTTAATGATGGTGCTGCTTCGTGGCAACACAATTTCGTTGACAGATCTAATTAGTTCAAACATGTAATGAGTATAAGTATTTGAATTTAATAGATATCCAGTATGTGTGAAATAAAAAAAAAAAGTGGATAAGTAACAAATGATATTATCATTATTTCCCCTTCACCGATTCATTTATAATTCATGCAATATTTTCAGCTCAAGAAGTGATTATTAAAGACAATAGTAGTAACAGGTATTTACCGAAGGTGTCGTGAAGGCTTCATCACCTGAAACAGTGCTTCTGGTTTCTTCTTGATCAGTTGAAAACAGTAACATATCAAAGTACCAAAATTGCGGCCTATATGCATCATCATCAGATGAACCAGACTTTGATACTTTCACTTTCTTCAGTTCTTTACGAAATGCGCATCGCAAATTGTTAATTTTTTCTTGAATGTATCTATTGTTGCTGTAGGGGTCACTGTTTAGTTAAACACCAATAATTTCCCGTATGCCTCATCTTTAAGTCGTTTATTTGCATACGACTCAATTTTTAATTTCCACAAACATGGAAATTGCCGATAAAATTTAATAAATGAGGAAATGAATTGTGGTTTTTTGTCCATTATCTTGACAGTCCAAAACAGATTTAACAGCGCAAAAAATCTGTGGCCTGTCGTCAAGCAAGGAAAAACGTATCTGTCAGGCGCGGTAACTGCAGTCGAACTGTTTGTGTGTGTGTACGTTTTGTCCTTGAGGTCGTAAACTACTAAGATTGTTAACTGTGAACTGCTGGCAGTTCAGTCCCCGATCTCAACAATCCACACATTGACTGTTACGCAATACCTGCAGTCTAAAGGGCCCCATTCACACAGCAACTTGTTGGCCAACCATGTCTCCCAACTTGGTTGGCCAACACAAAAATAAGTTGGCCAACACTGTTGCCCGACATCAGTAGAGAAAGAACAAGCATACGGAGAACAAGGTGTTTATTTATACAGTAATGTTGGAACTAGAAGAAATAGCTTTATGTACAGTTATCATTCCCAACTTTACTGGTTCTCTTTCTCTTAATGACTTCTAAGGACTCCTACCAAACATGCAAATATAAGTTAGTAAATGTTTAATCAAGCTTTTTTAACAGAGATGGTCAGTATTTTAAATACAATAGATATTCGATCATCCGAAATATATGACAGCCACAAGTCCAATTTATATATAAATATAGGCCTACACGTACTGCACACAAAATTTTCATGAAAAATCTCGGCATTTACACATTTTCTAACAATGAAATGAACTACGTTTTAATAACAATTGGAAAACGTTTGGAAATAATTGGCTTGAAAATTTCGTGTAGAAGAATGAACTAGAAAATTGGAATACGTTTTAAGAAATAATAACAGGAAAAATCGGGAAAGAGGGGAGCCAAAAATTGATGAACTGAGTGAAAAAATGGAGGAAGCCTGGTTTCCTAGCACACTTTCAACTTATTCACTTTTTATTACTATTTTTTAAAAGTTTTTAGAAATTTTAAATTACAATCAACATTAGTACATATTATTTATCGAATTTGCATTAAAAATTACTAAAAATACCTATCAAAACTATTCTTTTTTTTCTTTTCTAGATTGATTTCGGTTAACGGATGGTCGTTTAACCGATGATCTACTTTACATATTTAAGATACTTTTGTAATTCGCGATATTTCAGCGAAATCTTTTTAATTGTAAAGCTATTAATTAAACTTGAGCTTGTAACGAACGCGTCTTGTGACCGCTAGTTACATTAATAAACTATATGTTTATTATTTAAAATGTGGAATATTTTAGTGGGCGTTTGGGCGCAGTGTACATTGTACGAGTGTGGAGCGGCAGATCTGAGGAATGCCAGCAGGCCGGTTCCTAGAATTAGCGAGGGGAGAATAGTGAGTGCCTAATGGAGGGGAGATTTGTGCTGGCCAGGTAGACAAACAGGGTGATCGGCGAGAGTTTTCTGTTTTTGCATGTGGCACGACGAACGAGTGGAGGAATATTCGATGCCGGCCTGCCAGCACGTTCGGACGATGTGATTTCTGGACTGTCTATTCGTGAGTGGGACTGTTGCTGCTGCCTGGATCCGGACACCCGCTATTTTGTTTGAGCAGATGAGCTCAGGCAAAGGACGACATCTGAGGAACTGTGCTATACTGGTCCATAGCAGAGAAGACCGTCATCCAATGTGTGGCGGCAGACATGTACATTCGGTAATTATACATCGCCAATGAAGGACACTGTGCTAGCTAGACTTTCAAGTTCATAGCATTGCCCAGCTACGACCCTGCAGATAAGAACTCTCATAGCCCGGAGCAAACATATCTTTCAGAAGTGAAGTCAAAATGTTGACTTCGTTTACTGTTTAATTTTTGTGTATTTTTTATAAAATACCCTGGCGCCCACAAAAGACAACTGATTAATTTTAACAAATTTTGTTATATGTGTCATGTGATTAATTGAAATAAAACCATTTGTGATTTCTCAGATAAAGTATTCACGCAAGTTCTACCTTTCATGATAAAAATATAAAATAATAAAATTAATTATAATTTTAAATCACGTAATGAGGTCAGAACGTTACAAGCTCTTCTCAGAGTCGTCATTGTCGTCTTCATCGTCGTCTGCACTGTCAAAGGACGATATTCCCGGCAACTGTGTTTCATGGTCCCTTAAAAAATCTAACTTATCAAAGTACCACAGGGTAGGTTCATATATATCTTCATCTTCTGCTCCAGATCTTTCACTTTTTAGTTTTTTCTTGAGTTCCCGGCGATAGCATGTACGCATATTTGCTATACGTTTTTTCATGCTTTCGAGTGTGGCATCCTGTTCCACTTCTTTGAAAGCAATCAGCAATTCTTCCCAGCCCTTGTTTCTTGAATTTTTATTTTTATATAAATCAGATTTCACTTTCCACAACTGTGGTAGACTGCGAAACTTTTCGATGACGGTGTTCCATGCATCGTTGTTCTGAATAGTAGCCATCAGAATACCACTATTAGCATAGATCACTAGCACTGCCTCGATGAGAAACCGGAGCAGACTGATGTTGGCAGTCAAGTTGGACAACTTGCCCATACACACTACAACACGTTGGCACAACAATAGGCCCCGCCTACAAATATCAAAAGCGTTTGAAAACCACCAACTTGGTTGGCCAACTTGTGATTTGGTCTGCCAACCTACCCATACACACACCAACTTCAGCTACAACACAACCAAGTTGGCCAACAAGTTGCTGTGTGTATGGGGCCCTTAAGATATTATGGACTGTAAGATACTATGGACTATATGTGTGTGTACAACTACCATAAACTGACAGTTCAGTCCCTCCAGATAAACTGTAAGTGTGTGGGGCGCTTTAGACAAGCGTTTCCCAAACATTCTTTTCTCTGTGACCAGGATTCTTTTTCGTGACTTATTGTCTATTTTGAGATGTTTGGGTAAAATAAAACATCCCTTGTATGTCAATGTAATTTTTATGTATTTCGACATTACTTAACTCCTATAAAATATGAAATCATTTTAAAAATCGCAACATGAAATTGAAATAAGATCAAGTTATTAATGAAAAGGGTGAAGCTGTTTCTCGCTGACTAGATTTAAAGCTTTGAGGAGAAAGTGATAACATAATTATCAGATCCGGCTCGGCTTCCAACCTGTTTCTATATTTATTTTTTTCTGAAAACTTTTGCTTAAAATCCGGCTCCACGCTTGTAGGTGGTGACAAAAGCAATCAGAGATTTAACATCTTTTAATGCTAAAAAGGCACGAGACGATAGCCAAAACTCTATTTTCTCGAATATGTCTTTGAGTGATGTGTCCAAGACAGTTTAGTTTTATAATCAATACCTGAGTTCGGAAATTCTGTTTCTGATTCTATGTTAAATTTAAAAAGATTCCTTATGCATTCTTTGCCACTGTTGACTAGGGATGGGGGAATATATTCAATCAGATTAGCCTCCAGGCGTATACAATATTCCTTGATATATCCGAGGCCAAGGCCAATTGACAAGGTAATTTTTTTTATTGTGATTCGGTTCTGGATAACGACCCACCGTTTAGGAAACGCTGCATTAGACGAATAGATTAAGTGAAAAGAGTTTAATTTAAACAGGTGGTGTATACTTTTTTCCTGGATTAAGCCCTTTTCACTTAATTCGGAAAAATCGTCTGAATATGGCAGCATCAGCTGAAAGCTTAAGAAAAAAAAAAATAAAAAAAAATTCCAAAGCATATAAAAAAAACAACTTTCAAAGAGTAGGCCTGTCAACCTTGTATAAAATGTTTGATGCCGGAGCAAATTTTATACAAAATTCCATGAGTCTTACTTAAAGGGCAAAGAGTATCCAATTATAAACAAAATTATAATTGTTGGGTTATAGGGTGAATATTCTTGCCTATTGGGTTGTGAGGGTAATCCATTTTAATAAAAATGTTGAACCTGGAGGGTGGACGTGAACTCGATAGCTTGGAATCTTAGGCGATTCCGATGATACCCGAACTGTCAGTTACACTTGCAGCCACCAGAGCACTGCCAGGAAATATCAGTTGAATAACGGAATTGACTTTATATGCGCTTTTATTATTA
This sequence comes from Vandiemenella viatica, assembly GCA_031002005.1. Classification (NCBI taxonomy): domain Eukaryota; kingdom Metazoa; phylum Arthropoda; class Insecta; order Orthoptera; family Morabidae; genus Vandiemenella; species Vandiemenella viatica. The sequence continues at coordinate 134,475,953 of JARYHS010008075.1, forward strand.
AAATGAGGTATAAATTTCAAATAAACAATCGAATTTGATTTTAAGTTCATTTATATTGTAAAAGAAAGTGTAACTGCGATTCCAGTTAAAGTGCAATTGTGTGCTGTGTAGTAGAGATAAAAATTATAATTTGAGCCAGAGACATAAAAAAAATAATAATAATTTTATTAAATTTATATGTTTTCGACAAGTGTACTCGTCTGAAGACTAGACAAATAATACGTCAGGAAAGTTTTCGACCACAGAAGAAAAATAGTTGAGTGGATATAACTTTTAGTACAAATATGTGTATCGATAAAGACGTAGATTATGGGATTAAATCTAATAATTATAATGTAATTTAATTGCGACGGAGCGCACGCTCCGGTGGCAATATCTGTCTGTGTATTCATCACTAAAAATGTATTGGACGCACTTTAACATAGGCCTAACTACATGGTGATTAGTCCAGTAACGGGGTAGTTTTCACTTGCAGTATATCACGTAGAATATTTTTCTTTTTCTTATCTTGTACATGCAGAAACATGCAGAAACCAAGTTTTCGACCTCCGACTCCCTCGGCACAATTTTCTGTGGCCAAAAAACCTAAAAATTTTGATACGTTTATCAGTTTTTCGTCTATAACTCGTTTCTGATGAATCCTAGCAAGAAATACTTTATTTCCAGTTTGAAAGAGGACACAATGTCCTACAACTATTGTAATACAAAGTTTTTTCTAAACTCAAAAGTAAGCGAGCTACAGTTCTTTGAAAGTCAGAAAAATTTCAAACTTTTCCGAAAGGTTCAGTGGCGTAGCTAGGCCAGACGGGCGACCTTTTTTTTTGCTTTGTGTGCTGGTAGGGGCCCCCTGAACTGAGCATGGGGGCCCTTGATTTGTTCTTTAGTGGCCCCTTGATTTGTTCTTTAGGGGCCCCTGAGCAGTAGTCGGGGACCCCCTGAGCAGCGAGGGCCCTCAGGGGCCCCTTAGACGACGGTAGAGCTAAAAAAAAAAAAGGTCGCCAGTTTGCCGTGAAGGCTCTTGGGCACTCTAAACTGTGCTTGAGGGCCCCTAGAGGTGCGCTTAGAGGCCCCTTGAGGTATGCTTGGGGGCCCCCTGAGCGTTAGGGCCCCGGTGCACTGCACAGCCTAGCCCGATAGTAGCTACGCCCTGGAAAGGTTGGGCTTTTACCTTATTTGTCGCTCAAAATGACCTGGAACCTCTGTATATATAATTGATATATATGTTAGGGTGGAGTGATCATATAAGAAAAAAATAAAAAATAAATTTTTTTCAACGGCATAGCGATATAAAGTTGCCTTTGAATGAGAAAATCAAACATACGAAATCTTGTTAATCTATTCCAATGTTTTGAGGTGCCCCAACACAATTGAAAATCAGTAAATATAACTACTTTTTACATTTCGTTATCTCACTATCAGATTGTTCAATGAATGTATTTTCCTGAATTTCAGGGCTATCATAAATGTATATATTTATAATTACTTGGAAATACCATAACTAAAAGAGCCGTAATTTATTTCGAACAATTTATTTCGAACAATTTATTTATTAAAAGAAACAAGATAAAAATGTGTAATTTTAGTTATACATGAAATTGCTTTTTTGTATCGAAATGTGGCATTTGCTGACGTGAAAGCAGTCTTGCCCTAATGAAACCGTCTCGCTTATGTTCTCCGCAAACAGCACTTGAAGCTTCTGTCACTAATTTGATGCAGCGCTCTACAGCTTGTGTGTGGCATGGATAATGTTTTATATTTTGAATTGTACCCGAACCACTCTTGATAATCGATTTCAAGACTTCATCCGTTAAATTGGAAGTCAGCGGTGGTTCAGTTATTTCAAAGTCTTGCCACGTAATAATTTTCGTATAATCTTCGGCGTGGAAATTTAAAGCAGGCACTTTAAACGTTCGAAGTCCTGGAGCATTTTCTGATCTTGCTTTGGAGATATGTTGATATGCTAGCTCACGTATGCTTTCTATGTCATCTCCGAGCATGGCGACAAGAACATTCTCTGGATGACCGAAATATCCATTACGTTGGATTACTTTGTCAACTATCTTCTTCAAATCCGGATTCAAATAGCGACTCAGTCTAATAGTTTGCCACAGGTGCTTGGCTCCATTTATACACGAGGGATTACATTTTATTGTGAACCACATTGGACCATAAACCTTCATCACGTACGTTGCTAATATCACCAATTTTTCTTCTGGATCTGTCTTAGTAGCATATAATCTTAAAATTCGATTTGCTGTCGTAAGCCATCTAGAATGGTTGAGAGGCCCAGGTTTTATATTGGCTAAATCGGAAGAAAAATAACCAGTGCTTATAGCCGTCATTATATCGTATAGATATTTTTGATCCGTACTCAAATCATTACTAGTAATTACAGGTAATGTTGTCGGAATGGCAGTGAATTCTACTATTGGCATAGTTTCACATTTTTGTAATTCGGATCCAATAGGACCTGAAAAGCACTTAGGCCCTGTAGTTTTTCCATCCAAATGCAATAACAGGTGTCGCAGTGGTAATTCATTCGAATGTAACTGACAGACAAACCACTGTAATGGTTTTTTAAGTTTTTCTTCCATCAAGCGAATGACACCACCTTTAAAGCCTGTATTAACTACAGTTCCATCGCAACCAACAACAGATATTTCGCTGAGTTTCACCGATTTAGATTTTAAGTAAGTTATAATAGTACTTTTAATACTTTTGGCGGTGCCCGACTCACACGTGACATGCCCGAAGTAGTCATTTCCTGGCTCCGATAAAATCACATAATGGTCTTCTGTAACTCTTTTTCTATAAAATTTACCTTCCTTCTGAATACTAACCAAAGTTTTGTCCTTTCTACCATCAAAATAAATACCACGTATGATTTTATTGCATCTGCATTCTGTAAAGCTGATCTGACTTTAGTTCTCTCACGGCGCAACTTAGATCGATCAATGATACCACTGGTATCGTTTGGAGAAATTATTCCCATATCTTTTAACACAGAAGAAGCTATAATAGCAGCGGCTCTGTCAGAAACTCCAGTGCGATCACACGCAAGAGCTAACGATGGTAAATTTAACCTCTTCTTTTTTGTTGGTGGTGCAAATGGAATTTTATCTGGTCTAGAAGCTTCGCTATTGCTGGAACTGGCACTGGTACTTTCGATGGCCAATGTCACATCATTAGATAAGGAACGAGAACAACACGGTATCTCGGAATCTATAATCTCTCTGTTACGCAATGAACTTTTTTGTTTTCTTTCTTGTTTTTTCTTATTTTTTTATAGTTGCTGCTAAATCTACACCACCTATCATCATTTTTCTTGTTGTTCTTTGATCGAGTAGAAAATTTATTTCATCTTTGGGAACACGACTGTATTTCGAACAAGAACACTTTGAGATAAGTTTGCATTTGCAACTGCAAATATCAAATAATCTATGAGACTCAGCTGTAAATGTATTAATTTTCTGTTGATAGTTTATGTTGGTTTGACGGCCATGATAAGGTTTCATTAAACTTCTATATTTGTCGTGGTAGGCACGAATTAGTTGTAGTACTCTCTTAGGGCTTACTGTTGGCAGCGAAGCTTTTTGGCAAATATTTAATACTTCTTGAGCCAATATTTCGGATATGTCATGGACCGTCGGCTCCTTTGTTGTTTTGTCTGTCTTTAATTCATATTTAATGAATAGATAATATTTCATAACCTCATTATAAGTAGGCAATTGAGATAAAGGTAACTTCTCTGGCAAAGCAAACACGGGACAAGACGTCGTTTGTCGAGTTTTGACTTGAGACATTTTACTGTAAAGAATAAAAATAATAGGTATAAATTCAAATCGAAAGTAATTTATTTTGATCTGGATTACATTAACTGTCAACATTAAACTATAAATACTACTTACATGAGTTGTATTTCTTGATCTCAGCCGTTAAAACCGAAACGTCTCACAAAAATAATAATAATCCGCGCACGTGTGTTCGCTAAATGGCGTCCAAACAACGTTTGATGAGAGTAGTGAAATAACCTCCCCGCGTACCCTGCACCGACAAACACGGCTCAAGGTTAAATTTGTGTTCCATAAATGAACAGGGCAACGTATAGAATATAATTTAGCGGAAATAAGACGAATGCATGTTTTTACCAATTTTCGCGAATTTCTCTAATATTAATGAAGTTAGGGGAACCTCTAAATATATTAAGTGTTAAATAAAATTTTGTGTGTATATTTGTGAGTTAGAAGATCAAGTTTTTACAGGTATTCCAAAATGATTAAGAAAAAAAAAAAAAAAAAAAAACACTCCACCCTAATATATGTATTTCTGTATGACATAGTATATGTATGTACTGTACTGTGATTACTGATGATCAATTCACTAATCATGTAGCATTGTTGGCCGGGAGATCCCGTACGATTTTTCGGCTGCCAGGTGACAATGTTTTCGATTCGCCACGCAATTCGCCCCTTTGAGAGCGTGCATAAACGACGTAGCTCCATTTTGGCCTCCTGTGAACCCCCCTCCCCCCACGTAGCCCTAAGTGGCTTTTGCCTCTACCCCCCAAGTAGCACGTAGAAAACATTTTGTACTGTTTTCTCTTGTCATACTATTGTAAATTATATACAGAGATAATTAACTAAGGGAAATAAATATTCACATGCTGTTGCCACTTCTGTTCCTCATTTTAACTGTGAAAAATGTTATGAAAGGAAAGCTACGTGGCCTGGCTCGGAAGCCCCCCATCATCCCACGAAGCCCAGCATAGCCTTCCAGCCAACCCCTCCCACCCCCGAGCCACGTAGTTTGTGCACGGGCTCTTTGTGGCTATGTAAGGTAACCAGGTAATTATTATTATTATTAATTTAATTGTTATGGAGCTAAGTCTCCGGCTGCAATTTCTCTAGTCATCTAATTACCCATATATATATATATATAAATTTTTCCTTTATAGTTGGAATGTTAAATTCCTCCCCCATTTACTATTCCAATTTACATATTTTAAATTTAAATTCCTTAATAGTTTTTCGTAAATTATTCATCACTTCATTTGATAATTTATTCCAATCCCTGATACCCTTAACAACAAAAGAAAATTTTCCTTCTCCCTTATGCATGAAATCGAACGCAAGCTTGTGGTCATGGTCGCCTTTCCCCTTCCATTCACTGTTCCTAATTCTTTGACCAATATCCCTCCAAGCCCCATTACCAACATATGCCCTGTACATTACAAGCACTCTCATCACCTCCCTCCTTTCCTCCAATGAGTCCTAATCCACCTGCTTTCTCATATCAGTTACTGACTGGGTACCGGTATAGGAAACCTACAGCTTAACGTGGAACCCAAACCACAGAAGATTCTGGCTTATTTCATATTACACAGCAAGTTGTGGCAGAGCTGAAGGTCAGTATAATGGCCTTTGAATATCACAGATGAGACCGGGATATCGATTTTCAATCAGACGCCTTAACCACTGAGCTACCAGACCACTCTATTTCTGATGATAATAGAGCGGAAATGAATGCATAATGTTATTACACAAAGTAATCAAGTTATAAATTCGTAATAAAGTAAAAATTGGTAATAAATCAATTTCTTTTCCGTTTGTATTGTCTCAGCTTATCAATATCCTCACCTAGAATTGTGTCTCATTCATCCATTGCATCAGGAGCAGCTTCTTCGAGGTCAAAGAATACTTCCTCTCCTTCATCTACTTAAGTCTTAGGAATGTTTTCATGAGACAGACCAGAGCAGTTTTCTCATGCTGCAGAACAATGCAGTAGTGAAATGTGACAGCTGCATAGTGGAGTACATGGTTTATTTTAGGATCATGATACATCCTTCGGAGTAATCTAAGGTGCAGCGTCTTTTATTATTGTAACTGGAATAAGTCTGGTCGAGCCTTTCCTTCATCCCGACGCAACGGGTAACTTTTTCGACCAAGCCATGCCTATACTTGGTAGTACATGCGTATTGAGTGAAACGTTGCCGCACCTGATGTTGGTGGCAACCGTGCTAGCTTGAATGCATTTTTGGACAGATTTCGTAAACATTTCGTATCTGAGCGCTCCATTGTTTCTCAAGCAATTAGTCCGTACCGTTCCACGATGAGCAATTCTCCTGCGTGTTCTTCCGATGCTAGTCTCTGGACGCTAGGAGTTCTGAGAAGTTAGCATGAAAGTTACTTTTAAATACTGTTAGTACTGAATGAGGCAGCAGAATTTTTCGTTCCCATAGCCGGAAAATGCTGATATTCTATCTCATCCTGTAAATGCATGGGTGAAGAGGATATGTGTGGGTTCAAACTTGAAGCAAGTGTGTGAATGAAGACATTCCCGGTGTATCGATGCAACAAAATCTTCTCGGGTGTCCAGCCGGATGGCGGTGTAAAAACACGACGTTTCGACAGCTGACTCTGCTGACATCATCAGGTATCGTGTAGTTGTTCTCAGCTGACTGTCTCTGCCTCGACTGGCTTTACCATTTTTTTTAAAAAAAAATCTTTCATTTCCCTGGCTGAGGGGCAGGGGCAGGGGTTGGCTGCTGGAGAGCGTTAGCCATTATCAGCCATATAGGTTTTACATTTTTATTTGCGATTTTACTACTCTTGACTCATTCTGTATTTTATATTTTGTTTGCTTATTTACTAACAGGACAGAACTGTCAGATGGATGGATGTAGCCCATTCTGCCGTTCGTGAGCCAGGAATATCTTATGTATATCTATTTTAATTAATTTGAACTAGAAGAATGCATATATCATGATTAGATTGCTAAGACTAATAGTGGGAGAATTATGTTGCAAGTATTTAGAAGGGACCTATTTACAATAGTGTGGGAAAATAAAACTATTGGTGGGGGAACATTATGCTATGTTTTTAGGACCTACTTATGCTAAATGTGGCAAATTGACTTGTCATGGGGGCCTACATTGTAATGATGTGAGGCCTAGCTTTATCTATTGGTGGGTAGGGGGATTTTGTGTGTTAAAAGTGATATTGTCTGGTGAGGGTTAGTTTTGGCCGCTTTGCCGGACGCATGAATTCTTCCTCATCGCCTATTTCTGCTATGAGGGGATGGAGGGAAACAGAACATTTTCTGTAGAATATTGTAGATTTGGCTTTGATGGTTTCTGGGATTGTTGGGAAATTTATGCTACGATGTACCTCCCTGATGGGAAGGTATCTACGTGCGTCTACTATTATGCGCAGCGCTCTGTTTTCCAGTGTCTGAATCTTTTTGATATGACAGTCGGCCGCCATGCTCCATACTTCAGACCCGTACAGGAACTTGGGTTGTATGATCGCACGGTACAGGAGTAGTTTTGTATCCGTGGATAGTCCGTTGCCTCTTAGAAGGAGGTAGAGGCCGACTAGTTTGGCTTTAGATTTAGATTTGGTGTCATCTATGTGTTTACCCCACGTCAGTCTTTTGTCTAGCCACAGACCCAAATATTTGACATCGTCCAGCTAGTCAATGTCTATGCCAGCTGTGCTTAATTTCTTCTCGGGTATCATCAATCGTGTGGAGAATAAGATTGCCTGATATTTTGCTTTGTTGATTTTAATTCTCCACACGTTGCACCACTGTGTCAGTGCTTCCAGGTGGCGTTGCACTTTTTTAATAGCAAAGAGTAGGCTTCTATTGCTGACATACTCTGTTGTATCGTCAGCATAGTGACATGTAGCTGTATAGTTGCTGAGGTATATCGTTGACGTAGACATTGTACAGGATGGGACCGAGGACACTTCCTTGTGGAACACCAGCCTCAATCTACTTGAGTTGTTTGCCTCTTCATACTGCACGAAAAATTGTCTTCCACTCAGATAGGAATGTAGCAGATGTAACATGTCGTCTGGGATTTTGTGGCAGTGTAATTTGTATATCAGGCCTTCATGCCACTCCTTGTCAAAGGCTTTTTCAATATCTAAGAACACTGCAGCAGTACCATTTCCTGCTTGCTTTTATTTGCAGATATGCTCCACAAGCCTGGTAACTTGGTGAACTGTGCTGTGATCTTTTTTAAATCCAAATTGTTGCGCGATAGTTATGTTGTTCGCTTGCAAAAACCGATTGAGCCGCCTGAGGATGAGACATTCAACGCTCTTTGCAAGGATTGGAAGAAGAGAAACTGGCCTATAATTTTTATGTAAAGTCCTGTCTTTGCCAGCTTTAGCTATGGCAACAATCCTAGTTATTTTCCAGGCCCGAGGAAAATAGCACTGACTTAGACAGGCATTATAGATGGAACATAGAAATCTAATGGCTTGCGGAGGCAGGTTCTTGACTTGGAGCGTGGATATCTTATCATACCCGCAAGCCTTTTTTGACTTGAGGCGTCGAATGATAGACACCACGTTCTCAACATTTGTTTGTTGCACTGTATTCTGCGGAATGGAGTTGATGAGGTGATTTACCACACTTAAAACGTGTTCCTTGTGTGTTTCGCCTTCATCGTCAGCCATGTCATTAGGGGTAAATTGGGGTTCTAGCATGTCAATTGGGTCATACACCAGCCCATGCTGTCCAAGTAAAGGTCGAATAGATTGGGATGTCTTGCTGATTGACTTCGCAAGCGCCCACAGTTTCCTATTGTTATTCTGTACTGCTGCCAATTTCTTTCCCATTCTTGTCCTCTGTGTATTTTCAGATTCTCTCTAATTTCATCTACTAGGTGTTTGACCATACTTCTGTCAGCCGGATCTAGCCAACGCTGCCAGCGCTTTCGAATTCGGTTCTTGAGGCAGATTAGGTTTCTGATATGATCTGGTGTTTGAATGTGTGCGAATGGTTTTTTAATTTTAATTGAAGCCTGCTTGGTGCATTCCTGGAGTACTGCCCCAAACGAAGCCACAGCCTCATCTATTTTTTCTGTTGAATTTAAGGCTGGTATATTCGAAAGGTGGAACGCGACGTCGTCTTCGTAATGTTCCCAGTTCTTTGGCGTTTTGGGTTCTCGAAGCGTGACTGACAGAAGAATCGGATTGTGATCTGAGCTGAGATGGCATTGGGTTGAAATCTCCTTTCTCCACCTCAACCTTTTCACAACGAATAGGTCCAGGACATCTGGCAGAGGTCCTGCCCTATTCGGGAAGTATGTGGGTACGTCGGGCGCCAGCACTTCAACATTTCTGTTGATATGTAGCACCCTAAGCAGCCCCCTTCCATTCCGATTGGTAGTCCTACTATGCCAGATCTGGCTCTTGGCATTCAAGTCACCACCTAGTATTGCTATTTCATTCCTATCTAGTAATGTTTGAATTTGTTATTCTTTTAATACTTTGTTTGGTGGGTTGTATACTGCGGCTAGGTGCAAACGTTCCCATTCACCATGAGCTCGACGGCCGTGTGCTCCAGGTCACCGGTCTCTGCGTCAGGAAGGTCTCTGTGGACCAGCCTGTTTTTGATCAAAACGGCAGTCCCGCCTACCTGTGTCAGTCGGTCAGTGCGAGTCACTACATAGTTCCTCAGCCTGATCTCGTTTCCCGGGTTCAGGTGGGTCTCCCCGATGAGGGCTACATCTATGTCATTGTTTTCAAGGTAGTCAAGTAACTCTAGTCGTTTGTTGGAAATGCCATTGGCATTACACGCCAGTATGTTTAGTGTCGATTTATTTATAGTCACCATTGAGACCGATAAAATTGAAGAAGGCTTCTGCTAGTAAAAGTGCCCGTTCCTGGCTGTCCTCTGTTTGTAGGAATTTGATAAGCGTATCTTTCATTATAGTTAGCATCTTCCTAACATCAAACTCTCTCAGGAAGGACATAAATTCTAGCATATCCGACTCAAATCCACGGGGGTTTTCATCATTGTTCTGTTTGTTGGTTTTGTTTGTCTGTTTGTTCTTGGACTTGTTGGTCTGGTCTTTTGTTTTGTCTGTCTGTTGGCTTGTCATTCTGTTTGCTGCTTGAGGCTCTGTCAGTCTGGACGTTTTATTTTTTGTCTGTGGACTTGGTCCATGGGTTACGTTTGTCAGGTAGGGAAGAGAACTGCTGTTTGTCCGAGGTATTTTGCGGGTTTTGATTGTCAGTTTTCTCCTTCTCCTGTTTGTTTTTACTGCTGGAGCCTGACATGTCTCGCCTGCACAATTTTCTTGTACTGTGGGTAGCCTTTATAGCTTGCTGGGTGTTCCCCCCACAGTTTGAGCACTTGGATGGCTCATCTTTTGTTTTATTGTATAATTTCGTTAGGTGTTCCCCATAGCACTTAACACATTTTGGTAAGACCCTTCAATTCCTTTGGCCATGTCCAAATGTTTGGCAGCGTTGACACTGCGACGGGCCTTCAGGTGTTTTATGAACTTCAGCTTTTACTCTTAGGTGAATAAAATATTCTAGGTCATAAATTTTTCTAGCTATTTCAGAATTGCCCAGCGTGACCAGAAACAATGGCATGGGTACACTAATGGATGCTTCCTTGTCGCATTTAGACAACTGGCTAACATCTTTTACTGGGAAGTTCAAAGATACAAGTTCATCATGTATCTGGGTAGGATCAAGGTCAATAGGCAGCTGCCTCAGAACGACCTTCATGTTTTTCCTATTGCCGTCGAACTCATATGTGTGAAATTGTGCTTTTTTGTTTGTGAAGTGCGATATTCGGTAGCTGTTTTGCTTCATTAAAGACCTGGTACTTAATACTTAATACTACCAGCCAATATTGAGGCTTCCAATGAGCGACTTCTTAATTTCCTCAACTGTCTTATAGTAGTCTTTGGTTTCATAAATGATGATGGGAGGAACCATTGGCTGACGTGCTTGTTGGGGCCTTTCACTGTCATGTGATGACTCAATACGAGAGGTCGGAAGCTTTTCTGGAGGAGCGAACATGTTCCCTGAGGGTACATTGATGGTAACAATAGACTCGGCAGTCACCATTGTCAATGTAGTGGCATCATCAGAGCGCTGACGCTTGGTGGCAGGGGTCGGAGGTGGGGGCATGGCCTCGGTAACCCTTGCGGGCTTGGTGGTGGTCTGGGAGTTTGAAGAACTTAAACTAATAATTGTATTCTAACCTATAACTAACCTAACCAACTAGCCTTTGTCTCAGAACGCGCGGGATGATCCCAAGTGAAGGGGTCCCTGACGTGCAAGTTCCCTAGCTAACAGGCCCTAATACTGTGGCTTTCCACAGTATCTAACCTATAGCACGACATCTGACAGACAAACATTTGCTTTGAGTCCCTACTGACAACTTTGCTGTGGACTTATGGCGTACGCTAGCAGCGTCCGCCTCTTCTCTCTTCTTTCAGCACAGCACAGCACAGCGTCATCGGTATGGCTTACGCCATGTTGTTGATGCAGTACCAGGGTAAAACCCTATGACTGCTGTCGGTTTCTCTCTTCTTTGTCCGCTCGACGTCCGTGCAGGATCGCTGTTGCGGGCCTGATAGTGGTCCGTCTCAATACGTCGTTGCGGACCGTAATGGAGTGGTAGCTCACGAGAAATCAGGTGACCAGGAGACTACTAAATCGCTTGCTGAGGGATATTAAAGCTTCCCTGATTCAACATCGGAACCAAGAGTGGGAAGCAAGAGTCTCTATACTCCATCCGGAGGATGGGTCTCTATGGCTTCAAACTAGAAGACTCATCAGGCGAATGCAGCAAATTCCTCCTCTGCACGGCGAAAGATGCCTAGCAGTCACTCCGGAGGAAAAGGCCAACGCACTGGCTGATGTCTTTGTGAAGAATTTTCGGCCTTCGCAAACAAATGTGGACCCCACCCACATCACTGCAGTTCATCGTCGCCTGAGAGTCTATCTCGACGCTGAAGATGACCATCAAATAGATGATATCACTCCGGAAGAGGTTGCCAGTTACCTATTGAAACTGCACCCACAGAAAGCACCAGGGCGTGACGAGATCAGCAACACCCTCCTCAGGCACCTACCACCAGAGGCCTCTGTTCACCTCGCCGCTATCTTCAATGCCATCTTAAGAAGTCAGCATTACCCTCAACTGTGGAAACACGCTATAATTGTGGGTATTCACAAGACCGGAAAAGACAAACATCTACCCCAGAACTACAGGCCCATAAGTTTGCTCCGAGCCATTAGCAAAGTGTTCGAACGGCTGTTATTAAAACGCGTGTCTGCATTCATCGAAGACGCCAACGTTATTCCAGATCACCAGCTAGGATTTCGACGTGGACACTCCACCACCCAGCAGCTGATGCGGGTCGTAGAAGCAGTGACCCACGCTTTCAACTTCAAGAACTACAGCGCCATGGTACTTCTTCACATTTCGCGCGCCTTTGACTCCGTGTGGCATCCGGGGCTTCTGCTCAAGCTCTACGAACAGGGTATCCCGGGGCCATACGTGAAGCTACTAAAATCCTACCTCACCGGCCGGACCTTAAGCGTAAAGGTGGACAAAGCTCACTCCTCTACCAGGAACATAGAGGCAGGGGTGCCGCAGGGCTCTGTGCTTGGGCCCGTGCTATACTCTCTTTACACTGCCGACGTTCCAACTAGCAACGGTGTTCTGACAGCTACTTACGCCGACGACACTGCGTACTTAGCCTCCAGCCGCAGTAGAGCACTGGCCACCCGACGGATGCAGGGAGTCCTACAAGTAACAGAGGCCTGGGCTAGGAGGTGGCGTATTGATATAAACCCCACCAAGACCCAAGCCATCATATTAACCAAACGACTTGGTGCCCGCCAACCTATTCATCCTGACCCAACACTTCGCCTACATGGCAGAGAAATTCCATGGTCCATCACGGCACACTACGTGGGGGTGACTCTAGACAAGAGACTGAACTGGTGTAGCCACATCAACGAAGTCCGTCGGAGAGCAAGTACCAGGCTCCACAGTCTTTACTCCATCCTAAATAAGGATAGCAAGCTAGCCCCTTCAACAGGAGTCAAGATCTATACATCGCTCATACGCCCAATTATGGAGTATGCATGTCCTGTGTGGGCATACGCCAGCGACAGGCAACTCAGAAAACTCCAGATTATTCAAAATAGAGCTCTAAAGAGAGCCTTACACCTCCCGTGTCAGTTCCCCACGGATGCACTCCACGAGGCCGCCGGCATACCTAAACTGAAGGAAAGATTCCGCCAGCTGGCTGAGAAATTTTACAACAGCACCAGACAATGCAACAACCCTGCGGTCAACTCGCTTGGAAGCTATGACAACAGCTTTGACAGGCATAGAAGACCGCTCAGTATGTTAGCAAACTGACACCCATCAAGCAGACACACCGAAAGTTAATAGTATTGTAACCCCTTCGTGATGTTGGAGGCAATGTCTACGGACAAATACTCCACCCTCCACCTGCCTGAAACCTAAGGCAGTAAAGGTGCCATGTGTGGAGCCGTCCGCAGCGTGCGAGGTCCCAAGCCGAAATCGAGTGAGTGAGTGAGTGATTTACTAACTTACCCATCGAATCTCCTTTATACCTTCAGCTGGAAGGCCCGCTCACTCTGATTGGTCGAGAGCATTGGCTTTATACGCGGCCTGCTGTGGCCACCGCCTGGATTACCATGACGGACAAAATTCAATTTCAAAGACTATATCACAAGCGATCATATTCCAATCACATTTACGACTACAGCTGCCTCTGGATCTCCACCAAGGCCAGAAACAAGAACCATAAAAGTAATTAAAAACGCAGACTGGACGAAATATAGTGACATAATTATCAAGGCGCTAAAAGCTCCACTGACAATCATGGACAACCAAGACATGGAAAATGACAATTCACTAATAGAGCAGACTCTACAGACAGCAATTAACCAAGCAATACCAACAAAAACAATAGACAAATGGAAACCAACCATTCCGACGGAAGTACTGACGCTAATCAAACAAAAAACACGAATATATAGAGAAATAAAACGGACGACCAGACATTAAGACCTGTGTGAAACAGACCAACCAATGAAATGAAAAGAATCATATCAGAGCACATGCAGGCAGAATGGGATGAGACATGCAGTAAGCTCGGTTACAAAGAAGGCAGAATATTCTGGAGCAAATTCAAGACTCTCACTGGACAGAAATAAGATAGACCTACGACCTTAACTATTGACCACACACCGACCACAAACAACAGACAAAAAGCGGAAGCCTTCAGAGAAACACTACAAGGCATTAACTCGTTCCCAGAAAACGGTTTATCCGATTGACGAAACCTCCCGACAAGAAGTAGAGACGCAATTACCAATCTACTCACAACCCCAACAGTAATGACAGAAGAAGAATCCAAAACCACCAGAGAAATTACAGACACGGAAGTACTGACAGCAATACACACAGGCAGGAACTCAGCACCAGGACCAGACGTAATCAACAGAGCATGCATGCGAAAAGCGCCAATGACAGTAATAGTTCTAATAATGACAATGCTCTTCAATTACTGTTGACGAAAGAGACCACACCATCCTCGTGGAGGAAAGCAAAGAAAATAATGATTCCTAAACCAAACAAACTGACTACTGACCCAAACTCATACCGACCAATATCACTCCTAAATGTGATTGGGAAGACCTTCGACAGAATAATTACCGACCGACTAAAAATCTATGTTGAGCAAAAAATATAATTCCCAGCATCCTGGCGGGTTTTAGACAAAACCATTCGACGAACGACCCACTGCTCTGACTGACATCACATGTGACCAAAAGCTTTAACAAAGGCAAATGCACACTTGCGGTGTTCCTGGACATCGAATGTGCTTTTTACTGTATTTGGTTTGACGGACTAATTTTCAAACTAAACAAACTAGGAATACTTGTTAGACTTATTAACTTCCAGATACGAACAAGACAGTGCGCAGTACATTGCAATGACGCGACATCTGATGAATTCACACCAGAGGTGGGAGTAGCACAGGGATCCCCTCTCCCTTATTTTTCCTCCTTCTATATGGGCCAGATAGTCCAACAGTAGACAGACAGAACAGACCAGGAAGCAGTGCAATACACCGATGATATCGCTTACTGGTGCTCGGTGTATAGCACCGAAACTGTGAATAGAAGAGCGACACAGTACTTGACCAGGACTGGATGTGTATTAGTGGAGAATTAAGCCCAATCCAGCCAAGACACAGACAATACTGTTTAGACACAGAAATTTAACCAAGAAAAGACAACAAAAGCAAGAAGACGTACAATTGACTCTGTGGAACCAACAGCTAAGGCTGACGGACAATGCAAAATATCTGGGGATCCACTTAGACAAGTACCTTAACTGGAAGACACACATAAGAGAGACATTAAACAAAATCAGGAAAAGTCAAAATCTCATCAGACTGGTACAAGGGCAGTTTTTACGGATGCAGAGACCAAACAGCAATACACAAGTACAAAACACATAAGACCAATAATAGAATATGCAGCAGTTCTGTTAGCTAGAATGACAAAGATGGCTGCAAGCAAGCTACACTTGACAGAAAGACGAATACTGCGGAGTATTATGAGACTAGACTACAGAACTCCGTCAGAACTTGTGTATGACTTGGCAAGGATTATGCCTCTACAGACAAGGCTGAATATGCACAGAATGCGTTATGGACGAAGACTTATGACACACAGACCAGACATTCAAAGCCTGTTAACAGTACAGCCAGCCATGACAAGAAAACTGAAATTCAAATATATCTACCGCCGAAAATAATAGCCCTAAAAAGGGAAAAGACATACAATAAAGCTAAATATAATGATGAAATGACCTGACCCACAACGAACAATTACCACCACACCTCGACGAAAGACCAAGGCGGGTAGAAGCAGACTAGACACAGACAAATAAGATGACAAAATAATGCGTACACATGCAGAACACCCACCACCCCACACCAATCAATCAATCAAATCAACGCAGTCTTTGAACCAGGAAAAAAACCAAAACACGCTTTGGTTACACACAATGCAAATGTACATGAATAAGAAAACAGTCAACCAAACCCAACCGTAGTAATTAACTCATGTAAATAGAAGAATAATTTCTTAACTATTAGTAAAAACATCAAATGTTCTAAGTAAAATAATATATATTTATTTGTTTAAATATGCATAAAAAAACATGTAAAATCAAATATGTTACATTAATTATAGGTAAATATAAGTTAGTAAATAAGCAAACAAAATGTAAAATGAGTTAAATGTATTAAAATGGCAAATAAAAATGTAAAACCCATATGGGTGAAAAGCTAAAGCAGATTAAAAAAAAATAATGTAAAACCTATATTGCTGAAAAGGGCTAACGCTCTCCAGCAGCCCGCCCCTGGCCCTCAGCAAAGGGAATGAAAGATTAAACAAAAAAATACAAAAAAAAAACGGCCAAGCCAGTTGAGGCAGAGACAGTCAGCTGAGAACAACTACAGGATACCTAATGAAGACAGCAGAGACAGCTGTCGAAACGTCGTGTTTTTACACCGCCATCTCCCTGGACACCCGATAAGATTTTGTTGAAGCAAGTGGTTGAGTATCATAAATTTGCCTCCTTGCCTTTACTTGTTTTATGGAAGTACAACTTCTCGTGATACCAAGGCCCATTAGCAGGGTGAGAAAGCCAATATACACACTTAGAATTATCACACTGTCGGATTTTACTGCTTGGGAAAAGGGCTGTATCAATCCAGCTGCATCTTCTTTTGTCTATTGAGCTTGGATGTCTCCTTTTTCAGTTTTTACATTAGTATCGAAATTACATAGATATTGATCTCATTTGTTGCATCACTGCAGCACTTGTTTGCTCACTGGAAATTGTGCCTGCTGAAGTATCTGATGTTTTAAAATGACTAAACCTTTCAGATGACTTTATTCCCCTCTGCACAGCATCACTTTGGTATCCGTCAAATATAACTGTGATGTTGGATCTATAGTGCGTTCTCAATTAGGCTTCATATTTTCCACAGATTGAGCCACAGTTTCCACTATGATGCCACATAACCTTATGAAGGGGGCATCCTCCATCCATAAAAAAAAAATCATGTTGGATGTTCCATCTTGAAGAGATGTAAATGCTTTATATAGATTCAATTTTGTTCCCTTGAAGTACGGATCAAATTCAAATGGAATACAGTGTTACAAACCATTCACATGGAAAAGAAATAGATTAATGACTAATTTTTTACTTATTATGACTTCATTTTGATTGTGTGAATAAACTTTGTGTCATAACATTATGCTTTAATTTTCAAATCCCTTTTCAAACTGGTACAAATAGGCCTACCATCCCTAATAGAGCAGTCTGGTAGCACAGTGATTAAGGCGTCTGACTGGAGATATATATCCCAGTCCCATCTGTGATTTTCAAAAGCCGTTAAAACCGATCTTTATCTATGCCATAGCTTGATGTGTAATATGAAATAAGCTAGAACATTTCCGTGTTTCGGATTCCTCATCAATCTGTATGTTCCCTACATCATATACGATTACCTCGTAGGTTAGATAGCCACAAAGGGGCACATTGCATGGCGAATCGAAAACACTGTCACCTGGTGGCTGAACAATCCTTTGGGATCTCCCGGTCAACAATGCCATATCATAAGTGAATTGACCATCAGTAATACAGTACATATATATACTATGTCATACAGAAATACGTATATCTCAATTATATATACAGGAGTTCCAGGTCATTTTGAGCGACAAAGTAGGCAAAAACCCACCTTTTTGGAAAAGTGTGAAATTTTCCTGATTTTCGAAGAACTATAGCTCGCTTAGTTTTGAGTTTAGGTAAAACTTTGTACTACAAAAGTTGTAGGAAATTATGTCCTCTTTCAAACTGGAAATAAAGTATTTCTTCCTAGGACTCATCAGGAAGGAGTTATAGACAAAAACTGAAAAAGTAACACAATTTTGAGTTTTTTTGGCAACAGAAAATTGTGCCAAGGGAGTCAGAGGTCGAAAACTTGGTTTCTGTATACTCTCACCAATTTATTAAAGATAAGGGAAAAAAAATCTTTTACGTGATATAATGTTTGTGCGACCCCCTTTTTACGACTCCGTTACTGGACTAGATGGATTTTATCACCGGGTGAC
This sequence comes from Vandiemenella viatica, assembly GCA_031002005.1. Classification (NCBI taxonomy): domain Eukaryota; kingdom Metazoa; phylum Arthropoda; class Insecta; order Orthoptera; family Morabidae; genus Vandiemenella; species Vandiemenella viatica. The sequence continues at coordinate 134,493,952 of JARYHS010008075.1, forward strand.
ATATATGATACTATTTTTATATCATGATTAGTAATATATGTGGAGATGACACAAGGGTCAAAACCAAAAATTTGGATGTTTTTGCCATTCTGTGCGCGCATCTCGCAAAATTTAATGTATGAATTTCAACAGTTCTTCGCGTATTGATAGTGTATGTTTCCGGTAACATATAGGGTACTTTTTATCCAGATTAGCGACATAGTTCTCTACGATACAGGGACCTAAGCCATGAATTTTGCAATCATTGGCTGTGTGTGCTTGGCAAATTCAAAACTGGTATTAACGGATTTAATCAAAACTGCATATAGTTTTGGCTTATGTCACGATTTAACATGTCAGATAGTTTTTACTTGATTATCACCATATTTAGACCATGACCCAAAACAGTATCATTCTTATATTCAATTAATATTGTCAGGTGGCAGCTTTCTTGTACTCGAAATATGTAACGTATTTAGTAGTATATAAGCAGTGATGATATGTTCGTATTTTCATCTCAATAAAGAATTTGATATCACAATAAAGCAATTTGTTTGTACATGATCTAGGCAGCACAACTTTAAATATTGCTTGCAGAAGTGTGTACGACACTGAAGTGTGCCTGTCTGTCATCAACAACAAAAACTTTCCAAATTAGTGGCAGTATCAAGAAGAGGTACGAACAAATATGCTTAGAAACATGTTTAAAATATTGCATACAACCTAAATATAGAATAAAAGGAGGACTGCTCCTTGCATTTTTTCCTATCCAGTTAACATTACTTTAATAGTTTGTATGTGAATTAACAGCAGAAATATCACAATACAGTGAAATGTTGTATATCTGCCACCAACATACAAAAACAGAGAAGACGAAGAGTAAAAATCAGACATCCATGTATGACATGTAAAAAATACCATAACCATAAGCAAGGAAAGAAGTAATGAATGGTGTTCGGATTTTCAGCAACAGTGTACGTTATTACTATTAATTTTTAATTGTGATGAACCTAACACTCTGGTGGCAATTCCCCCAGTCATCCATTTACCGATTTTTTTATATACATATTATTTTTAAAATATTTTATAATTGGAATTTTAAATTCCTCCCTGAGTTACTATTATTATTTATAAATTTTAATTCTAAATTCCTTAAGCGTTTTTGGAAAATTATTCATCACACCACTTGGTAATTTGTTCCAATCCGTGACAACCTTACCAAAAAGAGAAAATTTTCCCACTCCCTTATGCATGAAATTGAGCGCAAGAGGATAAGTGAAGAAAAGAAATAAAACTAATTGCTAGAAATTACGGTACCTTAAACCAAAGGAAACTTTCTATGTAGAAGGGGCAAATAGGATAAAATTGTGAGCAAAATGGTGTGGAATTAATAATAATAATAAAAAATACAATACATTGGTTGGTTTATTCTTTCGCATTAAATTATAGTTCCGTAGATCATAGATTTGAAATATGAACGTCAGAACAACGTTGCATTAGGCTATAATTATGTCAGAATAAACAAGTTGATCTTTTCGTTCATATAACGTTGCAGAGAATGGATATAAATTTGTTGAAATCTACGACGTACAGTTTTGATAAATCAGCATAGAGTCACATGGAAATTGCGTTAAGTACTTTTGAAAATAAAATTCGATGCTTGAAACTAGTACACGACTTCGGTACTAAAAATAATTCGTGGCACAGTTTAGGAATGCTTTCAATCATAAAGTTGTGGAGGAAATACCGGAAAAGATATTTTATTTGTAGGATACTTAAAAAAAAAAAAAACGGTAGGTCAACAGGAGAAGAGCTGTATAACCTAGGTATGTTAGTAGGAATATACATTTCATCTGATGCTGTTAGACGTTATTGCTTTATTATAAATGAAGAAAGTAAGCCTTTAATGGTGTAAGTGTGTATTTAAAATAACATGTCTTATTTTATTAGGATTATTGTCATTGTATTTTAATGTGTTATCATCGTGTTGTTATTCTAATAAATATTCTTCCCAAGTCTTGGGTCGAAACTTCAAAACAAACTTAATCCTTAAACACTTGAGTGACGATAACCTTTCATTTAATTCATCGATCTTTATTTCCTTTACTAATTCGTATCCGAAGATTACGAAGGTCCTTTATAAGCAACAACTATACATCTTCAACCCCAAACGTTCACACTAAACCTACTTGCAGAGACAATATAATACCTTCTTGCTCGGTCGCTGATTCTTGTTACGCTGCAGTTTCCCTAGCAACCAACTCCTTTTTATATATATATAACTTCTCCATGTTATGCCACAAACACAACTACAAATGTCATTACAGTGAAAGATTATACATTAAAGTACATCAAACAGAAAAGTGTTTGTTTATTTCGATAAATGGAATTGATGTTTATATTAATAAGGAATAGCTACTGCAAAAAGAGGCTGTATTTTAAAAGAATCATCTGATAAGTTAGGAAAGACGTGTTTCAAAGACCAAATCCATCTTACGAGCAAAATAGTACATGCACTTTGGTGAAATTAAGACCAAACATGTGATGGTTAATAGTGGCGCCTGATAATTTCAAGTTAGAAAAACAAAGCACTATTAGCGATGAAAAGAGAAAAGGAACACTTGTTTCAATCATCTCACTTATACTTTTAGGGAACTGATCAGTGGGTAACAGACAATTCAAACAATTTCAAAATATTAAAAAAAAAACCATATAAAAATTGCTTATTATTGTGAAATTGTAACTAGTGGTATAAAGTGGTTTAAAGTTTTTCTCCGAAATGCGTTAATTACCACCTTGAATTTTCCATAACAGATATGATGTGTAAACCGAGAAGAAAGTGTTGTAATAAAATTAAATACATACTTAATGATCGATAAGAAGATTTCGCCAATGATAAACTTGCGTCTGCCTGTTTCTTTGGTCTTCTTGATACAGCCTTAGACCAAACAGTATGTCACTCACCTTACCAAGGTACCCCCAGCCAGTGACAGAGCAGGCAGCACCAGCACTCAAGGCTTCCGTCTGCAGTGGCACAGCCGACATCCACAAACTGTCCAGGGGGAACTCGCCAGATACCTGCGAAATCGTAATATTCAATGCGTCGCTGCGTTCAAGCAGAGAGACGTACAAATGTATACACTGTTTTGTTGATGTTTCACAGTTCAAATTTACGTTCATTATTCTTGACCGAATCAAATGTTTACTGTTATTTCCTATACTAACGCTTCACATTTTTATCGTTCCAATAGGCAGTTTGTATTTTGTGACACCAAGTTTATTTTTAAACACAATTGTTTGTAGTTCTTCAAGTTTCTTATTTCAAATCTACCCTCAATGGGTTCTACTTACAGAACTAAGGGCTTCAGCCGTCACTTGTATTGAAACAAATTATTCAGCGCCTTGTTTGATTTGCGTTGAATAAAAAACGTCAGTTATAACGCAAAACTGCAAAATTATTATTCCTACCAAATATGTGGGAAATACAGGAAATTTTTAATATAATTTCTGGAATTTGTATTGAGCTATAGAGCTGGCATACTTAACGAATACCTTAATTTTTCAAAATGTTTGCCCAATGGTTTCACTCCAATGCTATTTTTAAATTATCTTTTTTTGAAGCGAGATGCAGCAAGATTAATAATTGCAACTACAAAGTTTCTTAAACGATTTGATTTGCGCTAAAGATGTGGTAGTCTGGAAATCATACCATTTTTACATTTCCTTTAACATGTTTCGAGATACGTTACTCTGTTCGCCGTTTATTTTATAAGCAAATACTTGAGAAGTCGTTCTATAGAAGGTATGTTTCGTGGAAGCTAGAAGTGAAAGACATACTAGCAAACTGTATCTACAGATTATTTAAGTTATTTGTTTCTCATTATTTGTTTTATCGTTTAGCATACTAAGGAGCCGGTGGAACCATTAATTTGCATTGCTCTTCTTATTCCTATCTTTCTCCTTATCTTTCCAAAACCACCTCATTTTCTTGCACTTGGCTTGGCGTCTCTCCTGTGTCCATGCATTTTAGATTTCTTGCTGTTGGGATCTAAGCTACGAAGTTTGTCCAGAAAGTAACAGACGTTTTGACCTGGCGCGGCAGTGGGCGGGGCTAGTGTTCCTACATTCAGTATGCAAGCAGCCGTGGTAGCTTGCGCATCGTGCCTATGGTACTTTGTATACTGTGGAGTGTTAAAATGAGCACTGTAATTAAAATTCACGCCAGTTGTGAAGTGCGGGCCGTGATAAGGTTTTCCTTGTCAAAAAATCACAAACCAATTTAAATTTATCGTCAGATTTGTGATGTGTATGGCCAAGGAATAATGAGCGAAAGCAAAGTGAGGCAGTGGTGCATTGATTTTAAAAATGGCCGAACCAATGTTCATGATGCGGATCGCAGTGGTAGGCCTAGTCTTCTGAGTGATGAACTGGTGGCGAAAATTAACGAAAAAATCAGTGAAAATCGCCGTTTCACGATTACGGATCTCTCAGAAGATTTCCCACAAATTTCACGGAGTTTAGATCATGAAATTTTGGTTGGTAAACTTGGTTACCACAAATTTTGTGCCAGGTGGGTTCCGAAAATCCTAATGTAAGACCACCAAAAACAGACTTGCTGCAGCACTGACATTTCTGGAAGACTACGATAAAAGTGGAAACCAAGTTATCGATCGTATCGTAACTGGCGACGAGACTTGGGTGAAGCACGTAACCTGTGAAACAAAACGGCAGTCGATGGAATGGGGACACACGCATTCGCCCAAGTAACCGAGGAAGTGTCTGCAAACGCTGTCAGCAGGAAAAATCATGGCTACTGTGTTTTGGGACTCTCATTGAGTGATTCTCGTTGCTTTTCTTGAACTTTTCCAAACAATCAACTCTTAGAGGTATTGCGAAACACTCAGAAAATTAAGACGCGTGGTACGAAACAAGCGTCGGGGAAAACTCAGCGAGAAAGTTTTGTTTCTCCACGACTACGCTCGTCCACACACAGCCAATTGTACCCAAGTGGTTTTGGATGGGAAGTTTTCAATCATTCGCCGTACAGCCCGGATTTGGCGCTCTAGCGACTACCACCTGTTCCCAGCGATGAAGACGTGACTCGTTACGCAACGCTTTGCCGCTGGCGCTGAACTGCATGGCGGTCTAAACCACTGGTTGAGCTCGCGGCAGATTTTTTAAATAGAGGGAATTGAAAAGCTTGTCCAACGTTATGATAAATGTCTTAATTTAACTGGCGGTTATGTAGAAAAATAGCCTAAGAGTTTACCTGCAAAATTTATATAATAAAAATAGTTTTTTTCATTTTTTTTATTTTTTATTTCAAAACGTCTGTTACTTTCGGATAGCCCTCATATTATTTGTCTATATATACTCCGTGTATATGTCAGTGGGTCTAGGCTGATTTCTGTTAGGTCCTTTTTGGTTTATACAGGCCAGTGTGATTTGGTTTGTCGGAGTTCTTTGATGATGCTGAAGGTTTTCTTGATCAGTCGCGAGTCTTTCATTCGTGCTATATGTCCGTAGAATTTCATACGTTTTTTCTGTGCGAGTTTATTTAAATTCCATTTAAACGTACTACTTTTATCTATTTGTATTATATATGTGCTACTACATTGTTTTTTGGTTCTGCTGTTGAAGGATCAAAAGAAAACCCCAAAAAGTAATTATGGCTTATAGATAGATAGATAGATAGATATGTTCACTTTGATCCCTTGTGAGAATAATCTCGGGGATGTGGAACAGTACATACACTTGTTTGTAATGTCAATATTACTATATAATTGATAATGTTATTATATATTGACAACAAGTTAGCTATAACCCATTAGTATAACCAATTTCTCCTGTTATCTACAAATACAATCCCGAGTTAATTAATACTTATTATGTGGAACAGTGTATACACTTGTTACCAGCATCTAATAATCAGTTATATTCTTACAACCAGTAACCATGATAAGTTTCACTGTAATTTGCGACTACATATTATATCATGTTAGTTGCTATTTATGTGGAACAGTACACACACTTATTAACAATATCAATTATATTACCAACAACTCATAAGCAGTCAATTACTTAAAAACCTGTTAGTATGATAATTTTTCACAGCAGTTTTTGAATGCATGCCATCCCATGTTAGTTATTATATATGAGTGGAATTTTGTAAACACAATAATTACTTAAATTGTCAAAAGTTTCAACAGAAAGAAAAACCATATATCATTTTAGTAATTGTGGACAACTTTGTCACCTTCCCCTTCCATACACCATATATACTATTTTATCAGTCATTCTTAGTTACCAAATTCCAAGAAGAAAATTCTTTCACAGAGTAAAATGGGTTCTGAAGCAGAAACTCTTTCAGTTTGGACTTAAAGTAGTTGGGTTTTTGTAGGTAACATTTAATTTCTGTTGGTAAGACATTGAATAAGGAAGCTCCAGTAAATGTTAACCCTCTCTGTACAATTGACAGTGATTTGTAATCCTTGTGAATATTATATTTATTCCTAGTATTATGGCTATGTATGTCAGCATTAAGATTGAAGTGTTCAGGATTTTCCACTACAAATGATAATACAGAGTATACAAACTGTGCTGGCATGGTTAGAACACCCAAGCTTTTAAACAGATTTCTGCACGACGTCCATGGGTTTGCTCCACAAATAGTTCTTATAGCACGCTTTTGTAATTTAAATACCCTTTGTGCTTGTGACGAGTTTCCCCAAAATGAGATGCCATATATGAGCAGGGAATGAAAATATGCAAAATATACTAACTTTCTGGTTTCTATATTAGCTATTCTAGATATTACCCTCAGTGAGAATGTTGCAGAATTCAGTTTTTTAAGAAGTTGTTGAATATGTTGTTTCCAGTTCAATTTGTTATCTATATATACACCCAGGAATCTTGTGAAACTGCTTTCATTGATTGTTTTCCCTTCTGATATCACATTATAGCTGTCCTTTGTTTTATTTTTTGTAACAAACTGAAGTAACTGTGTCTTTTCTACATTAAGTATTAGTTTGTTGGCATTAAACCACCTATTAATTTTCTTTATAGCATCATTTGCTATGTTTTCGAGGTTTTGTGCTGATAGATCTTTCAACAATATGCTAGTATCATCTGCAAAGAGCACTATGTGTTCATTATCACCTAGTATATGTGGAAGATCATTTATATAGATTAAGAACAGCAGAGGGCCAAGAATTGAACCCTGAGGCACACCACATTTAACTATACCCCATTCTGAGTTTATAACATCTCCTGTATTAGCATCTTTCAGTGATACACATTGCTTTCTATTTTCCAGGTATGATTTAAACCAAAGTCCTGGCTTACCACTAACTCCATAGTGATCTAATTTACGTAGTAGAATATCATGATCAACACAGTCTAAAGCCTTAGCAAGATCACAGAATATACCTAGGGAATTTAGTTTTTTATGCATTGATTCCAGTATGTTGTTTACAAAAGCAAAAATTGCTGAATCTGTTGAAACGCCTTGTCTAAAACCAAACTGTACTTTACTGAGTAGGTCATTCTTTTGTAGATGTGCATACACCCTTCTGTACATTGCTTTTTCAAAGATTTTTGAAAATGCTGGTAGAAGTGATATTGGTCTGTAATTCTCAATCTTTGAGGTATCACCCTTCTTATAAAGCGGTTTGATTATCGACTTCTTGAGTGAGTCAGGGAAGATACTTTCTTCAAAAGAACTATTACAAATGTGACTAATAACTCTACTAATGCTGGTGTTACATTGTTTCATTACATGGGTTGAAACCTCATCATAACCAAATGAATTTTTATTTTTGAGGGATTTAATAATTTTTTCAATTTCATTTTTACTGGTGGGAAATAGAGACATAGGTGCTGCTTTTGGTGACAAGGATTTAAGGTTTGCTATAGCATCCACATTCCCAATACATTTTCCTTTTATTTTTTCAGCAATTGTTAAGAAGTATTTATTGAAAGCACTTCCTACATACGAGGGGTCATTTACAAGTTTATCATTAATGCTTATAGATATAGGTTTATGTTCAAGGGATGATACAGTTGTTTCTCTTTTAATAATGTTCCAAACACTTTTTATCTTATTATCTGAACTACTAATCTCATCGTTTATGGCCAAACGTTTAGCTTCTTTTACTACTTTGGTTAAAATTCTACAGTAAGTTTTGTAATGTTGTCTGAGAAGCATATTATCAGTATTCCTAACTTTTACATACAATTCCCTTTTATGTCTGCAAGATGTTTTGATACCAACTGTAACCCAATTTTTGTTTACTCGTTTTTGACCAATTGGAGCTAGTTTTGTAGGGAGACACCTTTCGTAAATTTCCAAAAACCTTTGGTGAAAGTAATTGAATTTATTATTTACCCCTTTTAATTTATAAACAGTGCTCCAGTCCTCATTGAGAAGTTCATCATTTAATGTTTTTATTGAATTGTTCTTTAATGGCCTAACTCCGACAAATCCTTTCTTTTTGTTATTTTCATTTCCCACAATATCCAAAGTAATTATTTGAGCATTATGGTCTGACAAACCATTTTCCATTGGAATTGTTCCATTTGTTTCTAATTTATTGTGTTCTACAAAAATGTTATCAATAATGGTACTACTATCTTTTTGTATTCTAGTTGGGAAATTTACAGTTTGATAGAGATTGAATGATCTAAGCATTCCTAGAAGATAATCTGTCTGGTTACATTCTACAGCAAAATTTATGTTGAAGTCTCCACAGAGGATAATTTCCCTTTTAGTTCGTGATAAATTTAGTAGAACCGCTTCAAGTTTATTACAAAATTTACTGAAGTCTCCTGTGGGAGCCCTATAAACTGTAACTATAAGATATTTGTTTTCTAATTCTAACTGTGTTGCACAACATTCAAAATCTTGTTCTATACAGTATTTACTTAAATCTAATGATTTTGTTTCAGTATTTTCTGTTACATATATTGCTGCACCACCCATTCTCATCTCTGACCTGCAATAACATGAAGCTAATCTATATCCAACAAATGGGAGGAGACATATTTCAGAATTCTTCAGATGATGTTCTGTCAGACATTCAATATTTATGTTAATATTCAATGATTTTTGGGTTTCTTCTATAGATATTATCAACTCATCAAGTTTGCTTGAGATACCCCTAATGTTCTGATGGAACAAAGCTATTTTAGACTGACATTCTTTATTTTTGACTGTAATATCATTATGTAAATTTCTTAAATAACTCTTCCTACTCTTGACGTTTGGCCTAAAAAAGACTGAGTCCTACCACCAATTACCACTGGCATGGGGTTCACATCCAACCTGCCTCTCCTGATGCTACTGGCAATCAGTTGCGTTAGCTTCTGCTTGCCCCGAACATTCAGGTGGAGTCCATGGGAGGTATGGTCACTCCGTGTTATGCAAGAAACATCTATCAGACCAATGTGTGTTCTGTCAGCCTGACACAATGCACGCTTCAGATCTGCCTGTGTACGCTGTACATGACCACGCATCCAGGGTTGATCATAACGTTTGAAGAGGTCAACAAAACCAACATTGGTTTGAGTGGTGTTTTTAGCAATGTTGTCAATGTCTGTTTCAACACAATAATTGAGATTTCTGGACAGACTATTTCCAGAGAAACTATCCTAAGCTTCTTGTCATTTGCAGAGCTGAACTGGAACACTCTCTTGTGTATCAGCTTCCTTAAAGCCTTGTAGGACTCGATTAATGTACCAGAGAATTTAAGGAATTAGGCTACAAAACTTTGGTCAAACCATGGTTGAATATGGTGGTGCTGTCTGGGATCCACATTTTGAGTATCAAATACAAGAGTTGGAAAGCTTTCAAGGAAGAGCTGCTTATTTTTTGTGGAAGTTATCGCAGGACCCGGTCAGTATCTGATGTGATAAAGGAGCTGGATTGCGAGTCATTGGAAGACAGGAGGAGGGTGAAGAGAATGCTGGAAGTGTACAAAGCATATGTTGGTGATAGGGGTTTGAAGATGGTGCGTGGTAAGGAAGAGATTACCATGACTATAAGTTGGCACTTTGTTTCCTGAATAAGGGAGTGGGAAAATTTTCTTTTGTGGACATGAGTGTTAAGGATTGGAAAAATTACCAAATGAAGTGATAAGTAATTTACCAAATACGTTGAATGAATTTCAAATTAAAATTCGCAGATCGCGTATGTCTATAGCAGGTGGAATTTAACACTCAAAGATAATTTTTAAAAAATAATTAAAAAGGGGTAATTAGTTGACTAGGGGAATTTCTACCGGTGCATGTGCTCCATCGCAATTAAAATTATTATTACTATTAATAATAACAATAATAATAGTAATGAAATGTCCCAGTATGTGAGTACAAAAGATTCGAACTGGCCTGTATGACGGCGACGTCGTGGTGAGGGTCGCCACCGCTGTACAGGGGGTGGACGTGGACCCGTGAGACGGGCAGCTCCACCCTGCGGCTGCTGTTGTAATCTCTCACATTCGTCACTCCGGCTGCTGCCACTACCCACTCCGCAGGCTCGCTGCAAAAAAAGTCCGTACCACACTCAGAAACACATATACAAATGGTCCATAATTAGACGGACTACCCTGTCTCACTACTTCCTTAAGCAAACTGCTGCTGTGATTGATTATTGTTAAGGAAACAAACACTAACGTCCAAATTTTTATTAGAACATTTTAGCATTTCTGATTATGAATCATTTTAGGCAGATTCTTAGTTACTATGTGCTATCCTATTTTTATCAATATGTTGTTTCTTATATTTTTAATGGCATATTGCTATAGGAAAACAGTAGAGCGGAATACGTAGATTTATAGGAATCAAACTTGGCCTTTAATACTATTATCCAGGGTAGAGATTAATGACAAAGACCTAGCAGAAGGGTCGTTCGGGCATGGGTGGTTTTAATTGAGTGTTATGTTTATATTGTACTAGTATTTATACTGCGGAGTAAACAATAATGATGATTTGTACAAATCTGAACTAACAATACACGATAGTAACTGGCAATGTGGCTGATACTGCCAGTTTTTTTTTTTTTTTTTTTTTTTGTTTTTTTTTTTTTGTTTTTTTTTTTTTTTTTAAAGTTGAGAGTGACCGCGTGGTGGAGGCGATGTCTGTGGTATCCTCTCGCTGAGACAGTACAGTACTCACTTTTTGATGCAGTGAGCAGCGGTGATGACGTGGCTCTTGTCCAGTATGGCTCCGCCACAGAAGTGTCTACGGTGATCTCCGTAGCCAAAAAGATATTGCAGGGAAACCTGCGCAAAACAATAGCGAGACAGTCGATGGGTGTGCCATGAGAAATAATAAATTATTTCGTTGCAGGATTTATAATAATTGAATATCTGTTAAATTTCTGTTCTTACTAGTTGGTTGAAATGGTAATATCAGAGATTATATTTAGAAAATATTAATTTTAAACGCGGTATTATCAGTTCACAGTTTTAATTTTAGCAAAAACAAAAATGCGCTGAAACTAGAAGCCATTCAAAAATTTAAAGATACTAAAAAGCCGATTTATTGTTTAATACGTATTTTTATATTTTCTTGAGCAATGTGTGGTTGAAATGTAATTTAGTTATGCCTTTTAATAGCGCATATTGATTTTCTTACTGAAATATACTATGTTTATAAGACTTTTTTTTTCACTTCAGTCAGACGATAATAAAAATTACAAAATCCATCACTTGCAGTTGAATTTTTTCAAACAGCTTATTATTTTGAAGGTTCCCTTTTCGTGAAAGGAAAATGTGATTCAGTGGAAATATAACTTGAATGATACGAAGACCATACAGCGAAGTTTACCGTCAGACATTTTATGTGAGTTTAGAGAAATGGTTTTAATTATGTAACTACATAGTCTTTTTGTTGTCTAGTCTGTTAGCCTAGCTATTGTTGTGTTCTGAATGGTACCTGTAGATTAATCACTTTACTTTCAGTCGTTTATTAAATTGCAGAACCAAGAGTCAAGACCAACTGAGGCGAGAGGCGATGTTACCTATAAATCTATTACATGAGTTTCGAAACCCCAAAGGTTGCTGTGGTAATATTGGTTCCTCGCCACTGTGGAGGTGGCCTTGCGTATTACAATGTGACTTTTCTTTCTTTGAGGAATGTTCACTGCATTCCGGCGTTTTCGAGCTTAGATGCACCAATCATTATGAACGCTTTCTTTTTCTTATTAGTAGATACGATAGCGACTTCTTCGATAGAGTGTTCTGGTTAGTCAGTTTATCCCTGAAGTGTAAACATGCCCTATGAAGCTATTAAAAATTTCATCGATCCTTGAGACACAAACATCTCTTTCTTATTGCATTTGTTAAATCGATTATCTCATATTAAATGCTATTAAGATTTTTTTGTCATAATGACCTATGAAACTTTTACATGGCGTGCATTCCTCTGTAACTAAACTTAACTACGATGCAATATGATTTTAAAAACTATGCCTCAGTTATATCACAATTACACATTTAATATGAAGTAACAGTTGACAAGACGTACAACATAACTGATACATAATACAAAGCTGGTTACTCTAGATTTCAAAGTGAGACGTTGCTCGTCTTTAGAATTAAAAGATAGTTCAACTGCCTTTCTGCCTTACGGGGATCTTTAAGTCGTTGGTACAGTTCGCATTTAAAGGACAATTTGGATGAAAAATAAGAACTAATAAGTAAGTTTAGAATGAGTTGAATGTAATAGTATCATCACTGATTACATTATGTTGAGAATGCAATCTCTTCTTGACAACGTTCAAGGAGAATCATGAGACAACTTGCTCGCTTTCACTTACGATGTCTTGAAGGCGATATGATTTTAAGCGTCATTGTGCTTCTGACTTCCTGCTTAAATTGTAGAACTGTATCCCGTGAGTAACGGTGTTTAGGTTATTTAGGGAGTGGCGCATTTACGTTTGCAAAAGCCGAGTGTCACATAATCCGCCAGTTTTGCTCCCTGTGCAGTAACCGCGTGGACCAAGACAACGAGGCCTCAGCCATGTTCACAGAACGCAGTGAGCCGATGGCACCCCATTTATGTTTCGGTATGAACTGTCCGGTTTTGAACCACTACTTAGTTCTTCGTTGTAATTAACACTAGTATGATATTTCAGTGCTATCTACAATTTGACAATGAATAAATTCGCCATGGAGTTGTTGGTTTTAAATAAGTTTTACCAAACTTGTAATACCTTTTGATTAATCGAGTATAACAGTAGTAAGTTCGATAACAATTAGAGAAACGGAAGTTATTTGTTAACTTACTTCAAAAAAGGAGGAGGTTCTCAATTCGTCTGTAATTATTATTATTACTAGCTGGTACCCACGACTTCATTCGTGTTTGAAAAAAATTTGGATTGACAGCTACAGACATCTAACCACCATAGTCCACGATGGGAAACTTGATGCTATTACCACACACAAACGCAAGTCATCTGCGCTATGTAGTTCAGGCAGCAAAGTAAAATTTACGGACACACAAGTCTTTGGTCGAAATATCCTTGATCGGCCACTTTCAACAACCATATCTGCTACACTCCCACAGTTACTGAAATTCGGCCAACGTTGTGATCGAAAGGTGACTCTGTGTTACTACCACACATAAAACGCCAGTGATCTGCGATAGATAGTTTTCGCTGAAAATACACCAAAACACATGCGTCTTTGGCAGAAATTTGAAAGTGGCGCAGGTCGACCACAATCATCGATCATTTCTCCCACACCCCCATAGCTACCGACATCTAACAACCATACTACAAATGTAGTTGTGCCAGATAAGTGATATTTGCGGAGACACATGTCTTTGGCTGAAATACGAAAATATCCTTGATCGGCCACTTTCAACCACCATATCTGCCACACACCCACATTTACTGAAATTCGGCCAACGTTGTCATCGAAAGGTGACCCTGTGTTACGCCAGTGATCTGCGATAGATAGTTTTCGCTGAAAAGTAATACACCAAGACACATGTGTCTCTGGCAGAAATATGAAAGTGGCGCAGGTTGACCATTTTCAATCACCATATCTCCCACACCCCTACACCAACCGACATTAAACCACCAGAGTGCACGATGGGAGATTCTTTGCTGCTACCACACACCAACATCGATGGTCTATGATATGTATTTGTGGCAGGAAAGACAAGTATAAGGAGACACAAATTTTTGGTAGAAATTTGAAAACACCCTGCAATCAGGATATCTTACACTTCCCAACGTTTATCGGCATTGGGCCAAGGTTGCACACGACAGGAAACTCCATGCTACTTCCTCACATAAACACCAGTGATGTGTGCTATGTAGTGGTGGCTGAAAAGTGAAATAAAAGGAAAAACACGTCTCTATTTAACCGACTTCAAAAAAAGGAGGATCTTCTCAATTCGTCTGTATTTTTTTTTTTTGTATGTATGTTCAGCGATATCTTCGCCAATTTTGAACCGATTTAAATGAATTTTTTTTAGTGGATCGGGTATACCTCCAAAGTGGTCCCATATGAATTTAATTGAGAAACCACCCCTTCTACCCTTTTCCATCCCTTAATTTTAATACAAACCCACATTTTTTAACCGATTTCCATGTAACTTTGGACAGGTATAGTCAAAAGTAAGAGAAAATTACTGTCAACTTTTTGTTTAGAAAAACTGAACCCCTCTCTCCCCATCCATCCTCTTAATTTTTTATACAAAGCTACAGTCGACACCATTTAACTGATCTCCATTAAAGATGGCATATACATTTAATTTTTCATGGAGAAGGTTTCTCACCAAAAAGAAAAAAAGGAAAAAACAACCTCTCTCCCCCTTTACACCACTTAATTTTTATTAGAATCCACATTTTTTATCCGATTTCGATGTATCTTTGGAGATGTGTAAGTTTTCATGGGGAAGATTTCTCACAAAAAAAAGAATAAAGCACCCCTCTCCCCCTTTACAACCCTTAAATTTTATTCGAATCCACATTTTTTTATCCGATTTCGATGGATCTTTGGACATGTATAGTCAAAAATAACGAGAAAAATACCGTCAAATTTTGGTTTGAAAAAACTGAACCCTTCTCCCCCTATCCACCCCCTTAATATTTGCCAATGTTCATTATACAAGGCTACAGTCGACACCATTTAAGTGATCTCCATTCAAGTTGGCATATGCATGTATTTCTCATAATAAAAAAAATAATTAAAAAACAGCCCATTTCCCCCTTTACACACCTTGATTTTATAAAAACCTACATTTCTTATCCGAGTTCGATGGAACTTTAGAAATGTATAGCCGAAAATGAAGAGATAAGTACTTTCAAGTTTAGGTTTAAAAAAACTGAACTCCTATCCCCATATCCACCCCTTTAATACTTGTCAATGCTCTTTATAAAAAGCTACAGTCACTACCGTTTTACCGATTACCATGAAAGTGGGAGCTGATATATATTTTTTCACGGAAATACGTTTCTGACCAAAAAAATCCAAAAACCACCCCCTATCCGCATTGAACCGTTAATTTTTATACAAAGCCACAGTTTCATCCGGTTTAGATAGAGCTTAACAAACATTTGCTATAAAACAAAGAGAAAAATAATGTGAACTTTAGGTTTGGAAAAACTGAGACCCTCTACATGTTTCCACTTATTGACTTTTGCCAATTTTCTTTCTAAAAAGCTACAGTCGACACCATTTGCCCAATCTTTATGAAAGTTGGCATATATATGTATTTTTTTTATGGAGAAGATTTCTGACCAAAAAATTCAAAAACTGCCCTAGCTCCCCGTTTACATCCCTTAATTTTTGTACAAACCCACATATTAATCCGATTTCGGTGGAAATTCATATGTGTATACTTTAAAACAAATAGAGAAAGAAAAATACTGCTCACATTATTTTCACAAAAACACAATCCTATCCCCCTTTCTACCACTTTCATTATTGTCAATGTTCTTTATATAAAGCTACCGTTTCTATCTGATTTTGAAGGAAGTATGCACATGTATACTTCAAAACAAACAGAAAAATACTGTCTACATTTGGTTTAGAGAAGCCAAACCTCTCTCCCCCTTTCCACCCCCTTAATCTACACAAACCACAGTTTCTATCTGATTCTGAAGGACATTTGCACACGTATACTTTACAAAATACAGAACAATTGTGTTTAAATTTGGTTGCAGAAGCCCAACACCACTTCTCTTCTACCCCATCCCTCCTAATTCCCAATTTTCTATATAGATATCCACAGTTTTTATCAGATTTCTATGGAACACTCCACATGTATGCTTAAAAATAAATAGATACTTAGTGTCTACATTCTGTTTACAAAACCAAACCACTTACTCTCTTACCCCATTTAATTTTTGCAGACGTTCTTTACACAAAGCTACAGTTTTTATCTGGTTTCGATGGAACTTTGCATATGTGACTTTAAAACAAATAGAAAAATACTGTCCACAAAAACCAAACTACTCTTCGCCTCTACATCCCTTAATTGTTTTTTTTTTATACACACCTACAGTTTTTATTTCATATCAATAGAAATTTACTCACATACACTTTAAATCAATCAGAAAAGACTTTACATTTGGTATACAAAAGCCCTATCCCACTTTCCCTTTATCCCCACCCGTTTTAATTTTCAATGTTCTTTACAAATATCCACAGTTTTATATCCCGTCAAAATCAATTAAGCTATTTTTAAGTCATGGCAGAATATTCATAAAATACATGTGTCTTAATGTCTCAACATATACCTCATATTTCAATTTGGACCCAAAGCTATCACCTTGTGAAAACTGATTAAAAATCTATGTTTTCAGTGTGATACCGGAACAAACAGGTATATTCCAGAGACAGATTTGTGTATATGGTGTGTATTAATGACCAAATGTTACATTTTCGATTATCGAGCGGCAGTTTAAAGTGATGTTATGATTAGGTCGAAACACAGCCTTGACCAAATGTAAACTGACATTCCTTGACACAGCATCCAATCCACATCGTTCTGGAAGTTGTTGGGGTATATAAAGACAATTTTCAACCCCTTAATTTTCGTCGACACCATTTGACTGATTAACATGAAAGTTGGCATATATGTAATTTTTCGTGGAGAAGTTTTCTAAACAAAACAAAAATAAAATACTTCATCCTCTTCCCCTTTACACCCCATAATTTTATACAAATCTACATCTGCTATCTTAGTTTGATAGAACTTTATACATGTATGTTTTAAAATAAAGAGAAAAATCCTGTCAACAATTGGTCTGCCAAAGCCCAACGCTTCTCCATCCTTCCATCCCGTTAATTTTTGTCAAAGTTCTTTATAAAAAGCTACACTTGACACTGTTTGACCGATTACCACGAAAGTTGGCGCTTACATGTATTTTTTCACAAAGAAGATTTATGACCAAAATATTCAAACCCCACCCCCTCTCCCCATCAAACCGCTTAATTTTTATACAAACCCACAGTTTTCATCCGGTTTAGATAGAACTTAGCACATGTTTACTATAAAACAAAGAGAGAAATATTGTCAACTATTGGTTCGAAAAAACTGAAACACTCTCTCTGTTTCCACCCCATTGATTTTTGCCAATTTTCTTTTTAAAAGCTACTGTCGACACCATTTGACCAATATTTCTGAATGTTGGCACATATATGCATTTTATTTATGGAGAAGATATCTGATCAAGAAATTCAAAAAGTATCCTAGCTCCCCTTTTAGATCCCTTAGTTTTTGTACAAACCCACATTTCAAACCGATTTTGGTGGAACTTCGCATTCGTATACTTTAAAACAAAGAGAAAAAGAAATATACTATCCTCATTACTTTTACAAAAACCCAAACCCTACCTCCTTTCTAGCGCTTTAATTATTGTCAATGTTCTTTATATAAAGCTACTGTTTCTATCTGATTTTGAAGGAAGTACATGTATACTTCAAAATAAACAGAAAAATACTGTCTACATTTGGTTTAGAGAAGCCAAATCCCTCTATCTCTTTCCATCCCCTTAATCTACACAAAAGTACAGTTTCTATTCGATTCGGAAGGAAATTTGCACACGTATACTTTAAACATATAGAACAATTGTCTCTAATTTGGTTGCAGAAGCCCAACTCCTCTTCCCTTTTACGCCCACCCCTCAAAATTTCCAATGTTCCTTATAGATACCCACAGTTTTTACCAGGTTTTGATGGAACGATGCACAGGTATACTTAAGAACTTAGAGAAACCTAGTGTCTATATTCTGTTCACAATACCCGACCGCTCACTCCCTTACCCCATTAATTTTTGCAAATGTTCTTTACACAAAGCTACAATTATTATCTGGTTTTTATGGAACTTTATACATCTTCGACTCTACACCCTTTAATTATTTTTATACACACCTAAGTTTTTATTTGATATCATTAGAAATTTACACACATATACTTCAAATCAAACAGAAAAGACAGTCTAAATTTGGTATTCAATAGCCAAATCCCTCTTTCTCTTTATCCCCACCCCTTTTAATTTCCAGTGTTCTTCACAAAAATCCGCAGTTCTGAATCCCATCAAAATCAATTAAGCTATTTTTAAGTCATAAAGTAAATGTGTCCTAATGTCTCAACATGTACCTCAGATTTCAACTTGGGCCCCAAGCTTTCATGTCTTGAAAACCAATTAAAAAATCTATATTTTCTATATGATGCCTGAATAAATATATATATTCCAGAGACAGATTTGTGTATGTGATATGTATTAATGCCCAGGTGTTACACGTTTCGATTATCGAGCAGCAGCTTTAACAGATATTATGATTAGGTTGAAACATAGCCTGGACCAAAATGTAAACTGACATTCCTTAACACAGCATCCAATTCACCACGTTCTGGAAGTTTTTCAGGTATATAAAGCCAGAATGTTTTTGAAAGCAAGCGGTTTAGCCCCTGAGATGCCAGGAATTTCACAAAATGAGAATTGCTGCGGCATATTTAAAAGACAAAACAAAATACAATAACACTAAAAATTTAATAATAAAATATTTATTTTTTAAAAAATACCTCCTTCAAGAAAAGCACACTAAACATTTTAAAATAACTTTATACCTTTCTTAGAAGAAAGTAAATGCAAATTGACAATATTTTACATTACTATTATTGAAATTTTTACACTAATCAGTTATTTTTGGAGTCAGTACCAGCCAAAGCAAGAAAAACAATAAGATAATAACAATAATGAATATCAATAAATATAAAAAATCATGTTAATACTTACCTATAATTATTGCTAGAAACATGTTTCAACAAAACTGAAACATACAGAAGATACGCCAAAATTATACTAACTGTAAAGCATTTACTGCATGATGCAGCCTACCAACTGACATTGTAGCACCAAAGATATGCCTCGACGATCAACGAGGTCAAGCCACATATTAAAATACTGTCTAATTTGTTTCCCTAAACTGTCTCCCGCAATAACAATATCTGCCTCATTACATGATGTAAAATATTTGGAATTTTTTTTTTCGTACTCCTGTGTCGCATTTAACACCAAATAAATTTCAGTAATTCGTTCTTCGCGATGTGACAGGTGGCATCAACTCCAAAAATAACTGAATAATGTAAAAACTTCAATAACAGTAATATAAAATATTATCCATTTTGATTTACTTTCTACTAAGCAAGGTATAAAGTTACTTTAAAAATTTTAGTGTGCTTTTTTTGAAGGAGATTTTTTAACAATTATTTTACTTCCAATTTTCTCAGTGCTGACTGGTAACTTGTTTATTTAAACTACAAGTGGTACACAATGGTCCTATGATAGACCAAACGGTGTTGCACCTTTTTAGAATGTGATTGTACCATTATTCACTTCTATTTGACGGCGCGATTGTTACCGTATCTGGGCGTAACTTGTTTCTCGAATATTTTATTACTATGTAAATGCAAAATGAAAAGGAAATTAAAAATGAATACATTAACAAAATATAATTTGTAAGCACAAAATTATTTTTAATTCCATTTGCGGTCGTTCGTATACTTAATAATTAAGTCTCGTCTGGCGTGAAATTTCCGTACAAACCTAGTAAACTTGTAATGAGAACTCTTTATGTCCGCAATCTGATATCCACGTATTGTTTCTATAGGGAGCTGCGAGTGAGACGACACTAGGTACTCACCTGGTAAGGGAACTCTTCAATCGTTGCGTTCATGCCGTTGGCCAATCGTGGTATGCTGGCCGCAGCTGTTGAATAAGAGAGGAACAATAAGAGAAAATGTTCGCTAGAGTCTAATAAGACATTAAAACTCTAAAATTGATCTGAGTAGATAAGATTCCGTGAATATACCAAATTTTCACTGAGTTATATCTTACAATTTATTTACACCACAGTATATAAAGGAAACCTGCTGAGCGTGAAATGCAGTGCGTATGACTAACCCAGTAATAAGAATATGGAGAACGGAAAAAATGCAGGGAGGTTTTAGTAAATAAGCATAATCCTAGCCGGTAATACTTCATTGGTCAGTCGATGAAGAGCACACCAGAGATAGTGAACATGACTGTTGAAAGGAAGCATGTCGATACACATTGGGTAGCAGAAGAATGCAATGCCCATGTAAACGTGTGAATGGCTGTTGTCCTTGGAATCACTTTAAGGGAACGCTTGAATTCTCTGTACCATTGCTCTGAGAAAGAAAAAATGTTGGTTTTGCCGAGGCATATCATTAGTCTGAGACTGTAGTCAGGATTGAGAGCGGAACTGACAAATGGGAGTCAATATGCATCAGCTGGGTGAAGAATCGACCACTCTCGGATACAAAGAGACAGTACGGATTCGGTCGTACGGGCGACAATACGAAAATGCCTAGAAGTTATAGAAAGGCGCAAAAACTACTGAACAGCTTCCTTCGTCGCTCTATGAGCGAACATAATTAAGTAATTAAAATCGTGGTGGTATTTAAGGGACTTATATTAAATAAACTAAAATAATATGAACTACTGAGCACCATGGTGGTTCAGTGGTTAAGGTGTCTGATTGGGCATTGAAAGGTTTCCGCTTCGAATCCCTGTCTCGGCAGGGTTTTCATTGGCCCTTAACCCGACCTTCACCTCTTGCCCAGCTTGATGTGTAATGGGAAGTACCCCGGAACACTTCCGTGGTTCGAATTCCACGTTACACTGTAGGTCCTCTGTACCCAGTAGGACTACCGGGTTAGGTTAAGGTGGCTACGACAGGAGTGGAATGCTCAGTCAATAGAAACCCTATCACCAGGTCATTACGGCCACATGGAATTATTATTATACAATAGGAACTACTTCTTTTATAACCTTGCTGTAGTACCGAGAGTTATCTTACAGTATCCCATACCCTGCCACAAATCAGAAATTTATATGGATGACGTCTTTATGTGAGGAAATTGTGCATTTTTACATAATTATAATTTTTTTACAATCATTCCCACTATTAACAAACCGAAAAATATTATGATGGATTACAGTCATGTCATGTTGTCTCACACATAACGCACTAAAGTTGGTTTGGGTACTCTCGATAGGAGTGGGGGAAAGATGTTTGCATGGTCATATTTGGATGTCTACGAGAACGAAGATGTTTGTTCCTGTGTGGTTCTCCTTATATTTGGATAGTTGTGAGTTGGTTAGTGTCTGTTGATGCTTGTTTGATGTTTGTGCTAGCGAGAGTTTGTAGACGTCTGTTTGTGTGTGAGTTGGTTATTGAGGGTTTGTGGTAGTGTTTTTGCCTGTATGTTGATGTAAGAAAAATTGTCTGAATGAGGCTTGAAGTATGTTGCTGTGTATTGTGACACGTTAAAAAGTATTGGCGGATGTGTGAAGTGGTTTGATGTGTGTGCCTGAGTGAATTGAAATGGTGGTGATGTATCTTCGTTTCCGTGGATAAGAGTATGATGTTGGCAAGTGTTGGTAGACATTTGGATAGATTATATTACTCGGTTTGTTTCCCGAGAAACGTTTATAAATAAATTTGGATAGATGTTAGGTACCTTATGAGTTTCGGAGTTCGTTGATGTGTGTCATTGTGTTAGCGGTAGGAACTTAAGCGACAGAGTGTGTGAGGTTGTCTGTATGGTGATGTTAGACGGAGTAACTTTCTTTGTGCAATGATATGTATGAGATTTTGAGTATGTTTCTGGATGTCCGTCTGTTGTGGCATGTTTGCAAGTGTTGGTGAATATCTGTTAGTTGGCGAGAGACAGCATGTACGAGTGTTGCCGAATGGTGAAGAATGTCTGAATGTATGTGGCTTGATATGAGTGCATTATTGTCGCACCGCAATTACCATGTGTGTTTGCCTGTGTGTTGATGTTAGAAAAACGGTCTTTGTTTGTGCAACGCTATTAATGAGGCTTTTTTTTTCAATAATGAAAATAGTTTAATATTAGAGATCTAACATGTTTGTTCTTCCGACCTTCCTTTTGATAGGGAGCTACGAAAATTAATCAGACAACTATTTGCATCATACCAAGTAAATCTGTATTATTGATTTTGAATCAACACTATTTAAGTCATTTAAGAATACGATAAAATTAGTAATAGCCAACTCCACCTGTTCGAATAATGCATTTTCGGTTTTTCAAAGTAAACCACTTCTCCGAAAAAGTGGTGGCTGATTTTACAATGTCTGTAGCAATGTCTAATTCAGAACTGTTTTTTGCTTCGCCATATAGGTGAATGCAAGTGATTCAAAGAGTTTTACTATCGGACTGTTGTAAAAAAAAAAAAAAAAAATGCCCTGATTGTGGTACTTGATAAAGTTGACACAAAAAACAATAATATCGTATGCTGATCAAGTAGTTATTTAGCAGCAACCACCAAACGACCATTATACTCGGCGATTACACCGTCTCTTGCAGACCAGTGACGGGTGAAAACTGTACTTTCTGTTTTCACAATTATGATCCTGCTGGAATGTACAAGTCGGAACCTGCTCAAAGCAGGAGGAACTAAAGAAGATTCGATAAAGTAGTTGAAAGCAAGAAACTCGAACAAATTTAATTAATTTTCGAGGAGAAGACAACTGATGAAAATGACGAAGATGAAGTGGCGTATTTTTTGGTAACTGATTGTGACACAAGTGATGGTGAAGAATTAA
Source organism: Vandiemenella viatica (assembly GCA_031002005.1). Lineage (NCBI taxonomy): Eukaryota > Metazoa > Arthropoda > Insecta > Orthoptera > Morabidae > Vandiemenella > Vandiemenella viatica. Next base: position 134,517,044 of record JARYHS010008075.1, read on the forward strand.
TTGTACCTATGGGAGCAGACTTTTTGAAACTGTAGAGAAGATAACGAAAGAAACAGAGATCGCTACATTATGTGTTGTCAGCGAAACTGAAAGTAACAAGCTGAAAAGTGAAGAGAGACGGACGGAAGAAAATAGTACAGAAGAAATTGAAATATTACCGGCATTAGAAATATTGGAGAGTACGGAAAGAGAAGATACATGTGAAGAAGACAAAACAGTTTCTGAAGAACCAGAAAAGCATGAACAAGAAATTAGTAAAAGTAACTATGAGCGAAAGGAAGATAAACCGGAGGTAGCACGTAACGCTCTCATAAATCGCAGACCGGCTGGCAGGCCGCAGCTTATATTAACCGCTTACAACAAATCTATTAAGATGCATTTGCGTAACTATTTCAAGATCGTAGAAAATTACAGTCAATTTGAAAATATAGAAAATTTTTAGAAGCAGCATCTTTGTTAAAGAAATAGAAGAAAGTGTTCACGAAGAGCTTGATTTTGAAAAATATGGGGGCAAGAAAGTAAGCAATGTGAAGTACTATAAGACGAGAGCTATCGAAGGCACTAAGGAGAAATAGAAGAAGAGAAAGGAGAAGAATGTATTGCAGATGTATAAAGGTGGCCAAAATATGAAAAGAAAGAGTCATTGGTAGAATCGAGAAGGAAACGAAGAAGAGATTTGTTCAACGAAAGAAGAAATGTACTAAAGCTTAAATTGAAGTATAGCCAATCATCTAATGCACAGAATATATTAGAACAAAATTTACCAATTATGACAGAAGTTCCAAGGAAATGCAGCTGAGTACTATAGGATAATAAATGCATGTTTACAATGGGGCGAGAAGATTCTTGAAAGTAATGAAGGAATTGTTGAACTAGCAATGACAAAAAGGAGTGAAACGAGAAAGAAACATCAAGAAGTGAACGTTTTTCACGAAAATGCAATAGGAGGAAGTGATGGAGGAAATGTACGTACAAACGACAGTATTTCATAGAAGTTAATCTGCAAGAATAAAGCTACGTATGATATGATGAATAAATTGAACCGATACCGACGAGGATCAGCAGTGAATAAATTGTAAGCAACAATGTATATGAAGAAGGGTAGAATATTTAGAAGAATGGCGGCGACAAAGATTTTGAAATAGTGAAGTTGAATATGCTACGAAAGAAGTAACGAGTATTATGGAGAATAAAAGATAAAAATATGAAAATAAGCGAAGATGAAAGATTAATTGAAGCCATGGGGAGGCATAACTAAATTGACTAAGTCCAAACACGATCAGATTCAACGTACACAGAATCTGGATACTAATCCGACGAATTTTGAAACGGAAAAGAAAAATCAATACAGAATAAGAAAAAAGAAGAATATAAAGATGGATTTTATTTTTGCTAAAACAAAGAAATGAGGTCTACGTGAAAAAATCGATTGTGCCAGCGAAGGCTGCACGAATTGTCAACAATGAAGTAGATACGGGTACAATGTATGCGGAATTAACAATGAAATCGACTTTAGTTTTAAAGCTTGCTGAGAGGTTATTAGATGATTAGTATAGTGAGAATAACTGGGTAATCAGAAGAAAGAAGATGAAGAAGAGACGAGGTGGGGGCAAGTGAATATCGAATGAAACCTGCAAAATGAGTTGTAATGAAGATTGATTGGGATATGCAATATGTATTGAAGGAGTTAGTATAAGATAGGTGACCAGACGTCTCGCCTTTGGCGGGACAGTCCCGATTTTTAACAATTTATCCCCTGTCCCGCGTCGTTTTAGAAAAGTCCAGATTTTTTGATAGAATGCATGACAAGCCAGGGAATGGCTGGAGAAGGGAAGGGAATATACAGCTTTCGGTGGCCAGGTGGCTATTTCGCCAGGATATGAGTTTTATATTTTTGTTTGTTAATTTTACAATATTAAACTTTAATAAAAACAAATAATTGTTGAGAACTGACTATCCAGAAGTGATTATCAAGAACTGTTTATCAAAGGTCGCATTGTTTATCAATTGTTAACATTCGACCACCGTTGTTTAGACTTAATGAACAATGGAATTTTTTGACACTGGCAACGACGACAACACTTTGTAACTGGCTTTTAGACAGTACACAGTGATGTCAACAAATTAGCTATTCAGATAATTCAGGTAAGTAGTTTATATCATAAATACATAAATGTTGTTAAATTTACCACACAGTAGAGTATTTGTACTGTATTTTATAGAGGCGAATTAGGCCGGAAAAAACACCACACGTCATTAATGGACGCCCCCTAATGCTGCGACTGAACGCGTTTTTTCTAAGGTAAATAAAGTGTGTACATCAGAAAAAACATAATTAAGTGCTGAGACTTTGAGAGCAATTTTATGTGTGAAATATAATTTAATAAAGTCTTGTGAAAAACTTCATGAGCTTTTAAACAATGACAACAATCTACTAAAAAAAATTCACTCAAATCAGAAAAATGCCAGAGAATAAAATAATACTATACATAATTTTTAACGTATTATATTTGTAAATTATACTTATGTTGAAATTAAAAAAAGTATTACAATACTATTTTTGCGTTCTGCAAAAAAATTCTTTGCTCGATGTAGACAAACTTTAAAATCAAGACCCCCCGACCCCCCCCCCTCCTCCCCGTCAATGGTGTCCCGCTTTACCAATGTTAAAATCTGGTCACTTTAGTATAAGAAGGCATAATAAAAGGGTAAAGCAGACCGAGTGTAAATTGGGAGATTTCGTTCTAGTGCGGACAAAGAAAGATCTTGTGAAAAAAACTAGGAAATTAAGAAGTTTTTTTAAGGTTTATCATGAGAATTTCAGAATAATTGCAAAACCAAATATCAGTGTTTATTTTTTAGCGTATCCTAAATCGAAAAAAACCTTTGGTTTGAGAAATATTGTGCACTTAAAGCTGTACAAAGATAAACAGAGGTAATAGTACTTGTTAATATTGTGTGAAAATATTGAACAATGTTAAATAAACAATGGATTGATAGAGACAGTAATTAGTATTAGACTTCATGGTTTTGATTATTGTATTTTTTTTTTGATGTGTCTATTTTGTGTATATGTGTAAATAGAAGGAAATGAATTTTAAACTGTTAAAGTGCGAATATTATATGTTCAAATGATAACTGAATAATGTGGTGGCTGAGTAAAACAGTTGTCACTTATCAAAATAACTGTCGTGATAGTGTGTCGAACCGTGAGTTGGACATTGAATTAATGCACTCACAGGAAATTTGATTGAATCTTAAAACCGCCATCCGTGATTAATTAAATTGTAAAAATCTGGCCGCATGAGATATTGGTACATATCGGTAAATTAATGGGATGTTTTTAACACCCGATTAATTATGCATCACTGCGGGGGCAGGTGTCACATTTATATATAACCTATTTGTACAATAGATTACTATTTTTTATTTTTTACTTAATAATTAATTAATAAGATAGTAACTATATATTTTTAATAATGTTTTGATCACAATTAACACAGATAATTGTAATAAAATGTAAGTAGGGTTCCACTGATGGTAGTTTGTGAACTGGGTAGCAATAGAATCTTATTGTTGTGAGTCTTGGTAGAATACATTCGTTGTCTGGGCGGACATGTAGTCGCATGCATGCGCGGGAAGGCGCGCATGAGATTCCACGAGTTATTTTTGTTGAATTTATAATATGAGTATAATGGGGGAGGTTGCAAGTTAAAAGTATTAAACTAATCATCAAAATTAATAAAAATGTGTTATGTTTTCTTGACGCTATATTAGGAAATCCTTATATTTATGAGTGTGACTGCTAGTACGGAAATTACCAAGTATTAGTAAATGAACATAGAAAGCTGTACGGCCCACCACCACAACACGCCGTTAATTAACTAATTAGCTGCTTGCATCTGGCTCAACCTGCCAGGATAAGTTGCAAGAGGGATGATCAGCTTGCAAAGGAAAGCAATTATGGCTTTAATATTAATACTTGAAGGGCGGATCAAAGAAAACAAAGAAACTTTCATGGCGTTTGTTGATTTCGAAAAAACTTTTGATAATGTTAAGTGGGACAAAATGTTCAATATTTGAAAGAAGTCAGGTCTAAAATATTGAGATAATCTACATAGGAGTCGAGTGACTGTAATAAAAGTAGAGAATCATGAGAGACATGCATCAGTTAAAAAGTACTCATATTATATTAGACTGAAAAATAGGGGTACCCTTGAAAAAATTCCCAACAAGCTGAAAATTTGCATGAACGTCAGGGATACCATTATAATGAAATTGTTAAAAGTCCCCTTCGATCCTGTGTGTGAAAAAATGTTTGTACAAGGTCAAAGTTCGCAAAAATGGGTTTTTCGGATTTTTCAGCGAAACGGTTAGTTTTATGATAAAAACAGCTCAGACAAAAATTGTAGATCATGTAATTATCTACAAAAATTGTTCTATTACTTTTTTCACTAAGATTTACCTTTTCTGAGAAAAGGCCATTCTAAAAGTCATTAAAGTTGTATTCTCCATAATATGCATGACTACGCTGTCTATGTACTTCATTGGACGCATAATATAAGTTTGTGTGACTAATAAATTTATATTGAATGATATTTCTGAGAATACGAGCTGAAAAGAAACCCAGTCCCACATTTTATGTGACCACGTGGGCTTGGGCAACATCCGTATGCTGTTCAATTGTTCACTTGGAAGTGCCCGTCTACCTGCTATTTTTTCGTTGGCCCCAATGAAATACCGTTAGTTTTGAACGTTCAGTCGTAGGGAAAACACGTGGTTATTGTTAACATTGTTTGCTAAAGTTTTTGCTGTATTCAGTTTTTAAAACACGTCGTAACTCTGTTTCATTTGTAATAAACTTTGCCTGCAAGTAAAATGGTTACCGTTGATCATGGCATGAAGACGTTGAGTGACGCATGTGTTGAAAGAGATGATGAATTTACAGACTACCTAAAAGATAAAAAATCAGTGACAATTTATTGTAGTGTCGTAAAAACCACAATCGGAAGAGTACTATTGCTGCAGTGAAAAGACGACATGAAGAGGAACAAGGAAGTACATCTAAAACAAGTCCGTCTTCGTACTAGAGCACGCTTAAGTGAATCAGCATTATGTCTTAAAAATTGTTGCTTCTATTGCGGAGATGAATTAAACGAAGAATACGAAAAGGAAAAAAGCACAGAAATTTTGGCGTAAAATTTGTAAAGTTGCTATACTTTCATTCAAAGAAGTTATTATCTGTTATTATCTCTTAAAAACCGGGACAATGAACATTTTTATGCTTTATTGATAATCATAATGATATTCTAACTCAAGGGAAAAAAAAGAATCTAATGACAAAGAAGAGCGATTTAAGATCCTGGAAGCTGCGGCAGCAATCATCTAATTGGATGTGCACAAGTTTTTGAGGATATGAACTCTATTCCAGAAACTCAAATCACCAGCGGAATTAGCTTTCATCTTTCTGCGTATGGAGCTCCAAAAAAAATTACTTGCATAGATAGGTTACGTTACTTATCTTTTGCGAAACATACACGAAATAAAAAACGTGTGCAGTTAGCTTGTCTTCCTCCCACGTCGGCTTCTGCTCACCAACATTTTTATCGAGTGTATTACCAGGTTCAAGTATGGCATGGTAATCAACTGGATCCAGAAGAATGGGATTCGAAGCTAATTGATAATGTATTGGAACCAATCCACACTCTACTTCCACCTGAACCAGCCCCTTATCACTATTTTTTGTAAGTGCAAAAAGGGGCTGTAACTCAAAGTGCGGCTGCAAAAAGGGACCTCAAAAAAAGTAGGAGGTTCTCAATTCGTATGTATTTTTTTTTTTTTGCATGTTTGTTCAGCGATATCTTCGCCAATTTTGAACTGATTTAAATGAATTTTTTTTAGTGGATAGGGTATACCTCCAAAAGTGGTATAATATAAATTTAATTGAGATACCACCCCTTCTACCCCTTTCCATCCCTTAATTTTTATACAAACTCACATTTTTTATCCGATTTCCATGTAACTTTGGACAGGTATAGTCAAAAGTAAGAGAAAATTACTGTAAATTAAAGATTAGAAAAACTGAACCCCTCTCCCCGCAATCCACCCCCTTAATTTTTGCCAATGTTCTTTATATAAAGCTACAGTCGTCACCATTTAACAGATCTCCATTAAAATTGGCTTATACATGTGATTTTTCATGGAGAAGGTTTCTGACAATAAATAAATAAATAAAAAACTACGCCACGTCTCCCTTTACAACCCTTAATTTTATAGAAACTTACATTTCTTATCTGATTTTGATTGAACTTTGCACATATATACTTTAAAACAAAGAGAAAAATCCTGTCAACATTTGGTCTGCCAAAGCTCAACATCTCTCCCTCCTTCCACACCCTTAATTTTTGTCAGTGTTGTTTATAAAAAGCTACTGTCAGCACTGTTTGACCGATTAACATGGAAGTTGGTACGTATATGTATTTTTCACGAACAAGTTTTCTGACCAAAAAAATTAAAAAACCACCCTCTCTCCCCATTATTCAACTTAATTTTTATACACACCTACAGTTTTTATCCGGTTTAGATGAAACTTAGCAAATTTTTATTATAAAACAAAGAGGAAAATAATGCCAACTTTTGGTTTGAAAAAAAAAAAAAAACCTCTCCCCGTTTCCAACCCCCTGATTTTTGTCAATTTTCTTTTTAAAAAGCTGCAGTCGACACCATTTGACCGATATTTATGAATGTTGGCACATATATGTATTTTTTATGGATAAAATTTCTGGACAAAAAATCCACATCTCCCTTTTACATCTTTTAATTTTTGTACAAACCCACATTTTAATCCGATTCGGTGGAACTTCGCATGCACATACTTTACAATAAATAGAGAAAGAAAAATACGGTCCACATAACTTTCACAAAAACGCAAACCCTATCCCCCTTTCTACCCATTTAATAAGTGTCAATGTTCTTTATATAAAGCTACCGTTTCTATCTGATTTTGAAGGAAGTATGCACATATATACTTCAAAACAAACCGAAAAATACTGTCTACATATGGTTTCGAGAAGCCAAACCTCTTCCCCTTTCCACCCCTTAATCAACACAAAGCTACAGTTTCTATCCGATTCTGAAGGAAATTTGCACACGTATACTTTAAAGGATACAGAACAATTGTCTTTAAATTAGGTTGTAGAAGCCTAACTCCTCTTCCCTTCTATCCCCACCCCTCCTAATTTCCAATGTTCTTTATAGATACCCACAGTTTTTATCAGATTTCAATTAAACACTTCACATGTATACTTAAAAACAAATAGAAACATAGTGTATACATTCTGTTTTCAAAACCCAACCGCTCACTCCCTTACCCCATTTAATTTTTACAAATGTTCTTCACACAAAACCACAGTTTTATCCGGTTTCGATAGAACTTTACACATGTATTATACTTTAAAACAAAGAGAAAAATACGGTCCACACTACCTTTACAAAAACCAAACTACTCTTCGTCTCCACACCCCTTAATAGTTACATGCTATATTGTTAGATGTTACATGTTTCGATTATCGAGCAGCAGCTTTAACAGATGTTATGATTATATCGAAACACAGCCTGGACCAAAATGTAAACTGAAATTCCTTAACACAACATCCAATTCACCCCGTTCTGGAAGTTGTTGGGGTATATAAAGACAGATTTTTTCTTATTTTTTAAAGCAAGCGCTTTAACCATCGAGCTATTGGAAAGTTCACAAAATGAGAACTGCTGCGGCATATTTAAAATACAAAACAACTATAATATCCACTAAAAATTTAAAAATAAAATAATTGTTTTAAAAAAACACCATAAAAACCGCCTTCAAAAAGAGCGCACTAAAATTTTTAATATAACATTATACCTTTCTTAGGAGAAAGTAAATCTAAATGGACAATATTTTACATTATTGTCATTGAAATTTTTACATTAATTAGTTATTTTTGGAGTCGGTGTCAGCCATAGCAAGAAAAACAAAAAGATAAAAACAATAATGAATAACAAATAATACGTAAAAAATCATGTTACTACTTACCCTTATTAATGCTAGAAACATGTTTCATCAAAACTGAAACATACAGATGATACGCCGATATTATACTAACTGAAAATCGTTTACTGCACGATGCAGCTTACCAACTGACACTGTAGCGCCAGAAATATGCTTGGATGACCAACAAGGCTGAGCCTCAGATTAAAGTACCGTTAATTTGTTTCCCTAATCCGTCTCCCGCAATAACACTATTTGCCTCACTACATGCTGTAAAATATTCGTTTCGAACACAAAATAAAGTTCAGTAATTCGATCTTCGCGATGTGACAGCTGGCACCGACTCCAAAAATAACTAATTAATGTAAAAATTTCAATGACAGTAATGTAAAATATTGTCCATTAGATTTACTTTCTTCTAAGCACGGTATAAAGTTTTTTTTTAAAAAATTTTTAGTGCGCTTTTTTTTGAAGGCGGTTTTTATGTATTTTTTTAAAGAATTATTTTATTTTATTCAGCAGCATGCAAGGCCAGTCGTGTTCAAATGTTGAATCTCCAACAGAAGATGATACTTACATCACCGACGAAACAACTGATGTATCAATGATACAACAATTTACGTCGACTCAGGAGGATGTAGAAGAAGAAGATGGAGGAAGGAAAGAAGAAGAAGTTGAATAAGAAGACCCGACATTCCATTAAACCAGTAAAGTAGACGGTGGAGTAGGCCTATTGGGGAAATCACAGCTTGAAAACGTATGCATTTTATGGATAATAAAACTTTAGTGAATTCTAGAATTACCTTTTCTCAGAAATAGTAAATCTTAGGTATAAAAATATAAGAACAATTTTTGTAGATAATTACATGATCAACAATTTTTGTCTGAGCTATTTTTATCATAAAACTAATCGTTTCGCTAAAAAAATAAAAAATAAACAATATTTGCGAACTTTGGGTTTGTATAAGATTTTTTGCACACACGGGATCGATGGGGACTTTTCACAATTTCTTTATAATGGTATCCCTAACGTTCATGCAAATTTTCAGCTGGTTGGGAATGTATGCAAGGGTGAATGTCTATTTTGACCGGACTAAAGGGTGTGAGCCAAGGTTTTAATCTATCCCCGATAATATTCAACTTGTATGAAGAAGAAGCAATGAAGGAAATGAATGACAGATTTGAATGTTGAATGTGGCTTAAGTGTTCAAGGAGAAAAAATCAGTGTGCTAAGATTTTGCTGATAACATAGTCTTGTTAGCAGGACAGGCTGAGGATATTGAGAAGTTACTGAAGATCATGAACAAAATACTGAAGGAGGATTTTGGACTATATATAAACCCAAGCAGGACAAAAGTGATGAAGTCTAACAGAAATGATATCAATAATAGTAGGTTAAATGTAAATATAGAAATGGATGCTATAGAAGAAGTAAGTTAATTCTGCTACTCGGGAAATAAAATTATAACTGATGGCCGAAGGAGGAATGGTGCTAAAAGCAAAATAGCACTAGCAAAAAGAGCCTTCCGAAAAACAGAAATCTTTTAGTTTCAAAAAATTGATCTTGAACTTAGAAACAACTTTTTAAAACTCTATGGGTGGAGAACAGCATTTTATGGTAGCAATTATGGTCTTTAGGAATACCAGAACGAAGGAAAATTCAAGCATTTGAAATCTGGTGCTGTAGAGAGATATTGAAAATTAAGTGGACAGATAAAGTACGAAATGAACGAGTTTTGGAAATGATGGCTGGCGAAATAAGTTTGTGAAAGAAGCTTACATAATGAAGGGAAAGGATGGTAAGTCATATTTTGAAACATGTAGGGTTAGTTAACTTGTTAGTGGAGGAAACAGTCGAAGGTAAGTACTGAAGAGGAAGACAGAGATTAGAATACACAAAGCAAATAATTGAGGACTTGGAATATAAGGGGTATGTTGTGATGAAGAGGTTGACGCTAGAGTGGTAGGTATGGAGGATGGAATCAAACCAGTCGAAAGACTGATGACAGCCCAAGGCACGTAAAAAATTCTCAGTAAGTTCCGTATTGCTGAATTACTTCTTTCTAACACTGAACTTAGGTAAAAAGAATGAGGTTTAGCAGTTAGACTTGTTTACCTGAGGTGATTTTGCTAACAATATACCAAACGTTAATCATGGTTTCTTAATACGGCAGTAGCTTGTTTGTAAAGCATCAATGACTTAATTAAATTTACAAGAAACTTCGCGTAACCTATGTTTGGTAAATTTGAATTTGGATTTTACTGGCATGGATTAATAATAATAAGTCAATTTCTGCTTTAGAAATACCAGTTTAATTTTGATATATTGAGTTGAGAGGGAACTTCATTCGCAAAAATCGGAAATTGAAGACTTAATTTACTACAAAACAGCAGCATGGAACTTATTGCGAATTTTTTACTCACACTCGCATGTAAACAGTTTTATTTTTAATTATTTTCTTACATCATTTACAGTAATTAATTTATGTATAACTAATATAGCAGGACAGTTTAATAGATAATTTGATCAGACTGTAATAAGTTCCTACATTTTTTTTGCTGATATTGGAAAATAATAAGAAAGCATGTGACTCAGAATGCCAAGCCCACTCATGGTCATGGCAGTCAAGCTATCAGCGATAATATTTTCATCTGGCAAATCACCGGCGGGCCGTTCCACGACTGACAATTAGTAGGTCAATGAAGTCTTCGTTCCCCAAGATAAAGTGTGATGTAAGTGCCGGTTACACTGTGTTGGTACTCACCGGCTATTGCTACAGCCGCGCTGGCCACATACAGCAGGAAAGCAGTTGTCCGCATGTCTTGGCTCCTGGCAGACGAATGACGCTAATGTGGGTCAGGTCAGACACAGTCCCGTTCGCGATAGCTGTTCGCGCCGATTAAAGCGTGAACTTGTCACTCTTTGCTTTACTGAACTTGGGTCATTGTATTACGTGCTGAGCAACTAACTAACTTTACAAAAATCTCTGCTTCTGGCAACTTTCCTTGTTTCAACGGTTTGTTCTGAAAATTGAATACGTCTGCCATCTATAGTGATCTGATAGTTAATATCTGAGCATCAGACATTCAATAACTGAATCATTAGTGACCTGATATCCGCATATTTAATATCAGGTCACTATTGGTTCAATTATTTCTTATATAGGCCTGCTATAACTGAATATTATCGAAATCGCTACGATTGTTTTCTAGCGTGGGAAGTCAACATGGAGATTAATTTTCAATTGAAAATGTTTGAACGTATATGTAAATATATCTGCGACCAATATGAGCATCAACGCCGTGTTTTTGGTTAAGACTGCACTTTAATTTTCCAGGTATCTTATAGAATACATTAGATGAGAAGGACAGTCATCAATATTAAGAAAAGGCTAAGCTTAGTCATTGTTTCAATAATGTTGTGACATGACGCTCCAGGCCTTCGTTGCACGTTGGCCGGCTAACAATACCAAGAGATCTTTTCATTCTGTGTCCTTAGGTTATCTATTTAGGTTTATGTAATGATTCAATATGTACTAAATTACAAACTAACCGTAAGAAAATTAGGTCTTTCGATTGAAAAGACATATTAATGATTAATTTCATTTGTTCATTTATATTCGTTAGATATAGACATTTTATTACACCCATTGTCCAAAAAATATTCCTGTTATGGTAAGCTAAGAAAAATTTGGAACATTTATAAGTTTATGTGCGTTACTTAATAACAATTGTAATTAGTTATACAACTGCGAACAAATGAATTGCCACGTGCGTTACATCTGACGTTTTTAGAAGCTGGTTATTAAATAAAAAGTAAAACAAAATATTGTCTTTGATATTCATTAAAGACTGAGCAATATGTTTCGTTTATTGTTTTATCAAAGTGATTTGGTTTTATGCAAATACATTTCCAGTTCTTCACTCCAAGCATTGCAAGATATGTCTTTTTTTTTATTTTTAACCGACTTCAAAAAAAGGAGGAGGTTCTCAATTCGTCGGTATTTTTTTTTTTTTTTTGTATGTATGTACAGCGATATCTTCGCCAATTTTGAACCGATTTAAATGAAATTTTTTAAGTGGATAGGATGTACCTCCAAAGTGGTCCCATATGAATTTCATTGAGAAACCACCCCTTCTACCCCCTTCCACCCCTTAATTTTTATACAAATCCACATTTTTTATTCGATCTCGATGAAACTTTGGACATATATAGCCAAAAATAAAGAGAAAAATATTTTCAACTTTTGGTTTAAAAACCTGCACCCCTCTTCCCCTATCCACCCCCTTAATTTTTGCCAATTTTCTTTATTCAACGCTACAGTCGACACCATTTAACTGATCTCCATTAAAGTTGGCAATTACATGTAGTTTTTCATGGAGGAAGTTTTGATAAAAAAAAATAAAAATAAACTACCCCTCTCCCCTTTACACCCCTTAATTTTATGGAAAACTACATTTCTTATCTGATTTTTATTGAACTTTGCCCATGTATACTTAAAAACAAAAAGAAAAAACCCGTCTTCATTTGGTCTGCCAAAGCTCAACCCCCTCCCTCCTTCCACCCCTTTAATTATTGTCAATGTTATTCATAAAAAGCTACACTCGACACCGTTTGACCGATTATCATCAAAGTTGCCATATACATGTAATTTTTCATGGAGAATCTGACCAAAAAATAAATAAATAAAAAACCATCCCTCTCCCCTTTACACCCCTTAATTTTTATATCAAACCCACATTTTTTATCCGATTAAGATGAAACTTTGGACATGTACAGTCAAAAATAAAGAGAAAAATACTGTCAACTTTTTGTTTGAAAAAACTGAAGCCCTCTCCCACTATCCACCTCCTAAATTTTTACCAATGATTCTTTATACAAAGCTACAGTCGACACCATTTAACTGGTCTCCATTTAAGTTGGCATATACATGTAATTTTTCATGGAGAAGGTTTCTGACCAAAATAAATAAATAAATAAACCACCCCATGTCTCTCTTTATACCCCTTAATTTTATAGAAATCTACATTTCTTATCTGATTTTTATTGAACTTTGCCCATGTATACTTTAAAACAAATAGAAAAATCCTGTCAACATTTGGTTTGCCAATGCTCAACCCCTTTCCCTCCTTCAACCCCATTAAAGTTTGTCAATGTTCTTTATAAAAAGCTACTGTCAGCGATCGTTTGACCGATTACCATGAAAGTTGGTGCTTATATGTATTTTTTCATGAAGAAGGTGTCTGACCAAAAGATCTAAAAACCACCCCTCTCTCCCCATTAAACCACTTAATTTTTATACACAACCACAGTTTTTATCCGGTTTAGACAGAACTTAGCAAATTTTTACTATAAAACAATGAGAAAAATAATGCCAACTCTTGGTTTGCAAAAACTGAACCCCTCTCTCCGTTTCCACCCACTTAATTTTTGTCAACTTCTGTTTAGAAAGCTACAGTCGACACCATTTGACCGATCTTTATAATAGTTGGCACATATATATATAATTTTTATGGATAAGATTTCTTACCAAAAAATCAAAAAACTACCCTAGCTCCCCTTCCCTTAATTTTTGTACATAACCCACATTTTAATTCGGTTCGGTGGAACTTCGCTTGCGTATACTTTAAAACAAATAGAAAAAGAAAAATACTTTCACAAAAACGCAAACCCTATCCCCCCTTTCTACCCCTTTGATTACTGTAAATGTTGTTTATACAAAGCAATCGTTTCTTTCTGATTTCGAAGGAAGTATGCACATGTATACTGCAAAACAAACAGAAAAATACTGTCTACATTTGGTTTCGAGAGTCCAAACTCCGCTCCTTCCTTTCCATCCTTTAATTTACAGTTTCTATCCGATTCTGAAGGAAATTTGCACACGTATACTTTAGAACAATTGTGTTTAAATTAGGTTGCAGAAGCCCAACCCCTCTTCCCTTCTACCCCACCCCTCCTAATTTCCAATGTTCTTTATAGATACCCACAGTTTAATCGATTTCCATGGAACACTGCACATGTATACTTAAAAACAAAGAGAAACATAGTGCCTACATTCTGTTTACAAAACCCTACCACTCACTCCCTTACCCCATTTAATTTTTGCAAATGTTCTTTACACAGTTTTTAACTGGTTTCGATGGAAATTTGCACGTGTATACTTTAAAACAAAGATAAAAATACTGCCCACACTAGCTTTACAAAACCAAAACTACTCTTCGTCTCCACACCCCTTAATTGTTTTTTATACATACCTACACTTTTATCTGATATCAATAGAAATTTATACACGTATACTTTAAATCAATCAGAAAAGGCAGTCTACATTTGGTATACAAAAGCCAAATCCCTCTTCCCCTTTGCCCTCACCCCTTTTAATTTCCAATTTTCTTTATAAAAATCCATAGTTTTAAATCTCGTCAAAATCAATTAAGCTATTTTAAGTCATGGCATAATATTTATAAAATAAATGTGTCTGAATGTCTCAACATGTACTTCAGATTTCAACTTGTATCCCAAGCTTGTACGTTGTGAAAACCAATTAAAAATCTACGTATTGTCAGATATATTCCAGAGAAAGATTTCTGTATGTGGTATCTATTAATGCCCAGATGTTACATGTTTCGGTTATCGACCAGCAGCTTGAACAGATGTTATGATATGATCGAAACATAGCCTGGACCAAAATGTAAACTGACATTCCTCAACACAACACCCCGTTCTGGAAGTTGTTGAGGTATATAAAGACAGATTCTTCTTTAAGCAAGCGCTTTAATCATTGAGCTACCAGGAAGTTCGCAAAATGGGAACTGCTGCGGCATATTTAAAATACAAAACAAACTGTAATACCACTAAAAAAAAAATAAAAATTGTTTAAAAAAAACAAAAACCGCCTACAAAAAAAAAAGCACAAAAATTTTAAATAACTTTATACCTTGCTTAGGAAAAAGAAAATCTAAATGGACAATATTTTACATTACTGTCATTGAAATTTTTACTTTAATTAGTTATTTTTGGAGTCGTTGCCAGCGAAAGCAAGAAAAACAAAAAGATAAAAACTATAAGGAATAACAATAATACATAAAAAATTATGTTACTGCTTACCTACAATTAATGATAGAAACATGTTTCAACAAAACTGAAACATACAGATGATACGCCAATATTATACTAACTGTAAATCGTTTACTGCATGATGCAACCTACCAACTGACACTGTAGCGCCAGAGATATGCCTGGATGACCAATAAGGCCGAGCCATAGATTAAAATACTGTTAATTTGTTTCCCTAAGCTGTCTCCCGCAATAACACTATTTGCCTCATGACATGCCGTAAAATATTGGGAATTTTTGTTCGTTTCGCGTCTAAGACCAAAAGAAGTTCAGTAATTCGATCTTCGCGTTGTGACAGCTGGCACCGACTCCAAAAGTAAAAATTTCAATGACAGTAATGTAAAATATTGTCCATTTAGATTTTCTTTTTCCTAAGCAAGGTATAAAGTTATTTTAAAATTTTTAGTGCTTTTTTTTTTTTTTATGTTTTTTTTAAACAATTATTTAATTTTTATTTTTTATTTGGAGTGATTTCGGGAATCCATGGATTACAAGATAAATAGAAAGTTAATATATTAAATGACTACAACCATTGAACAAATAAAATAAAAGTAAGTCGACATTTAGGTTTGTGAACTGTTTTCTTTAATTGGAGATCTTTAAAACTACACAAACACAAGCTTAATTAAAGCTGTAGAATTTAAATTACAGTTTTTTCCTCAGAATAATTTGACAACTTAAATATATAAATCTTGCATACTGTATATAAGAATGTTAGAACCAATACAAGTTTTTTTTTAAAATTATTTTATCGATATTGAAAAACAAACATTAAAAACAAGGTAAATACATAAACAGGTAATTTTCTTATTTACCTTGTCAAAATTTTTTCAAAAATATTTGTCACATACATGAAACTTTCATTATTTAGTGACATTTGCATACATTGAATAACAATTAATTTTTAATAACATTTGGTACCGCCGAACCAGGACCGCATTTAAGTATAGGCTGCATAGGCTGTAACGTAGGGGTCCCCACTACAAAGGGGGGCGCGCACGACAAAGAGGGGGCCCGCATCACAACCTTGGATCCCCCGCCTAGGCGAATAGTAGAGCTAAAAAAAATAATAAAAAAAGTCGCCCACATAAAATATTGTGTCGAATTTCGAAATTTACGCATCTATAGCCGGGGGCAGCCAGGACCAATGCCGACAGGGGGGCCCGCACCACAGGCATAGTCTAGGGGCCCACAGAACCTAAATGCGGCCCTGCGCCGAACAGTCAATAAAATATATTAAGTACCTTTGTTTGAAACTGGGACTCGAATAGTAACATCATGCACTATTTTGTTTTACAACGCATCTTTTTTATATTGCCTGCAGCTGGAACACGGACTATACTAAGCAGAAGAAACATTTCAAATCTTCGTAATTCTGCTGAAATGTGTGAATATCCTGCCTCTATTTCTGGCAGTCCTGAAAACGATTTGCCTCAGCCACACTAACTTAATGGTGGTTGCAGGGGGATCGATGGAAGTCAACGTACTGTTCAGTATTTGTTACTAGTTTGCTGAGTGGCAGAATGTTGATATGATATCGTGTGAGGGAATACTGGCACGAATGAATCTACAGCGATAACCACTGTGCAATGAACGGTGTAACCATCCTGGTTTCGCCACTGCTTTACTATTTTTCACATTGTGAAAAAATTCGACGATGCAATGAATGATATATATATTTCATCTCAGTTGTCATTGGTTTATTAAAGGCACCTCTTTGTTCATTTCTTTGGACTCCGACGTGGGTCATTGTCCACAGAAAGCTATTCCCTTATGAAAGATGCAGGACTGTCACAGAAGTAATTAATGATTCCACGTTAAGGCTGCTCCAGTGTAACTCACGGGGCAGGTACAACGGCATCGGACGCGAGACCAGGTCCCCGCCTACCGGCCGTTCTGACTGCGGTTTCCGCAGCCATCAATGCGAATGCCGCGAGGGTCTCCAATCGCCGCTTCATAAACTATACATTTAACAGAAAAAAAAAACAAAACAAAAATGTACTCATCACATAGACATTTCACAGAAAGAGGGCAACAATGCACCCCTTCCTACATTATATACACTCCTGGAAATTGAAATAAGAACACCTTGAATTCATTGTCCCAGGAATGGGAAACTTTATATACACATTCCTGGGGTCAGACACAACACATGATCACACAGACAGAACCATAGGCACATAGACACAGGCAACAGAGCATGCACAATGTCGGCACTAGTACCGTGTATATCCTCCTTTCTCAGCAATGCAGGCTGCAATTCTCCCATGGAGACGATCGTAGAGGTGCTGGATGTAGTCCTGTAGAACGGCATGCCAAGCCATTTCCACCTGGCGCCTCAGCTGGACCAGCGTTCGTGCTGGACGTGCAGACCGCGTGAGACGACGTTTCATCCAGTCCCAAACATGCTCAATGGGGGACAGATCCGGAGATCTCGCTGGCCAGGGTAGTTGACTTACACCTTCTAGAGCACGTTGGGTGGCACGGGATACATGTGGACGTGCATTGTCCTGTTGGAACAGCATGTTCCCTTGCCGGTCTAGGAATAGTAGAACGATGGGTTCGATGACAGTTTGAATGTACCGTGCACTGTTCAGTGTCCCCTCGCCGATCACCAGAGGTGTACGGCCAGTGTAGGAGATCGCTCCCCACACCATGATGCCGGGTGTTGGCCCTGTGTGCCTCGGTCGTATGCAGTCCTGATTGTGGCGCTCACCTGCATGGCGCCAAACACGCATACGACCATCATTGGCACCAAGGCAGAAGCGACTCTCATCACTGAAGACGACACGTCTCCATTCGTCCCTCCATACACGCCTGTCGCGACACCACTGGAGGCGGGCTGCTCGATGTTGGGGCGTGAGTGGAAGACGACCTAACGGTGCGCGGGACCGTAGCCCAGCTTCATGGAGACGGTTGCGAATGGTCCTCTCTGATACCCCAGGAGCAACAGTGTCCCTAATTTGCCGGGAAGTGGCGGTGCGGTCCCCTACGGCACTGCGTAGGATGCGACGGTCTTGGCGTGCGTCCGTGCGTCGCTGCTGTCCGGACCCAGGTCGACGGGGACGTGCACCTTCCGCCGACCACTGGCGACAACATCGATGTACTGTGGAGACCTCGCGCCCCACATGTTAAGCAATTCGGCGGTACGTCCACCCGGCCTCCCGCATGCCCACTATACGCCCTCGCTCAAAGTCCGTCAGCTGCACATACGGTTCACGTACACGCTGTCGCGGCATGCTACCAGTGTTAAAGACTGAGATGGAGCTCCGTATGCCACGGCAAACTGGCTGACACTGACTGCGGCGGTGCCCAACCGCTGCGCAGCTAGCGCCCTTCGACGGCCAACACTGCTGTTCCTGGTGTGTCCGCTGTGCCGTGCGTTTGATCATTACATGTACAGCCCTCTCGTAGTGTCCGGAGCAAGTATGGTGGGTCTTACACACCGGCGTCAATGTGTTCTTATTTCAATTTCCAGGAGTGTAGTAACTGGCAGTAGATATAAACAGCTCGACGTTATTGAAGGTCGTACAGCCGTTAAATCAAAACTGCAAATTTAACCATTCCTGTGATGAGTAAAACTCACCAAAATCAACTGAACCATAATATTGGGAAAAGGTAGCGAAGAAGAAGAAGAAGAGAATATTCGGAATTGTAAATACTACTACCCATTCCAAATTCAAAACTCATCAATCTCCCAGCGTCATGAGCATTGTCACCAATTTTTATTATGGCTAGCCGACGGACAAGAAGTTTTGCTACGCAGCAGAGAGAAAGTACAGAATATTTTACCATCTCTCCGGCATCCTATTGAATTTGAGACGCATTTCGCTAAAACGATGTTTAGTGTTGTGGCTTACCCTCGTTGTCATTTCTGATAGTTTGATACTCCGACTTCCAGTATACGGAAGGTGCTCTCTAAAATAGTTTTAAGATAAAAAGCATTTTCTAACTCACTTGCCTTTCTTTGGACTGTAGTTAACGGGATTGTTAACTTGCTAAAAAAAACTACGTATTTCTTAAGTATGAGACGAAGACGGCAATTTTGCATGTTAAGAAACAAGACAGAGGCATCGACCGGGGATTTGGTGCGCTGACAGCGTGTAAAAAGTGCGCAATTTCGAGCTATGTAGGGCAGGTGTCGGCATTGATATGCTTCATCATTGGTCTTCCATTTGCCTCTCCACTTTAGGTCTGTAGTGGGAAGTTGTGTTACAATCCTCAGCACAGGTATCTAAGAGTGCCTTGTCTTTGTCATTCAGTCGCAGCCGACAACAGTAAGAGCAGATAACGCAGACGTCGAGTCGCTCTCCGACGGCCATGGCTGTGGGGTGGCGCCACACATGAAGAAGATGCACAGCGGCCTACAGGTTGGCTCTGCTATGGGGTTGTATGGTTGGACATGGAAAGTCATCGTTGTTTCATAGATAGGGAGCTAGGATCCTCCACATTATCTATAGCTGGGGGTAACTAGGACTAGATAATCGCCCTCAGCCGCAGACCCGCTTGCCGTTCTCAAAGTAAATGTCATACGCAGTTATAAAATGAGCGGCCTATGTCATAGCAGAATTGGCTATTTGATTGTTTTTAGAAAACTGTCTTAAATTGTTTATTGGTTCACTTTATTCACAGGATACTTTTTATTTTTTGAATAAAGTGCTTACTTCCTGCAAAATTCATTGTTAAAGTTGGAAGTTTTTAAACGCCCGCCAAAACGCTGCTTCGCTACCTGTTGCATGTCAACGACGCCCGTGACGTCAGCTGCTCCGAAGCACGGCCATCTCGTTGGCCGTATCCGTAAAGGATCTCTAAGTGACGTGTTGTTTGTTGGATAAATATGTGTGCAAATTTTTTAAAATATGGATTATAAATACTGTGCAGTGCCGCAGTGCACAAACACTACTATTAAAACCCCCCCAAAACTGTTTGTCAGTGTTCCAAAAGTAGTTAAACTACGAAAAAAGTGGCTGCAGCTCGCACGCAGGAATCCAGATGATATTTCGATTAAAACAAACATCTTCTTCTGTGAGGATCATTTTAATGTAAGTAAACGGTCCACATTCTATCATATTTACATTCTGACGGTGCTGTTAAAACTCTAGGTTTCTGTGCGCATTCAATGTTGTTTTACTCGTAGTGTTATCCAATTTTCAAATTCATTTCGAATGCGGGCAGTATTATTTATTCATGCCTACATGCCTTAATAAGGAGTGATACAGTGTTTTCTAAGATTGTTTTTCATATCAAGTAAACCGAGAAGTGACAGATAAAACTGCATTATTTAAGTGAAAAATAGTTTGATACATAGCCTATGATCCCCGGACTAAAGATTTTAATACGAAACGTCATTTTTGTAATATGTTTTAATCTACGGTAGAGGTTAGCATTTACTGTTACTACAGTATTTTGTTCAAAAGCATTGTTTCAGACTAAAATATCTCTGGCATTATTGTACTTCCCAAAATTCATTATTTTTTTCATTTATTATGAATAATTGGGTATTTGACTATTTTTTGAAAATGGTTTTTAAATAGTTTATTGATACACGTTATTTATTAGCTTAAATAGGAAAAAAAGTCGCTTCAACTTGCTCATAGAAACCCAGACGACATTGCGACAAAGTCGCATATCATTTACTGTATAATTTGCACCATAATTTCTTTGAGATAATGTAGTACGCTGTTTAAGGCGAGTATCAGTAAAGTTAGGGTTCTTAGGTTCGATCCTCGCTTTGGAATATGTTTTGTTATTTGTGAGCGTCTTCTTTAGATACTAGTTGCTGTTGGTAGCGCCGCATATTCTTTTTCTAAAATCCACCAATACATTAATTTTTTCCGAATGTTTCACAAATTTTTGGATAGCAAGAGTATTATAAACGTCTGAGACATAACCAAAAAAAACTTAAAAACTGAAACTGGACGTTTCTTGCACACCGATACAAAGTTTAAAAAAAAACTGAAAATTACTTGCGCATTAAAAGTAAATACCGCTTATATAGATGCATTTATGTCAGAAAGGCAACATACAGTTGTATCGTCACGTAAAAATTCCAACAAAAAGTATTCAAAGCGTTCCGGAATTGTTGCGAGATTAGCGTGCAATGTTATTGTTAAAATAAATCCTATTATTCACCGCCGACTACCTGGGTTATGTTGCAATGATGATATATCTCTGGTATGTTTCAAAATTAAAAGCAGAAGGTTATCTTTTTATAAATGTTTTCTTGTATGACAGCAATTTATGTTTCAAACTGTTGCATGACGTTTTATACTTCTTCTAATAAAAACATTATTCTGTAAAGCAACAAGCGGCAAACAGAAAAAAAATGTACACACGGGAAAAATATTATCCTAATCAAGGTTCGAATTAAGGATCTTCAAATTCCTATAGCATTCTTTAACCTTGCAGCTACCTGGACACCATGGCAACGTTACTTTTCTTTTCGTTAATAGTGAACACTTAACATCACAGTTTCTATGTGCGATGAAGTGAACGCAATCCGTAAATAATTTGAGTCATTCTTATGAAGGATTTCTGTTAATCTCTAACTTCCAGTTTAAATATAAATGATTCTCGAATTGAAGTTATTACATTCTCAAGCTCCGTAGAATAAAAGTAAGTGGTTATTTCTGTAGCTAGTCCCACAAATAATCTACGGTATTTTTCCGCTGTAGGCTTCTACAAATTGTTCTTCATTTTATATTCAACGCAAAATTTCATTATTAACAAGAGATAACCAGCAACAAATAATTGAAAACTTGGATCGCAGGAAACACTCCATACGCAGCCGCAGCGCCTAGCGGCAGGTGACGTCACTAAAGCATTCTCCAATCCCAGAGCGTTTTCGGTCACGTGACAAGAAAAATTTGATTTTTATTTCGCTTTTTTAATTAAAACAATCCATCTTTCTTTTCAAATTTAACAAAAATAGCTTCCTTAAGTATTAATCTACGCGAATGACTACAATTTGTAATATATTTTGAATACTGTCAAATAGCCTATTTTGGAAGGTAGAGCAATAGCGCCTTATATTGTATTCAGTCTTAGGCAGAAATCCTAATGTATACCACTTGTATATGTTGTACAGCACCGTATTCAAGCCGTGTCGTGATAGCAAATAATGTACATATAACGTGTTCACGAGGTAATTTCACCCTGATGATCCCACCACGAATATCTCAATCCGATCTCAGACCGACTTCTATGGTCGATCCTTACCCATTTGCTCAGTCCTCCGCTCGGCCTGCCTGGTTCGTCACAGGTCCCTACAGGTTTATCTGAGCCCATGTGGGGGCACTACAGGGCCAATATCTGACGGTTCTGCAGTACCTAATAGTAACTGGACGTTCGCATCTGGAGCATCCTGAACATTAATTTACATTTCTAAGAATATTCAGGGGGTATTCCAAGATTTATCTGTAAAAGTTGGTCGTTTATTTGAATATATATGTAATGTCTCAAATAAAGGAAGAGTGGAATGATTCTGCAAATCGGTCTGGACATACTGAGGAAGGATTTTTCCCAATTTTGACTGGGGGCCGAAATTACGGTGCACGATTGCATGGGGGGAAATTAGTGCTGGTTTGAAGTAAATTAATCTAGAGCAGTGGTCGTCAAACTTTTCTGCTCAAGGGCCAAAACTAACAGTATGATGTGGCACCTCGGGCCACAGATTTACATGTATCTTTATTAATTGGCAACGCATGTAAATGGTGTGTTTTGAACCTCCAGTGGACTAGCTATAGTAAAGAAGCGAGATTTTTACCACTGACTTTCTAGCACTAATCGTTAAAGTCGAGACCATTCGGAACACTTTGTGTAGAATGTTCTGTTTCAGATTGCTGCCACCCTCAGCGACCCCTAAATAGTAACACTGTAATTGCCCAACGAAATATTGCTGCGTTGTCTTGGTGAGCAGATGGTTAATAACGACAACTGTACTTACATTTAAATGTATTATGTAACATGAGACACAATCACAACTGTTTACTACATGTTTTGAAAGTCATATTTCTTCAACTCAGTGGACTAAACTACAACAGCCTTAATTTCTTTCATACTAGCTGGCATTTACTAAATATGTATTTATTTCAATCTAATGTTATTTTGTCTCTTCCTCCCCTCACTCTCTGTCGCCCATGTCGTCCTTCCCCTCACTCACCATCTCTTCATCCCTTTCTCTGTCCATTTCGCACTTCCCCCTGTACGTGTCCATCACCTCCTTTCCCTTCTCCATCCACATTACCACCCCCCTCCCCCCAATCCCAATAAGACGTTGCCTTTGCTTACCCCACAATATTTCTTCACAGGTTGGAGGATAAACACACACACACACATTTTTTTAAGAGCTAATGACTAATGATTCCTTTTTCCAAATATTTACCACATATAAAGCTGACCGCCTCTATAAGCGCATTCATGAATCCAAGGCACTTTCATTTAAGATTTATACAACAGCAGATAATTTGTACGAGGCACACACGCCCATGAGTTGTCAGCACTGAGAAACAAATAACAAAACATTTCCATTATTACGTCCCCTCACACAGCAACGATAAATCTATTTGCCCCTGTACCGAGTGGCACCTGTAAAGGCGACTGAACAACTACGCGCTCCTACTTATAATTATTCCATTATATTTTTCATTTGACGAAGGAGACAGGTAAAGCCGACAGCTGCAAACCATTTATTCTTTATCGGATTAGGATATACATCATTTATCATTCTTCAGAAGCTGTGAACGTTAGTACCTGTTAAAATGAAATAGTACTTTCGAAAACAGACCATTTGCAACTGTTGGATGTATGTGACTCCTTCGCCAAATAACACTGCTGTGCAGTTGCTGACAACAATAAGCCATGTTTATGACACTGAAATCCTGCAACACAGGGAATAATATTTTTAAATCCCCATCCGCCAGTTTGACAACCATTAGATTTTGAGTGACGTATTTGTGGGAGGCGATAGTTATCATGTTGACAACAATTACATTTTTAGTCAGTCTTCACAAGAGTCAAGTGTTGATACCCACTGGAATATTCATTGTAGCACGAGTCATTGATGACATGCGCCATTCAGATTTTCACAAAATGGCTGTCACCATTTTACAAGCGTTTAAAATAGCATAAAATGCTGCTGCTCAATTTTCCATAAACTGAAAAAAAAAAAAACATACAGTGCACCTGACTAATTGATTCCAGTCTAATTATCCCTGTGAAAATTCACATGACTTGCGTAATGTTACATTATTCATGTTGCTAAGCAGGAGCATAAGAACGGTGAAGGCAAGGAAGAGAATCATTAGTAATTTTGTCACTACCAAAAACAAGTCTGGGATCAGTGTGTTTTGTTCCTTAAATTGATTTTAAAGTACTTTCACGCAAGATGAACTAGACGTATTTTAAAAATATTATATTACATTATTCAAATGGCCACAAAAACTTTATTATAATTTTTTTAATCTCAAACTTTCAAAAGAATATATAAATAAATAACTAATTTAAAAAATAAGAAAACGACAGATACACTGCACATGCAAAGGGCTATATAAGAAAGCTACAGGTCTGTTCGAATGTGGTTTTTTATTCATTAAAATTGCAAAACAAAGTACAAATATAAAATTTTTCATTAATGTGATTTGTGATGTTGAACGTTTTTGGCTATCTCATCTATATCTGCGTCGTTTGGGCTGCATGCAATCCTCATTGCGTCTTCTAAATGACTGGACAACCGATTACGATATTTATTTTTCAAGTACTTCATTTTTGAAAATGAAGCTTCACAAAGGTAAATTGAAGGAAATAATGTTAAAATGAAATGTGCACAGTCTTGTAAATTTTTATAATTGCTAGGCACACATTTCCAAAATTGAGTGTACTGTTGGGTTTCACGATGTTCTATAAACAGAGCTTTAAGCTGTGTGTCATGTTGAAGTTCGATTATTTCATTTAGCAAGTTAGTTTTAGGAAATCCAAATTGGCAGAATAATTTGAGATCATCATGTTCAACATGCCAAGGGTTCTCTACGAGAATGAAACAGCTTCGAATATTTCTAACATCTGCAAATCTGTTTTGTATACCTTCCAAATACGCTTCCAAATGTTCTTTCATGTCTTGGTAAATAGTTTCGGCGATAGCTAAGTCTGATCTGAGCATAGCAACAGTTGGAAAATTAGACAGATCTTTTTCTCCGAGTTCATTTATATATAATTGCAGTTTGGCTTCAAATGCTAATATTTTGTTAGTCATTTGCCCAATTATCTTGTTTGGTCCTTGTAATTCCAAGTTAAGTGTGTTGAATTTTTGTGTAATATCGGTCAAGAAAGCTGTAAGTATCCACCATTCATCATCATCAAGTTCAGGATAATTTTTGCCACTTTGCTGTAAGAATAAAATAATTTCTGATTTCAAATTGACAAATCGTTCCAGCACTTTTCCTTTGCTTAACCATCTGACAGCAGTATGTAGGATAACATCACTGTAACAAGCCTGCAATTCCTCCAGTAGTTCTTTAAATTTCCGGTGATTAAGTTCACGGGCACGAATGAAATTTATAACGCTTATAACCGTTTTCATAACATTCTTCAATTTGGTATTTGAAATTTGACATGCCAGACTTTCTTGATGCAGTAAGCAGTGAATGGAGAGTAAATGTGGCAAATTCCATTCCTTCTTAATCAGTGCTACCAAACCATTGTTGACGCCCATCATTGGTGGACAGCCATCTGTACATACTGATATTAATTTGCTCATAGGTAAGTCATTTTTTTCTACAAACTCTTTAATTGCATCCATAAAATCAGAACCTTTTGTGTGACCTTTCATGGTTATAATTGCTAAAAAATCTTCCTCTATTACCCCATCATATGTGCAGTAACAAATAATGAAAACTGAGTCATTGAAGCTAAATCTGTACTGGAATCACATGCAAGACTGAAGTATTTGCATAGTTTTACTTTATTAATTACTTCCTCAAACATATATTTTTAAATATCTTCTATACGGCGTCGACAGGTAGATTCTGAAAGCGTGAGCTTATTTATTTCAGCTAATATTTGCTTACTGTTAGAGAAATTTTGAAACAAAGTGTCAGAAACAGTCATCATACATTTCTTCACTAATTCAGCATCAGTGAAAGGTTTCATATTTTTTGCTAGAATATTACATACTTGGTATGATGCTTTTGTGACAGCCTCACTTTGCCCAACTGCTGCTAACATAACGTTTTGTTGACGACGAATGGTAGATTTTAGATGAGCAATTTTTTCCTTTCTTTCATTTGAATTGAAAGGAAAAGCTACTGTAAATGAACTGTGCTTACTTGTGTAGTGGCGAAATAAATTGTATCTCTTCAGTCCCACGATGGTATCCCGGCATATTAAGAAAGTAGCAGTACCTTCGTTGTGCCCACTTATAAAACAAAACTCTTCTTCCCATATTTCTTGGAAACTTCTTTTCTCTTCACTTATTTTCCTCTTAGTCACTGTTTTTGAGGGTACACCAGACATTATTTATTCCACTACTAATGATAGCACAAAATATGAGCACAAATACACTCAAGACGCGACGACCGCTCAGGAGCACCGAAACTTACTGCACGATTGACACGACAGAGCTGGCGGCTGCGGGACAAACCCGCCGACAAACGAGCGGCCGTAGGGGTGCGGCTCGTTTGATGCACGGCTTACATTGTTGGCTAGCAGTGCGCTCACGCCTCTGAGCGCTGCGGAACGCCGCAAGTGGCCCCGACTTTAATCACAATTCTATGCAGTTTCCGCAAACAAAACACGGCTACGCCAGACAAGTAGGGCCTTATTACACTAGGCGACTTGGCGGCGCAACCAGCCGGGCAACTGGTGGCTCTGCTCGTCGCTGGGCATAGAGTGTTATGGAGCTTATTACACTAGGGCAGCCAGTGGCGCCGCCAGAAACTGGCGGCCGGCTGGTTGCCGGGCCCGGCCACCAGACCGGCAACCACTGGTGGCCGAGAGTCGTGGCGGGGCATTGTATCTTACGTAGCTTATTACACTAGGCCACCAAGCGGCGCCGCCAGACTCGCCACCACGCGTTCAGTCTACTGTTTATATACTCCTTCCTACTTTACAATTTTAAAATTGCAGAGATACTGAGTGACAGGTTTGGTGAGGCCACTAGGGACAGTCATCCTCTGATGGGAGGGAATGAATCAGAGGAGAGTATAAATGTCGAACCTACAAAATTTGAAATAAATTCTCAGGAAATTGCGAAGCAACTCAGAAAGCTAATAGTGGTGTAGGTAATATTACTACAGATTTATTAAAGATTGTGGGATACGATATTGTACCTTACCTTAAAATTTTGTTTAAAATGAGTTTGGAGACTTGCTGCTTACCAGAGGATTGGAAAAGACCGATAGTAGTACCAGTTCATAAAGGAAGGGTTAAAAATATGGTGAAAATTCCTGGCCAATTAGTTTGTCATCAGTGATAGGCAGAATGATCGAGAGATTGATATGCATCTATATCAGAAATGTCTGTGAAGAAAGAAACTAGTTTTCAGATCGACAACATGGCTTTAAAAGGATATTCATTTGAATCTCAGATAGTGGGCTATATGCAAGATATTTCAAATGAATTGGAAATGGGAGGCCAAGTTGATAGTGTGACACTAGATCTTTTTAAGGCATTTGACAGAGTGAGCGATAAAATGGTTTTAAATAAACTGAAATGTATTGAATTGGATGAAATAGTTACTTGCTGGGCACAGGAATTCTTAAAATTCAGAAAGCAAATGGTTAGAGTAGGAAATACATTATCAAGAGAAGTGGAAGTAAATATGGGAGTTGCTGTTCATTATTCTAATGAATAACTGTGTTACGGTCAGAATCTAGGTATTTCTCAAATGGTACAATGGTATACAATAGGATAAAAACAGGTGAAGACTGAACAGTTGCAGGATGATCTGGATAGAATATCTAAATGGGTAGGTCGCATGGAATGAAGATAAATGCCAAGAAGAGTCGGCATATAAGATACACAGATAAATAGATCTAAAGGTTAATTATGATTACAGAGTGGGGTCAGATTTGCTTGATGAAGTGTAAATTCTTTGCATAACGTTTGATAAACTCAATTGGGCAGGTGGTAGAAAAAGGTTACAAAATCCTTCATTTGCTGAAGAGGGTGATGAGAGAATGTAACTTAGGGACTTGGGTTACAAAACTTTGGTCAGATCATTTGTTGAACATGGTGTTGTAGTTTGGGACCATATTTTGGAGATCAAATACAGGAGTTGAAAGGTGTGTAAAGAAGAGCAGCTAGATTTGTTTGTGGAAATTATAGCATGGCCCAGTCAGTAAATGATATTATACAGAAGCTGGATTTGGATCCATTGGAGGAAAGGAGGAGGGTGAAGAGAGTGCTGTAAATGTGCAGGGCACATGTTGGTGATGGGACTTGGAGGGAAATTGATAAAAGAATTAGGAATAGTGCATGGAAGGAGAAAGGCGAACATGACCACAAGCTTTGGCTGGATTTCTTGCATAAGGGAGTGGAAAAAAATTTCTTTTGTTGTTAAGGGCGTCAGGAATTGGAAGAAAATTACCAAGTGTAGTGATAAATATATATATATAAAGCTAAGGATTTTAAAATTAAAATTTAAAAATCGGAAAAGTAAATGGGGGAGGAATTTATCATTCCAGCTATAAAAGAAATTTAAATATATACATAAAGGGGAAATTAGATGACTAGGGAAATTGCTACCGGAGTGTTAGCTCCATCGCAATTAAATTAATTAAAAATAATTAAAATGAAAAAGGAAGGCTAATGGAGAGAAAGATGTATGTACATCATATTCTATTGCTAAGAGAATCTATACTCTTTTTGATTAACTGTATTCAGACGACAACAAGTTTTTTAATTACTTAAGAATGTCTAAATCGTCTTTCATTTAATCATTGTACTTAGTAAAGGTTGATATTACCGGGAAAGATACGAAAATGAGAAATTCTTCTTGCTTTACCCCTTTGT
Source organism: Vandiemenella viatica (assembly GCA_031002005.1). Taxonomy (NCBI): domain Eukaryota; kingdom Metazoa; phylum Arthropoda; class Insecta; order Orthoptera; family Morabidae; genus Vandiemenella; species Vandiemenella viatica. Next base: position 134,546,191 of record JARYHS010008075.1, read on the forward strand.
CTTCTCTACACTTTCACTTCCACTCATTTCCACAGTGACATTCTGTAGTTCACTGGACATATTCAACTACACAATTCGCATACAATGCGAGGATAACAGCAAAGTGACTGCTCGGTTGTGCGAGTGGCTGGCTGGCGGCGCCACCAGAATCCTGGTTACGTCGCCAACAGAGACACCAGTGCCGCGGCTGGTTGCGCCACCAAGTCGCCTAGTGTAATAAGGCCCGTAGATAACTAATGCTGCCCGTGCGAAGCCGAGGAGGGCCGCGGGCCGCACGAAAACTTCATTCGGGCCGCATGCGGCCCGCGGGCCGCAGTTTGACGACCAATGATCTAGAGGATTCGTGCAGAAGATGTGGATAAGATGTCGAGTTTAATAGTTGTTGATGTGGCACTAAAGCCTTTTGTTCTTGGTTGTGGATATGCTATCATGTAGGGGTGGATGATCCGAAGTCATATTATTGATCAACACTTTTTTGTTTTGTTTTAATTTCATCCTATTTTCACCTCTGGAATTTTGGACACTGCATTTTGCTGGGTACGTGCTTGGTCTGCTACCAGTTGCAGAGAGATTGCAACCATCAGAGATTCAGTTTGAGGAAATTCGTTCATTCATGCATTTGGCATTGTAGTATGAACTGAAATATTTTTGTGTATCCAAACCGAAAACAGTTAAAACATTAAATAATTAGGATAGATAGGACACAATAACTCTTGTGCTCACACTTTGTTTTGGTATTTGGCTACATAGGCCAGACAGGCAGCTCAATGTTTTAATCATGACTCTTCTAGTGTGTCAGTTTCTCCAGTGTATCGTTGCTACTAAGTATGGACACCACAGGACGGACAGGGCATTCATACATACACAATAAATAAACACCCAGGCCCGTGGGCGGACTCGAACCAACGACCTTCGGCACCTGGAGTTAGTACTCTAGGCCCTACGCTACAGAGGCCGGCATGCTCAGACCGTTGATGCTCAGACCGTTGATGAAGTCTGAAGGCTTTGTACCGCAAAGGCAAGGCGCTATATTTTGCGCACTACACTGCGAGTTTTACCAGCTACACCAACAATTCTATGTTTCTTAAGCGTCTATACTTCGTATAGATATGAGACAATATATTTTGAGGAACATCACTACTTTACAACTTAAAAATTCTTAATGTGTGGAAATGAATAATGCTTTGGATGTTTGGTACACAGTGTACCAGCATTAACATATTTCACAAATTCAAGCTCAGTTGTAACTATACTTCCATGTCCATCCTTTAGATTGAGGATGGTATTTTTGAAGCAGCGCCCTGCCTCACGTATTGACTTCTCAATCGTCATAATTTTTTATAGGTTTGATTGGTTATCTTTCTATTGCTCTATTTACACACTCTCGGATTACGCGAACGCTATGGATGGACCTCAACCGGTTTAGCTTAGTTTTGATAATGAGCAGCTAAATGTTAACATAGGAAAAGTTGTGTTGTCAAGAGTTTAGATTGCAACAGGGTAATGTTCCAGTAAGTTATAAAAGTTCAAGCCGCCATCTCGTCGCTCTCGTTGTTCTCGAGACCACAGGAGCACAATCATGTAGGGTAACGCTATTACTAGGGAGGAGACATGAACCATTTTGTTGCCTTATGCTTTTATTCTCCAAATTATAATTATTGTCATCTTTTAGGTAAGCTTCCAAACCGTTCTAACTTTTGTTCGGTATTAAATTCAATTTACTTGTAACTAAGGATCTGCTGGTTTGGTTTTCGTTTTGCATTCTTATTTTACACCAATGGCCATAATGGCATCGTTTGATTGTTTTAAAAGAGTTCATCAGTTAATAACTCCTCTTTCATCTGTCAACATTCATAAAGGCATCATGCTTTTATACACAAAGAATTTACAAGGGGTAGTTTTTTAATACCTATAATCCTTGTCTTGGAACTTCACAGGTAAGGATTATTTTTTCTTTTTTCTTCGGGCTTCTCGTCAACATCTAGATCATTAGTTACAGCCAGTTTTAATAATTAATTTAATAAGTAAAAGGAACAGAATATGTGTGGAGTAGCGAGTTGTAATCGGCGCACAGCTGAGCCATGTTGTGCAAGCAAATCGCAAACAGTGAGAGTGCTGACTTGGTGGGTCAGCAAAGCTGTGGCCTCATTGCCGAAGGTAAGCCGACGTGCTCCCTTGAGGAGCATATGGAAGGTACGAGAATGACGATAGCAGCATTACGTAGGGGCTTGCGTAGGCCAGGACGATGGCCGCGTAAGGAGGACAAGTTTATGAATTTGCAAGTATATGAGCGGAGGTGAAGTAGGCCTCGGGGTTCAGTTCGATCAGTTCGAGCTACGCCGTAATGATGAGTATCTAGCCGCCACTGACAAATCATCGACGAAGCCTCGCCCTCGCTAGGATCGCCAACTCTAATGTAAGTCTTGGTCTACCATCATATTATGAGTGTACGGATCTTTGCCTCTGGCAGCTAGTAAATGCTGTATCTATCTAGAAGAATAAAGTAGCTGTCTTGCCACTAACATTGGAAATCAAAGCCCGTAGTTCCAGCGTACTAGACGATAAGAAGAGCTGGATATACGTGCATTGAAGTCCGACTTGTCATTGTAATTAAGTGCCTATGCTAACGCCCACAGACCGCTAAGGTTATCCTGCAGCCCAAATAGTGGTCTTTAACATTGGTGTCAGAATAATAGGCAGAATAGCAAAACAGGCACGTAATAATAAACAACAAGTAGAATTAGTAAGAATTATTCTACTTAAAAAATTTATTGCATGGAATTTAAGGAAGTATAAAGGAATAAAGGATAAATCGGGCATTAAAAAGAGTGGCTTAAAATTAATTATTTATATGAGGCAAAAGTTGGGCAGACCTAGCGAGTGGCAGAAGTAACTTGAAGTGTTTGTGAAGAGCTAATCAGCTGTTGCAGTTCGTGAGTCGCAGGCTACAGACACGCCCAGCAGTGACGTCGCAAGAGGCTCGACCACGCGCCACAGCCAGTCGCTACGCGAGACGCCCAGTAGTGGGGGTACCAGCGGCCATCGCCAGTCACCTGCAATTCCAACAACACATTCGCCGCCAGGCGACGCGGGGGAGCAGATCTACGTTCATTGCAACTGGTGAGTCAAGGATCAATTATCTTAAATGGCACAAGATAGAGCAGATGTCCAAATTCCAACCACAGTTCAAGACGCGGTTCAAAATTTAAATCAGAGGATGGACGACCTAACTGTACAAACTAGAATTGATAGAGCGGAACTTAAAGATTTGCAATTGATCAGTACACTTTTAAACTCCAGGCACTACCTTTTCCGGTAAACCCGAGGATAATATAAATGATTTTGTAAGCCGTCTAAATAATGTTTTTTCAATGTTCGACTTGTCAACAGAAATTAAACTCAAAATATTGAAGAGTAGGCTTTTTGGCATGGCTTATCAGCACATGAGATATGATTTAAATTGTAAAATGTCAGTCACATACGAAGGATTGGTTTCGGAACTTGTTAAACGTTTTGAACCGAGGGTAAGTGCCACTTATTATCGCGAAAAATTGCGTAGCACCAAGAGGAGGCCTAATGAATCACTAGACGATTTTGCTGACAGATTACGCGTAATAAATGCGCAAACTTTTGAATTAACTGGAGATGAAAAACACGATGAGGCAGTCCTATTCGAGAGTGATATGCGATTATTAGAAACTTTGTTGGCAGGAATAAGCCCAGATCTGAACCAAGAGATAGCATTGCGTCGTCCTAAAACGTTTTCAGAGGCTTTGGAAATTGGGACGTTAATTGAACAAGTTAAAGGCAAAATTGGCTCAGAGAACAGGTCCAGACAGGTTCAGAATGTCTTTTATGCGCGGAAAACCATTAGCTGTTTTTTCTGTGGGAGAATTGGACATCGCAAAGCAGAATGTTACCAAAATCCTGAGAGGAAATGTTCGAGGTGGAGTAACCAGCGCTCTGTTTGCATTCTCAAATGAAAAAGGTAAGTGCAGAAGCCAGTGTAGTCATTGTGGTGGAAATACGGGAGTCCAGTCTGGCGGTGACAACTTTTCAAGAGGTGGTAGTAATTATAGTAAAAAATGGTATGAAAAACGGGGCACAAAGGACCAGCAAACAGGTAAGGAAAGTGTAGATATCAAAGTATCACGAGACCAGCCGGAAAACTAATACCAGGCAGCAATGTCCCCGATCGACTGCCGTGGAAAAACGTACCTGCAGTAACGAAACAGGTCATTCCAAGGGAAATGATAACAATTTATCTATAGAAGCCTATTATCAGGGAAAAATTGTAACGTACTTTTAGATTCTGGGGCGGGACGTGAATTTATTATGGGTTGGCATTTGCGGGAGAAGAGGGGTTAACTCCCCCACGATTGTAAAAATTAAAGGGCTAAATAATGCTGAAGAAATTAAAGTACTGGGTATGAAAAAAGTAATGTTAATCATAGGTGGATGTGAATTTGAAGTAAAGGTTTACGTGGTACCATATTTGGGTGCACAATTCACTGGGATCCTGGGATTAGAATTCCTAAGGGACTATGAAGCAATTTTGGATTTTAAAAATAGTTCTATCGAGTTAAGGAAACCGCCAGGGTGGAAGCTTGCTGTTAGAAACTCAAAGGCTCATATAAATGTCCAATGGAGGAGCTAACGTTTACTCCTCCTGCAACACGGGCATACACAGTCATAAGGTCCAATTCTGCTGTCTCAATTCCAGGAATCCTCAGGTAAGTTGCTGCAACTTCCATTATCTCAGGAGATGGGGGCTGCAGTTGGTTCGGTAGTTATGATCGAACCTCTTAAAGTACAACGAATTTCTGGATCATAGGAGAGTCTATGTCAAAAGGGCAATTGCATGCATAACTGAAGTTAATGGGAGGAAGTATGTTCCAGTAGTATAGATAATTTTGGGGAAAGTCCAATTGATATTCCAAAGAATTGTGACTAGATAGCTGAAGTATCCATGCTAAGTGACGAAGATTTGAGTGGTCTCGAGGTACCTCATTCAAATGAGGGGAGTAAATAGCGAATTAACAAAGCAAGTAAGAGTCAGTGTGGCAGAACCAGTACTAGATTTCAGCATTAAGGTAAATCATTTACCAGTAGATCAGAGAGAGCGTTTAGAGTCATTATTGTGCGAATATAAAGATTTGTTTGTACCCAAAAAGGCTGCATCCAGCTCACATCCTGTAGAAACACAGGATAATAACTGGTGATGCTATGCCAGTCAAAAGCCGTCCCTATCGAACCCCATACCATCAAAGAGAAATTCTGGATAAATTCATAGACCAACAATTAAAGGATGGAGTAATCCAACCCTCATCATCCCCCTGGGGAAGTCCAGCGATATTAGTAAAGAAGAAAGGTGTTAATGGCGAACAAAATTACCGGTTTTGTGTGGACTACCGAAAATTGAATAGTGTTACGCAGCCAGACAATTACCCCCTCCCCAACCCAACGGAAACCATTGATTACCTCTCTAACTGTAAATACTTTAGTACTCTTGATTTAAAGTCAGGCTTTCACCAGATAGACATGGCGAAGATAGACATCCCCAAAACCGCTTTTTGTGTACCAAACGGTTATGGGAATACAGAAAGTTGCCTTTTGGCTTAAGGAACGCTTCAGCCACATTCCCAGAGATATCTGGATTCACTTTTACGAGGCTTGACCCCCCAAAAGTGCTGTGTATACGTGGATGATGTCCTAATTCACAGCAGAAGTTTTGACGAGCATCTTTACCATTTAAGGGAAGTGTTCCAGCGTTTTCACAAAGCAAACTTAACGCTATCATTTGAAAAGGGTCGCTTCGCAACAGACGAAATAGAATACTTGGGTCATGTCATTTCTAAGGAAGGGGTGAGACCGCATCCAAGACTGGTATCCGCAGTCAGGGAATTTCCAACACCTACCAGAATACAGGAATTACAATCTTTCCTGGGTCTATCAAATTACTATCGAAAATTTATCAAGGGCTACGCAGAGATTGCCAGACCCTTGACACAAATTGTTATTGAAGGGTGCCAAATTCGAATGGACCAAAGAGTGTGAGGAGGCCATGCAGACTTTAAAAAATATCCTCACAACTAGACCATTATTGCATTTCCCAGATTTTTCAGCCCGTTCACCCTCATCTGTGATTGCTCTGAAATTGCAGCGGGTTGTGTCTTGGCACAAGTAATTGAAAACACAGAAAGACCAATAGCTTACGCTTCCAGGCAATTAAGTCCAGCCCAGTGTAAATACTCGGCTTCCGAAAGGGAACTTCTGAGTGTGGTATGGGGAATAAAACATTTCAGGCCATACCTTTGGGGTAGACAATTTGACCTGTGGACTGACCACGCAGCGTTAAGTGGATATGAAGAACCTAAAGGATCCCAGCAGTAGACTAACGCGTTGGGTCATTGCTATTATCAGAATATGACTTTACATATTATAGTAAACGTGGTCGGGAAATATCCCATGCGGACGGTTTGAGCCGGGAAAGTTAGGGCAATCGAAAAAGAAGAAACGCCCACGTTAGCGCAACTGCCTCTGGAACAATCACAAGGACGAAGAATGCTTGCGTTGGCGAACGCGACCTTTGTTTGTGCAGCGCGGCGATGTATTGCTCAGGCTGACCTAAGCAAGGGGGAACGTATCGTGGTTCCGCGATCACTGCGTGAAACAGTTCTGAAATTACATCAACGACTCCTTTTATGGATGCCATTCAGGCTATAAGAATACCAACCTTTTTAATTGCGAAGGCGTATTGGTGGCCTTCTAGGAGACAGGACACGAGGGATTATGTAAAGAGTTGTCTTACGTGTTGTAAGCGCGCAGGAGAAACAAGGAACAAGGAGAGGTTACAACCTCTTCCTGAAACCTGTAAGCCTTTCGAAAGAATTCACCTCGATGTAGTAGGCCCGTTTCCTAGATCCGAGGATGGTCATGCCTTTATATTAACAATCATTGGACGCGTTTTCCCGATACCTTGTTATGGTCCCAATGGTCAATCAAAAGACGGAGAGTATCGCAAAGGCATTCGTTACGAAATGGGTATTAATTCATGGTTGTACCAAAAATTTTGGTGACAGATAAGGGCCCAACATTTCCTATCTGAATTGTTTACCCAAGTATTGTAAATTATTAGGAATAGAGAAGCTAAATACCAGTAGTAGACATCCAGAGTCGAATGGCCTCACGGAACGCTCGCATCGTACTATAATTAAAGCTCTGAGCTGCTATATGCATAAGTCTCAGAAAAATTGGACCACAATCTTACCCTATATCGTCAGTGCATATAACTGTCGAGTCCATTCTTCTACCAATAAAACGCCTTACGAAATACTTTACGGCAAGGAGATGAATTCACCTTTTGCAGTATTCCCCTTGTCGAAAGAAATAGTCAATCCGGAAGTGAGAAGCTTAGCCCATAAATTACGGCGGATCTGGAAGCAGTGTGCGAAAGATGAACGCAAAAACTTTTGCGCGGCAGGCGAGACAGTACGACAAAAATGCAAAGCCGCAAGATTTGGCGGTAGGTTCTTTCGTACTTTTAAACAAGCCTTATAGGAAGCGCGGAACATCTTCGAAATTTCACATATCTTGGGATGGGCCATACGAAATAATAAATAATTATGGTGTAAATGTGCGAATTCGACTTCCCGATAGAGACTTGACTGTGCACAAGAATCGAGTAAAGCCATACATTTGGAGAGGAATCCCTCCTAGGTCTCAGACGTCGACGACGGACACAACGGGAGACATGAACGCAGGACCACCAGGTAATCGATTCAGTGTAAAGCAGCATACGCAGCACAGACAGGAGGTGCCGTACCAATTGCGGAGTCGACCAAACAGCACGGTAAGAAATGATACATCACCTAATAAGCCAGAAGCAAAACAACGAAAGACGAGACGAGGAAACCTCGGATGGGGTAAATCCTGGTCATTCATATGATCTTAGAAATAAAGGGGTAAATAAGCGTAAACCATAGGTTAGTTCGTAGCATAAATGGCAGTGCCGAGGAAATTGTGTAACTGTGAAATTGCAAGTCAATAACTTCCATAGTAGTGAGTTTGTAAATGCTTACATAAGTGATGGCTGATGCAGAATGTTGTCAGAATGAAATTGTGTCAAGTTATGTTGATCCTTGCTGAAGCAGTTTGCACTGCAATGTCGTGCCAAGTCAGCGCACAGGTGTAGCTGTTTACTGACCACACCTAACACGACAGTTGTGTACTGCTGTTTATGTTGTCCTACAGGCAGCGTTGCGTCACGGGTTGCTGACCGGGCGGCGCAGAGGTGTTGACGCAAGCAGCACGACCTGGCTTACGACAGCGAGCCCGGGCATCTCTGTGCTGTGCACTTAAGTACCGGACAATTTCAATTTTTGTGTTTTGTTTGTTTTTGTGTTGTTTTTTTTTTTGGTGTGTGATACGATTGGCAAAACTATTAGAGAATAAGCCAGTGTGCTGTTATTTCAGAAAAAAAAAACAGTCGTAGCATTAAGGACATAATTAGTGTTAGTAGTGTAAATATTGCAAGCATAATGTTGTATTTGAATCATTTTCTAGTGGCATTTATTCTTCTAGTGGGTAGATTTAGTGTATACAGCTATAATATCACACCACTTGACAATGGTATAATTTTCGTGAAACAGGAGAACGTAGTTAATTCACCGTTTTCATGGTCAATAGTAACGCAGATAAATTTTGAGGATTTGAGAGTACATAGTCTACAGCTGAACACTATATTTGATCTTCTGGAAACCTCCTTTCAAAATGTAACTGTTTTTGATAATGACATTACCCATACCTTAATAGGGAATCTAAGAATTTTGTACACTGCCTTGCTGAATGAATATCAAAATTTGGTAGAGCTCTTGCCTAGGGATAATAAAAGGCCAAAGAGAGCGTGGATAGGGGCGGGAGGCACCCTATTACGCTCGTTGTTTGGGACTTTGACAGAAGAGGACTATAGAATATTGAATGCGCGATTAACGGACCTAGAGCAGGTTTCCGATGAAATAGAAATTAATACTTCCAAACAAATTATGCTCATCCGAAATCTCCAAGAGGCAGTTACTAATAACACAGTAGCCATAGAAATATTGGCAAGTACCCTTACGGCAAAGGTATCTCAGATGCAGAACACTTTGTCGCAAAATTTAAAGGAATTGGAAAAATTTTTCGTGCAACAATTATACGGAAATCAATTATTGCAGCAGCTCGTTCTCACCATTACAAACTCTCGTTTGGAATTATCTAAACTTCGACTCGCTCTCATACAGGCAACGGAAGGAAAGCTTAGCGATGTCTTGTTAAACCCGAAAACATTGTTACGATATTTGCAGACAATACAGAGGCACTTAGAAGCCGAATGTTATATGATCTTTCCATGTACTCTGGACAATGTTTATCACTACTACCAAGTAGCTAAGGTAAATATGGCTCTGATAGGAGGTAATCTACATATCGTGGTGGACATACCGGTAGGATCCACCGACTCGATTTTGTCCCAGTATTCGCTGCACACGTTTCCAATCCTGGAAGGAAACGGGCTACCATGTGCAGTGGAGGACACATGAGGTATTACTTTTAACGCAAGCGCAGGATGCATACGTTTTGTTAAATAGGCGGGACTTAGCAAGGTGCAGACGATCTGGCATTACAGTTTGTCCAGCCTTCACATTGCATAGTCGAAATTTAGTCACCTGTGAAACTGCAATGTTCTTCTCGAGCAATTTTTCGAATCTGTGCGAGAGAGACGTTTTTTATCTAGACAGACCATATTTGGTAAACATTAATCAAAATTGGATTTTTTCTGTAAAGGAGCCGCACCAGATTATTGCTACTTGTTGGAGTGACACATTGAACCAGACAATTGACCGAATAACTATTGTACGATCAGGAATGATTCAGCAGTCGACTCATTGTCAATTTGTAGGACTAAATTTCTTCATACCAATATTACATAGGACCATTGTTCACGCTAATCTATCATATCCAGATTATGTAATTCCCACGTTTAGCAAACAAATTTTCCACAGTAAAAAACTCATAGAATTAAATAGCACGAACCCAGAAATGGTAAATTCAGAACTTGGTAAGCATTTAAAACAAGCAAGAGATTCGGTCAAGTACAATCAATTCAGCCGTGGAAACACAGGTACAGCTGCATTCTAGACATAAGAAATTAGTCACCACAGTAAGCTTAACCGCAATAGTAGTAGTAATCATCATTGTTCTGTTAATATTTGCACTTTATAAGCAATATAATAAAAAATTGACTAAATTAAATGTGGAGCATCCACTGCCCACAGCCGAACAGATTATAATATCTATGCCTTCTAGTAGTAGAGAAAACAATTCAGAGGTTGATACAACAAAGTGTTAATGATGTTTCGATATTTCAGAAAAAATGTATATGTTTCTTTTAAAATGATTATAATTAATGGAACTAATTCGAGTATTGATCAATGTGGAATCGAACAAAGACTGTAACAAATGTAATATCTGTAAAGTTTGTGAGCCAGTGGGGAAAACCCGTACACTCATGTTCTAACTAATGTTAGGAAATAGTAAACCTCAGAATGGAGGAATTTGTGCAGCCTTGAGGGCAAAGGCTTCAAAAACAGGGGGGAATGATTGTTACAGCCAGTTTTAATAATTAATTTAATAAGTAAAAGGAACAGAATATGTGTGGAGTAGCGAGTTGTAATCGGCGCACAGCTGAGCCATGTTGTGCAAGCAAATCGCAAACAGTGAGAGTGCTGACTTGGTGGGTCAGCAAAGCTGTGGCCTCATTGCCGAAGGTAAGCCGACGTGCTCCCTTGAGGAGCATATGGAAGGTACGAGAATGACGATAGCAGCATTACGTAGGGGCTTGCGTAGGCCAGGACGATGGCCGCGTAAGGAGGACAAGTTTATGAATTTGCAAGTATATGAGCGGAGGTGAAGTAGGCCTCGGGGTTCAGTTCGATCAGTTCGAGCTACGCCGTAATGATGAGTATCTAGCCGCCACTGACAAATCATCGACGAAGCCTCGCCCTCGCCCTCGCCCTCGCTAGGATCGCCAACTCTAATGTAAGTCTTGGTCTACCATCATATTATGAGTGTACGGATCTTTGCCTCTGGCAGCTAGTAAATGCTGTATCTATCTAGAAGAATAAAGTAGCTGTCTTGCCACTAACATTGGAAATCAAAGCCCGTAGTTCCAGCGTACTAGACGATAAGAAGAGCTGGATATACGTGCATTGAAGTCCGACTTGTCTTTGTAATTAAGTGCCTATGCTAACGCCCACAGACCGCTAAGGTTATCCTGCAGCCCAAATAGTGGTCTTTAACAGGTCGTTGGCATGGAACGGGAAGGAATTTGGCCATGGAGTTTTGTAGGAATCATCCTGGTATTCGCTTGAAATGATTTAGGGAAACCATGGAAACCGAATTCTGGATGGACGGACGGAGATTCGAAACTGCGTCCTCCCGAAAGGCACGTCCGAGCTTTTACTGGTCAATTACTACGCTGGGTATGGGTAAGGACACATGTTCGACATCACCTGACGGTACTGATTACAATATATTACTTCGGTGTATATTAATGTGAACACGTTGTTATTGTATTTCAACTTAAAGGTATTCTGAAAAATCACTATTTGATTTTTCTTCCAGGAATTTCAATAATTCTTCTGTTTTAGTGTGAATTCTTTACATAGATGCTCCAAATTTTTCGTATGTAAAAGTCCTATAAAATATTACTAAACACAATACAACACGAATTAGTGGGAGACAGAAAAGAAAATGTAATGAGAATAAAAATGTTTCGTAGTGTTTTATTGATTGTTTAACCGCTTCAAAGCCGCAGAGCTGTTGTCTATTGTGCGAGCTGGTGTTGCACCCACTGGGCATGCGGCGCCAGGTCAGTGAACACGGCGTGGCTGTCAGTTCCGCAGCGCGCGCTCAGGTACTGCGTCAGCCCAGACAGTCGGCCACCGCACACCAGGGGTCCTCCGTCGTCGCCCTGCAACACCAGGCAACGCATACAACAGGAAAGTAAATGCGTGCGGCACTCTTAATCGGGAGACCCAGTAAGGTAGTTCGGCCATCGACTGACAGTTTTTCCACTTATCGTGCCTTGATTTCAAGCGTAAGGGATGGAAAAAATTTTCGTTTGTGGGTAAAGGGAGTCAGGGACTAGAATAAATTACGAATAGAAGTGCCGAACATTTTTTCAAAAACACTGTAAGAATTAAAATTCGCTAAGTGCAAGAGTAAGTGAACGATGAAATTGCACTGAAAGAATTTAAGATCTGGTTTGTGGGGTGCGTGATCTTCCCATTTAAACTTGTTCAGAAGTTATTGTGCTTTTCCAGCAGTCTCTAATGACTGAGTGGCTTCCTGTACACTTATGATCTTGGTCATTCTTTCCCCCAATTAAAATTTCTACACCAAGTTGCCGGTTCAAGGTCATGTTCCTTCGACCCCGCTCCTCCTCTTTTCCTACCTCTCCAAACTGATAGTTGTGTCCCAGGTAGGGAACTGGTATATTTCCCCTTTGCTTCTAAGTATAACGACAGTGGAGTGGGGATAGAACAAACTGATCTTGATTCGCTTCTGTTAACTGAACGGGCTATAGTTGACCTTAAATGGCGGATATTTGGCGGTAGCGCTGTACGCGCTGCAAACGGTTAATACTTTCCGGACGGCCCTCCTTCTTCATTTTAGTGAAGATGTTATAACGAATAGAAATCAACAGATGTAACCTTCCAGCTCCCCAACCTTTAATATTTCTCGGCTAATTTATTTATTATCTGACTTCCCCTTTTTCCGAAGATTTATCGCAGTCAGTTTTAGCAACAGCATAGTAGCGGAGGACGGGAATATATATATTTTTTATTGTCATCAGTTCCTCGACTGCTTTGATTCAATCTTCCATACCTTTCTATCTTGTGCTAACTTTTTCATCTCAACATACTCCTTACAACCCACGTCCTCAATTATCTGCTCCATACATTCTAATCTCTGCTTCCTCTGCAGTTATTACCTTCGACTTTTCCCTCTACTAATAAGTTAACCAATCCTGCATGTCTCAATATATGACCTAGCATCCTGTCTGGTGTTTCTGTAAGACTCTTCCACAAACTTCTTTCCTCACCCATCATTTCCAAAACTCGTTCATTTCGTACTTTATCTGAATTTTCAACATCCTTCTATAGCACCACATTTCAAATGCTTCAACCTTATTTCTTTCTGGTAGGAAAAATAAAATACGTGGATAGATAAAGAACCATACAAAATTAATTTTATTCTGTCCACATCGATACAAAGGTTTAACCTCGAAATCTCAAAAAGTTCATAAAAATTGTCTAGTTAGCAACAGTTTAACTATCAACAAGTTGTCTGCACCTGAAGTTAACATGTAAGCAATTCACCACATCATAATGGTCGCAGAGAGGCGGTTATACACATCATATTAATGTTGGATTACTTCACTTCATTACGAGAGTGAGTTGTTCGGCAGACACACACACAGACAGAAAGTAGAGTTACACCTTACTGGGCCGGCAGGCGGGGCAGGCAGTCACCACAATTAATAACACTGGATCAAACGGAACAAACTGAGGACCGTATTGTATTCCTATGGGCCTTAAATACCCTTAGGGTAATTGTACTTTGTGTTATCTGCTGTCTTTTTAGGACGAGCATTGCCAACACTGACTTACTATCTTTCAGCTGCCTTGTGCACCATCTCTGCCAAACGGGAGAATACATTGGCTCCACAGATAATACCCAACCCAAAAGACGCCTTTTGGTGTCCGTGGGTTGGCGACGGGCAATACATTGTCCGCACCAACGGAGATGGCGGGAAGAGGGTTATTGACCCCTAGGCTTCATCTTGCTGCCATAATGGCAGCTGCGGCCATCTCTTGAAATTTCCTAAACTGAAATACACTACCTGGCTCACTCTCACTACCACAATTTAAAATTCTTAATTCTACTCCTTATTCACTACTTCTAGTTTTTAACACTCTTATCCCATAATTATACCTTGTGGCATCACGTAGAGCAAGGCAAGATCTAGCGTTTCCGCGAGACAAGTGCTGTTTAGCCTCTCACCTGACAAGGAGCAGATTCGCCGACGGCGCAGAGGAGCAGTGACTCGGCCTCGTCGGGGATGTCCTGCCCGCACTCTGCCGCCTCGGCGACAGTCAATGTAGCCGCCTGGAGCGCGTCCGCCAGGTCGTCGAGACCGCTCGTCTGCAACAGGTAGCAAGTGCTGGGTTAAGTCAGGCAGGGCGCGCTGCGACGAGATAGGGGACCTCACTGACCTGCCCTCGGTAGCCCCACCCGGTCACCGTACAGGTGGTTCCTGGCGCCGGAGACTCCGTCTGCAGAGGAACAGCTGCCGTGGTGACGCCGTCCAGAGGAAACTCGCCAGACACCTGCGCCAACATCACATCAAACTCTTCCACAGTTACATCTACACAGATATTTGATAATGGAATTTGAGAGGGATACTTTGACGTGCATTTGATTCCTTGAACGCCATTTAAACATGGGATATGAACGTAAAACTGGTTTTATGGGTCTATTCAACCTGTTCTTCTATTATATTAATGAGAGAAGCAACTTCAATAAATATTGATGTTGATCGCATTTTTGAAATATTTTTCAATGAAGTTGTTAACATGACAAGCATTTAATCTTATTAAAAATGTTTGAAACTAAATCCCTGCTTACGTGTATCCAACAAAACACTAACAACACTCGCATGAAGATATTGTATACTACCAACTTTGTGTTTTCGTTCACATTAGAAAAATTCATTCTGTAATTACTGCAGTATGTCGATTTCATTTCGTATAATGTTGAACACGAAGGTTATAACTTTTCCCTAATCTCTGCGTGTTTCTAACATAATGATAGTATGTTGACAGTTTCATTTTTTCCAATATTTTTTTTTTTTGGATACTCATGTGCAGTTGACACTCCTAACTTTAATCAGAGGAGTAACAGCTTTGTTTCCACAATTCTTAGATTACTTTTCCTCTACACTGACATTTATCTTAATAATCTGATAAACGGAAAAGTTGATACTAAATATAAAAGCAACAGCTTCCTGTTTAATTGTGATCCTACATGATATCGAAGTTTTGCCGTCTATTAATAAGTGCGTCTGGATAGGATATCTTGAATCGAACAAGAAATACCGTCCGATTTGTCTTTTAATCGTGATTACAATATACATAGCCAATGGCAATGTACTGTGAATAATGATTATTTCTTTCCTTAAATTGATGAAGACGCAATCGTTTTGAAATTATTTTGCTGACAACGCAAACTTAGTTAAATTTCGCGTCATCAGTTTTTCCTAAGCCATGATGTAACTAATTCTTAGTTTTTGGATGTAACTATAAGTAAGGATTGCATATTGAAGCAATCACTCGAAATACTTCCACTGCAATATTATGTGTGATATTTATTTCATTAGTATAAAAATAATATAAGTTTCCTTTTTTGGGGGGGAGGGGGGCTCCGTATTCGGAAAGCCGCGGGTTCGAATCCCCGTTCTGATATACAAATTTAGGTTTTCCATGATTTACCTAAACCACTTCAGGCGAATGCCAAGATGCTTCCTTCAAAAGCTCATGGCCGAATTCCTTCCCGTTCCTTGCTCCCTGTCCTTTCCCGTTTCCAGTGACATCGACAACGACGAGGCGTTAAGCAATAAAAAAAAAAATCCTTTTGGGAAGCAAATCAGATAGCGTGAAATATGAGGAGAAGACTACTATAGAAAATTATCTATTTTCTGCGCTTTGTGTCGAGTAATTGATTCTGACTGAACTCGTCAACTTGTTCGGCTTATAAGAAATTTACATGTCTCCATCGTCGATTTTTGTAACGAAAAAGGATTTGTTCCTGTGTCTCTGTGAAATTTGGACACACCGACCGACTGCAGGGCTTACTGTCTATGTGTATAGTCACAGTTACAGGAGATCTCACCTCTATTATGGCGATATCGTGTTCTGGGCTGCCCTTGGTGTACAGTGGGTGCGCCGTCACTTGTTTCACAGGCAGCGCCACCCTGTTGGGGTTTTCATAGTCACGAGTATCTGTAACGCCAGCTGCTGCCACAACCCAGTCCGTAGGCTCACTGAAAGCGAACAGAGAAGAACGTCAGTCACATTGATACACCCGAAGAAGCTGTTACTGATGTTAGGTAACACGGATTAGTTAGTAACTATTGCGTCAATATGTTTTAAACTATTAACTTGTTGATAATCTTACAGCTATTAACTTACATGCGCTCTTATTGCACTTCTGAGAGAAGTGCAGGTGTAGATGATCAAGAGGTGCCGCTAGAGAATGTAAAGAATGGGAAACAACCGTGAGTAGAAGATTTCGCTGTTGTTAGCTCAGTGAATTGAAGGATCAGTGAGACGTTTATCTCAATGTATAACTTTCTAATACAGATACCGGATAATTATTCACAAGAACGGATAGATATCGTTTTCATCTTACTGAAAAGTAATGGAAATGGTCCTCTGCTTTCATAAAACTGTGCAAAAAAATTAATTCAAAATGTATTTTATGTATATTATTATTGCGTGCAATTTATTGCGTATGAGTATGCAGTTTTTGTCTGCATGAATACCATTTGCTGTTAATTGTACACTGTTAACCTACTGGTGACAGCTGAGCATTAGAGTTGCGATAAAATACCAGAGACGGTATCCACAGTCGCTTGCGAGATGTGAAGCAGTGAACAACGCGCTTCAAGTTTCCGCGTCCAAGGCAACTTCAGTGTCCGCTCAATAGCCGCGTTTACGTCCGAACATTAGATTATACTTGTGTGTGACATACAATCAAAGTCTTATCTGAACGTTAAGGAAAATGACAGACAGTAACGAGTGTCGCGAAAATGTAGCGCACGGAGACGGCTCCCAAAGGATACGGTCCGGGACACGGGACAGTCCATCCACCAAGCACTGAAGATCTGCTACAACGAAGACACCTACCAGATGTCTGCAGCCGCAACACCCAACTCAACTCAGATGTCATACCAAGAAGAGTATCCTCCAGACGGGAACGACGTAATAAACCTCAGCAGCATCAGATCGTTTCAACTCAAGAACACGACATTAGAGTCATGTGGGTAAAAGTTACTCAAGCATCACTTATAACGAATTAATAGGCTCCCTCGCCAAACTTGGAGCCACGGAATGCACACTCCTAACGCTGCAATTGACTTATAGACTTCATCCCCAGGGTGAAACAAAAAATGAACCAGGATTTTAAACAATTTTGGACAAAAACAGCACATTACAAAGGAAAACCATAATATATAGAAACCTTACACTTAAAATGCCATATGTAAAATAAATTATACGTAAAATAGTTAATACGTAAAATATGTAATATGTTAAAATAGGTAAAATGTGCGCTTCAACTGTATTATGTAAAACATTGTGGGCAGCAGTAATTGTTTTGCGACCAGAAACCAATAAAAAAAAAGAGAGACGGTATCACACAACTGAGTTGTGGAGATAAATAATAGAAGTAAAGTTACGTACGAATGCAACCGGAACATCCCTGAAAAAAAAAAAGAAACACGATGTTCTTATTTCCATCGTGACTTCTACGAAACATATACTGTTTTTTTTCTGTCCCAAAGCTAAAAGATTTTCAATCAGTAAAACAACTGTAGTAATCACGGAACATGAAAAGACCTCGCTGAAATGGCTCCACAAAAGATGGAGACGCTGTGAAAAGTATATGGAACCTTTTAACTTTTAACGATATGAAACCTTTTAACTTCCATTTACATTCCTCACTTGTCAATGGTAACGTGCTTTTCTTTTACAATATGCTGACATAATAAATCGACAACGAACTAAGAGGACTGATTATTTGCGCACAGTTGAATGTTATAAGGACTTGTAAAGTTTGAAACCTAATTGGCTAAACTTTATAACATTCTTTTTCATTTGTCAACTTCAACAGCCCATTATGACGGATAATTGCAGTTAGAATTCTTGTATGCTATGTCACCAGTGAGGCTACTCACTTGACGATGCAGTGGGCCGTGGTGACGACGTGCGTCTCGTCCAGTATGGCGGCTCCGCAGTAATGGGTGCGTTCGTCGCCGTAGCTGAACAGGTACTGCAGGGACACCTGCTCAGCAGAGATACAATGCAATATGGTAACAACGGGGACTTCTCCGGCGTATAATTGCGAATAGAGAATCACAAGAATTAAATAGTTTTTGAGACTTTGTTGTGATGCACACATATCCCAGTTTCCCATTCATATACTATCCGTTTAAATAAATAAGTTTGTGTAAAATTAAGGAAATGGTTGATTTATTGTGATTACGTGAAATTGTTTCGTTAACATGTGGTTTCGTTTTATTAAACGATCCTGACTGAGCGTGCTAAGCTTGTAAATTGATTATTATACCCAGAAATTTAATTGAAGGACATTAATGAGCAGTAGAACCTCGGTAACTCGAACTTCGATAAGTCGGAAACATCTACAACTTGAAAGAAACCGTCGTTCCCTTCACTTCAAGTCCCAAAGCCTCCAATAATTGAAATCTGAGATCTCGATAAGTCGAAATAATCAGCATTTCCCTATAAAGTATTTCAATGCATATTTTTCCTCTATAACTAAAAAAATAAAAATAAATAATATTTTGGCCTCTGTATGTCGAACATATAAATGTTTGATTCTACTACCTCTACAACTCGATGATTTTAAATTAATAACCTCTACATCTGGAAGAAAAAAAAAGTAAGGTACCTAATTGAAGAATATTGCCGCCAATACTTCCTAAGATATAATTGACAAGAAAATGGGTAAAGAAAAATTCTATTGATGATTGATAATTGCAATAATGCACATGATGATATTCCACAAATGAAAGCAGTTAAAATTCAGTATCTGCCTGCCAATACAACATCAAAATTGCACCCAACCGACCAAGGCATCATTAAAAACTTCAAGTAATTGTACCAGAAGGAGATAGTTAAGAACATGTTGTATAATATGGAAGAAAACAAGTTTTTTACTATCGACGTGTTACAATCTATCATAATGGCTGACAAAACGTGGCGAAATGTATTGATATCTGACACAGAAGTAACTTTTGAGGACTTCGTATCACTGCTGGATCGGTATCTGATGACGAAGTTATGGATTCAGTTGCTCGAAAAGCGGAAATTAATGATGTAGAAGAAGTAAAACACTCAAGTAATGCACCATATGTTCCGCTGGTTTCCAGCAAAGAGACAATAGCAGTATTAAATACGTTAAGTAATTTTATAGAGCAATCCAGCAATACAGAAGAAAAAACATTTTCTGCTCTGTATTCTATGACAATGCTATAGATAGAATTATTTAAATTAAAAAAACTTTCTTTTTAAATTTTTTGTACACTCTATGTAAGTACCCGTGAATTTTTAATATTTACACATACCTACAAATTATTAAATAGAACATCAACATTACCTTAGTATCACGAATTTTTATTTATTTCGCCTCTGTAACTCAATATTAGGAAATAAAGAATCTAAACCTCTGCAAGTCGAACATGTACCTACAAAAACCTCTCTAAGTCAAAACCCTTTATAAGTCGAAGCCTCTATAACTCGAATTTTTTAGCGTCTCCCTTCAAGTTCGGTTTACCGAACTTCTACTGCACTATGTTGTGTCAATAATCGAATCTGAGCCTATTTTTGAGGGTACCGGCACTTGTTTGCGTCTAGAATTTTCTATGTGGCTTATAAAATGTTATGATTCCGGCTCCTAGTGGAGTTGCCGAGAATAATTTCAGGAGAAATCTACGTAATGTTTGTTGTATAATGTGACCTGGAATTCTTCGGAATAGTTTCACATGTTATTATGAAAACGTTTCTTGAAAAGTGAAGTTAAATGCATCTACAAGCTTTCACATTTAAAGTAACGTTATCATCACAACTGGAAATGTTAATCATTTTAGCGGGGAGTAATACGAACTTGGCTACTGATTCAACTTATAATTTTCGAGCACATAAACTCAGAAGGCAATAATATTCCGAAAAAAATTAAAACTTCAATTAATTAGAATACATCCATCAAATATTATCTGCAATAGCAGGATACTAATTGGCATTTATAACACACGATTAGAGAAGTTTTTTATATTTGTTGTAATTAGTTTCAGGGCAGTCTCAGTTCTATGTAAGGATAGTAACCTTCGTTCTTATATTTAAAAAATAGTCATGGACACGGGAGAGTAACTTACCGTGAATAGTAACTCTTCTCTGGGGGAAATTCTTTGTTCTCACTGACCTCAAAGTAACAGCACAAAACATGTATCTATGGAGAATGAATCCTTCAAAATACCTCTACAAACATGAATCTGGATAACCGTGGCACACGGTTTAAATGCATATTTGAGTTGCCAAGCATAAGCCGTCGCAAGCTATGTTCTCACCTGGTACGGAAAGTCCTCGATGGAAGCGTCGTTACCTCCTGCCAAACGTGGTTTCCTCTCCGCTCCTGCGCCAGGTAACAAACTACATCTTACAATCAGGAATAATTTATTTTACAGAACAGTTACTGTGATTTCTACTATTGTTATTATCATTTTTTTCCATAGATCCGTGCTGAGAAAATACCTTTCGATTTTAGAACATAGCATGGTTAATGTAGACTCATACATGTGGATTAAAAAACATAGATGAAAATTCTATATGAGTAACAACAACCCAATTTAAATATTAACATATGCAATTACATTTTGTAAATGGCATATCAGAAAGTTAATTTTTTGTAAAATTTTTTGGATGGAGAAGAATAAGCTTCCAATAAGACAATCTTTCAGTTTTTCTTTAAATACATTTTTCTTATATGCAAACTGTTTTATACTTTTAGGAAATTTGTTATACAGATATTTCCCATAATACTTAACTCCTCTTCGTCCTAGTTATAATGATGTTTGAGTTTTTTTGCAAGATACTTTTGTTTCTTGTGTTGACATTGTGTACTTTGGAAGTACATGTGAACGGAATGTAAACAAATTAAAACAGAAAACCATGAGGGCAAAGGGCAAGCGGATAAAGATTCAGTCACTGAAGAACAATTTTAATTCGGTTCAAGTCTTAGTAGCATAAAACACTACAACAACATCTAAAAAATGGTTTGGTACAGATAAGTACTATAAAACTCTACGTTGAAACACAAAGAAGTAATACAGCAAGAAATATTAACGCTCCGGCCGATTAAACAATAAAACTATTGGGAAAATCGACATGAAATGTCAAATTCACTTTTGGACTGCGCTAAAACTAAGGTATAGGGAAACAGAGCTGCAATAAAATGTTTACTAATCAGTTTTATTATTGCGAAACATACCGAGGGAAAACATTTAGTCAGTAAAATCTCACCTATAGCTGCGAATGATGAAGTCAAAATTGCGACTGTCGCAAATACCACTCCAATACTCGCCATGTTCGACCAGTGCGCTTTAGAGTTAGTCTGCAGCTATTATCACATGTTACACGTCAGATAGCATTATCTCTACTCAGAAGCTTTGTATCAACTGAGACAGACGATAAAATTTACTTCGTTAATTGTATCGCAGATTCTGGGGCGAATTATTAGACTTTATGACAACTGCAGACCACAGCCTTTGAATGAGCGCGACTTAATCCGACGTTTTGCTGTAAGCTAATTTGAGTTGAGCGAAGAGTGCAGCAGCTTTCCATTGCAAATTCAAATTTTTATATGAAAAGTAGACAACTGATGATATCGAAAATTTAGAATTGTGCGCAGTACTTACTTATATGTTTATACCATGAACATAGTAGAATCATACTAGTATTAGTAACTTTAAATTAGTTGTGTGGTTGAATGACCACAAATACTGAGTGGCATTAATCTGTAAACATAATCTACATCTACGTCCATACTAAGCAATTCACAAATATTGTGATTGGCAGAGGGTGCTTTGCACCAAAACTAACTCTGGGCATTCCAATCTCGAATAGCACGAGGAAATACAAATAAACATCAGTAAGGCATCTTATTTCTCTAATCTTATCTCTCATGTCATAACGATCTAAATAGTTTGGTGGAAGAAGTATTCCATTGCACTCGTAAAAAAAGAAGAATTTCTCATATTCGCCAACAAGTTCACACGAAACCGTCTGTCTGCCAAACAGTTTCAGCCCAATCTATGTGTCATTTCTGTTACTCTTTCGTAAGGGCTGCAGCAAAAAGTCACAAATCGAGCGAATCTCCTCTGTACTTTTTCTAAGGCGTCAATCAATCCCTTGCGATAAGAATCCCAAACTCCACAACGGTAATACCAATGTGGAAGACCAGAGTTTTACAAGCTATTTCTTTAGTATGAGCGTTGCAACTCTTCAAAATACTACCCATGAATCTTAACTTAGAATTAGCTTTACCCATAACAAAATTTATATGCATGTCCCATTTCATGTTGTTTTGTACTATTACCCCCAAATATTTCACACAATCAACCGTGTCAACAGCTGAACTGTTCACTGTGCACTCATGAGCAAACTGATTCTTTTTGTTAGTTATGCGAATTGCTTTGCACTTTTTCCAGTTTAGTGTAAGTTGCCATTTACGGTATCATTCCGAATTAACATCCAGATGGCGCTGAATTTCTAAGCCATCGTCAAAGTACCTTACTTCCCTATAGATAAGTGCATCATCAGCAAACAGTCGTATCCTGTTATTAACGTTGCCACCGAGATCGTTTATAAAAATTAGGTAAAGAAGTGGTCCTTTTACACTGCCTTGAGGTACGCCCGAAGTAACATCTAGATTAGAAGAGGCTTTCCCAACAACAACAACGACATACGGTGACCGGCCAGTTAGAAAATCTCACAACCATTCACAAATCTGATCCGATATACCATACCCTCGAATTTTCGTTAAAAGTCGGTTGTGTGACACGGGTTTAAAAGCTTTCTGAAAATCGAATGAAATTGTATCAACTTGTGAACCTGCATCAATAAGTTTCATTACATCATGAGAAGAGGGCCAGCTGTGTTCCACACGATCTGTTCTTGCGAAATCCGTGTTGGTTCTTTATAAGTAACTCGTTTTCATCTAGAAAACTCATAATGTTATAACATTTAACATTCTACAGATTTCTATTGCAAATATAATGTATGTTAACGATATGGATAGATAATTCCTTGAAAAATTGGTATGTTTCCCATATTTTCATCCGTGAATGGATTTTTAAATTCTGTGTTAAATACGGTAGCCTTATCGCGGCTATCGTCTTGTATTAGAACTGGTATATTGTTACCGCTAAAACTGACTTTTTTTAACGTAGGACCAAAATTTCTTTGGGTTTTCGGTGAGACTCTTGGAAACTGAATTGTAACGGAAGTCATTAAAGGCCTCACGCATCACATTTTTAACACGTCCTCTTACCTCATATAACTTTTCTAAATCACTTCGGTATTTAGTCCTACTTGAGCGTGCGTGTATCTTCCTTTGCTTTTATGTAACATTTTAACTTCAAGTGTATGCCAGGGAGGATCATTTCCTTCCTTGATTGTCCGTGTTGATATATGTATATCAACACCCTCGCTGACTACAAGTATAAATCGATGCCACATCTCTTCAACGGTCCCACATACTATTTTTAAGGTAAGGTAATTATCCCTCAGGTACGTTCTAAAATACTTCTTTTAAGCCTTATGAAATCTGTAAACGATCCTTTCTTTTTCTGCAGTCAGTTAATAATTTTACTCTGGCAATTTCCGCTTTATGATCACTTATTCCCGAGGTGGTAGAAATGTCCATAAATAATTCAGGCCTATTTGTTACCAGAATATCTAAAATCTTTTCATTACCGTTGAGGTACCACTTTCTCTGTTGTGACTGTAAATCCATACTATTGTAAATCTGTGGGCTGTGTGCGTCTGTCTGAGCATTTTAACAAATATCACGCAAAAACTGCCTCACCAATTTGAATGGAATTTTCAAACTTTGAAAGTTGGTTGTCTAACATAAAATCTGCACATTATGTCATTAAGTGACCGGACAAGAGGTTATCATCATTTTGAGGTTGGACAGATAGCCACCACACTCTGTACTTGAGCTGTTGCTTTATGCCTTGTAGAAGTCATTTGAGGTGCAAAAGGACTTGGGGCAAGGAACGGAAAGAATTAGGCCTTTGCGTTTTGAAGGATTCATCCCGGCAGTCACCTGGAGTGATTTGGGGAAACCGTGGGAAAACTCATATTTGGATGGCCGGACGGGGATTCGAAACCGCGTACTCCCGAACGCGGGGCCAGAGCCTTTCCTCTCACCATCCACACTCGGTCTGTACTTGAGATGGACACTCTCTTAAGAAATACAAACAATCGCACTATTACTCTTTGAAGACTAGCCACGCATCATCTGGCGGAAAAAATTTATCAGTATTCGATGGATAGAGAGTTGGTGGGGAGAGCCAATGACCAACCAGAAGACATTGTAATAATTGGTAGTAATTTTTGTTTTTACATAATTGTAGAATGACTGAGTGAGTCCTGCAGGAGCCAAGTATTTCTACCGACAAGACTGGTGCTGAGAAAAGGGCGGATGTCACCGGAACACCACGAAGACAAGCTGGGTTAGCACGGAGGAGTATCTATCACTTCTGTTGCAGGATCGGCCTGATCAGTCATTAACTACGCCCACATACAGGGAAATTAATGTCTTCATGCGAGAAACATAAACTCGGAAATGACTACTGGCCGACGATGATACCGCAATCTCTTGGTTCTGCATAGAGGCAGAACACTTGGAAAACTGATGGTTCGCCACAACGCCAGAATTTTACTGAGATTGCCATTAATAGCCGTGGGATGATGTAAGGTATATCAGACAACTCACAACTGACTACGTTACGAGCCAATTCTTTGCTCTCTGTGAAACTTCGACAGCAGTGATAAAGTTAATCCTTGTATACACTTCGTAGAAATACCCGTAACAACCACCCGGAGTAATTTAATTTCTCCTCCTCATTCAGACACTTCGTATTTGTTTCAAGTTCATGATAATATGTTATAATAACAAGTTTGTGTCATTTAATTAAAGTCAACATTAACTGTTTGTATACATTTCTTAATTTTAAGCTATGCCATGGTTACTTGTGCTGTAATTGATTTGAACCTAGTTATTTAGTTAACCTAGTTATCGTTCAAAATATCCCATTTTTTTGTAAGAAGTATCATGCATATTAATATCTGATCTTATCAAAATATTAATTAGTGCAGTGCAATTTGGACACTACAAACTGCACTGTTAATTTTCCTGACTTTGAATATTTTTTCCTAAGACTGTTACGTACATCGAATGATTCAGTTGATACTCTTAAGGATTCAATTATATGCCGTAATATCCTCCCGACCATAATGAGAGCGTACTGCGTCCTGTACGAATATGTCACCTTTATCGAATCTCATTTCCTCTAATTTTTCTTTCTGGCAGACTATTACCTATGTTTTACTGCGTCATAAGTTTCTAAATGTAGTCCGTTTGCATTTACACCGTAGAAAATTGTGTTAACTTGATTAAAAAAATACAAGCGATAAAAAGAGAAATTGGAATTAAAATAGAAACAATGTGAATATTATTGTTTAGGAAATTAAACAATACATTATCACAAGAAGTAAAAATTGCTCCAGGGAATCTCTAGCCCACAAAGATATCCCCCGGACCGCGGTGACATCTAGAAATTTTCGTCAACATTAAAAGGATATAAAGTGTTTTAAATAAAATCATAAATCTGAATTAGGGAATAGTGCCTTACTGCTGTCCAACAGCACTATGCTAGGGGTGTGTTCTACTTTCTGAAAATTCAAGAGAAATTCGTGTCTCGGACGTCCGGAGCGTTAGTAGATTTAACGAAGTGGCAAAAGGATAGCAATATCCTTAGACTTACGACCATTTTACTCGCTTATGATGAACAGAATATTTCTCGTTATTAACGATACTAGCCACAAAGCCCGTCAAAATTGACGGGTTTGGAGTATTCTGGCAATTAATTTCTTTTTAGTTGCTTACCTAAACAGAATTGTTTTGAAATAAAGCTCAATGTGCTGTAATTTCTCATCCCTTGTGATGTAGCAAAACGTTTCAGTTGTCAACTTGATGCAGGTCGCATTTCAGTCAAACCACAATCTTCGCTAATAATGCGATGAAGATCGATGTGTTAACGGATGACATAAATTACATAGCCTACAGTTGAAATAATGACCACAGTGAAAACGAAGGATACTAAATTGAATCATAACAACTTCAGTATTCTGGCAAATCATTACTTAGCAATCGCTTAAATAAACACAAAAATAAATCATAATATAATTCCTATTGCCTTGCGCAATAACAAAATGCTTCTGTTGCTATCCTGGTCCAGGTTGCATTTCAATCTAACAACAGGCAGTTTAATCATTACCGTGGTGCCACAATCTGATGATGCATTCTTGTAGAACTCGACGAAATAAATCGAAAATAAAGAATAACATTTTTTGATATCTTTCTTGGTTTTAGAGATATAACATGTTGAAAATCAATTATAACTGTGATTTTGGTGAAGTTTCCTCTGGTCCAGGACGTATTTCAACCTAACAACCACCAGGAAGAAAATAAAACACATATAGTGCATTTCCACCGTGTAGATATAGCGGTTTTGGTAATTTGTTTTTTTCTGGTCCAGGCCAGATTTCACCCAAACCACCTAAATTTTGAGATACAATATCTCGAGAACTAAGCGAGATATGGAAAGAAAATGTATTATTTGTTTTCGATATGTCTCTTCGAGTTACAACGATATCATCAAATTTGGCAATGTCGAAATTTTTCTTCTGTTCCAGGCCGCATTTCAACCTAACCACGTCAATTTTGAGATACAATATCCCGAGAATTAAGTAAGATATCAAAACATTTTATTATCTACTTTGTTTTTTTCGTCGAGTTACATAAGAATCCATCAACAAATTGCGGCTTCACGGTTATCGTAGAATCCCATAACCACGTACAGTACTACGCTAAACCATGGAGGAAATATTTCCTTCCTCCATGTGCTAAACATGCCGCCAGAGAAACAATACTTACTTTACACGCATATTAATACATATACTTATCACATTTCAATGGTCACATTGCATCGCGAAATAAACCAAATAAAAAATCTATAAGGGTTCTTCAATCTTAATTTTTTATATTCGTTATTCAGAATTATACTAACACATTTGAATAGCTGACACAGTTACATGCGGCTGAAATAAGGCATCAGTAAAACCAAAGTAAATTAAAAATAAATCTTAACAGCTTACGTCATTCCAACGTAATATTAGTTTTAATGGGTGGAAGGTGATATTTTCCACCGGCCGGAAACTGGTACTGCCCTGTTGAAATTTGTATCAATTGCTTCGTTATAATGGCATCTTCTTCACATTTGCACCCTCCTTTTTTCCGAAACGTCGCCATGAATTAAATTAAAAATTCTGAAACATATGACGCTCCGCAACCGAAAAATGTTAGCAACACTTTCGTTAGAACGAAGTAATGAATTAAGTAACAGAAAAAAAATTACTAAAAAAAAAAAACGCATGCCCTCTGCTGTAACTTCAAGTGCCAATTCTAATATCAATCTATCAAAACTGCCGCTAACATTGCGAAAATTAACATACATATATGTGATATCAACGAATACTTCTACATAAACTAATATTAAATAAATCTAAGCAACTAATAAGTATGTTCAGTCAGTTAATTTATTCGTGGATGCCTAGAAATGTTATTAAATAACGTGGATATTTCTCTGCAGTTGCTTAACTAATCAGAATTGTTACAAAATAAAGCTCATTGTAATTTATCGTTCATTGTGCTGTAGCAAAGAGCTTCAGTTGTCATCTTGGTCCAGGTTGCATTTCAGCTTAACCATAATATCCGCTAAAATGTCTGATAGAAAAGCAAAGCTTCAATCACGCGCAGTTTAATACATTCCATGCATCGCGAGATAAACTTCATCCCAAATCTTCACAGATTCTGACACATTTCTTTCTTAATAGCTACCTATGATGAAGATCGATATTTTAACGGCTAAGAAAGCTTACATCTGCTGAAATAATGACTCCAGCAAGAACGAAGGATGCTATAACAACTTAAGCTATGCCATGTAATATTTCATTGTGGTTTAGGCCGTATATATCGCGAACAATTTGCAACTTCTTTCATTTGAACCATGTAATGTTTCAGTAAAAAAACTGATAATTAATATGCCAATTTAAATACAAATAATTTCAGTAATAGGACACAGTTTAAATTTTGAAAAAAAAAATTGAATTATTCATGCCCTCTGCGTTAACGTCAAATGAAACTTATAATTCTAATCCATGCTAGTTATACTCTAACCAAACATTTAGAAGCACTGATGCTCGAAATACAAAGCTTTTATCTTACAATATCTATGGACAAAGAATTTAAGTAATACTTCAATATATCAAAAGAATATTATATCGATTTTAACGCAATACATTTATTTCAGTGTTCTGTGAGTTAATTTATTCACTGTTGCTTGGAAATGATATTAAATAACGCGCAATCCCACAAATAATATCGTAAAGCGTGACGTCATAGCGCAACGTCATAGCTTGACGTCACCGCGTGACATGACGTAGGTGCTACAACGCTACATCTTGTGTATTATACTAATAGATTACTAACACTACTGTTACAATACTAGTCGAGTCTGAGAATTGCTCATAGCCTATTGTATACTGCAACGGACGTATCTTTCAGAAAGGGTTTAATGCTGATGAGAGGGTAGAACGTTGCAAATGTGATTTTTTTAAGGAAACCATTATAAGTTTGCACTATACCTAGTACAGCTGCTGAAAATATAGAACAGAGCAAGAAAATGGACTACCAGTATGCGAAACATTATATTTAGTTGGCCTTGCTTCACAAGTTTCGTCTATTCATTTCGCTTACTGACCACGAAAATTAATTCTAATCATTGTTACCTTTACCCTCTTTCAGTTCTGTGAGAAATATTTTATTTATGGTTTAAATAATAGGTGACCAATCCGCGGTCTAGATGCGGCTCCTCAACTAGAAGTCTGAGACCAAGGGACCAATTCCGTCAGTTTTTTAAGTGATATCTCGACGACGAAAACTATAGAAACAACCGACATTCAGAGAGTGTTATCCGTACAAACACTTAGCTGAGTAAACTGCTATTAAGTGATGTTAATCTTACTTATTCGGAATTGGGTTCCAGAATTACCAGTATCCATTATGAAAACTACAAACACTTTCTTTATCAGTTTACTATGATGACAACCGGCTACGACCAAACCCAAGGAAAACTCAGGTCTGTGCCTTCCATCTGAGAAGCAAGGAAGCAATGGAGCCATTAAAGACAGTACGGAAGGGGACCTGTTTGGAACACACTAGCCTCCCAAAATACTTGGGAGTTAAACTCGATAGGTCTCTCAAGTATAAAAATCTCTGCAAAGAGCTGAAAGGCAAAATAAGTGCCAGAAATAATATACTGCGAAAACTTACTGGCTCCACCTGGAGAGCACACCCCGAAGTTTTAAGATCCACAGCTATGGCTCTCTGCTTTTCGGCTGCAGAATATTGCGCACCGGTATGGGAAGCCTCCACTCATTCTAAGGAGGTAGGCGTGGCGCTCAATGAGACTGTCAGACTGGTAACTGGGTGCATGTGACCAACACCAACACAAAAAATGTATGCACTGGCAGGCATAGCACCACCGGATATAAGACGGAGAGTGGCCACAGAGAAGGAGAAGCTTAAACAAGAGAATGACCCAAAACACCCAATGTACAATCAAATTACGGCTTCACTACGCCTCATCTCACGGCGAAGTTTCTTAAATAGAGGTAGGGCACTAGAGAAAACTCCAGAAGAAACAAGACTATCCTTATGGGATGAGGTGCTTCCCAAACCTTCAAGCTTTAGGGCCCAAGAAGAACTGGCCCCCGGGTGGAATCCGCCGTACGAGAAATGGAAGACTTGGAACAGACTTAGAACAGGAGTATCAAGGTGTAGGAGCAATATGAAAAGTGGGGATACACGGATGACGACAAGTGTTACTTCGACTACATTCAGACACCAGTACATCTCCTCGAGTGCAGAGACATGGGTTTCACGTGCCAAGATGAAGACCTGTTCTTAGCCAATGATAAAGCGATCCAAGAAGCTAGTTTCTGGGAAAAAACAATTTGAAACAGTCCGGACAGGGAAAGTAAAGTAAGTAAGTACTTGCATTATTGTCAACAGAAGTAAAATTTAAGAGATTTTTACTGCCAGAATTTCAGCTTTTACAGTACATTACCTTTTTAATAGATTTTGTTTATGACGTGATAAAATGGAAGGACGTCTTTTATCTTTTGCAGGCATAATGAAACTGTAATTATAAAATCATGTTTTTCCCTAGTACAAGTAAATGTGGTAATGTTAAATTCCGTTCCTTTTCTCATTTGAATTCTTTTTACTGCCAGAAAATGTTAGCTTTTAAATTAACTTTTTGATAGATTTTGTTTGTACGTTGACGAAATCGAAGGGCTCCCATTATGTTCTGGAGTCATATCGAAACTGTAATTATATAAACATGTTCAACCCTTTACGAGTAAATGAGGTAGTGGCAATTTGTGTATATTTTTCTAATTTTTTGTTCCTAGCCCGGGAGCCTTTTGTTTAAAGCTTATTATTTCTGGATTATGCCTTTGCATGGACAGAAATCAAAATTTCCCTCTTCCCTCTTCCCTTTGACTTTTGATTCCTTTTTAGTCAAACATTGGATACACGAAATTTCCATATATCTCCTCTCCCCTTACTTTCCGTAACCAATCAATAGTTATCAAAGTACGTGGAATTATAATTATTGGATCAACAGTTGCAGTTCGTGAAGCGGAGCCTATTCCGGCCCTCCCACGGATTGTTGGGATGGGCGGTAGTGCTTTGACTTGGCATACGGGAGGACGTGAGTTCGAATTCCCGTTAGGCATACTGGTTTCGATTTTGTATGGTTTCCCGAAATCACTTCAGGTAAATGTCGGGATGGTTCCTTCAAAAAAGTCACGAATTAATTCTATCCCACTTCTTATCCTCTAGTCCTTTCCCGTATGTAAAGACCTCGACAAGGCATAAAACCACAAGAAAAAAAATCCGGCTACCCCGATCACTGTATCATTGTGTTTGGACGACACGGAGTTGTTACATAGAGCGACACGTAGGTAGACAGGGTCAGCCACACAATTGGTAATCGATATAACTGTATATTATCGTCGAACTTGATCTATTTACATCACACCACTCATCAGACTGTTAGTAATGTTTTTTTTTTTGTTTATTGGTTTCTGGACAATCGACCATTTCACCAACCTTTATTATGCATTTGGTCTTGTTCACTGATTTTGCATACAATGGTTCTATTAGATAGTAGGTTTACCTTACTTTACATGAATTACCAATTTTTAATATTGTCACCTTTGTCTTGCTTTGCAAACTTTGTTACACCAGTAGTTTTCTTCGTTGAGATTTGATCTTCGTGTGTCCGTTTGTGGGTCTCTAGTAAAGAGGTGCTTCTTGTATATTTCTTGTTTTCTTCTCCCTTTTGTCTTTTCCAGCATTTGATTTTGTTTTCCGTAAGCATGTGGTTTATCCATGCGCCCTGTTGGGTCGTGTTTACTATATCGTTATTTGTGTGTCTTGTAAGAATCTTACCAGTGTCTGGTATATCTTAATTTGGTTTGTAGAAAGCAGGCATTGTATTGTAGTGTTATGGTATCCACTACATTTGTCAAGGTGGAGCCACCTTGCGTCACCGTGTGTGTGAATGGTGTGAAAGAGGTAACAGCTGCCATCTATGTGCAGGTGTTTAAGACGCCACTTTTGTTTCATGGTCCTGCTTCAAATACCGGGAATTGGCCACCGGATGCAGCACCCTGATTGGCAGAGCTGGGGGTGGCGCGCCAACTGACCTCGTGGCTGGAGAGGAGACAAGAGGGGACTCGTCGTGCGGAGAGACGTAGAGGAGGACGGATTTGGCGATACGCAGCAGCGTCTAGTTCAAGTGTGATGTGTAAAATCTGTGAAAAAGTGTTTCATGTCAGGGGTCAGTGTGAGGCTGATATCTTTTACTGCATTTTAGTCGACGGAAGAGTTCATCCAGCACCAAGCAACAACACGGTAATGTGCTTATAAAAAAGGAAAACTTTATCACTGCATTGACATTTTCATGCGACTGCACCTGAAACGACCGGGAATTTTCTCATGAGCCAGTTTATTATTGCTTTATCCGGACACTGTCATTTATTTTTACGTTTCTTGTACTAAGAAATACATGCAAGGCATCCCATGCTGGAGCAAATTTTACATACACAAATTGTAATTTAGTGTTCCTTTATTTTTCTTTTGTGCATATTGTGAATAAATATTATGTAGTTTCAAACAGAAATTTTATCCCAGAATTATTTTAAAAAAAATAGTATTGAATAATTAAATAACAGTAAAATCCAGTTAATAATCATTAAGTAACGAAAGAAATTGTTACATTTTGGCGCCCAATGATATCAGCCTCACACTGACCCCTGACATGAAACACTTTTTCACAGATTTTATACATCACACTTGAACTAGACGCTGCTGCGTATCGCCAAATCCGTCCTCCTCTACGTCTCTCCGCACGACGAGTCCCCTTTCTTGTCTCCTCTCCAGCCACGAGGTCAGTTGGCGCGCCACCCCAGCTCTGCCAATAGGGTGCTGCATCCGGTGGCCAATTCCCGGTATTTGAAGTAGGACCATAGAACAAAAGTGGCGTCTTAAACACCTGCACATAGATGTCAGCTGTTGCCTCTTTCACACCATTCACACACACGGTGACGCAAGGTGGCTCCACCTTGACAAATGTAGTGGATACCATAACACTACAGTATCGATGTAGGGAAGAGTGGAGTTTAACAAGAAAGTAATCATGCCTTAATTCTCGTATGTTATTCCTTGCAGGATATTCATCTACCCTTAAGATGTCTATCCATAGGTTAAAACTGTAATCGGGAATAGGTACGTACATTATTAATATATATATTTTTTAAATGAGTTGGGAGCTTATTAATAACGTACAGAGAAGGAATCAACTGCTTTTAAAATCTGAATCTATCTGTCTGCAAGTTGGGATGAATGGAATTACCGCAAAAAGTATTGGTCTGATTTTGACGGTACTTATGTAATGTACAACCGGGTAAATAGGCTATGTTTTTTTTTTTAATAAATAAATTACGCCAAAGCAATTGACTTTTTTTGTATTTATTGCTCTCCCGTAAGCGTTTCACTTCTTTTGCAGAAGCATCTTCAGTGGGTTTTTTCTGTTAATTATGTACAAAAGTTGTAAGCAGGTTATGTTTGTGGTTTGTATAGTGGAATGAATTATTATCTAACTTACAATCTACTTACATTTTGTGGTCTATTGTATTTCTTTTAGCTCCATTCTCAGCATCAGTGCTTTTGCATTTTTGGTGGGAAGTGTCTTCATGTTTGAGATTCACAACACTACACTTTATTGCACTGCACTATGTGTTTTTTTATTACTTGCAAATGGCCGTTCTGTTTTTTTACTAAAAGATAAGTAGTTGGAATAAAAGTATCCACAGATTAATGTTTATTTAACCCTTTCGTGACCAAATTATTTACAGAAGTTGTGGAATTCTTATGAGCACTTTATTGCGCTAAGGAACCACACTTAAAATTATAGTTTCAATCTTGAATATGAATAATTAGTCTATAATGACAAAAAAATTAGTGGGAACTATTGTTCCCACTGAACTCTGGACTAACTCAACTCGGGAATTTGAAAAAATATTTATTTATTTTTAAGTGCAAAAAACATCAGAAATATTACATTTATACATGTATTAATATGTATTGTCATTTGAGTTCACTATGGTGATGTACTATGGAAAATAGAAAAGCATGATGCTTTACATATAGGTACACCACAGCTGCTACACATTACTTTTGTTCTCTTTGTTCTCTTTTCTTTGTCCTTTGTGCTACATTAACAGCATCTTCTGTTTGACATATTTCCAATTTCGCTAGCTTCTATTGTCAAATCGAAACCATTATCATCACTTTGCACAATAATGTTACCACTAACATCGTTCGAAATTTGTGAAGTATTCGCTGAATTTTCATCAGAATCTGAGTCAGTATTGAAATCTGAATCTTCTGGTAGGGAGTGCAAAATTCTCAGAATCTCTTCTGGCCTGAGCCCAGGAATTCTAAACAATGGGAAACGCACAATAAACAAAATGCTGATTTTACAGCTACACAGTTTGCACATCCCAAACAGTTCAGTGGGATAAATAGTTCCACTAACTTTCCTTGCTATACAGTTTGCACATCCCAAACAGTTCAGTGGATAAATAGTTCCCACTAACTTTCCATGCAATATTTCTGTGGTTTTCAGTGAAAATTTGCTAAATACAGTCTATATTGTCTCCTTAGTAAATATGAGATTAGACAAATATAAAACAAGTCACTTCACACACCACAGAAAAGCACTGAATACAAATATAGCTGTTGTGTCAAATTATTGGGTCCCTTACACTCAGAAACCGCGCCACTGCATTTATTGACTAAGTATTAGACATACAACAGCTTCTGCGAGCCAGTTGATAAACTACACATAGTTGCCACAC
>JARYHS010008075.1:134581929-134609829 GCA_031002005.1 Vandiemenella viatica
GACCAAGGGACAATTCCGTCAGTTTTTTAAGTGATATCTCGACGACGAAAACTATAGAAACAACCGACATTCAGAGAGTGTTATCCGTACAAACACTTAGCTGAGTAAACTGCTATTAAGTGATGTTAATCTTACTTATTCGGAATTGGGTTCCAGAATTACCAGTATCCATTATGAAAACTACAAACACTTTCTTTATCAGTTTACTATGATGACAACCTGCTACGACCAAACCCAAGGAAAACTCAGGTCTGTGCCTTCCATCTGAGAAGCAAGGAAGCAATGGAGCCATTAAAGACAGTACGGAAGGGGACCTGTTTGGAACACACTAGCCACCCAAAATACTTGGGAGTTAAACTCGATAGGTCTCTCAAGTATAAAAATCTCTGCAAAGAGCTGAAAGGCAAAATAAGTGCCAGAAATAATATACTGCGAAAACTTACTGGCTTCACCTGGAGAGCACACCCCGAAGTTTTAAGATCCACAGCTATGGCTCTCTGCTTTTCGGCTGCAGAATATTGCGCACCGGTATGGGAAGCCTCCACTCATTCTAAGGAGGTAGGCGTGGCGCTCAATGAGACTGTCAGACTGGTAACTGGGTGCATGTGACCAACACCAACACAAAAAATGTATGCACTGGCAGGCATAGCACCACCGGATATAAGACGGAGAGTGGCCACAGAGAAGGAGAAGCTTAAACAAGAGAATGACCCAAAACACCCAATGTACAATCAAATTACGGCTTCACTACGCCTCATCTCACGGCGAAGTTTCTTAAATAGAGGTAGGGCACTAGAGAAAACTCCAGAAGAAACAAGACTATCCTTATGGGATGAGGTGCTTCCCAAACCTTCAAGCTTTAGGGCCCAAGAAGAACTGGCCCCCGGGTGGAATCCGCCGTACGAGAAATGGAAGATTGGGAACAGACTTAGAACAGGAGTA
This sequence comes from Vandiemenella viatica, assembly GCA_031002005.1. Lineage (NCBI taxonomy): Eukaryota > Metazoa > Arthropoda > Insecta > Orthoptera > Morabidae > Vandiemenella > Vandiemenella viatica. The sequence continues at coordinate 134,582,872 of JARYHS010008075.1, forward strand.
TCAAGGTGTAGGAGCAATATGAAAAAGTGGGGATACACGGATGACGACAAGTGTTACTTCGGCTACATTCAGACACCAGTACATCTCCTCGAGTGCAGAGACATGGGTTTCACGTGCCAAGATGAAGACCTGTTCTTAGCCAATGATAAAGCGATCCAAGAAGCTAGTTTCTGGGAAAAAACAATTTGAAACAGTCCGGACAGGGAAAGTAAAGTAAGTAAGTACTTGCATTATTGTCAACAGAAGTAAAATTTAAGAGATTTTTACTGCCAGAATTTCAGCTTTTACATTACCTTTTTAAAAGATTTTGTTTATGACGTGATAAAATGGAAGGACGTCTTTTATCTTTTGCAGGCATAATGAAACTGTAAATATAAAATCATGTTTTTCCTTAGTACAAGTAAATGAGGTAATATTAAATTCCGTTCCTTTTCTCATTTGAATTCTTTTTACTGCCAGAAAATGTTAGCTTTTAAATTAACTTTTTGATAGATTTTGTTTGTACGTTGACGAAATCGAAGGGCTCCCATTATGTTCTGGAGTCATATCGAAACTGTAATTATATAAACATGTTCAACCCTTTACGAGTAAATGAGGTAGTGGCAATTTGTGTATATTTTTCTAATTTTTTGTTCCTAGCCCGGGAGCCTTTTGTTTAAAGCTTATTATTTCTGGATTATGCCTTTGCATGGACAGAAATCAAAATTTCCCTCTTCCCTCTTCCCTTTGACTTTTGATTCCTTTTTAGTCAAACATTGGATACACGAAATTTCCATATATCTCCTCTCCCCTTACTTTCCGTAACCAATCAATAGTTATCAAAGTACGTGGAATTATAATTATTGGATCAACAGTTGCAGTTCGTGAAGCGGAGCCTATTCCGGCCCTCCCACGGATTGTTGGGATGGGCGGTAGTGCTTTGACTTGGCATACGGGAGGACGTGAGTTCGAATTCCCGTTAGGCATACTGGTTTCGATTTTGTATGGTTTCCCGAAATCACTTCAGGTAAATGTCGGGATGGTTCCTTCAAAAAAGTCACGAATTAATTCTATCCCACTTCTTATCCTCTAGTCCTTTCCCGTATGTAAAGACCTCGACAAGGCATAAAACCACAAGAAAAAAAATCCGGCTACCCCGATCACTGTATCATTGTGTTTGGACGACACGGAGTTGTTACATAGAGCGACACGTAGGTAGACAGGGTCAGCCACACAATTGGTAATCGATATAACTGTATATTATCGTCGAACTTGATCTATTTACATCACACCACTCATCAGACTGTTAGTAACATTTTTTTTTTTGTTTATTGGTTTCTGGACAATCGACCATTTCACCAACCTTTATTATGCATTTGGTCTTGTTCACTGATTTTGCATACAATGGTTCTATTAGATAGTAGGTTTACCTTACTTTACATGAATTACCAATTTTTAATATTGTCACCTTTGTCTTGCTTTGCAAACTTTGTTACACCAGTAGTTTTCTTCGTTGAGATTTGATCTTCGTGTGTCCGTTTGTGGGTCTCTAGTAAAGAGGTGCTTCTTGTATATTTCTTGTTTCTTCTCCCTTTTGTCTTTTCCAGCATTTGATTTTGTTTTCCGTAAGCATGTGGTTTATCCATGCGCCCTGTTGGGTCGTGTTTACTATATCGTTATTTGTGTGTCTTGTAAGAATCTTACCAGTGTCTGGTATATCTTAATTTGGTTTGTAGAAAGCAGGCATTGTATTGTAGTGTTATGGTATCCACTACATTTGTCAAGGTGGAGCCACCTTGCGTCACCGTGTGTGTGAATGGTGTGAAAGAGGTAACAGCTGCCATCTATGTGCAGGTGTTTAAGACGCCACTTTTGTTCTATGGTCCTGCTTCAAATACCGGGAATTGGCCACCGGATGCAGCACCCTGATTGGCAGAGCTGGGGGTGGCGCGCCAACTGACCTCGTGGCTGGAGAGAGACAAGAGGGACTCGTCGTGCGGAGAGACGTAGAGGACGGATTTGGCGATACGCAGCAGCGTCTAGTTCAAGTGTGATGTGTAAAATCTGTGAAAAAGTGTTTCATGTCAGGGGTCAGTGTGAGGCTGATATCTTTTACTGCATTTTAGTCGACGGAAGAGTTCATCCAGCACCAAGCAACAACACGGTAATGTGCTTATAAAAAAGGAAAACTTTATCACTGCATTGACATTTTCATGCGACTGCACCTGAAACGACCCGGGAATTTTCTCATGAGCCAGTTTATTATTGCTTTATCCGGACACTGTCATTTATTTTTACGTTTCTTGTACTAAGAAATACATGCAAGGCATCCCATGCTGGAGCAAATTTTACATACACAAATTGTAATTTAGTGTTCCTTTATTTTTCTTTTGTGCATATTGTGAATAAATATTATGTAGTTTCAAACAGAAATTTTATCCCAGAATTATTTAAAAAGGAATAGTATTGAATAATTAATAACAGTAAAATTCCAGTTAATAATCATTAAGTAACGAAGAAATTGTTACATTTTGGCGCCCAATGATATCAGCCTCACACTGACCCCTGACATGAAACACTTTTTCACAGATTTTATACATCACACTTGAACTGCTGCGTATCGCCAAATCCGTCCTCTACGTCTCTCCGCACGACGAGTCCCCTCTTGTCTCCTCTCCAGCCACGAGGTCAGTTGGCGCGCCACCCCAGCTCTGCCAATCAGGGTGCTGCATCCGGTGGCCAATTCCCGGTATTTGAAGTAGGACCATAGAACAAAAGTGGCGTCTTAAACACCTGCACATAGATGTCAGCTGTTGCCTCTTTCACACCATTCACACACACGGTGACGCAAGGTGGCTCCACCTTGACAAATGTAGTGGATACCATAACACTACAGTATCGATGTAGGGAAGAGTGGAGTTTAACAAGAAAGTAATCATGCCTTAATTCTCGTATGTTATTCCTTGCAGGATATTCATCTACATTAAGATGTCTATCCATAGGTTAAAACTGTAATCGGGAATAGGTACGTACATTATTAATATATATATTTTTTAAATGAGTTGGGAGCTTATTAATAACGTACAGAGAAGGAATCAACTGCTTTTAAAATCTGAATCTATCTGTCTGCAAGTTGGGATGAATGGAATTACCGCAAAAAGTATTGGTCTGATTTTGACGGTACTTCATGTAATGTACAACCGGGTAAAATAGGCTATGTTTTTTTTTAATAAATAAATTACGCCAAAGCAATTGACTTTTTTTGTATTTATTGCTCTCCCGTAAGCGTTTCACTTCTTTTGCAGAAGCATCTTCAGTGGGTTTTTTCTGTTAATTATGTACAAAAGTTGTAAGCAGGTTATGTTTGTGGTTTGTATAGTGGAATGAATTATTATCTAACTTACAATCTACTTACATTTTGTGGTCTATTGTATTTCTTTTAGCTCCATTCTCAGCATCAGTGCTTTTGCATTTTTGGTGGGAAGTGTCTTCATGTTTGAGATTCACAACACTACACTTTATTGCACTGCACTATGTGTTTTTTATTACTTGCAAATGGCCGTTCTGTTTTGTTTACTAAAAGATAAGTAGTTGGAATAAAAGTATCCACAGATTAATGTTTATTTAACCCTTTCGTGACCAAATTATTTACAGAAGTTGTGGAATTCTTATGAGCACTTTATTGCGCTAAGGAACCACACTTAAAATTATAGTTTCAATCTTGAATATGAATAATTAGTCTATAATGACAAAAAAATTAGTGGGAACTATTGTTCCCACTGAACTCTGGACTAACTCAACTCGGGAATTTGAAAAAAAAATATTTATTTATTTTTAAGTGCAAAAAACATCAGAAATATTACATTTATACATGTATTAATATGTATTGTCATTTGAGTTCACTATGGTGATGTACTATGGAAAATAGAAAAGCATGATGCTTTACATATAGGTACACCACAGCTGCTACACATTACTTTTGTTCTCTTTGTTCTCTTTTCTTTGTCCTTTGTGCTACATTAACAGCATCTTCTGTTTGACATATTTCCAATTTCGCTAGCTTCTATTGTCAAATCGAAACCATTATCATCACTTTGCACAATAATGTTACCACTAACATCGTTCGAAATTTGTGAAGTATTCGCTGAATTTTCATCAGAATCTGAGTCAGTATTGAAATCTGAATCTTCTGGTAGGGAGTGCAAAATTCTCAGAATCTCTTCTGGCCTGAGCCCAGGAATTCTAAACAATGGGAAACGCACAATAAACAAAATGCTGATTTTACAGCTACACAGTTTGCACATCCCAAACAGTTCAGTGGGATAAATAGTTCCCACTAACTTTCCTTGCTATACAGTTTGCACATCCCAAACAGTTCAGTGGGATAAATAGTTCCCACTAACTTTCCATGCAATATTTCTGTGGTTTTCAGTGAAATTTGCTAAATACAGTCATATATTGTCTCCTTAGTAAATATGAGATTAGACAAATATAAAACAAGTCACTTCACACACCACAGAAAAGCACTGAATACAAATATAGCTGTTGTGGTCAAATTATTGGGTCCCTTACACTCAGAAACCGCGCCACTGCATTTATTGACTAAGTATATAGACATACAACAGCTTCTGCGAGCCAGTTGATAAACTACACATAGTTGCCACACTATAACAGAGATGGGAGCACAAGTTAGACGTGGGAACAATGATTACCAGTGAACTTAAGCCGAAAACAAAGAAGTGGGAACTATAGTTCCCACTGGTCACGAAAGGGTTAAACGTAGGTTGCTTCTCGCAGTCGAAATGTTAGTCATGGTTTCAGAGTACGAGTGGCAATGTATTGTAAGGAGTGGAGTTACAATTTACTGTGGACTCTGTTTATGGAAAAAGAATTTGCGATCAGTGACATACAGGGCCCAAGTATCATGTTGTTATTCATCACGCTGTTGTTGATAACGCCGTGGTTCGAGCGAACGAAGTCGCTATCAAACTGCTAGTACCTTGTAAGACGCTTCAAGTAGTGTTTCACTCTGATTCTGATCGTTTTTGTTTTAACCTGACAGTTGGCTCGTTCCTTGAAGCCGTAGATTTGTATATTACATTTGATCAGCTGTGGAAACGTATTCTTACCATGGAAGCCATGTGTTCTCAATTCACTGGTGATCAACCATAATAGTTCATATAACGCAAATAATTCGTGCTTCTTCATCCACGTGTTAACTTGACTGTTGTAAAGAGGCCAAATATTTTCCTTGGTACTCTGATTCTGAAAGTTCATTGTTTTTTATGATCTCACACTTGCAATTACAGGACATCTGATTTCAAGGGATTTGTATTTTCTTGGAAGCTATTTTGTTTCGCAATATTTCATAGTGCTGTAAATCACCTACTCCCACAGAATATGCCTACCTCCATCTCTATTTCTTCATATTGTCACTCTCTCAAGGCCAGCGCTTCTAAAATTCCTGCACAGAATTCTATCAAAATCCTCTTCCGACAAGATCTAGATTTTATAGTTTTTAAGAAGGATGTACTAAACAGATTGAGCTCATTGGTGTTAAAGTATAAAATCGACTTTTACGTGTATCAGTCAGTTACAAATTTCTAATACGTTTTTCTTACGGAAAGTACAATCTTCAGCGAATATCACTGTACTTTCACGAGAGTATAATTCGAAATGGAGGTGTGGTCAGTCAAGAAGTAAAAAAATACATCTAATTAAAGAAGGAAGAGAAGGCTGCACTTCAAACCATAGGTCGCATTGCAGTGAGTGTAAGGAGCTGGTAGTACGCGTAATTTCTGTGCATCCAGTGACTTGGCAGGTTATTACATGCATAAATATGTTTTATTAGATGAACAGAACCGATTAAATTCATCATAGAAGAGGAGACGTTTACTTCACGGAATTCGACAGCATTTTATGAGAACTTAGTTGTTTGAAACTGCTTTTGGTTATCATTTATATATGGAGATGTGATGTATTACAAAGTAAAATGCAAAAAATGAAATAAATTGCACCTTACAATAAATTGTGAATTGCATGTTATAACAAGAGGGCACAATATAATCTGCCAATTTTTACACATAAAGCAAGTTCGTGGTGAATGAGAAAGCAATGTATTATTGTTTTGACGGTCTAAATTTTCTGGTTTGAGGTATTCGTTGAAGCTTGGCAGGATTTAAATTAAACACGTTGACTGCATTTCTACTTTTTGTTTTATTATGAAGATAAAAAGCAATTACAACTGTGTTATATTATTACTGAACACTATGCTATCCTTGTGGTAAGAATGTCAGATCTCTGAAGACACTGGTCGTCGGCAGTGGGAGTCACTGGGCGAGCTGTTGCTGCAGCCACTGCGCATGCGCGGTCAGGTCTGTGAAGACGGCGTGTGGTGAGGAGCCGCAGCCTGCGGAGGGACGCTGCGCCACACCCGACAGCGCTCCACCACACACCAGGGGCCCGCCGTCGTCTCCCTGAAACACAAACAGAGAAAGGCTTCCTTCTTTAGCTTGTTTGGCTGGATACGTGTTTTAGTTACTATTCTTTTCTAACTGTTGAGTTAGACACCAGTTGTTAAAAAAACTCTTGGCAGCAAATAATTAACGCAGGTATCATTTAGCCCCTCTACCACTACTGTCACCAAAGTAATTAGAAGAAGATAACATCAGTTAGTTTGGTAAATCGTTTCATTAGTTCTTTAGGACCTAATCGTTACAGTTTGTGATTCCCTGTTTCATCTACATGTGTACGTCATTGCTGTTCACTTCGCGATTATATAGGCAGCTTTTTTTCTTTTCCACCATGGGATTTTGAATTAACCACCCCAACGTTCGTCTGGAACGAATAATGAAAGTCTTAAATGAAGCAGCTTATTTTCCACGCCACGCCTCTATTACAGTGAAAATGCAAGTGCATTGTCAGAAGAAGTATTTGATTACTAGCTTCGAGCCCGTCAAAAATGACGGTTTGAACGCAATATTCTGGCAGCTCATTTTTTTTTTTTTGCAGTTGGTTAATTAAACGGAACTGATATTACATAATACTAATGACCTTGATTTTGCAAAGTTCTACATATTTCATTTGCCGTTCACATAGCCATACAGTAGTAACTTCTACTGAATTAATGACGCCGGAAGTAAAGAACCAATTAAATTATGCTGTAACAAAATGTGTCAGCTGCGATTCTGGTAAACTTAACCACAACCTCCAGTAATATTGCGTTCGAAAATCATAGCCTCTATTACTCTCAAATGAATAATGATGGGTATCACCTATGGTGGTAGTAGGAATTCATTCTGAAAAACCTTGTAAGAAAAATAATATTTTTTAATTATATCTTTCGTTATACGAATACGTTACTCTGGTTAGATTATCAGAGCACTTGGTTAGGATCTGAAATAAATAAATCATTTTACGTTAGATGACGGAGATTACAATTTCGAAAACAAATAACTGTTATTTATTTGACTAATACATGTCGCGATTACGTATGTACGATTCTCTGAGTTTTTAATAAACCTCATTGTTTCTTATCGTGTGCCAAAAAATTCTTAGTTTACGGTTTAAACTGGTGCTTACAACTGAGGCAGGTAAAATAGCGTAAATAATGAAAACCCTTCTCCTTACATTAATTTCTGCATCTGGTTGTCGTAGATAAATAAAAAGCGGTAATGTTGCGCTTTGGCATTCGCTAACTTTCATATAGCAATGACTGTACACTCAACGTAAACAACCAGAGACTGATGCAAAGAACCAGAGACGTTTTATAAGAGTAATTTATATTTACGCCATACGCCACATTAAAAAATATGTGTCTTTGCGTAAATGCTCAGATGCCGGTCATCTAATATCGCTTACAATTATTTTTTTCCGATTTACGGCGAAATGAAGCCTGGACCATAATAACGGCGAGATATTAGCCTGTTGAAAGCAGTTTCGGGAAGACGTACGTGTACAGTGAGATGGTACAGGCCTCATTATATCAAACATGACTGTAGAATAATGGATTACGTTACGTAAAAAATCACGGCCTACTTGATAATTGAATAAATCACGGCCTGCTTGATACTTAACCATAAATCACGGCCTACTTGATAATTGAATAAATCACGGCCTGCTTGATACTTAACCATGTATACAATGTCTCTGGTTGTTTACGTTGAGTGTACAGTCATTGCTATATGAAAGTTAGCGAACGCCAAAGCGCAACATTACCATAAAAAGCAATATGTAAATTTAATCGAACGTAATAATTGTAACTTTGTGACATATAATTGCCTGGTATTAATTTTTTTCCCTACTCTCAGTATTTATTATATCACTGCTCACTGCTATTTTGCGGCAATAATATCGTTGTTGAATTGCGAGTGTCATATCCTTGATGATTTAAATCTGATAAAAAAAAGTTATCTTAAATCTCATTTAATAGCTAACACATGTATCAAAAACTAAGGGTATCATATATAATGGTAGTAGGAATTTATTATGGAAAAGCTTATAAGGAGAAACGAAGAAGTCATCCTTAATGATATCTTTAGTTATACGAATACGTTATTCTCGTTAGATTATCAGAGTATTTTGTTAGGATTTTAAAATAAAAAAATGCATTTCACATTAGATTACGGAGACTATAATTTCGTAAACGGGTAACTGTTATTTATGTGACAAATACATTTCGCATTATGTACATTTCTCTTAGTTTTTAATAAACTTCATTGCTTCTCACCTTCTGCCAAAAAAATTCTTAGGTTATGCTCATAACTGATGCAGATAAAGTAGCGTAAATATTGAATCCCCTTCTCAATTTCTGTGTCTAACTGATACGGATAAAATAGCGCAAATATTGAATCTCCTTCTCCTTATATGAATTTCAGTGTCTAGCTGTAAATAAACGAAAAGCAAGATGGTGGTGCGAAAGTAATATGGTGGTTGATGATTGGCCGTTCGTTAGCCAATAGGAGAAGCAGCTATAGACGACGCACGCAGACGCCACGTTAGCTTTTTATATAATAGGATAGCTTCGAGCCCGTCAAAAATGACGGTTTGAACGCAATATTCTGGCAGCTCATTTTTTTGCAGTTGGTTAATTAAACGGAACTGATGTTACATAATACTAATGACCTTGATTTTGCAAAGTTCTACATATTTCATTTGCCGTTCACATAGCCATACAGTAGTAACTTCTACTGAATTAATGACGCGGGAAGTAAAGAACCAATTAAATAAAATCAGATTAGGAATTCCAAAAACTTTTGCTATCCATGTAATATCAGTTTTATTCCTGGTCCAGGCACAATTCAGCACGTTAAATATGAAACTACTTCCACCCGCATTAATTAATACATTTAGTAACATGGCGCTTATGAAAGCAGTTTAATTGGTTTGTATAACTCGTTTCAGAGTGAATTATGCTGTAACAAAATGTGTCAGTTGCGATTTGGTAAACTTAACCACAACCTCCAGAATATTGCGTTCGAAAATCATAGCCTCTATTACCCTCAAATGAATAATGATGGGTATCACCTATGGTGGTAGTAGGAATTCATTCTGAAAAACCTTGTAAGAAAAATAATCTTTTTAATTATATCTTTCGTTATATGAATACGTTACTCTGGTTAGATTATCAGAGCACTTGGTTAGGATCTCACATAAATAAATGCATTTTACGTTAGATGACGGAGATTACAATTTCGAAAACAAATAACTGTTATTTATTTGACTAATGCATGTCGCGATTACGTATGTACGATTCTCTGAGTTTTTAATAAACCTCATTGTTTCTTATCGTGTGCCAAAAAAATTCTTAGTTTACGGTTTAAACTGGTGCTTACAACTGAGGCAGGTAAAATAGCGTAAATGAAAACCCTTCTCCTTACATTAATTTCTGCATCTGGTTCTCGTAGATAAATAAAAAGCAATATGTAAATTTAATCGAACGTAATAATTGTAACTTTGTGACATATAATTGCCTGGTATTAATTTTTTTCCCTACTCTCAGTATTTATTATATCACTGCTCACTGCTATTTTGCGGCAATAATATCGTTGTTGAATTGCGAGTGTCATATCCTTGATGATTTAAATCTGATAAAAAAGTTATCTTAAATCTCATTTAATAGCTGTTTAATAGCTAACACATGTATCAAAAACTAAGGGTATCATATATAATGGTAGTAGGAATTTATTATGGAAAAGCTTATAAGGAGAAACGAATAAGTCATCCTTAATGATATCTTTAGTTATACGAATACGTTATTCTCGTTAGATTATCAGAGTATTTTGTTAGGATTTTAAAATAAAAAAATGCATTCACTTTAGATTACGGAGACTATAATTTCGTAAACGGGTAACCGTTATTTATGTGACAAATACATTTCTCCTAGTTTTTAATAAACTTCATTGCTTCGCACCTTCTGCCAAAAAAAATTCTTAGGTTATGCTCATAACTGATGCAGATAAAGTATCGTAAATATTGAATCCCCTTCTCAATTTCTGTGTCTAACTGATATGGATAAAATAGTGCAAATATTGAATCTCCTTCTCCTTATATGAATTTCAGCGTCTAGCTGTAAATAAACGAAAAGCAAGATGGTGATACGATCGTAATATGGTGGTTGATGATTGGCCGTTCGTTAGCCAATAGGAGAAGCAGCTATAGACGACGCACGCAGACCACACGTTAGCGTTTTATATAAGGGGATTACCAGAAAAAACTTTTGACTACAACCTTGTCATAAATTTGTACGGATAGTTTTGTTTACGATAACTATCTTAGTTAGTGTATTAAATTCGTATGCTGATACATCTGCTATGGCATTTAACGGTGGATATTCTTTGAAGATCTGAACATTTTCATTCACTCCAGCGCTCTTAAATGAGTTTCAAAGGCTTGTTTCTTTGTAAACCCGCTACTACGCTTTGAGGAAAGGACAACATCTTTGTATTCAAGCTCTACTCTGGCATGATAGTTTAGCCATCAGCGAGCCAAATTCATATACCGGAGGCCAAAGCTCCGAATCCACTCCTATGCTTGGATGATTTTAATTAAGTATTTCTGTTGACATGTATTCTCAGTATTGATGATTAGAAGAAACTGGTGATAAAATAATAATACACTTTGCTAAAGATGGAATTTTCATTCACTAAAATCGTAATATCTTGGTCTTTAAATACTGATTCGAACTTACTTATAATTTTATATTACAGTTGACACTTTCCGCATATGTTTGAAAAGGTATGAATTGATCGGATAGTTACATTATGATGATCTAAATTATTGACTGTCAAACGTGAGAGCCCATTTCCTACCTACGTATTTATTATGAACCTAAGCCAAGAAACAGTAACTGGAACATCATTTACATATCTGAGTCTTAGGTCAATACTTGTAAACTCTCGCAGAATTTCGTTATAGTGGGAATTTCTATTTGCTATGTTAAAGATTTTTCTCTGCTAAAGGATGCGCCAAAGGTAACCAGATATTTCAGCTCTAGAAAGAGTTTCTGTTATTTATGTGTTTTAAGCTACTAAACGTTTTTTACTGTCTCTTTGAGATTCTCGATTATGTTTTCCTTTAATAACATTTAATTCCTTCACCCGCGGCTTGCTTCATCCTTTCTCTAATAAGCCTCTCCCGACTTACGCTCGCGTTCCATCGTCATGTTCTGTCTATAGCAAGGTCACAACTTCGATTCTAAGTTAACATGCGGGCTACGGTTTCGATTCTAAGTTAACCTGCCTATAGTTACAAAAGATATTTAAGTATAACAAAACTATAAGTTAACACACTTTAATTACAATCAAAAAGTAAAAACTGTTAATGAGACCTTTGCAGAGGTTTCTTTAATTATAGTCAAAGAGTAAAAAACATCAATGAGACCTTTGCAGAAGTATTTGAGCTGTTAGGCCGCTGCTGTTGGCGGGCAAATTCAAATGCGCTGGCGGCTGACCTGGGATTGGGCAGCCTAGATATATAGCGTCTGCCGTAGCAAACAAAATTGAATTATTTAAAAGAAATAGACATTCCATATTACCCGAAGTCCTCATTGTTTTTGTACCGGACTAAACAACCTAAGAGCGTCCCACTGCAGTTACAATTTTTTGTTAGTATAGTGGGCAGGGTTCCTACCAGGCGGGCAAAATTACAGCTGCGAATTTTGTGTTTCTAGATACCAGGCGCGATTTCTGCATGAAAATAACTTTTAAAATCGAATACGGTTCTCAACACTCCTGTGAAAAATTAGCGACGTAATAAAGGTACTAAATTTAACAGTTGAAAGAGGAGCATTATCTCGTGCACATACCTCACAGGGGGAGTTTCCCACAGTGCATATCAGGTCCTGGTCGTTTTCCGCACACTCTGCAGCGTCTGCCACAGTCACCGTGGCGGCCTGCAGCTCATCTGCCAAGTCGGCAATGCCACTCGTCTGAAAATGAAAGCGGTGGCGGTCATTCTGTGCAGGAGGGCAGGAGTGGACGGAGTGACGGACTGTACAGTGTTTCTGGCTCACCTGACCGCGGTATCCCCAGCCAGTTACCGTGCAGGACGCTCCTTGTTGAGGCCTTTCCGTCGACAGAGAGACAGCAGAAGTGGTCACTCCGTCCAGAGGAAACTCACCAGACATCTAAAGAAAAAAAAACTTATCTCAGCAACAAGCAAATGGAGCGCTCATTATTGTTCCTGCATGGTTAAGGTAAGAACCACTCACTTTCGTCGAATAAGTATGACGATAGCTGAAAAAAATCTGATAAATAATTGCGTAGTTTTTTTAAAAATAATTCCACATCTACATATATCTACATCTACATATATACTCTGCAAATCACAAAACTGTGGGTGGCAGAGGGTGCTCAGCACCAAACCTAATCTCTTTGTTGTGCATTCCAATCCCTAATGGTACGAGGAAAAAAGGAATTCATATAAGAATCAGTGCGGCACCTTATTTCTCTAATTTTATCTTTCCTGTCATGCCGACCCAAATAGGTTGGTGGACGAAGTATTTCACTACACTCGTAAGTGAATGTGGGAGTACGCATGTTTACCAATAAGTTTATACGAAACGTGCGTCGTCTATCTACGAGAGACTCCCAGCCTAGTTTACTAATCAGTTCTGTAACGCTTTCATAAGGACTGTAGCAAGCGGTCACGAATCGAGCGGCTCTTCTCTGTACTTTCTCTGTACTCTCAATCAGCCCTTACGAAACGGATCCCAAATGGCACAACAATAGTCCAAATGTGGACGCACAAGAGATTTGTACGCTATCTCCTTTGTTTGTTCATTACAATTTTTCAAAATTCGACCTAGGAACCGCAGCCTAGAATTAGCTCTACCTACCAACGTATTAATATGTAAGTCCCATTTCATGTTCCTTTGTACAGTTACTCCCAAATATTTCATAGAATCGACCACATCAATAACTGAACTGTTTACCTCGTATTTCTGAACAATTGGATTCTTTTTGTTAGTTATGCTCATTGTCTTACACTTTTTACAATTTTAGTGTGAGTTGCCACTCAGCGCACCATGCCAAAATAACATCCAGATCACGCTGAATTGCTAAACAATCGGCCAAATTCCTTACTTCCCTGTAAATAACCGCATCATCAGCAAACAATCTAAAAAGGCTTTTCACTTTGTCTCCGAGATCGTTTATAAAATTAAAAAAAGAAGTGGTCCTATTACACTTCCTTGAGGTACACCCGATGTGACATCTAGATTAGAAGAACTTTCTCCTTCAACAACGACATACTGCGATCGACCAGTTAGAAAATCCTTTATCCATTCGCAAAGCTGATCCGATATACCGTACGCTCGTAGTTTCGCTAAAAGGCGGTTGTGTGGCACAGAGTCAAAGGCTTTCTGAAAATCTAAAAAAATTGCATCTACTTGTGAACCTGCATCAATAACTTTCATTACATCGTGTGTAAATAGGGCCAGCTGTGTTTCACATGATCTTTTCTTCCGAAATCCGTGTTGATTTGTTGTAAGCAAATTATTTTCATCTAGGAAATTCATAATGTTCGAGCATATAATATGCTCCATAACTCTACTACAAAACAGATGTTATAGATATTGGACGATAGTTTCCAGGATCGCTTCGATCACCTTTCTTGAAAATCGGAGTTACTTGCGCTATTTTCCAGTCTGAAGGTACTTTTCGCTCTTCTAGGAATTTACTGAATATATCAGACAGAAATGGCCCGATTTCCGCCGCATACTCTGAAAATACTCTTACTGGAATACCATCCGGGCCAGGTGCTTTTCCCCACTTTAAGAGCTCTAATTGCTTTATGATACCTGCAGTATCTATTCGTAATGATTCCATCTCCAACTCGACACGACGTGGGAAAACGGGAATGCTATCCTTATTTTCGTCAGTAAATGAATTTTTGAATACGGTATTTAGTACATTAGCTTTATCGCGGCTTTCAATAACCTCGGACCCTTCGCGAACTAGTGCTGGAATATTGCTGTTGGTACAACTGACTTTACGAACATACGACCAAAATTTCTTTGGGTTTTCTGCGAGACTCTTAGAGAGAGTGTTTGAATGAAAATCGTTGAAGGCCTCACGCATCACATTCTTCACACGTAGTCTTAACTCTGCCAAGGTTTCTAAATCGCTGCGAGACCTCTTCCTTCTGTAGCGTGCGTGTATCCTTCTTTGTTTTTTGAGTAATCTTTTCACTTCGCATGTGTACCACGGTGGATCATTCTCCCCATTTATTTTCCGCTTCGGTATATGTACTTCCATACCTTCCTTGACTATATGTATAAATCGATGCCACATCTCTTCAACGGTGTCCTTTGTTAACTTAAAGTTATGGTAATTATTCCTCAGGTAGGTTCTAAAACACTCCTTTGAGGCCTTACTGAATCTGTATACAATCCGTCCATTTCCCCTTTTTCGCTTGGTCATTAATTTGATAGTCGCAATTACCGCTTTGTGATCGCTTATTCCAGTGGTCGTTGAAATGTCGGTGAATAATTCTGGCCTGTTAGTAACTAGCATATCTAAAATGTTTTCGCTACCGTTATGACACCGCGTAGGTTCATCCACTAACTGCTCGAGATGATTATCGGAGAATAAATCGAGAATTACTTCAGAAGCTGCCTTATCCCTGCTACCAGTAATGTGAACATAATTTCGCCAGTCGATATAAGGCAGATTGAAGTCGCCTCCCAGAATCATAGCATGATCCTGAAAACGGCTAGCTATACTATTAACATTACTTCTTAATTCCTCGGCGATAGCTATGTCAGAATCGGGTGGACGGTAGAAGGCGCCTATGACGAGTTTTTGACCCAGCAACATTGAGTTTAATCCATATAATTTCACAGATAGTATCGACTTCTATTTCATTACATGAGAGGAATTTACTCACAGCTATAAATACCCCACCTCCATGAGAATGTAATCTGTCTTTACGAAAAACGTTCATGCTGTCTTTAAAAGTTTCGGCGGAACTTATTTCCGGTTTTAGCCAACTTTCTGTACCGATAATGATATCCGCTTCTGTGCTACAAATAATGCTTTCGAGTTCTGGTTGTTTGTTACAAATGCTTTCTACAGTTAATTACGAGTACTTTCAACTGTTGTGACTGTTTTACGTTCCTCCTACATTCCGGTGTTGTATCTGATTGGGTTGCCCGTAACTGTATTTCATGTTTCGGGTCTTCCTCCCTCAGCCTAAAAAACCACCCAGTGCATTCCACACGGCCCCTGCCACCCGTGTAGCCGATTCACGTGTGTAGTGCACACCTGACCTATTCAAGGGAACCCTACATGACTCAACCCTATGACGGAGATCGAGAAATCTGCAGCCAATATCATCACAGAAACGTCGTAGTCTCTGGTTCAGCCCCTCAATACGGCTCTGAATCATAGGTCCACAATCAACTCTGTCCACGATGCTACAGATGGTTAGCTTCGCCGAAATCTTGCGGCCTCTTGCCACAGAGTTCACCCTTTCAGCCAGCCGCCGGAAGGAAGAGAGGATAACCTCCGACCCAAGGCGACAAGCATCGTTGGTGCCGACGTGAGCCACAATCTGCAGTTGGCTACACCCCGTCCGTTCTATGGCATCCGGGATGGCCTGCTCCACATCTCGGATCAGACCACCCGGAATACACACCGAATGGACGTTGGATTTCTTCCCCGAGCAATCCGCCATTTCCCTAAGGGGCTCTATAAACCGCCTAACATTAGAGCTCCCAACTACCAGAATACCCTTCTGCGATCGCCCAGACCTAGCGGGCTGGGGGGCCGTCAGCTCGCAGGATGACAATTGCGGGACTGAATCAGCCTCCGACAATACGTCATAATTGTCTTTACTTTTTTTCCCCTTGTACTAGCACGCAGAAACTTTTTGACATTTCAGATTTGTATTATTAGCTCCTTAAAATGAATGAAGACTCATACATAAATTTCGCTGAAGGGAGATGAAAATAGGATTAAATACACTTGAGAGATACTTACAGTAGATATGTAAATTATCTGAATATTTGGGATGGACGAATGAGTTGATGTGCCAGTACCCATTTAAAAAACTGGTTGAACATTTTACAGGTAAAACTTGATGGTCGCATTCAGAAAACGGTAACGTACAGAACGTGGGATTTGTCATATTAGTTAAGACGATCGATGTTCGTCTGGTAAACTGATTGCTCATGTGGCCGTCGTGATGCCAGTGAGGGCTGGATGAAGTGACATCTATGCAATATCATCCGCTTCGTATATAGAAGCCATGAGATTTTGAGATAATTGTACTCGATTTGTGCTTATAATGATTACCAGTAAGTACCACTACGGTATGAAGTCTTAGTTCAGCTGTAGAACTTGGAAAATGACGTCCCTTTCAAATTGAACCGGTTATGCCGGACCATACCTGCTCTTTTCACAAAGACATTTCCAACTCGAAAAATGTTTTTATCCTTTCGGAATATATATAAGACAATTTAAAGAAAATATAGGTGCTTAGGGGGCGGCCGCGTATCTCTGGCCGTGGAATGTCTGACCACGGCACGTGCACTATAGTGCCTACGGTCAGGAAAGAGGAGTGTGGACCTCTTTCTCCACTAATCCTACGGGAATACTGTTTAAAAGCAGTGAAAATCAACTGCCTTTATCTTTACCCAAAGGTACCTAGGCATTGATCCCTCCAGATATTTTATTGATAACACATTTATGGAACGAAAAAATGCAACCGACTCTATTATAGACTCTCTGGTAAACATACGCATCGTGGGTTAACAAACATAAGCACGCTGTTTATATATTTTTTTCGTATTATATTGTAGTGAATACAGACTGCTTTCAACTTTCTCGGTCAATTCCCAGTGTTAACCATTCGTTCTAACATTAAGTTTTCTTTACCTCTATGATTGCGATGTCGTGCTGTGCATTGCCTTTGGTGTACTGTGGATGCACCGTGACCTGCTTGACAGGCAGCGCCACTCTGTTAGGGTTGTCATAGTCGCGAACTACAGTGACGCCGGCTGCTGCCACCACCCACCGTGTCGGCTCACTGCAAGCAATCAACACTGCGTTAGTCAAACTGCTGTCTGGTGAGGCTCGGTGCCGACTGTGAAGCTGTTGGTTCACTCACTCGGCTATGCAGTGGGCGGCCGTGACGACGTGCGTCTTGTCCAGTATGGCGGCTCCGCAGAAGTGAGTGCGACTGTCTCCGTAACTGAACAGGTACTGCAGGGACACCTGGAGAAGAACAAAACAGCCAGACAGCAAGTAGTTTTTCGTAGCAGAATAGCAACTGGAGAATATTCACAAAGCGATCCAGCAGTGTACTCACCTGGTATGGGAAGTCCTCTATGGTGGTATTACGTCCCGCTGCCAGCCGAGGGATCCTGGCTGATTCTGTAAACCACAACACCAGTTACAGTCTCAGACACATTTCATTGGCGATATTTAGTGCATTTGTTATTTATTGCAAGATTTTACTGAATTGGATCGGATATGAAATTTATGCTAGTTTGAATTCATTAGCATTCTGGTACAAGGGTTTGCATTTGCAGTTAGCCGGGCTGCCAATGAGCGGACTTGTGACACACAGTAATTCATGTAACAACACGTGGAAAAAGCCTCTAGGCGGAAGGTAAATCAACATATTCGATTTTATATCTTTAGTTTCATATTCATTTTTTGCCTAGTCTGCACTTCAGGTTTTTTATTTTCTTAGGTCGATATCGTGGTCGTTAGAGGTGGGTGAGAACTATGGACAAAGAACAGGAAGGAATTCAGTCATGGACTTTTAAACGATCCATTCCAGCATTAGCCTGGAGTGGTTCAGGGAGCGTCCATATACTAAGTAGCTCCATTTTGGCCTCCTGTGAAACCCCCCACATAGCACATATTACCCGACATGGCTTTTCGCTCTTCCCCCCCGCGTGGCACGTAGCTTTTTTCCCTTTTGATATCAGAAGACATTTTTGATTGTGTTCTCTTGTCACACTATCAAAAAGTACATACGGAAATAATTAAATGACGGAAACAAATACTCACATGATTTTGGGTGTTCTGTACTTTATTTTAACTCTAACAAATAATATGAATGAAAAGCTACGTGACTTGGCTCAGAAACCAGCCCACCAATCCCCCCCTAGACCAAGCAACGTAGTTTATGGACGCTCCCTTATGAAAACCATGATGACAAGGCGGGAATTTAAACGCGCCTGAGAACTGAGTAAGCTGTTTGTTACCTTAATTGGTTTGCCCATTTGCTAATTTTTGACAGACCTAATGACGGTCTTAGTCTCTGAATTAATGACGTGTAAAATTGACTACTTACGATAAGTTTGAGGAAGGATGTTTTGTGTCACACTTCCACAAGTGCGGTATGGCCGTGAATGTCAGACCGGTTTATAATGTATTTTAATTATTTTAAGTAGGGTCAAACTCTAACATTAAAATAAATATTAATATAACTCATGTAAAGCCGTATATCCAGATATGTCGTGTTATTTTTATTTTTAAAAAAGGAAGAAGGCGTTTTCCTGAATTACAGTTTTTGCTCATGTCATTAGTAACTGGAACGCTGAAGGTCCTAGCTAGCTTTCGTCAGCTTATTCGCAAAGGAGCTGGTTTCAGTTCCCGACTTGTATTTCTTTTCAGTAAGGTAATAAAGACGTCTGTTAAACAAACGAAATGCGTGACTTACTGAAAAACGGTTAATGATTTTGAAACAAATCTACCATAGAACCCTAATTAACACAATGAAGTTCACTCAAGAAATGTTCCTATCGACTCACTGAAAATAATCTTGCTAAGCGAGGACCAGAAAAAGTCATAAGTCTTTAATATAAAATGTACACACATTTACGGTACCAAAAACTGCATCTAAGATTCACCATGATTTGAAATATCACTGAAAGTTATGATAGTAACAAAAACATAAATAATTAAATAAACTAAAACAATGGAAAACGTATCATTTTGATTCCTATCAAAATATTCCTCCCAGTGAGCGAACCGGAACCGAACACCTCAGTAATTGCACTAACGAACTCTAATCGCTGTGGTTGCTGTACTCCGGGTACCAGTGACTTCAGAGGACTCTGTAATTCGGGAAAACTCAGTTTTCTCACATAACACGGTGTTTCTAGTTCACAGCAGTTAAATAGAGTCTGACATTTTTCTTATGAGCTGTAGCATAGAAACCTTTAAAATTTGAAGGTGAAATAGTATATGCCCACTACAAATCAAAGAATAGAATATAAAAAGTGCAATAATAACTGATTATGTGAAAATCAAATTTCGGTTGGAGTTTAACAGTTCAAACTTTACTTCAAGGCAGTTTTATTGCTTTTAGAATTACCAATTTTTAGTTAACTTGATGCGTCTTACATCCGTTACAAGATTGTTGTTTTCTGAGAAACTTTATGTAACTCAGATACGTACTCTTTGTTAGAAACAGGAAGATATGAAATTTCATAGCGTTGGCTATTATTAACATCTCCTAATTTTCAGAAAATAAATGTCAGACTACAGCCAAAAGGACTGTTAAATCAAATCTAAATGATTGATATAACTTACCACTGTTTGTGAACAGGACAGTCAGTACGGCGAACGCCGCCACCAAGTTGCTGATTCCTGCCATTTTCTCTGCGATGTTTGAAGAAACAGCTTCTGAAGAGATGAAACTTCTGCCAGTTGAGCGTTAACGTGTCGCTTTTATAGCCAGAAACTGAGCTACTGCGAAAAAATATATTTACGTCACGCTTCTAGCTAACGGTCATATTCTTGTAACTGGAAACACTTGGAGAACACAGGAAATTGTTATCAGCAGAAACTGAAGATCACGAGATAGCGTATCAATCGCTTTTATTTATACTTCAAGTCAATACGCTGAAAACAAGATAAGATTCGTAATTAGTTGAGTGATTCACGATAGCCTAGATTTTACCAAGCATTATTGTAAACGGAAGAATGAATGACTTTGCGTGTCACACAAAAGGTATCTTTCCAGTACGATGTATTTGAATTGTTCATAACTAAGATTACATAACTGAATAAGCCAATGAGTAGTTTTTTTTAGTTTGGCTATAGGTCAGAAAGAGGTCATAATGAGCTTGCATAATCAATTTTATCAAGGTACGGCATACGGTGTTTCATGTTTCTTTATGGAGTTCTGTAGTATATAAACTAATCCAAATTTTTTCTTTATTAACTGCAAGGAATTATTTTACAACTCTTGTTTTTGTACACTTTCCATTGAATTTCTCTGTCAGTGATTGTGTACTTAGATGGGTGTATTTATCTCAAATGGGATCCACCTAAAAACATTTTTCCGCACTTGCCTTCTCATTGCCCTATTAATGAAAACTGAAATTAATGGTTGCAATAAATCTTCGTAATACAACCGGACTTTTAAAATATGTCATCTGATACGTCTTCTCAAATATTTTCAAGGTATAATATTACTAGTCATAGAAACAGTTCAATGTCACTCCTTTATTTTGGATCAGGATCTCAGTTGCATGAGATTTTTTGAGGGTTTATCATCTGTAAGGACATTCACGCGTAATTTTGCCGAAACGAAAATCCTGAAGCTCAGAGATGAAGTAAGAATTACATTACTATAATGAAGCTGACTGTCACATATTTTGGTTCATCGAAAAAGAGTATGAAAATATGAATACTCCTATGTCGTTCTGCGTTCGTTATACGAGAATCACTGTAGGAAGCTTCATAAAAAAATTGTTCCTCTCTGTTATTTAATCATAGCTTAATTAATGAATGTTTTTGAAACGCATGATGATTCAGAAGGTTTTTGATGGATTGAGGAATTATTAAAAGGTATGAAACAAAGAGTTAATTTAGGAAATGCGATATCAGGAGGGGATGAGGGTGTGGGATTGAAAACAAGAGTGTGATAGAGTACCGGGACTGTTGATGTTCAAAATATTGAAAACGAATCTGTCACTTGTTTATAGTCAGAAGTTAAGCAGATTAGCTGTAACTGTGTACAGTGGAATTTAGTTGGTTGGACCACCTAAAGAGGGATCAGTAAAGAATATAACGCTAGTCTCATCTAATTAGGTACTTAGAAAAGTTTCGATAATACGGTGTAGAGGTAACTGCTGGTCTTAGGGAAGAAACAATAAATATTTTGGCTTGCCATGAGAGGAAGAAAATGCTTCGCATGTGCTTCATCTGTTAGAGACGGCAGTAAGGTAATGGGTAAAGAAAGAAGACAGCGGCTATTAACCTTGATTAGATTGTTGCTTTAATATGGGAGAAGTATGTAGGGTTTACTCTATCGGAATTTTGAAAGATTACAAAAGACGGCTGCTAAATTTTTTGTAGAAATTACTGTAGATAGTACTCTGTAATTGTGATTAAAAGTAAATGAATAGTCCGTATGTAGAGGATGTCGGTGATAAGAACTCGGTGTATATTAGACGAAACGTTATGAGAGTATGCGGAAGGGAAGAGGGGGCAATGTCCATTAATTAACACTTTATTTCCGACTTGCCGACTTAGGGACGTGGGAAATTATTGATTTGTACGCAAGGAAGTATAGAATTGAAATAAATTATAAATAAAAAGTATAAATACTTATAACGCATAACAGGATGTATAGGGACATTTTCACTTGGAAATCGAATAAAAAGTAACTGAATAATGTTATAGAGAACTTATGAATGCCACTTTTGTCATGTGGCGAAGACCAGATAACAAAGAATTTGTTAAAATGCCCTCTTTGTCCTCTTAACGTTACAGAATTGGATATTTCACTGGCCAATTCAGGTCATATGTTGTTGAAGTATTATTTAAATACAGTAGTAATTAATGTATGTCACTGATAATTTTTAATTTAATGTTGATTTCATTGGAACTATTTTGAATACTTTTGTTATTACTATCGAATATCACAATGTTTTCTACTTTTATTGACCACTCACTTCAATCACTGAAGCGTAGACGTAGTGTATTCGGCGTCACAGTGTGTTTTGAGCTGAGGTGCTTTGCCAGAGTCGACTGGCATTTGTAGACGTTTCAAAGTAAGATGTCAGTATTAATTTGTTAGGCTATCCAAATTTCGTATCAAATAATTTATCGTTAATTGAGTGCATGAGATCTATATCAAACTCCTATTGACTCTTTTCCTTCTATTATCTGTGGTTTCTTTCTACCTCCTTTCAGCATCATATTTCTCGGAAACCGCTAGCTGCATTATGGGACGGCAGTGCAACAGACTTCGCTTCCTTTCTAATGTGAAACTTATTTAACAGGTGTGGTCTGAGGCGAAGCCGCTGTGTGAACATCGGCGAACGACGACAAAGTGGTTCAACAACGTTGGCTTAATGGAACAATTTGTAACGGCAAACATTTTGAACTTTCTTGTGCGTCCCTGCTCGCTCAATTTCGCCTTTAACCTGCGGTTTAATAAGCCGTGCTTTATCGCTCACTCGGGACCGGTGGAAGGTCTTACCGCAGCGCAGCCCTGCAGTTAAAAGCGCGATAATGATGAGAAATTGTTTCCATTAGGCTCTGAAAGGCGGGTCCCTGCAGAAACACTGTGCGCGCGGATCTGCTAATTGCTTCACACACACTGGCCACCTAGCAGATAGCTAAGCGAAACAGACTGGCGAATCCCGTTTCAGAATGCGTGCTTTATGAAGGAAACACTGTAGTGGCAACTGGAAGAGAATAAACCTAAAGCAAACACCATCTAGTTGCTTATTTTATCACTCACTACCTGACCTTTATCCAATTTCTGCCAAAGTTAATATGCTAAGAAGAAAGGTGTATCGAAATTGACTAAAAACACCTTAGGTAATCACAGATTACATTAAAAAAATTATTATAAATTTGTCAGGTATAGGTAGACATGAAAAAACACACGCTACGAAGATTTTAGAAATATCCAATGAAAAAATTAAATATTTACCGTCTGTTGTAAACAAAATTTGGTTTGATTGACTACCGGAAATATTTTTCCTTAAACTGGGCAGATTACTAGTTAATGATATATTTTTGGCTATGGCTTCAGTAACCGATGTAAATGAAATTATCTATTTTCAAACAGCTATTAATCTTTATTTTTGAAAGAAAATGAGTAATAAGAACGTGAGACCTGCAATTTACATTGAGCAATCACAATATTTTTCAGAGAAATTCTGAAAGAGTCCCCTTCTAATAATAATAAACAATTGCCAGATTATGAAGTAATTCCCTAACCATCTAATAATCCGGATCTGTCTATCGTGGGGTTATTCCATCACGACATAGTAAGGAGCAGAAACTTATGTTGATGTGAATATATTATTACTTATTGATCGTATGATAGATAACAACTTATACAATAGGTGAGGACAAAGGTCACATCACAAGCTCGTACAATATTATATCTCGAGATCTAATATTTTTTTATCGAATCACCTGCACAGATCGATAAATCTTAATAATTATTTAGATTTTTTGACATTTTATTCTGAATTTGACTGACTTGAGAGAAAGAAAGAAAATTTAATACTCCTTCCCTCCTCACCTATGAAAAATATGCCTAAGCTCACCAGCTCCGTCATGAAATAGAAACATTCCTATGATTTAAAGTTTTTTCGGCAGAACTCACTATACTTGTAGAAGCAGAGCGGAATCCGTCTCCCTTGAGCCTGGGACTGCAGCATCTGTGTAATGTAGTTAACGCAACTTCCGCCTATAGCGCTGCAGATGTGCGGTGCACACATTTCCGAGGATCAAATATTGATAGAGAGGTCAATGCAGTTTAATGCAGCAGTTAACCAAACACTGGGCTCATTCATGGCGCTTCAATTATCAACACGCCTTTGTCTACAGCAATGATGCTAAATAAAGCAAACAAGAATAATTACTGTGAATATCAATTACGTACCACTACAAAAGTCTTTAAAATTCTGCCTTTTCGAAAGTGTTTGGCGGTTTTACACAGTTATTCCTGGTAAATACCGTGCTTTTTGGTTTTTTATTTTTTTGTCTTCAGTCTTTCGACTGGTTTGATGCAATCTCTATCCTTTCCTATCCTGTGCTAACCTCTTCATTTCTACATACCTCTTACAGCCCACGTCCTCAATTATCTGTTTCATATATTCTAATCACTGTCTTCCTCTACAGTTCCTACCTTCCACTGTTCCCTCCACTAACAAATTAACCAATCCAGAATGTCTCAAAATATGACCTACCAGCCTGTCTCTTCTTTCTGTAAGCTTCTTCCACAAACTTCTTTTCTCACCAATCATTTCCAAAACTCGTTCATTTCTTACTTTGTGTCTGTCCACTTAATTTTCAGCATTCTTCTGTAGCACCACATTTCAAATGCTTCAATTTTATTTATTTACCGTATTCCTAAAGTCCATGTTTCGCTACCATAAAGTGCTGTGGTTCACACCAAGAGTTAAAAAAGTTTCTTTGTAATTCCTAGATCAATATTGAAACTAATAGGTTTCTCTTTTTTTACCGTACTTATTCATTCATTTGAAACCAACCAGATTTGTAGAAGAATTTATACGGTCTTCAAATAGAGGAGTCAAACAATGGAAGTGGCATCCGCAGTCTGTCCACAATGTACATGTAAAAAAAAAAAAAAAAAAAAAAAAAGTTGGCAATGATTGGGGACTGCCGACAGAAGTGAAAACTATCGATATCATACGCACAACACATCTTACTTATATCTACAGATATACTAGAATAATAATAATTCCATGAGGTCGTAACGACCTGGTGACAGGGTTCTATCAGCTGCGTATTCCGCCCCTGCCGTAGTCGCCTTAATTTAACCCGGTAGGTCTTCCACGTACAGGTGACTTACAGTTTAAGGTGGAATCCAAATCACGGAAACTTTTTGGTGTACTTCACATTACATACCAAGCTGTGCCAGATGTGAGGGTCAAGTCAATGGTCTATGAAAATCCCAACCGAGACAGGATTCGAACCGGCGACCGTTCATTTCTCAATCAGACAGCTTAACTACTGAACCACCAGACGCTGCATATATACTGTTGACATTAACAAGTCAGTGACGCGAACTCATAAGATTTACACCATCCAAAAATCACCCAGCGCGCATAAAGAAGTTTTTACTTCAAATTTAGTGGAGAATCCGTAGGTTGGTCGAATCTTCCCGAAGGAGATGTCCCAATTTATTGTGTCAAAGGCAGGAAGGCCAATTCCTTTCCTCAGGGACCTACAGTTTAACGTGGATTCAGAACCACGGAACGTCCCGGCGTAGCTCATATAATGAAATAAAAGTCAATAACATTCCTGCTCACCACGTGATTTGAAACGCGACCGGAGAGAGAAACTTACGGAAGTAAGTGCTTAACCGCTGAGCTACCACACGCCTTGTTTAGAAGTATGTGTGTGCTAATTACTATCAAAATGGGATTAAAACCTGTGTATTTGTATTAACAACGTTGACAGGAATTAAGGTGAGGGGGGGGGGAGGAGGAAAGGGTTTAGTTTTTTGTAAATCAAACGTTAACAGTATTTTTCCATTTTTTAAAGTATACGCATGGAAAGACAAGAAGACAGTTTAAAACAAGATACAAGGAACACATGAGGGCATTAAAGTACAGCAACCACTCCACATTCGCCGAACATCTAATAGAAAAGGATCACTTACCAACAGACATTAACAAAGACATGCAAATACTCACAATCAACAATTACAGACACAATACCCTACTCTACAAGAAAACTACCACATACAAAAAGCAATAAAAAATGGCAAGCAGGTACTGAATGACCACATAAACTTAACAAACCAAACACTGTTCAAACTGGTAAACATACAATAACCCTACAGTAAAGAAATAAACCTAAAAATACATGGACTCACACACTTACATAAAATTAGAAATAAAATCTCCCACGCAATTTCAAATCTGGCGCCGTCAGTGTATCACCAGCTTTGACAGTAAGAAAATAAGATGGCCACAGAAAACCAGCGAATTGTAGAAGACGCAATGTTTATATCCTGTACACAACAGCAAAGACAAATGGCTGTAATGGAAACATGCTTTGGAGAGAAAGCAAAGATGTGTGGTTACTATCCTGAAATCCACTAATGTAAATAGTAGTGTAAATAATAAGAAAATGTATTAATTTAGCGTTATGTCAAATAAGTTTGTAAATCCAATGTAAATTTTAAAATAGATTCGTCGCTGATGATGCCTCGAGGAGAGGCGAAAATTGTACGGCAATAAACCTATATAATACAGTTGCATTGGCGTCATTTTATTAATTAACTAGCTGTTACCCGCGACTTCGTACGCGTGGAGTTTCATTGCCAGAATTGGATATAGAAAACTGTTAGTAACGTAAGATTTGTCCCAAACAACACCGAGTCGACATAATATGACGGAAAGCATCATTATATCATCCTATCGTCTAATCTGTCTCATGAAGAGAATCATGTACACATATTTAAAAACAGAAAAGTAAGCGAAGGTGCGGGGATGTGTGTGTGGGGGGGGGGGGG